>CM046446.1:82663285-83375785 GCA_025506515.1 Flaveria trinervia
TTCCACTTATTGCACATGGATCTTTTTGGTCCCACAAGTATAATGAGCATTGGAAGAAATCATATTGCCTTGTGATAGTTGATGATTTTACAATGTTCACATGGGTATTCTTTTTAAGAACTAAAGATGAAACTGCTGAAACATTAAAATCTTTTATTCTTAAAATAGAAAATCAAATTGATCACAAGGTTAATACTATTAGAAGTGATCAAGGGACTGAGTTTAAGAACTTCGTTCTTGACTCATTCTGTAACTCAAAAAGGATTGCCAGACAATATAGTGCTCCCAGAACTCCTCAACAAAACGGTGTTGCTGAGAGGAGGAATATGACACTTATTGAGGCTGCTCGAACTATGTTAGCTGATTCAAAGCTACCTCTAACATTCTGGGTAGAGGCAGTCAGCACTACATGCTATGTGCAGAATAGAGTTCTTGTAGTTAAGCCCCATGGAAAAACCCCTTATGAGCTATGGAACAAGAGCCCACCATTCATTGGCTTTCTAAGGTCCTTTGGCAGCAAGTGTACCATACTTAACACAAAGGACAATTTAGCAAAATTTTTTGAAAAGTCGAATGATGCTATCTTTGTTGGATACTCTTCTAGCTCCAAAGCTTACAGAGTATACAACATTAAGAATCAACAATTTGAGGAGTCATCCAATATAGTTGTTAATGAGCACACTCCTTGTGTTAGAGGGAATTGACCTGATCACATCTTTGATTTAGAATTGTTTCCAAACTATTCTAAACCCTCTTATGAGAACGTTTCAGTTGGAATAGGTGCTCAAAATGATGCTCATGCTGCTGCTAATGATCAACTGTTTGAGCTTCCAGGCCTAGACCAAATTCTCCAAGTGTTGCAATACATCAAGCTTCCACTATTCACAGATCCGATAGTTTAACTATATCAAGGAATAGTGAAGCTTCAACAAGTGAGTCACCTACTGAGCCTCAAAACTCATCAGGTGATCCATCACAACACCAGGCAGAAGGAGGTAGTATTTTGAAGGAACAGGCAACTGTTAATACTACTTTACAGCCAACTATTGATGATGTTTCTCATTCATTCAATCAGTCCTCATTGAATGACTTTGAAACAACAGCTGGACAGAGTGTTCTAGTTCCTGAGCAGAATATGTCTAACCTGGATCTATCTCTGCAACTGGAAGTCATTCCTCGTCTTAGGATTCACAACACTTATCCAACTGAGAACATCATAGGGAATGTCTCTGAAGGTGTGAGAACAAGAGGACAGACTCATCAAGGGAATGTCTGCTTGTACTCATGCTTTCTATCTCAGATGGAACCCAAGAAGGTAGAAGATGCCTTGAAAGATAGTAGCTGGATTGAATCGATGCAAGAGGAGCTGCTTCAATTCAAGAGACAGAGGTATGGAACCTATATCCGCTACCATCTGGTCAAGTACCTATAGGCACCAAATGGGTTTTTAGAAACAAGAGAGATGATAGAGGCTTGATCATCAAGAATAAGGCAAGACTTGTGGTTCAAGGATACACTCAAGAGGAAGGATCGATTATACTGATGTCTTTGCACCAGTTGCAAGACTTGAGGCAGTTAGGATCTTCCTTGCTTATGCTGCATCCAAGGACTTCACAGTATACCAACTTGATGTCAAGTGTGCTTTTCTATATGGGGATATAGATAGGGAAGTCTATGTATGCCAACCTCTAGGATTTGAAGATCCACAACACCCCAACTATGTGTGCAAATTGGATAAAGCTCTATATGGGCTGTACCAAGCACCTAGGCTGTGGTATGAGACTCTGTCTTAGTTTCTTCTGAAGAATGGCTATACTAGAGGTACCATTGATAAGACTCTCTTCATCAGAAAGTCTGGAAAGGACATTTTGGTCGTACAAGTCTATGTTGATGACATCATATTTGGTTCTTCAAATGACCAAATGTGCAAGGACTTTGAGAGCATTATGAAGAAGAAGTTTGAGATGAGCTCCATGGGAAAATTGACTTTTTCCTTGGAATTCAGGTAAAGCAACTGAAGGAATGGTTCTTCATTAATCAATCTAAATATGTCTCTAACATCTTAGAAAGATTTGAGATGAAGGATTGCAAGCCTGCCAAGACACCCATACCCAGAAACCATAATCTTTGTCCTAACCTTGAGGGGAAGGATACTGATCAACATCAATATAGGGCAATTACTGGTTCTCTGATGTATCTAACAGCCAGTAGACCTGATATCATGTTTGCTACTTGCATTTGTGCAAGATATCAGACTGCTCCAAAGGTGTCTCACCTAGCTGCTGTTAAGAGAATCCTCAGATACCTCAAAGGAGCACCTAAACTAGGTCTCTGGTATCCCAGAAACAAGGATTTCAATCTTTATGGATACTCTGACAGTGACTATGGAGGCTGCAATATTGACAAGAAATCAAGATCAGGAGGATGTCAATTTCTTGGTGGAAGGATCATCTCATGGCAATACAAGAAACAATCCTGTGTCTCCACATCAACTGCTGAAGCTGAATACATTGTTGCTGCTAGCTGTTGTGCTCAACTGCTATGGATTCAAAATCAGATGATAGACTATGTATTCAACTTTATGAGTACTCCTATCCATATTGACAACAACAGTGCTATCTCCATTACTGAAAATCCAGTGAAGCACTCCAAGACTATACACATTGACATCAGGTATCATTTCATTAAAGACACTCATGAGAATAATCTAATCAAGTTAATCATAGTTGATTCAAATGAACAATATGCTGATCTGTTTACCAAGGCTTTTGATGAACAAAGGTTCAAGTATCTCATAACAGCTATTGGGATGATAAACATTGATTAATTTGATCTCTTTTGAAAACCTTTTAATATGTAAGTCTTGTGTCAATACAATTTAAGCCCTGTTACAAGAAATTCTCTCTGAAATTTTCTAAGTGTAAATTCCTTCCGAAGAGAAATTAACCTTCGGAAGACATTCTCATATCTTCCGAAGAAAATTTTCTCAAAGGATAACTTTCTTCTCGGAAGAATTTTTGGCCTCGGAAGAAGCGATTGATTGTATACCAGATCTACTTCCGAAACTTACAAATTCTCTATTCGAAAGCAACTCTAACCTTCGAAATCAAAGTTTTGGCTTCGGAAGTAAGAATTGCCTTCGGAAGACGAGTTACCTTCTGAAATGTTTTACACTCGGAAGAGAGATTTCACTATGTAACGTAAATTTCTTGGGCCCCGCACTGTAAAAAGCAAAGATTTTGTTAATGATGTCAGATTGCTTAACTGATTTTAACCTTACCGCCACTGTCATTTCATCCACTAAACCATCACATCACCTTATCCTTACCCCCATTACCGCCTTTCCACAATCTTTTAAATAATCTCAACTATTCAATTTCACTCTCTTACTTGCAAATTTTACTGCCCTAGAAATTTCTCCTACTCAACTTTACCCAACTCAAATCATCCCCATTCATCTTTCCAAATGGCATTCAACCCTCAGCACAACCAAGTCGCACTTCTTGATTCTTCAAGAGATGTTAACTTCTCAGATATCATCTCCTTTCTAACCCAATCTTCTTACTACACCGCTCTGACTGTAAACCCCACAATTTACTCAAACCATATGTCTGAATTTTGGGCCAATGGTCAAATTGAAACCCTAAATGGGGTTCGTGTCATTCAATTGAGCATCTATGGCCAGGAGTTGGTCATTTCTGAACAGATCATCAGGGAGCATCTAGAGCTTCATGATGAGGGCGCTCCAACAGAATTCCCCAAAGCAGATTTGGACAATTCTTATCTCCAAATGGGATATGGTGGAGAGGTTAGCAGGTCAACTGTCTACAAATTTAACTTCTCGTACAAATGGAAGTTCCTGCTACACGAGGTCCTTCACTGCTTGTCGAATAAATCTGGGGGATGGGATCAAATCCCATATGAACTTGGGTGCCTAGTTCATGGGTTGGTGAAAAGCCTCCGCTTCAACTATTCAAGATTTGTGTTGACTAACCTCATGGGAAATCTTCAAAAGGACACATTCTTTATGTATCCCAGGTTTCTCCAGCACATAATCAACTGCGAGCTGGACCAGAGCAAGCTTGTCTGTGCAGCTGCTCTGATTGTTCCTCAAATGAGGCCAACCATCTTCAAGACTTTGAAGAGAGTGTCCAGCAACTTCACCGAAAGAGATACTGCACTTCTTCCAAGTATGATCGAGCCAACGGCTCTTGGTGACATCCATGTTAACCCCACAGGTGATGAACCCACACCAGCAACTACCCCCACTTTGCCAAATCTACCTTCTCCAACCATTACCTTTACTTATCAAAGACGTTCCAAATGAACCCTTGTTCAATCTACCAAAAAAGGCTAGAGTAGAACAAAGGGCTCCCACTCAGCCTGAGGTCCAACCATCCTTCACAATTGACCTCAATATGGGACTTGAGTCTCCTCAGTCTCAAACCCATGAGCCCACAACCCAAGCTGAAAGCCCTTAGGGTAAGTCTCTATACTCCCCTAAGCATCCAAAAAGGGACAGCCCTATCATAGGCTCAATGCCTTTAGACATTGATCAAAGTCCCGGGTCATTAGGTTTCACTTCCATATCCTTTACTGACCTTTATTGGAACTGATGAAGAGATTATGTCTCTTAAGGGCAATGAAGTTGATCCACAACACCCTCTCAAGGATCAACAGAGCCCAGAGAGACCTCTTATCTCTAGCCCCCATCAGCAAACCTTTAATGAGGTGTGTCCCACTGATGTGAAAGGGACTCATGTAGATTCAGCTGCCACTACTAAAGGATTCTCAATGGATCCTCAAGACAGTGGTAACATCACTGATACTGAATCTACAGCACCATGCCCTTTGATGACTCTGAAAGAGACATCTTTGAGCAAGGGAAACCAGGGTGCCCAGAAACCATATCTGGTGGTGAGGATGAACATACAAGGTATGTTACCTCATCTCCCCGTGATTCTTCAAAAGAAGGTGAGGGAAGAATGCAACTTACCATCCAAGACCTACTTTCTAAAGTCTCAAATTTTGAATCCAAGGTTAAGACTTTAGAGGATAGGTCTGTCACTCAGCAACTTCAGATTGAAACTCTCAAGGCCAAACTAGCTGAGAAACAGATTGAGAGGTCTGTTAGGCATGTAACAATTCAAGTCTCCTTGACCTCTTCCTCTAGTTCATCAAGCTCTCAGGATGATGCTACCAAAAAGGGGGAGAGTGTTCAGAGACAAATTCAAAGACAAAAGGAAACCCAAAGTCAAGCTCTCACTTCCTTGAGATCAAAATATCCTGTGCAATAAGCTTCAATCTTCCATGAGCCTCCTCCAGCCGTTATTCAAGTGGATCAAAGGATGCTCCAAGATCTCAATAGGTTCTTTAACAAGTTCCTGTTGGAATCTCTTATAGAACAGCCAAGCCCTAATATGTCTGTGATCTACTTTGGAGCTCAAGAGTTTCGAAGGTTAAATGCACCTTCTACCACTATTGAGGAAGTTGGTCAACCTAAGGTCCAAGTGGAACCTAAGATTAACTTCGAAGGGGAAACAAGGACTGATGGCCCAGCAACTAAAACTGTTGGGACAGATAATGCATTTTCACAGACTTCCAAAGCACAATTCAAAGCCTCGAAAGAACAAGTTCAAACTTCCGAAGCTGAGATTGCTGCTGCGGAAGGACTATTCTCATTATCCAATGATCTAATAGTCACAGATGCAATCCTGGAACTCGCATCTGAGGTTAATAGAGAGGATTTTCTCACTCAACTTTAGCTCCAACATCAGCATTAACTCCAGCTCCCAGCTCCCATCTCTACTACTCAACCTGAATCTTCTATCCAAGAACCCCCAAAGTCTAGAACTTCCGAAGACATCAAAGGAAAGAGGAAGATGACTTCGGAAGAGCTTCAGGAGGAAGAAAGGTTGAAGAAACTCAAAAGAAAAGGTGGGCTGACAACTGGAAAACTGTTAGCTGCAAGTACCAAAGCAGCTGCAGCCAACCAGGAGGCGGTCAACAACCGAAAAAGGGTAGAGATTATCGATAGACTTGTTAGTCTAGAAGCTGCAACTGAGGATGTACTCCTGCTACCATTAGAGGAGTTAATAGAGCTGGAAAAGGCAACCTTGCTTCTAAAACAACAAAAAGAAGAAGCTGCAAGGCTGGCCTTGGAAGAAGAAAGGGAGAGGAAGGAAAAAGAAGCTGATCTACGGCTCAGGAGGGAAAGGATAACTATCCTAACCTCCAGAGGTTTCTCTCAAGAAGAATTATCTCCACATAACAATGATACGATCTTATGGCTTTTCAACAAAAAGCAAGATCAAATGGAGAAAGAGAGAAAGAGAGCTGAAAGGGAAAAGCTATTGCAGAAGAAGAAGAAGGAAGAGGAAGCAGGATTGACCGCTGCCAAGAAAATAGGTGAGAAGGCCTGGATGAAGAGCTATCTCAGAGCGCATGGCTTCTCTGGCAGGCAGGTGGGTCCTATGTTAGAAAAGACTCTCCAGCGACATGTCAGTGACATTAAAGCTGATATTCGCGCGGGGAAGAGGAAGGAGATGTACAGAAGGGGATAGGGGATGACCTTCAAAGCAACACTCAACCCAAACTCCAAACCCAACCAGGTCCTGAAACCATACCCTTCTCACTCCCTATCAAAACCGAACAAACCACTGAACCAACACCCCTGAACCTACACCATCACTCCTACCAACTCCTTCACCTCAACCACCTAAACTTCCCATCCTCCAACCCAAAACTCTAGCCAGAACCCAAACACCTCAACCTACCCATAAACCCATTAAACCATCCCCTCAACCTTCTAAACATCTCTCCTTAGAAGAATTCAAAGCAGTCAAGACAAAGCTCATAAAATGCACAACTCTGAGCGATATCTCCTGTGTGGAGGATTCTGTCAAATTGACCTATGTTGACGGATCCTCAAGTTCCCTCACTAGAGCTCAATTTCTTGATCTGCTTAGAGGAACATTAGACCAAGCTGCAAATCTCCTTGGCCTCAATTCAGACACTTTGAATGAGGAAGAAAAGAAGTTAAGGAGAAGGCTGGTGACTCTACTGGATACCAAGAAAAGCGACAAGGTGCCAAGACAACCTCTTGCACCTAGAAAGAAGATCATCCGGTGGAGGTTCGAAGACTCTTCTCACAACTTTGTTGTTGAAAGAGAGAATGGAGAGCTCAACAGGCTGAGCGCCTCATCTCTGCTACACTTAAGCAGATTTGATATTGCTGAGTTAGCAGAGAAGACATTCTCCAACCCTTCAAACTCTGATGTAGCTGCCCATATCAGAAATCATCTAGGTAGCCTTCATATGGCCGAGCTAACTGTTAGAAGCAAGGTTGAAGTAGAGTTGAAACTGAGAGAGGAGGAGGAAAGGAAGGGATCAGCAACTCAAGGCAAAGCCTTTTTACAAATAGTTGAAGGCCCTGAACTAGAATCCATAGTTAGATGGGAGTATGACTATAACTCCCGTCAACTAACTCTTTTCAGGGGGCACGACAAAGGGTACATGTCATTCAGAGTGATAGACTGGATCTCCTATCCACCAATGACTTGTACAAGCTTCTCAGCACCACTTTCGGGAAGAACAAAGAGATAGACAAATATCTTTTGTCCCTAGTGTTGAAAGCTTTGAGAAGCAGGAATAAGTGAGGTTTTGGTAGCATCGGCCTAGGGGGAGTTTGTTGGATCTAGAAAGGCTGGTGCAACCAAAACCAAGTCACTTAGAAGATTTTGGTACAACAAATAAAGGACTTCCGAAGCTAAGTGTGGAACTTCCGAAGGAAAGAGGAGCTCTTCCGAAGACAAAATGTAAAGCTTACTTCCGAAGAAAAAGTTCCAACTTCCGAAGACAAAGAACCTACTTCTGAAGTTCAAGACTTAGAAAGAAAGATCTGAAGTCAACTTCCGAAGTACAGAAGTCCTTAAGCCTCGGAAGTATAGAAGCCTCTTCCGAAGTATAAGTGGCTTCAGAAGAACTTGTTCTTCCGAAGCCAACTTACCTTCGGAAAACACTGCTATTATCCAGTGGACATAAGTATGGCCTTCCTGACACTCCGCTGCAAATCTCTGAGATACTGCATGGCTTTTTCTCAAAAGCCATGCAGTTGACCATACTTTAATCCACTGTTTACCTTTTTATGTTAGTACAGTTGCCATCTTTAGTTGGTGACAAAAGGTAAGTCATGGACATGTCATGACTATCATATCTTAGATAATACTTTATCTAAGATACCTTAACTTTAGCATTGTAGTATATGCTTTAGTCTTAGGTTTCCAGCTGGTATCAAAGTATATTCGGCTATAGGATCTAGTATATATAGTCTCTCATTGTAACTCATATATCATGCTTGTAAGAGTCTTGTAATATCTTGAGTTGAGAAATAATATATACAAGTGCCTTGAAAATTTATTTATGTGTGTTCACTACTTATTATATTATTATCAACTCTTGTGAAAGACTTTACTTCATCTGAATTGAGTTTTTGTATAAGTGAGTTTGAGAGAAATCCAAGTGTTTCTGTGACAAACCCGATCCTGCAGCAAGAAGAAGAGTTTCAAGCCCATGAACCATTAGCAAGATGAAGTATTTTTCTTGTGCTTCCCGTGCCAAAAGGGTTTCGTTGAAGAAGATGACACAAGAAGGTGGATTTTAGTTAAAATCTTAGGGTTTTCCGGAGGTTTAGAAATGATAAGGTGTGTTCTTTCGATTGTTTGTTATTGTGATTTAATTTTTGTTTTGTAGCATACATTAAAACCTGTTGCATTGGTAAACATTAACAAAATCTGTAGTATACCATTTTACATCGTAGTTACAGATTTGTTTACAGTAGTTTACATTGGGTTACAATAGTTTACATTGGTTAACAATATGGTTTTCAAAACAGTTTTGCTCTAAGTTACAGTAGTATAACAGTGTAACTTGATGTAACTATGTACGAGTAATACTTTTTTTATTTACATTGGTTAATATTTGGGTTGTTTTGTTTCGGATGTAGTGCTAAATCATTAGGACATGGTGTAATGTCGTCTGGTTTACATTTAGCAAACGTTTGATTTACATTGGTTAATGATTCATTTGTGTTTACAGATCGTTTTACATTGGTTAATATGGTTTTACATTGGTTTGTATTGATGTAATATCGTTTGGTTGTTTTAATGATTATGCTACTTTTAGTTGGAGTGGTGTAATAATATGTATTTAACAGTCTAACTAGATGTTTTTATTACAACTTTGCTAAAGATTACATTGGTACAACATAATCTAATGTCATTTGGTTGTTAGGTTGTAGTAACGTGGATGTTATTGTTAGTTGGAGTGGTGTTATATCGTGTATAAAAGTTTCGTACAATAGTGCAAGATTATATTTGTTAATAATGTCGTTTGAAAGATTATATGAGTAACATTGTAACTTATTGTTTTTGTTATAGCTTTGCTACATGGTGCAATAATGTAACATTGTAATATGATGTAACTGCATACGTATAAATCTTTTGGATCATAACAATGCTATATTAGAATTAAAGAGAAAAATATGATAAGTTTAATGGTGCATTTTTTATAAAAAAATTATAATTTATAAAAAAGTTATGAGTGTTTAAGTAAAAAGGGGGTAAAGTTTTTTAAATATAAAGAAAAAAAATATGGGGATATGTGGATGACACTTGTCATAATCTTGTTAAATCTGAATGTTGGTGGTTGAGTTAAATGACATTTATACCCTTTTGTAATAAAAAAATATTTGACAAATCTTATCCATTTATTTCTTGATCTATGGTTAGAATTTAGTTAAAGAGTTTTTACAAAAACTAAGGGTTTTTATAATAACCAAATCATATATATATATATATATATATATATATACACACACACACATATATATATATATACACACATATATATACATATATATATACACATATATACATATATATATACACACACACACATATATATAAATATATATAATATTAAATTTCACAATGTTTTCTAAGGACTATTCATTTAGAAATATTAGTGTGGATGATTTTCGTGTGTTATGTGATTGGGGTTGTAAAACTAAAAAGGTTTAACTAAGACGATTTATGCTTTACTATTAACCATTCTAAAAGATTCATGCGTAAAACACTAATAAAATTATTGTAAAAAATAATCCTTAAACCAAAAGAGAAAAATAGCAATACATAAATGGTAATCTCATTAAAGTTAATAGGTTGTATTGTAAATCGGTTAAAAGAAAATGAAAAAAGAAACGTCACTTAAGTTCAGGAGATAGAATTGTAAATTCGACATAACTTAAGAGTTGAAGTATAAAATTTATAAAAAAAATGAGCAGGCAGTCAATTTAAAAAAAAACCAGACTGGTTAGTTTGTGAAAATCCTCGAGGTTTAAATGTTAGATGGTAAAAAAAGGTTTTTGATGACTTTGGAGAAAAAATTTCTTATTATAAATAAGATAATATTTAATGTTGTAATTAAATAATCTCATGTGAATTAAATAATATATTAATTAAAAAATATTTATTAATAAATAATATATTAAATTGAAACAACTTTATTAAGTGAGAGATTAAAAACTACTAGTTGGAGATGCCTGTGCGTTGCGACGGTACGATTGTTGCGTGATTTTTTGAGAACTCGATTTTAGTCGGTATCGGCTCGGTGCGTTATGACGTAATTAAAAAATCAAAACATAATTATTGAAAAATTTGAATAAAAGAAAATAATTACGTATATTACAAAAGTCTTTAAGACAATTATATTATCCCCATAAGAATAGTGAAAATATGAGTGGTATTTATGGTCGGAAATCACTTATTACCTATATCTTAAGGAGGTTTATTTTATGAATGTAGGTTAGAGTTTTATGATCATCGGAGTTAGTTTTTGATGATGATTTGCAGATACCGAAGAAATTTAATGGAGAAATTATCACCACAAATTATTATCTTGATTGTTATTGAACTGTTAACAACTGATAAAGGAAAGAGGGAGAGGGATTAGTGCCCAATCACAATATATAAACGACATTGAAAGTAAATGGTGATTTTGTTTGACCACGTATATATGTTTTAGCATTTGTATTATAAACAATCATATGTGTGTCTTAATCATTACTTTATTGTAAGGGCATAAATAAAATAAATTGATTAATTTTTTGAAATTTAAGCATGACTTTTCATATGGGTGTCTTAATCCATATGTAAAATTATCATTCTATCATTCTCTTACTTTTATTGTAAAAAATATAGATAAATATAAAAATTATTAAACTTATAATATGCCCCTAGAAAAATATTAGTATTATAGTTATTATAAATATGAAGATTTATATAAGTTATATACTTAATATTTAAATAAAATAATATACTTAATTAAAATATTATTTAGTTATAAAAATATATTAGCAAATATAAATTTAAAAGTCAATTTATAGTACCATAAATAAAATAAAATTTAATAAAGTGAATTGAATAATATCATATTATTAAATAATATATTAATAATGTTTATTAAATACATGAAAGAGACAATGGCAAAAATGTCAAGTTTTATTAAATTTAATGGATAAATTTACAAATTTATCATATTTACCATATTACCCCTAAAGTGTTTTAAAATTTAGATCAAATCCCTATTCTACCCCTCTTAAATGTGGTGCACCCATTTGTACATGTTGTTTTAAAGCTTGTATTTTTGGTAAAATTACATCTCTATCCAAAGAGATGTATTATATAATAGTATAGATTATACCCTATACATACAAAGTTGAATTAACCTTCTTCAATTTTAGATAAAATTATAATTGTAAGTTTATATAATAAGGGGCCGGTTACTATATAAAGTTCAATTTTCATGTGAAGAGTATAAAGTCACCAAAACATGACACATGTTTTTTGACGGATGGATAGTTTTATCCACACTACAATTATGCATAAAATGTATATAATTATGCAAGTTATATTCACGATTACTCAAGTTATATCTATTATTACGCAAATTATAATTTATTATTACGCAAAGAAAAAAATTACTCCCGTTATAAATTATAGTTACACAAGTTATATTTATAATTACGCAAGTTATATAATAATTACGCAAATTATATTTGCAAGTTATATGCACAATACATAGACGCTTTTAAAAAAACGCTGATTTTTTAGAAAAAAAAATATAGTAATACTATACTTATATAAAAGATGATAAAATACTCGACTTTATGGTGTATTTTTTTAATGTCATACAAAAAAGTTACATCCGTTTAGAAAAACGGTGAGAATGTGAAAAAAGTCAACAATTGTAGGCTATTTTCAAATCTACCTATCCATACATATTTTTTGGTAATTATTCCATCTACGATCTGAACCATCAATTGCTTAGATCAATGGTTGTTATCCATTCGTATATTTCGCACGAATTGTTTACTTTTTACCTTTCTCTGTATAATAATATAGAGTACAGAAATGATCAAATATTGTTTGACACCATTTGTGAACTCAATAGAAACTGCTCTTTAGTAAAAAATAGATTTTGTTTTCTGAAAAAATAAATTGTTGGTTTTCATTTGATCATCGAGAGGTGGCTTGCAACCATGTAAATTTATGATGATTCAGTAGATTCACATTACCAGTCAAAGCCTTGCTAATTACAAGATCAAATAAATCACCGCTTGTGCCAAAAGGTGTGAGAGGTTATGACAAAAACACCAGTAAGCTTAGACCAATACATTCCCCTAAATTATAAGACAGTGTATAAAACAAGTTAAAAACAAAAAAAACTTGATTGGCTCTCCAAAATGATTACACCAATTTCAATAACTGTTGATACTCTATTTAGGTTTCTAATTCTTTTTGGGCTAATACTCACAAATAATTTTTTTCCTAATTGGACTTGAACCCGCAACCCATTGGTTGTTGGACCACCTTTGATACCGTTAGCCCGAAGGTGAGTTGGTTATTGCGGTTTCTTTGGAAGAAGAACAGACAAATAGACTCTTATTGTAGCTCATAAGAAGAGAAGCTGAAACCTGATCTTCCTTCATTGGTTGTTTTTAGCTCAAGCTTCTGAAATGGGCTGTAATATGGGTCAACAAAAAAAGGTCAACAAAAAAGAACACTTAATCACTCACCATGTTTAATAACTAATCATGTTAGAAATTGGTGGTGGAAATGATAGGTTGATAACAGGTCAAAATAGGTCATTTTGGTATAAAACTGGGTTGAGTTAGTTCGAAACACATTTCTTCAAAAGTTTGAAACTTCTTCGAAAAAAGTGGCGAGTCAAATATGATTTCAGAAATTTTAGTATTTCAGTGATAATCTAAATGATTGGAAGGTTAGGCAACTTTGAACGATTTGACCCATTCTACCCATTTGAGATAGAAACGTAATGTGAATTGACCAATTTAATAGTAAACGACTCGAAATTTCCAAAAGGAAGATAACAGACAAAAGAAACGCGAAAGAATAAAACCTGCTGTTTGGATCATAATAATAGCCATTGATCGAGCCATCCACACAAGAGAAACAAACATAGTAAAAACCAGCTATGGTCAACCCACAATCGGCTCCAACATTCACAAAATATTGCTCTTTCCATCTCTGTAAATGGAACAGAAAATTATTAACTAGTGTAATATAATATTTGCTCTTTCCATCTCTGTATGGGTCTTCTTGACCCGATACACTCTTTGTCAAATTGTTCAATTTTATTATTATAAATAACAAGTATAATATAATATGACTATAAATACTATATTAATACAATATTAATCTAATTTTGGCTAAGTGCTTTTTAGAAGGTTGTATCATGTATGCATACATGCTAGACAACTTACGGCCCATTTGATATCTTCCTTTTTTATTAACTATATTATGGCACATCTAACATGTTAGAGATTAGCTGGAAAAGACAAACCACTGAACAGATAACAAAAGGGGAAGATATAAATAAGCAGAATTACCATAAATATATACTGATAGTTGCTGAGGTCCAATGACTTCCCACCATCAACTTCAACTTGGTTCTGACAAGAACAGAATAATAAGCATAAAAATAAAAAGTTATAAATTCGATTTTTTAGTGGTGAATTTAGTGTACTTACTACGAGAGGTGAAAAAGATGGAAATTTTGTCCAGTGATCTATGTCGACTTCTGACCTGCCACAGTTTGATCATTTTTCATAAATTAATTTGGGAACTAATCCATTGGAGATCAAAAACCAAAATGATTGAAGTAAGAAGAAAATTACGTTGCTTTCCATTTGTTGGTAAAGAATGTATAATTCTTGGTATCAACAATTTCTCCCTCCCAAAAAGTAACCACCTGCAGTTGATGAATTTGGTAAGTAATAAGAATTCATAATTCACAAAAGTATTTGATATAGGAAAGTGTCTTTTTGTAATTACTGGTCAGACACAAACAAATATCAACTTATTATTGAGTGGAATACTATGATCACATTTTCTTTGGGAAAAACAGTACAAAATTAAAACAAATCTATATTTTACACTTTTTCTTTATATTAGCAACCGAATAACAGACTTTAACTTAGGCACAAAATAGAAACCAACTTACACTATATTACTGATTTAGCAGTTGAATTACATTTTATTACCAACTGTAGCAATGAATGAGTTGTTTCAACTGGCAATGTGTAAATAGTTTGGTGATTTTTCAAATTAATGCTGATGTGACATCTTAATTGTTCTTTTAGAATATATGTATATTCTCATGACAACCAATTTGACATTTTATTTGTTTTTAAATATAAAAAGCTTTTAAAAAAGTCTAACTTGTAAATCATAGAATTGTTATTTACGCATGCACACGGCATCAATTAGGGTGACATCAACAATTAAAATTGGTTAAAATGAGGTTGGATGCTAAAATTCGTAATAAACTATAAGTTGGTTTTATTTTGTCTAAATTGTTTGTTAGAATCAAAGAAAACTGTGCAGTTCGTTCCTAATTCCCTTAGTTTACCCTACTCACAAGTGCTCCCCAATGCACCTTACCATATATCTATACTTATCAATTTACATAATACAAAACTTTTTGAAATTTTAAGCCTTCTAAAATTATTCCCATAACAATTATACTGCTTACTGGTGTATCTGCCATTGGAACATTTAAAGCTTCCATGGTGCCACATAGATATCCATGATCAAGGTCACAGCCTTGAATTCTCACATTAACTCTCCAAGCTTCCTCTTTTTGTGGACTTGAAACATTTTGAGTTCCTGAAAATGTCTGAAAGATCATTCAAAAAGCTTCATTAATCACTTCGTGAAATTTAATGTGACAGTCACCATTTGGAAACTCATAAAAGGACATCATTAACACACACATAATTTTTATCATCTGAAATAACTCTCAGGGTTTAAAAAAGGTTGTTAAGATTTCTCGTAGATGCAAAGCATTTCAGGCTGAACATTTTGTGTGTACTGATATTCTTCACACATCTCCAAAACTACTATAATGACATGCATGATTTGTGAATACTGTCCCTAATGTAAAATACTGTTCTATGGTCATTTCAAATCATGTAGCACCTGCAACTAGCCTAACCTAATGGTTTATCAAGATCATGACCCCCCCAGGTGGGTCCCGGGTCCAAAAAGTCAGAACTTTAAACACAAAGATATGCAGTGGCGTTGAAATTTGAAAAAATGATGCAAATATGAAGAGATTACCTGTCCAACACTCAGAAGTGAACAAGGTTGTAGAGAAGTTTGTCCAGGATTTGCACCTGACAAATGACATAAGAAAATTACCACATTTTCTTAGGACCACCCATTGAATTCTTTAAAAACTCCATAAGAACACTGATAAGTCAGATATAGACTTGTTCCAAGCATTACCAAAAGACATATGCTACAAATATTCTAACAGATACGAACAGAATGGCAAAAACAAGTGCAGAAACTGAAAAACGAATACTTTATGAGTTTAAGGATGCTAAGTATTTAGATTTCAGCATAATTTCCATACACTATTGTACAAGTTACATATGCAAAAACTCAATGGCATTATATGAAAAACAAATTGCATGTAGAATGCAGTTTCAAGCAAACTAGCCATCCAATGAGGTAAATACATAAATATCACGTAAGAGAAACATTTCTTTACTGTAAAGCGAGAGCTAAGTCAAGCACCGCATACGCCCCTCTTTATACTCTCTGTCTTGATTTGCATTACATTCACATGTAAATGTAACCTTTTGATGGATTTATATCACATAAAACTAAAATTATGCAAAATCTATGACATGAATGAGAATTACCCAATTACTATGTCTTCTAAAATTGCTATCATGTCACTACCTTTCCCTTCATTAGGACAGAAAAAAAACTTATCCCCATGCTTTTTTAAAGGTAAAGGTGAGAACTTATGGCTGTTAGTAACCACACCTAATAGCTAGGGGTTTAAACAAACCTGAGACACTCCGAGGTGTTTAATTCCTAGAAGCCAAGGCGAGTGGTGAGAGTTTCATATATTGTGAGGCATTACTCCATTTACAGTTAGATAAGCTATATACACAATCAAATAAGCTTTATATGCAAAAGAAATTTGCTTCTCTCATCTTGTTTACATATCAGACTTCTTTAACAAGTTAAATATTCATACTCTCTTACTCGTTTTGGTTGTTTTTACATATAAGCCTCCTCTGCACCTAACTTTGATCAATTTTGGCCCACACGCATGCCACAAGACCCTAAGGCATTTTTCAAATCTCCTCGCACACCTAAGCCGTGCTTTTTAAAACAAGGCTAAAGCCATTTTGTTGCATGTGAACAAACACAACTTTCAGTCTTTCACAAACACAAAGATATGTCATATGTTATTATTCTGACATAAAGTCTCATTAGTTTTTTTTTTTTAAATATGCCTTTAACCATTCCCATTGTCCCGTTGTACCATTTAAGGCTAAATCGCTTGATAAGGTGTGTAGTTTGATATCTCTTTTGTTCTTATATATCTGGAGCAAATTACCCTTTCTACAACTACCACTAATCCTAACTGTATTAAGATAACAATATTAAACCTATTGATCGCTACCGTGCCAAATTATTCTAAGGATTTACATAGTCTAAGAATTATGTGATCCTAAAGACCTACATGCTTGCAAGATAGTTAAAATTCACTTTCCTACATCACGAGTCATGACTCTAGATTCGAAACTTTCATTGGTACCATCAGACGAGCCATCAACTCCTCCTATACTAGAATCAGTATTTTGATTGTAACTTATCAAACTAACCCCTCCAATACTCCATGTGTCACACCTTTTTGAGCAAATGCAACTTATCTTCCTACTTTTCCGTCCACGTCTACCTAATTATGCACATCAATTCAACTAATTTTTAACCCAACATGACGAGATTTAAGAACAATCGAAAGATTAGGTTGAAAACTTTTCAAGTGAAGTAGTAAGTGTCAAAATTTTGAAACGAGATGTAATAACAATCGAAATCACCATTCATTCATATTTCAAGCGAAACTTATCCTGACCTAACCCAATGTATACTTACACACATGAATCGCATATTCGCACACTCCAAATCGCATCTAATTCATGAAACCAACCAAACAGTAATCCAGGTAGAGTAACAGAAGCTCAAAGAGAGTGTAATTCTAACAGGAATTGAGAAACAGAAGTATAAATTTGAGAGTCGCTCAAATCGATCAATCAGACGATGGAATCATGAGATTTGATGAATGATACCTGAAGAAGTAGAAGGTGTTGGGGATTCCACCATTCTCACAGGCATTTTTGCTGTGTGTATCTACCAAATTGTAATGATTGAGGCTCACTGTATCTTGCGATGGAGATCAAAAGGGGCTGTAATGAAAACTTCGACGAAGCGGAATAAATGTATCTGTGAAAATTGGAAAGTGCAGAAACAGCCCTTATGCTATTACTTGAGTTCTAATAGACACTTAAACAATAAGAAATTGAATTTAATCTTTAGAGTTAATCTTAATTTTGGTCTCTGTATTTTGTAAATTGTTTTCATTTGAGTACCAACGTTTATTTTGTTTCTATTATTAGCCTAAGTTTTCAAATTTTCTTTGTTTCAGTTCTTTTGACTAATAGTGTTAACATTTTCTATTAATTTTTATGAAAAGACGGAAATACCCTTTGGGCTTAAATGGTTATTACGAACATTGCTTTTCATTTTTTAAATCAAACCATCACCACCAAATCTAATCTCAGATGATGATGCATATAGATGGGTGATGATAAAGATTTTAGATTTAATTTCAAGGAAAGTTTCAGAGGAGATTGTAGGTGGTTGTGGTGGTGGTCGACATGGTGGAGGTGGTGAACTTGTGGTGGTGGTAGTCTATAGTTGCAGAGGGGATGGGGGATGGAGGTGCGGTTGCAACAACATTTGCAAAACGGTGGTGTGGCGGTAGTGTTATGCGGCGGTAGTTGTGGTGTGGTGAAGGTGCGGTTGTGACAATGGTGGTACGACAGAGGTGCAGTGGCAGCGATAGCTGTGTTATGGCGGATGGAGGTGGTTGGGGTTAGGATTTGGATAACACCACCATTACACCTTGTCAAATTAAGATGTTGAAGGTTGCTAGAGGTTGGCCGATACCTTGCAGGAAAACCTTTGAGGTCAAACCGCCATGAGTTGGAGAACACCACTATCACCATTAGACTCAGGGAACCAAGGGCTGCAAAGTGGAGTATAGCACTCGCTGGAAACCTCCATCATGCGCCAATGTCATTGGTCACCTTTGCATGACCACCATGTTCAACCTACCATTGTGGAAGGGATGTGGCCGCCACCACTAACCCCATCATTGATCTCTTTCTTTCTCTTACTCTCTCTTTTTGGAGTTTCATTTCTCTCTCTAAGCTTGTGTGTTTTTTCATGGTGTATGAAATGGGTGTGAAATGAGGCTAGGGGTTTCACAAGGGGTATTTAGGTTATTTAACATGCACTTAACACTCACCTAACAGAAAATGTTAACGATGTTAGTAAAATGGACTAAAATGAAAACGATTTTGAAAACTCAGGACAATAATAGAGACAAAATAAACGTTGGTACTCAAGTGGAGACAATCTACAAAACACAGGGACCAAAATCGAGATTAACTCTAACCTTTATTTTATAATCATGCAAAAACCAAGAGTTAGGGGGTGTTTGATTTCTGCTGACTCGGCTGACTGGCTGACTAGGCTGACTCGATCAGCGGGTCAGCCGGTTTGATGTGCGTAAAACTCGAGCGGACCGGGTTACAACATTTGACCCACACCTGAAATTTCATATTTTTGACCCTCGCCATCTAACACCCCTCCAGCCCCAACTCCCGCTATCCCAACAACCCCAATCGGCACCTTAACCATCATCGCCTTCTGAGCGTTCAACACAATCCCTATACTCCAGAGCCCCCAACGTCTCGATGGCACTATTAGCATTGTCAGGATCGTGTACGTACGGAATACTAACAGATTTTGCGTTTATACCGAATCAAATAGTGAGGAATCCTATTTGATTGGCGATCCAATCAGTGAGAACAATTACCCGATCGATATACGATTGAAACTAAACATTATGAACGAATAGAGATCGATCAGGAATGATCTATGAACTTGGACAAGCTTCCTTGGACGTTCTAGACAGCTAGGGTTCGTGAGAGTATCAAGTGTTTCGAATTCTTATGTTTTTCCATGAATTAAGTGGTATTTATAGGTTAGGGGCTTCCATTCGTACGACTGAACCATTAGCATGGTTTAGTCGTGCGACTGAATCATGCGACTGAATCATGCGACTGAGTCATACGCACGACTGAAGGTTTAGTCGTGCAACTGAGTCAATCTTATGTCTCAATCGTGTGACTGATCCAGTCTCCTAGTTTAGTCATGTGACTGGTCCGTAAGCTTGATGTATACATGCGTATGGTCCATAAGTACGGGCCATTCACATGATTACTCATCCGACCATGTTGAACACATTTCTTAATCATTATTGACTAAGAATCATGCACAACACCCTCAAACCTATATAGTAAGTTCATTGTATTTTAACACAATAATAATATGAAATATTGAACATTATAAACATCAACCACATATTATATTTCATTGAACCCATTCATTACATATGTGTAAGACATGAAAGACACTTACATTAAACTCATAAACTAGGTACACATGTATCTACAAACTCCCCCTTGGACCTAGTTTCCTCTATTGTCTAACACTCTTCATATGTTCTTGGAACTTCTTGTACTTCTCCTCTTTTGTAACTCCTGCATGTATTTCAAATGCAAAGCAGAGTCTTATCATGTGTTGAAAGTGGAGAGCTTGTACAATGTCCTGCATGTCATAGAACAGTGGCCACTTGTATAAAGTGTAAACATCTTCAGCCGACAAGTTTGTAAGCCACATAGGGTCAAATACCCGGATAGTCTCTATCTTTCCATGTTTGTTTAGAACTATGACCACTTCCCCTGTCCTCCAATCATAATACCACCATTTGAAATGTGAAGTGAAGTCCTGAGGCATTTCCCGTAAGGGAATCTTTGACATTGTGCGCGAAGGACTCCACTTCAGCACTACTTTCGGCTTCCCAGATATAGGGTCCACTTCAGACCTACGAATGTACCTCTTCGGTTGTTGAGGTCTAAAGTTTACCCAGCTGGTGTGGTATTCTTTCTTCAACGCAGCCTCAAACCAACCTGACATCTTCCTTGGATTAGCATACAGCAGATCTAAGCATGCCAGTCAGTTCAGCTTAAAACCAGGGAGATTCTTCAGATCATGAAGGTATCTGAAGAACTCGATCCCCTTTTCTCTCTTTAAAGCATAGACATTCAGGTCTTCAAAATAAGCCCACGCAATGATTTTTGCCTAACACTTTCTAATGACGTTTGACTTTGTAGTGCTTTGTGTAGGCATTCTTCTTTGGCGGTGCACGCTGGGCTTTCATTTTAGCAAAACAAGCCGCCCATTCAGCTTTCTTCAATTCGACATTGGCATCCGAAGCTTGGCTGAGCTTTCTTCTTTCTTCTTTTCTTTCTCTACTTCATCCAGCTTATCAAATGTAGCACTGCCAAAAGTATCACCCAAATTGGGTATAACATTGCCTTCGTGGTTAGCGTACTCTGGATAGTGCTCAGCTGTAACATCCTCAATCTCAATCTCATCTACATCTATAGCTCCTCATCACTCAGTACATCGACTTCTGGAGCATCTTTGACAATTTCATTAGGATTGAGTCGGAAAATCTCAGCTAGCTGGTCATCAGTCAAATCATTAATGATTTCTCCTCTTTTGGGAGTGTAGCTCACTGACCTTCTGACTATCCCTTGCAAGTCAAGAATTATGGTTAATTGAGACTTGACCTGCTGAAGGGGTTGGACATCATATTCATCTGTTTGTAGAGCTTTATCTATTTGATTAAACATTAAGCACAACACACATAAGTCATCATATAAAGCATTTAAGCATAAACAAACATAGATGATAATTAATTACATTAATGTAATATAATTCAAATACAAAAGTTTCTAAATACAAATACATCTAACTATTACTTTTGCCTTGAATAGTAGGTTCTTCGGCTGGAGGAGCAGAGGACGAGGCTCCTTGATCTTGATTCATTTTAGTTCGTCTCTCTTGAGCCTGAGGATTATAGGCTGATACAGATGCATCACCTTCTTGATCATCATCCTCATCTTGATTTTTTCAGCTCGGTTCTCCCTCCTTGACATCTTCTTCAGTATCAGCTTCATCCTCATCATCATCATCATCATCATCATTGTAAGGCCCCGTTCCCGGGACGCTTACAACTGATAAATCATTGCACATAAAACATAGAACTTACATTTAATCATTCATAAAACGTGACAGCGGAAACATAAAAATAACTTTTCATATCATTACAAATGATTTTGCAAGTTAATACAAGCGTTCATTTCAAAACATCATTCGTTCGTATTACAATGCAAAAACATTAACAAAAGAATGTCATCCAAAAGAGCTGAGTAGCCACCTCATGCCATCCTCAGCAATCATTACCTGCCAACCGGAAACACATCAAAGTCAGCTTTGCTAAGTGAGTTCTAGTTTTATAAAATAAAACATACTTTTCTTTCATTAAAACCGTTCTTTTTCTTTCATGCGATCATACATCATACGTACACATAGATAATAGTTATTATCTTCATCGTTTGTCAACTTCCGTTCATTCATTCATTCGTTCATTCATCATTACATCTTTTCCTTTCGTCATCACTATGAATTTTACCCTTCATTCTCGTGGTACTGGACCTAAGCCTATAAAAGACCTTCATCGGTGGTGCTCGGCACCCAATGTTCACAGTACCTAAGGTAAAGTTTAGGTATACATTTTCATATGCTATGCCCTTCATTCTCGTGGTACTGGACCTCAGCCTATAAAAGACTTTCATCGGTGGTGCTCGGCACCAAATGGTCACAGCACCTAAGGCACGCAACAATGGTTCATACATATGGTCAATCACAAGAAAGACCCCGATGTGCATCCTCTCGGGGTAGCGAACCCGCACACTGTTGGGCTAACACCTTTTAACGGCGTGTCCCGACATACAGTGCTTGCAAGACTTCCTTACCTTCATCATTCATTAATGCATGCATTCTTACTTCATGTTCCTCTTTCATTATCTTTCACTTTACGTTACATAATACTTCATTTCATTCATTAACATAACACGTAAAGCCACAGGAAAGATAAACATACATCATAATAAGTAACATAACATACACACTCATCAGCATCATACAAGGCAACATCATACATACATAACATGCATAATCATGCAACATCCCAACATGCTCTCTAAGGCCTCAACCATCATCTTACATGCTCTTACGAGAACCTTTACGTCAAAACTTACATCTGCACTTTTGTCACACCCCCGCTAAGAGCGGAAACATGGGGTTGCGACGAGACGGGAATCGTCATAACACATGGTAAGCGATAGATTGCAATAATAATAATGATGACAAGCGTGTCATGACAACACCCGACAACAAGGAGACTTGTGTCGTATTTAGTCAGTATTCACGACAACATAGCCATAAGCATAAATAGGATATAAGATAAACATAGATAATAACGTTATATGTAATTCCCATAACCCGGGAGCAAGTTACAAAGTGTAATGTTGTTTGAAAAAGATACAACAATTGTTTTCAAAATGACAAGTTTAGCCCGAAAATGCATCCTAGGGTCTCCACTAAAGCAGCACACCTAGAACCTCAGCTAGCATGATCACCTGAAAAGATATGCTCAAAATGGTCAGCAAAATTGTTGGTGAGCTCGCAGGTTTAAAAGTAAATAAGTAATGATGCTGTATAAAGTTGTTGCAGAATACCGTGCATACAGTTATAAGCAAGCAAAATCACATGACAAGAGCTTTACAACCAAACCTAATGACGTACACAAAGAATCTTGTCAGAATATATTCACCCAAGGCCCGTTCCTGGCTTTTGTTGGTACTAACTAGTATACCAACACAAGGGTGGGGGTGTCAACCCAGTATTACTACCAATACCTATCCGTCGGTTCCCACACTGGAATTAAATGGTTGTAAGAAAGAACCACAAAGCAGACTCAAGCATGTATCACATAAGTACCCACAAAACAGTAGCACGTTGATTCCAAGTATGTAAATTGTATGTATCTTGTACAATATAGAAACGGGCAAGCATACTTTTCCCCCATGTTTGTAAATGTTTGTAAAGTAGTATAAGCATAAAAGGGGCCACGAAACTCACTTGTTTAGTGGTAAGTATGAATGATCAAGATTCCCAACAGTTGAATGCAATGATCGGTCAAACACCTATTGACAGTTATTGTTAAGCATTAATGACGTGTATGAAGCGTATAGAAATGTTTGGTCAGTTCAGGTTGTATCGGTTCGGTCGTGGGTAGCACACACACAAGCGGACACACGTATCAGATCTTATGTAGATCCAAGTACTACGAGTAGTCGTCATTGCTTATGACATCCGTGAAATGATCTCATGGTTATGAAAGATAGCACTTGTTAAGTATTTGGAGTTCCAATTGGATTGTCGATAATTGTAAAATGTTAGGTTGATTTCAATTGAAATAGTATGTGCATGTTGATAGCTTTGACTTTAATCTTTGTGGTCAAGCAATGACACTTTTACTGATGTTACTTTATCATCATCAGACGTTCAAGAGGAATTTCGCACTCAACATCATCAGTCACACAACAGGACCAGACGCTCGACTCAACGCTCCATTCGTACGAATCAACCTTCAATCGTACGAATCAGCTTCATTCGTACGATTGAGTCTTCATTCGCATGATTGGCATTCAGTCGTACCACACAACACACATTCGCACAACCCAACCTACATACGCACGAATCAACCCTCAATCATGCGAATTAGCTACTTTCATGCGATTGAACCTTTATTCGTGCGATTGGACTCCAGTCGTGCGAAACACGCACAATCGCATACATTCAGTCGGTCACCTGACTCAATCGCACGCATTCATTCGTTTGCATGACTCATTCGCACACATACATATGATCCCATGACTCAGTCGCATGACGTCCCCAGTCGCACAACTCAGTCGCCCAAATGACACAGTCGTATGGCTCTGTCGCACGACTCACCCAGTCGCACGGCTCAGTCGCATGACAGACCCAGTTGCCTGAACTGCAGGTTCGCGACTGCAGAAGTGCAGAGCAGCCTTCGGCTGCTCCAAACACGGGTTTTACACAACAAGGACTTCCAGAAACACTCTACAAACATACACAAACATAAAACGCAAGCAGAAAGACCTCACACGCACCCACACGACCTCATGTGTTCGGGTTGAACCCGAATACCCTAGTTTGGACAGCCGTGAATAAGCAAGAAAAGGGGCAACCAAGGTCGTCTACCTACTAGAATAGAGTAGACTAGGCTGTAGATGGAGTCTAGACGACAAGAACAAGACCACGTGGGTTGGATTTGGTGCTAGAATGAAGAAGATGTGAAGAAGAAGGTGAAGAGGATGAAGAAGATGAAGATGAAATGAGATTAAGAGCTGGAATATGGGTTTATATACCCAGCCCAAGTTTACAAAATGGCAAGTTTAGTCCTTACACTTAACCCTCAAGTTCCCCAAAATTTGTTTCGGTTGATTACGACCTTAAAATGTTCGTTATATTAAGGTTAAAAGCGTGTTTAATGGTAATTGATAGTTTAAAAATGGTTTTATTAATGATAATGGTTGAAATTAAAAATGATATATTTGGTGGTAATGGTGATGAAATTTATAAAAAGTTTATGCTTAGCACAAGTTCACGGAGGAAGTACAGGCACAAGGGTAACAAAGCAGACATGATTCCTTAAAGCAGGAGTTCATAAAGAAGAGGGAGAATAATTAAAATAATTTTATGCTTAATTATGTCGTTCGACGGACATTAAGGTGACGGTGTCACAGTATCCCCCAGTTGAGAGAATTTCGTCCCGAAATTCAGCTGGAGTTAGGTCCAAGAGTGTCATCCACAAATAGGTGTGGGTATTTGAGTTTTATTTGATCTTCCCGTTCCCATGTAAACTCTGGCGTTTTGAATTCCACCTTACGCGAACAATTGGTATTCTACTGCGCTTCAACTGTTTGACCTTACGATCCATGACCTCAATGGGTTCCTCAATAAAATGAAGCTTTTCGTCGATTTTAATATCCTCAATGGGTATGTGAAGTGATTCGTCAGCCGAACACTTCTTGAGGTTCGACACATGGAAAGTATCATGCACACCGCTGAGTTCTTGCGGTAACCTTAATGGTAAGCCACTGGACCAATTCTTTCTGTAATCACGAATGGTCCAACGTATCTTGGGGCTAACTTACCTTTCTTTCCAAACCGAACAACTCCTTTCCAAGGAGAGACTTTGAGTAACACTCTATCCCCAACGTTGAATTCTAGAGGCTTTCGACGATTGTCGGCGTAGCTCTTTTGGCGATCTCTAGCGGCTTTCAGTCTATCTTTGATTTGGAAGATCTTGTCGGTTGTTTCTTGAATGATCTCTGGGCATGTTAACTGACTTTCACCGATCTCGGCCCAACAAATGGGTGATCTACACTTCCTTCCGTACAACGCTTCGAACGGAGCACACCCAATGCTGGTGTGGTAGCTGTTATTGTATGAGAACTCAATCAATGGCAAACGAGTATCCCAACTACCACCAAAGTCGATTACACACACTCTCAGCATGTCTTCCGGTGTTTGTATGGTTCGTTCACTTTGGCCATCTGTTTGAGGGTGATAGGCGGTACTCATGTCTAATCGAGTGCCTATTGCATTCTGTAGTGTCTGCCAAAATCGTGAAGTGAATCGGCCGTCACGGTCGGAGATGATTGACACCGGCACTCCGTGTCTTGTCACGACCTCTTTTATGTATAATCTCGCCAACTTGTCCATTTTGTAGTCTTCTCGGATTGGCAAGAAGTGTGCTGATTTCGTCATTCGATCACTACGACCCATATCGAATCGTGCCCGTTGCTCGCTCGAGGGAGTTTGGTAATGAATTCCATGGCTATGTTCTCCCATTTCCATTCGGGAATCTCAGGTTGCCGTAACAGTCCCGATGGTTTCTGATGTTCAGCCTAACTTTCGAGCATGTCAAGCATCTGCTGACGTACATGGCAATGTCTTTCTTTAGGCCTGGCCACCAGTACAGATCTTTGAGATCGTGGTACATCTTGTCTGCGCCAGGATGAATAGAATATCGCATCTTGTGTGCTTCATCCATGACCAAGGTACGTACACCTCCCCACTTGGGTACCCATATACAGTCCACGAAGTACTGTACACCATCGTGCTTGCACATCAGTTGTTTATCCAACCCTCGGAATTCTTCTCCCGCAAGGTTTTCTTATTTCAACACCTCACTTTGTGCAATTTGGATCTGAGTTTTCAAATTTGTTTGAATGGTCAATCCCAAAGCTTGAGCACGTAGTGGTTTTACGCGTTCTTTGCGGCTTAGAGCATCAGCCACCATGTTAGCTTTTCCCGGATGATACCGGATTTCACAATCGTAGTCACTAAGAAGCTCTACCCAGCGTCGCTGTCGCATATTAAGTTCCTTCTGATCCAGAATATGTTGAAGGCTTTTATGATCTGTGTAGATGATGCATTTGGTTCCATACAGGTAATGCCTCCATATTTGAAGTGCGAATACTACAGCGCCCAACTCAAGATCATGAGTCGTGTAGTTCTTCTCGTGCACCTTAAGTTGTCGCGAAGCGTAGGCAATCACCTTATCTTTCTGCATTAGTACACATCCCAACCCTTGATGCGAAGAATCACAGTACACTACAAAATCATCAGTTCTGTCTGGGAGGGACAATATCGGTGCATTGCATAGCTTATCTTTCAGCATTTGGAATGCCTGTTCTTGTGCATGTCCCCAATCAAACTTCTTGTCTTTCTGAGTCAACAATGTCAATGGTTGAGCGATCTTTGAAAAGTTCGCAATGAAATGACGATAGTATCTGGCTAATCCTAAGAACTGTCGTATCACGAAGGTGTCTGGGGTGTATCCCATTTCTTTACCGCTTCGATCTTGCCGGGATCTACATGAATCCCGTCTTTGTTAACCACATGACCCAAAAACTTCACCTCTCGCAGCCAGAATTCACACTTCGAGAACTTGGCGAAAAGTTTCTCTTCTCTTAACAATTCCAGTATTGCCCGAAGGAGTTCTTTATGGTCCTCCTTCGATCGAGAGTAGATAAGTATGTCGTCAATGAATACGATCACAAACTTATCCAAGTAAGGTTTGCACACCCGATTCATCAGGTCCATGAACACAGCCGGTGTGTTAGTCAATCCGAACGGCATGACCAAGAACTCATAGTGCCCATAACGAGTTCTAAACGCTGTCTTCGGTACGTCCTCCTCGAAAACCCTTAGTTGGTGATATCCAGATTGAAGGTCGATCTTGGAAAAATACGAAGCTCCTTGTAACTGATCAAACAGGTCGTCGATCCTGGGGAGAGGATACCGATTCTTCACAGTTAATTTGTTCAACTCACGGTAGTCGATGCACATACGGAACGACCCATCCTTCTTCTTGACAAATAACACCGGTGCTCCCCAAGGAGAGTGACTCGGCCGAATAAAACCCTTCTCCAGTTGTTCCTGTAACTGGCTAGATAACTCTTGCATTTCAGACGGTGCCAAACGATACAGTGTCTTTGCTACCGGTGTAGCTCCAGGAACCAACTCAATACGAAATTCCACCTGTCGTGGAGGAGGCAAACCAGGCAAGTCATCAGGAAATACCTCTGGGTAATCCCGCACTACAAGGATATCTGCCAATTTCTGCTCCTCTTCTTTCTTTTCCACCACGTGAGCCAAAAAAGAGTAGCACTGTTTTCGTAAACTCCGGCATGCTTTCATGCAGGAAATAAGCTTTAAGTTTCTCCCCGGTCTTTCTCCTTGATTTCTGAGTACTCCCCCGTTTGACATAGGGATTCGCACTACCTTGTCTCGACAGACAATCTCGGCCCCGTGTTTCGACAACCAATCCATTCCCACAATCACATCGAAACTTCCTAGCTCAAAGGGTATCAAGTCTATATCGAAGGTGTGGTTCTCTAATATTATCGAGCACTTTCTAATAATCCTGTCGGCCTGAACAACCCTATCATTGGCCATTTCTACAGAGTAGCTAGTTTCTAGCCTACTAGGACTCAAATTGAGCAATTGCACAAATTCAGAAGATATAAAGCTATTGTCGGCTCCAGTGTCAAATAATACAGATGCAAAGTGATTATTGAGTAAGTGCGTACCCGTGACAACATTTGGGTCCTGACGGGCATCATTGGCTCCAATGACAAAAGCGCGTCCCCGAGCCGCGTTCCCCTGGTTTGTCGAGCCTTGATTTTCAGCTATAGCCATAGTCTGATGCTGGTTGTTCCCTTGTTGGCCTGATGCCCGATTCAGTTTGGGGCACATGTTCCGGTAGTGATCAGGGCTTCCACACTCATAACAGCCCCTGGCATTCCCGGCGGGGTTAACCGCGTTGACTGGAGCGACCATATTCGGCGTTGTTCTGCAGTCTCTTGCTAAATGCCCCGGGCGTCTACAGTTAGCGCACACCCGGCACGGCATAGCTGGGGGATGATGAAAGTTGCACCTATCGCATCTGGGGTGCAGACCCACATACTCTCGTCTGCCCTGGGTCACGGCCATAAAATTTCTGGTTGTCTTGGCCCTTTTCTCGAATTTCCCGGCACTCGACCGGCTCGTTTCCCCAACTTCTTTCCTTTTCTCTGCTCCCCTGCCCAATACCCCTGTTCTCACCATCTCATCAGTTAGAGCGCCAGCCTTCAAAATTGCGCTCTAGATAGTAGGAGGAGTATTAGCGGTTACCATTGCCCGGATTTGAGGTGCAAGTCCCCAAATATACCTCTCTATCCTTTTTGATTCCGAGGTGACCAGATGCGGAACCAACCTTGCTAGCTCATGAAAACGGTCGGTGTAAGCTGCCTGCCCAGCCCCCACCATGGCATGATTCCAGAACTCATGCTCAAGTTTCTGCATCTTGTTGAGAGGACAGTACTCCTCGGTGATTAGGGCTTTGAACTCATCCCACGACATTTGCATCGCCGATTCTCTTCCCCTAGCCTGAATCTGAGTGTTCCACCACGTTAGTGCCTTGCCCTGTAGCGAGCACGTGGCATACTTAATCCTTTGACTGTCGAGGCATTCGCTGATGTCGATCACGGCCTCCATCTTTTCAAGCCATCTGGCCAGGGCTATGGCTCCACCTTTGCCATCAAACTCTCTTGGTTTACAAGCCACAAATTCCTTGTATGAACATCCCCGTCTAACATTCACAATTCCAGTTTCGTTACCGGCTGTACCACCATTTCCGGTCTCCTGATTGCTCTCGTTCCCAGTCGGGTTCCTGTTATCCTCATTATCATTGCCACCATCCCCGTGGGGATGAGAATTCTGAAGAGCATCGCTCACTTGGGCCACGATAGTCGGAATCAGTGCGGCCAGCTGTTGAGCGATTACGGCTGCCATATCAGCATTTCCTGTTCCTGGAGTGACATTGGTAGGACCATCACTTGTTCTCGGTGCTCTACCTCTGCCTCTGCCTCTGCCTCTGCCTCCCGGGGCTTCACTTCCGCCACTGTTGCTGCGGGTAACTCTTCAAGGCCGCATGTTCTAATCATAAGAATAGCAATTGCGTAAGTTTTAACCATTGCAGGACACATTATCCATGTCACATTAAGGTCTAACTTTCCGGGTTAAGACCACACTTATGGTTGTCACACATCGCATACAAATCGTGAAATTCTCACACCATGCATAAGTAATGTCCAAACAGTAGCCCATCATAACAATGATATGTCCATGCATGAAATCAAGTTTAGTCTAGCAGAGGTTGCCTATTTCCTCCTCTCTCGAGGTCTCAGACATAACCTCCTCAGGGTAAATCCCAGTGCTTAAGTTCAAACACAATAGCATGATCTATGAAGATCTCTTTGGGTTCAATACCCGGATTGATAAAGCAACTCGGTGCACAGAGGGAAACGGAAGATCCAATATAAACATCCCGTAAAGAGTGAGCACAAGGGCTCCCTCACGGGGTGAAATGATCACGAAACAGATAGTTAATCGAACAAGTAATGAGGAACACGTATGAGATACAAAATGCACACAACCCTGGCATGCAAATCTACATAAAGGTTCCTAGGTTATAGTCTAGGTCAAGTGTATTGCCTAATTCTCTATCACCAATGGCTCTGATACCAGTCTGTCACACCCCCGCTAAGAGCGGAAACACGGGGTTGCGACGAGACGGGAATCGCCATAACACATGGTAAGCGATAGAGATGCAATAATAATAATGATGACAAGCGCGTCGTGACAACAACCAACAACAAGGAGACTTGTGTCATGTTTAGTCAGTATTCACGACAACATAACCATAAGCATAAATAGGATATAAGATAAACATAGATAATAACGTTGTATGTAATTCCCACAACCCGGGAGCAAGTTACAAAGTGTAATGTTGTTTGAAACAGATACAACAATTGTTTTCAAAATGACAAGTTTAGCCCGAAAATGCGTCCTAGGGTCTCCACTAAAGCAGCACACCTAGAACCTCAGCTAGCATGATCACCTGAAAAGATATGCTCAAAATGGTCAACAAAATTGTTGGTGAGCTCGCAGGTTTAAAAGTAAATAAGTAATGATGTTGTATAAAGTTGTTGCAGAATACCATGCATACAGTTATAAGCAAGCAAAATCACATGACAAAAGCTTTACAACCAAACCTAATGACGTACACAAAGAATCTTGTCGGAATATATTCACCCAAGGCCCATTCTTGGCTTTTGTTGGTACTAACTAGTATACCAACACAAGGGTGGGGGTGTCAACCCAGTAGTACTACCAATACCTATCCGTCGGTTCCCACACTGGAATTAAATGGTTGTAAGAAAGAACCACAAAGCAGACTCAAGCATGTATCAGATAAGTACCCACAAAAAGTAGCACGTTGATTCCAAGTATGTAAATTGTATGTATGTTGTACAACATAGAAAACGGGCGAGCATACTTTTCCCCCATGTTTGTAAATGTTTGTAAAGTAGTATAAGCATAAAAGGGGCCACGGAACTCACTTGTTTAGTGGTAAGTATGAATGATCAAGATTCCCAACAGTTGAATGCAATGATTGGTCAAACACCTATTGACAGTTATTGTTAAGCATTAATGACGTGTATGAAGCGTATAGAAATGTTTGGTTAGTTCGGGTTGTATCGGTTCGGTCGTGGGTAGCACACACACAAGCGGACACACGTATCAGATCTTATGTAGATCCAAGTACTACGAGTAGTCGTCATTTCTTATGACATTCGTGAAATGATCTCATGGTTATGAAAGATAGCACTTGTTAAGTATTTGGAGTTCCAATTGGATTGTCGATAATTGTAAAATGTTAGGTTGATTTCAATTGAAATAGTATGTGCATGTTGACAGAGTTGACTTTAATCTTTGTGGTCAAGCAATGACACTTTTACTGATGTTACTTTATCATCATCAGACGTTCAAGAGGAAGTTCGCACTCAACATCATCAGTCACATAACAGGACCAAACGCTCGACTCAACGCTCCATTCGTACGAATCAACCTTCAATCGTACGAATCAGCTTCATTCGTACGATTGAGTCTTCATTCGCATGACTAGCATTCAGTTGTACCACACAACACACATTCTCACAACCCAACTTCCATGCGCACGAATCAACCCTCAATCGTGCGAATTAGCTACTTTCATGCGATTGAACCTTCATTAGTGCGATTGGACTCCAGTTGTGCGAAACACGCACAATCGCATACATTCAGTCGGTCACCTGACTCAATCGCACACATTCATTCGTTCGTATGACTCATTCGCACACATACATACGATCCCACGACTCAGTCGCATGACGTCCCCAGTCGCACAACTCAGTCGCCCAAATGACACAGTCGTATGGCTCTGTCGCACGACTCACCCAGTCGCACGGCTCAGTCGCATGACAGACCCAGTCGCCTGAACTGCAGGTTCGCGACTGCAGAAGTACAGAGCAGCCTAAGGCTGCTCCGAGCATGGGTTTTACACAACAAGGACTTCCAAAAACACTCTACAAACATACACAAACATAAAACGCAAGCAGAAAGACCTCACACGCACCCACACGACCTCATGTGTTCGGGTTGAACCCGAACACCCAAAACCCTAGTTTGGACAGTCGTGAATAAGCAAGAAAAGGGGCAACCAAGGTCGTCTACCTGCTAGAATAGTGTAGACTAGGCTGTAGATGGAGTCTAGATGACAAGAACAAGACCACGTGGGTTGGACTTGGTACTAGAATGAAGAAGATGTGAAGAAGAAGGTGAAGAGGATGAAGAAGATGAAGATAAAATTAGATTAAGGGCTGGAATATGGGTTTATATACCCAGCCCAAGTTTGCAAAATGGCGAGTTTAGTCCCTACACTTAAACCTCGAGTTCCCCAAAATTTGTTTCGGTTGATTACGACCTTAAAATGTTCGTTATATTAAGGTTAAAAGCGTGTTTAATGGTAATTGATAGTTTAAAAATGGTTTTATTAATGATAATGGTTGAAATTAAAAATGATATATTTGGTGGTAATGGTGATGAAATTTATAAAAAGTTTATGCTTAGCACAAGTTCACAGAGGAAGTACAGGCACAAGGGTAACAAAGCAGACATGATTCCTTAAAGTAGGAGTTCATGAAGAAGAGGGAGAATAATTAAAATAATTCTATGCTTAATTATGTCATTCGACGGACCTTAAGGTGACGGGTGTCACAACTTTGCCCCCGAAAGTCAGAAGTTAAACTACGCTTCTCCTCGGGTGCAACAACCCTATTCGGGCGTATGGACACCCTTCAGTCGCATGGCCTCCATGCGACTGAGCATCATGCGAATGAACCGATGCAGATGAACACTCATGCGGATGAACACCCAATCGTGCGAATGGACTTAATGCGGATGGACCTCATGCGAATGGAACTAATGTGAATGAGCACTTATGCGACTGGACCCTCAATCGCATGACTCCCCATGCGACTGGCCCCAATCATGCGAATGAACTCTCAATCATGCAAATGGACCCCAATCGCACCTCATTTGGCCGTATGGCCTTTATTCGGTCGCCTAGCCCTACCTGATGCAGAATGCAGTTCATCCCGAACCCAATCCACCATTTTCGATCTCCAAGCTCATCCCAACTCATTCTAAGCCCAAATCAACCATCCTAAACCTTAGGGATGCATACCAAAACACCATTCAAGCACACACAAGCTCACAAACAAGGCTCAAATGCATCATACACAGACATACACATGCGTATACGGCTCGCACACATACACACTCAAAAACTCGATTTTCAGATGTGTTCCAGCCCCAAATCATTCAAAAACGTTTAAATGAGGGGTCCTAGAACTCACACAAATGAACACAACGAGAAGATCTTCAATTTGACCCGCTTCTCAACGATTTTGCTCACCCGAATCAACCCGAACCAACTTTTCTCCCTTTTTCTCTTTTTTCTCTCTTCTCCTCTTTCTTTGGCTGAAAATGTGGGTGTGGGAAGAGGGTAATGGCTGCTCTCTCCCTTTATATACCCCCACTTACCCAACTTTCTCTCGTTGGCGAGTTTGGCCCCTCGACTTTGGACTTTATTTCTTTCTTCTTTATTCGTCGGCTTCAAAATAAATAAATAACCGGGTGTTACAATCATCTTCATCATCACCATCACCATCTTTGATCTTTAGAGGCTCACTCTTTGACCCCTTTAGCTTTAGCATAATCTTCTTATTTTTCTTGTCGAGCTCCTCTATTCTCTTCACCGAAGCCAACACCAGCTCATTTGACTTGTAAGCGCATGGTGGGCTCGACTTAGAGCTCTCTCATACAGGTCACTCTTCTCACTGAACTCACTGATCTTCTGAGCTTGAGCTGCATTCACCTCCATCATCTTGTGTAACTGAGAAGCCCTAAGCTCATCAATGGCAAGTAGCCTAAGCATAATGTTGTTAAGGTTAGCCAGCTGTTCCTCTAGCCTGATGTGGGGTAGAGTGGGTCCAGCTGGAAATGGAGAATGTGAGGAGGGACCTGCTTGGTGAGTGGTGGAGGTCATAGTGGATGTGGTGAATATGGGAGGTGGAATATGTGTGGGATGTGGTGGAGAGGTTGTGGTAGTGGTGGTGGGATGAAAGATAGTAGTAGTAGGAGGAGTGGTGGTGGTAGTAGTAGCTGTAGTGGTGGCTGTGGCAATGGTGGTGGAAGTGGTTGTGGCAAAAGATGTGATCACTGTAATCTTCGGTCTATTGCTCTTCTTGCTGTGCGGATGAGCCATCCTCTTCTTCCTAGAGCCCTTAGCAAGAGGCGCTCCCCCTTGACTGCTGGACTGGTCAGGGGTGTATGTAGGATCAGTAACATCATCAGCAACACCCCTAGACTTAGCCTGGCGTCCCCCTACCACCTCTATGCCTTTCCCTGTGGTCACGACCTTACTCCCAATAGTCCTCACCAAAGGCTCTTCATTTGACTCCTCATCCTGATCAACCAAGAAGTCTTGGTGGAAGGTAGCCCCTTCAGTTTCACCAGGAGCAACACCACCTCAACCTTGGTCGTCATCATCGTCGTCGTCGTCTTCTTCAGTTGGTGCCATGATGGGCTTGACGTCAGAGTCATTATCATCGCAACGTCACTTCCTCCTAGCGGGCGCCACATAGTCTTCTTGGGCAAGGTGCCCAAATAGTCTCCTCACCGGGGGTTTCACTTGCTTACCCCGGTAGAGCTTCATTCTCCCCAAAGTCGTATCATCCATTATCTCGAGCGCCACTGCATCATCTTTCTCTTTTGGCAGCATAGGAAGCTTCTCATCAATAATCATCTGTAGAACTCGTGGGTACATACAGAAGCATTCCTTTCCCTTAGCCTCAAGGTTCTCTATCAAGTAAGAGTGGATCATACGTGAAAAACTGAACGAATGGTTCAGTACCAGCTCAACGTATGCATTTTGGATTTGGTCGGACATTTCGTCGAATCCTCCCCGCCTGGAGGCTATACACTTTATGATCACATGTGCCAAGTATTTGAATTGAGGGCGCATGTTACTCTTGTTCAGTACACCGGCATTTTTGTCACCGGCATACTTAATCCTCAAAAAGCATCCCCGGACCATGAGGGGATGTAGCTTAGTTGGGTGGGCTCTGTCCTCACCCAAACCTAAGACCCATCTCAAGTCATCCTCAGTAATCTCTATCTCTTGACTGAAAATGGAGCTCCATATACAATATGGCTCAACTGATCTATCAACCCTAGCACTTTCCCAGAATGCCTGCTGTATGGATCTGTACGGTGTGCATGGTGTCGAAATGGCTTTGAAGATCCTTGATCTCCGAAGAAATGCAATGATCCCAGCAAACTCGGAAGCATTCCGAGTGGTGGCATCCAAGTGAGCACAGATGTTGTGCTTTGGGGTTATGGTCCATCTATCAGCCATGGTTCTATAACATAATAAACATATACATTAGAGATGTGTATTAGAGAAGACACTTGAAGTTTCAAATGTTTTAGATCAAACTAGTTCAATCGTGCAATTGAACCATACGACTGAGTTCAGTCGTGCGATTGAGCATGTGGCTGAGTTCAGTCATGCGATTGAGCATGCGACTGAACTCTTAGTCGTGTGTTTAGCCATGCGGTTGAGTCAGTCATGCGATTGAGTCACCGAATGATTCAATCGTGCGAATGAATCTTGCAACTGAAGTTCATTCGGAGTGTCCATTCATAGAAGGCTCTATGCGACACTCCGACCCTGAATCTTGGTCAAATCTTGATGTTAGATGTCGTGTTTGGACTCATTAGTTTCACAGGAACTCTAAATATCACTTAATGTCCTTCATTTCAACGATTATGTCCATTTAAGTGGTCTATTTTAAGAAATTTACTAATTTCTTGATTTTAGACGATTAGGTCATTTAGGGTTTGATTTCACTGGTCATTTTGATTGATTTCAGTCCCACAATACCTGTAGATGAATAGCAGATCGGTTAGTAACACAATCGGCAAGAAATCAAGGTGAGATGAAATTTTGGCAGGGTGTCTACGTATGAGCAAGTTTTGAACGATTTGAGAGGTGCTGAGAAATGCGACCGACTCACCCTTCTTTTATACTATCTTAATGTTCAGTCGGACGACTGGACCCATACGCATGCTCCAGTCGTGCGACTAAGCCCATACTCATGCTTCAGTCGTGCGACTGAGGTTCAGTCGTGCGACCGAGGTTCAATCGTGCGACCGGTTCATAATCCTTGATCCATTCGTGCGATTGGTTCAGTGTTGTAGTCCAATCACGTGGTTGTTCCATACTCATGGTCCACTCGTGTGACTGGCTCATACTTATGGTTCAATCATGCGATTGGCTCATACTTATGATCTAATCGTGTAAATAGCTCATACTTATGAGCTTGAACCCTTTGCACTTTCAACCCTTTAAAATGTTAACATTTGATAAACATTATGACCTTTTAACACCAATTTGATCACCTCAGACGTGATCCTTTTAGTTTAAGACTGATTGATCACCTCAAACGTGAACCTTTTAATAAAATAAACGGATTTTTCACCTCAGACGTGACCCATTTTAGTAAGTGATTCACAAAGTACATCTAGTTTTATAGTCCGACGATTAATCCTACAAACGACTAGAAAATAGAAAATACCTTAGAAATTAAAACAAACAAGACATATTTTTGTCGTTTTGGGTTTGAGCAGAACAGCTTCAAGTTGATTAGATCATTTCTGGAACGATTCATTATGGAATCATAGAGGTATAACTGAATCGTTTGGGAATCCTTTATTAATATGCCCTCGATGCTAGATTCTTGTTCATGAGCACTTTCAAGAAATCATACTAAATCTTTAAGATGTACACAATGATTTTGACTTTCAAGAATTACAGTCATTATGATTGTCAGTATGTTTGTCACCTTAAATCCATACACAAACTTTTGACTTAAAATGGTGATGAATTAGGTTTAATTATTTCAACATGCATTTGTGGATCTCACATTTTTTTGGTAATCAACATTCCTTAGGAGATTTTGAGCGGTCTACGGGTATTGGACAAGAAGAGACTATTCTAAGAGCTTTCAAAGAGATGCCAAGCCTCAGTCAGTCCCATCGCACAACAAAGAGGCGCAAACAACAATGAATTCTAGAATATTTAGGTTATGCTTATCCTCAGGTTAGTGCCACCGCACAGCAGAGAGGCACACAACCTATCTTCTTGTTAGAGCATTTATTTTTCTTTTTTCACATAACGCACCAACAACATAAGTTATCAGCTTGATTGCTTTTAGCATTTTTTACATGTGCTTTGCTCATATTTGTGGTCATCCGCACACATTTGTGGCGTTTATTTTGCTCGTCACCCTTATTGGAAATACGTTGATTGTGTTAACCAGGGATAAGATGAGAACCCACAACAAGTTGAACAAGTTAGTTTGAATTTTTAATTCACCAATGAAGTCTACTCATCTATTGTGTTGAATCTACCGACACATCATATTATGAACTAGCAACCTCTAAGTCTACTTTCTCCATGTTATCTTAGTAGCAACTAGTTTAACTATCATATTTCTTTAGTTGTGCTTAGACTTCTCAGACTAGTACTTTGAATTTTCGCATTTTGAGCACACTATTTTGAAGTCCCAACCAGTTCGTTTTTTGTAACTATCATTTTCCATTTACTTTGAATCAAAATCACAGATTTGATTTCATTCTTATTAGCTAAGCTGCCATCCCCCATTTTTTTAAGTAATTAAATACTGCACGAATTTAATACTAGGCTAAAATATTCTTCTCCTAAAATTCTAAAACCAAAAATCTTTTTGTGTTTTTGTATTTTAATAGACAGGAAATAAAATGAAATAAAATAAATTAAAATGAAAAACTACACAAGCCGGACTATGAACTTTCGCCTTCTGTAATCACATCACTTTTCTTTTTCACGCCAGTAACCTCTAAAAGATATAAAAACCTCGGTTTATCAAATGCTTTTGTGTAGAGGTCGGCGCGTTGAAAATCCGTATTAATTTTAACCACATCGATTAATTGCTTTTCAAAACAGTCACGTATAAAGTGATACTTAATACCGATGTGTTTAGTTTTAGGATGTTGGACCGGATTTTTGGTTACAGCAATAGCAACAGAATTATTGACAAAAATAGGAGTGTGTGAAAATTGCAAACCGTAGTTGCGCATTTGCTTTTGAATCCAAATTATTTGTGAATAGCAACTAGCAGCAGCAACGTATTCAGCTTCACATGTTGATAGAGCAACAGAGGTCTGGTTCTTACACTGCTAGGTGACTAACCGTCTACCAAAGAACTGACATCACGTTGAAGTTGACTTGTAATTCATTTTGCAACCGTCATAATCCTAGTCACTATACGCTGTAAGTTCAAAGTCATCATCATGAGAATACCACAACCCGAGTGTTGGAGTACCCTTCAGATAACGAAAAATCCTTTTGACGCCAATGAGATGGTTTACTTTTGGTTTCGCCTAATATCTGGAACAAAGACACGTTCCATACATGATATCAGGACGTGATGATGTGAGGTACATGAGGGATCTGATCATTCCTCTGTACATGGTGGTATCAACCATATCACTATTTTCGTCGGGTGCCACGTCATGGTTTGTAGCCAGTGGAGTTCCAGCTGTAGAAGCATTTTCCATATCTAACCGACTGAGGATATCACCTACATACTTGGTCTGATGTAGAAAGATTCCTTTTGGTGTCTGATCCACCTGTAATCCAAGGAAAAAATTCATCTCCCCCGTGGCACTCATCTCAAACTCTGCTTTCATTACAAATTCAAATTCTTTACATAAATCTTCGTTTTTGGAACCGAAGATTATGTCATCAGCATAAATCTGTACCAACAGTAAGTCGCCATCCTTTTCTTTGATGAACAGTGTACAGTCAATAACTCCTCTGCGAAAACCGTGTTTCACCAGATAAGTTGACAGTTTCTCATACCATGCTCTAGGGGCTTGATGGAGCCCGTAGAGAGCCTTATCCAGCTTGTAAACTCTGTCCCGATGATAAGGATCCTCAAATCCTTCGGGTTGACTGACATAAACTGTCTCACGGATTTCACCATGAAGGAACGCACTCTTAACGTCTAATTGATAGACTTTGATCTTCATGTAGGATGCATAAGCTTGAAATATATTACTTCCATCCTTGCCAATGGTGCAAACACTTCATTGTAATCGATTCCTTCGATTTGTCGAAATCCTTGAACTACAAGTCAAGCCTTGTTTCTGATTATGACCCCTTGGTCATCTTTCTTGTATTTCAACACCTATTTAGTGCCAATTACTTTAGAACCTTTTGGTTTGTCCACAAAGGTTCAAACTCCTAACTTCTTGAACTGTAGGAGTTCTTCTTGCATCGCACTGACCCATGCCTCATCGTTTAATGCTTCACTAACAAATTTTGGCTCAAATTGAGACACAAAACATCGATATGCTCCATCGTGAAGGTATCCCTTTTCCATTACCGAGGCATAATCAGCTGAGTACAGCTAATTTCTGGTCTGTACTCCCGATCGAACATCACCAATGACATTGTCCAAGAGATGATAAATGTTTAGCCGAGATCCGAGAGTTGTTGTAACAACCACCTCATTATCTAGATTGTTAAACTCAGGGTCAGGATCTGTAGCTGTTGGAGTATGAGGTCCCGAAGTGTCAAAGGCATCAGGATTTGATGCTTGTGTACTTTCAATGGTGGGAACCTGTTCCTCCTGGTCCTCATTAGAAGTTTCAACTTCCTTATCATCAGATGAAGACTCACTCACTTCAAGGTCTCCCCCTGAAGGGCTAGAAGAATCATCTAATGGACCAGTTGGTGTCGAATCTGGTGGAGGAGTGTTAAGAGCATTGTACATCATCCTAGAAGAAAGCTCATCATTAGTATGAGAAGACGACAAATTGAAGGATTTAAAAAATCCATCATAGTCAAAGAAGAATGAGGGTCCTTTCCCAGTTGGGGGGGGGGGTGTTGTATCTTTGAACGTCTTGCACCACACTTCTACCTGACCCGTTGAGTTGTTGTAAACTCTTTTGTCTAGTATGCTGTATCCGAGAAATATCCCTTCTTATGCCTTCTCGCTGAACTTTCCATTCTAAGTCTTCTTCAACAATGTACAAGGTGCGCCAAATGGTTCTAAATACCCCAAATTAGGTTTACGTCGCTGGAGTAGTTCATAACACGTTTTTTCATGTTGCTTGACCACTAAGACTCGATTAAGCGTGTAACACGCATTTGCCACTGCCTCATTCCAGAATTGAATAGGCAGTTTTGAGTCAGCAAGCATTGTTCTGGCAGTCTCGATCAAACTTCGATTCTTTCTTTCAGCTACGTTGTTCATCTGTGGAGTGTAGGCCGAGGTGAATTGATGAACAATTTCTCTTTCTCTACAATATGCCTCCATCCACTGATTTGTGAATTCAGTTCCATTGTCTGATCGAATCTGCCTAACTTTCAGCTTGTAGAGTGATTCCAATATAGTTACCAGATGTTTGAATGATTCAAAAGTTTCTGATTTGGCTTTTAGAAACATCACCTAAGAGAATCTTGAGTAATCATTTGTTACTACAAAGCAAAACAGATCTCCTGTAATGCTATTTGTGCTAACAGGGCCAAACAGATCCATGTGTAGAAGCTCGAGAGGCATATCAATAGAGTTGACTTTCTTTGCCTTATGAGCCTTCTTAGTTTGCTTCCCTTTCTTGCAAGCTATGCAGAAGTCTGGAAGCTAGAAGTTCTTAACATTTACACCATTCACTATATCATTCTGAATAAAGTGATTCATCTTTCTAAGATTGATGTGCCCCATTCTCCTATGCCACGAGACTGAGTCCCTCTCAGTTGCCTTTGACAAGAAGCATTGAACCGTGTGATCAGTTGTGGATGCTTTTAATAGATCCAAGACATAAAGGTCGTTATATCTTGAAGCTGATAGGAGAACCATATCCTCCTCAATCACATAGTCCTTCTTTAACATGTAGCACTTCTTGTTGTCAAATACAACCTTAAATCCTTTATCACATATTTGGGAGACTGAAAGTAAATTGTTTGGAAGTTGTTGAACGTAGTTTACCTTGTCAAACTTTACTTTCTCGTTTCATACTTCTCCTTATGCTGTGATGTAGCCTCCTTTGTTCCCAGCAAATGACATATCCCCCTTTGATTTGTTTGACGTTGAAAAGGATGGATGAATTCCTGTCATGTGTCTGGATGCCCCACTATCAATAATCCAAGTATTAGTGATAGTGCTGTAGCGGACACCCTGCACAGTCAAAGAAACTTGTCAGTTCAGATTTGGGACCGAAGCCTTAACTGGCTTGGGTGACCCAGAGTAATCACACATCATAAACTCAACCCATTTTCCTTTAGAGGATGAGGGCATATCTTTCTTCTTATCATTCTCACTATCAGATGCTATACATGATTTTTCTTTTCATAAGCCAGTTTTGTGTAAGGCCTGTTTGTGGTAAACAGACGCCTGACTTATGGTTTGAACTTTTGGTTCACTCACACTCGTAGGTGAAGTGTTAGATCTTATTTTAGAAGAACTTGGTTGTGTATCATAAAGTTCAATTTTCTTTCTTGGTGTTTGATAGTAAGGACAATTAGTAGAATATGTCCTCATTTTCCATAACTGTAGCAAGATCTTGCTTCTACAGATTAAGGAAAACTTTTATGTGATGTTGAGTTTAGGGAAGGTGTGAGGTGTGTCTGGTTTGGTTTAGTCACTACTCTTTTAGATATTTCACCCTTATTAACAAAATTAATTGTTTTGACATTTTGAACATCTTTAACTTGCCCTTTGGTTGGACTTTGATGATTTACACATTTGTGGTTAACTGGTTTAGTCAGTTTAGGTTTTGAAATAGACTTTGGTGAACCTAACCTTACATTAACCCTTTTAAATGCATCATCTAAGTTCTCAACTGGCATCTGGCCTTTTGATTTCAAAGTAGCCTCCTTCTGTTTAGTGTGAGATTTCACTAGTTTACCCGTGGAATCAGGATCACTAACTAGAGGAGTAGACACCAATGATCCTTAATTGGGTGTTATTTATAGGTCTACATTTTGCATTCAAGAGGATCTCATGTGGTGGTGGAACTACTTTGAATCCCAAACCTTCCCCATTGTTTTGTTCTTTCACTAAGTTCTTTACTATGTGAGAAGAACTGGCCAAACTATGCAGTTTTTGTTTTAGAGAATTAACTTCGACTTCCAAAACTGCTTTCTCCTTTTTGGTTTCTTCTAAGGAGTTTAGATAAAACTTTATATCATTTGATTGATTTAGGGCAACAACCTCGGTTTCCCTTAGTTGTTTACTTAAAAGTTCTATCTTTTTTTTAAAACTGCACTCATTTTATTTTAATATACGATTAGCTTCAGTGCAGAGTTGTAAGTCATTTACTAAGTTATCATTGTGTTCTAATAACCTAGAACATTTTAGATCTATGCTTTCCCTAAAATTTTCACATGTAGAACAAGCATGCTTATTAAATAGTTGATCTGAAGAACTTACCTATGAGGATTCCGTTGAATCAGCCATCAATGCAGAGGTAGACTCTTCTGTTGTTGGAGATTCTGAACTTGTTGCTCTAAGCTCTTCCTCAACCAAGAGGTTTACCACGTTCACAGCTTCTTCTATATCTGACATTGCTTGCTTAGCTGCAAGCTCACCTTCACTGGCAGACCCATCATCCAATGCTTCGACAAAAGCAATGTTTGATTCTCTAGGAGAGACAAATCGGAAGGACCAGTCTTGTCCTTCATCACCTTGGGCAGTTAGTGCTTTAGTCTCTTTATTTGAAGAGCTGGTTCCAACCATGTCTTTGTCTTGACGGCTATTTTCTTGGGCTTCACACATTCACATTTAAAGTGCCCCTTTTCACCATAATTGAAGCAGGTGACCTTGGTTTTGTCGAAACCAAAGCTTGTATCTTTTATGGCTACTAGATTTTGTCCCGTCTTCTTAAAAAACTTGTTGATCGTCTAACTACACTTGCAAGAGCCCACATGATATCCATCATTTCCAGCTCGTTCTCGTCAACCTGCTCGTAGTCTTCATCTGCAAGATGACAATTTCTGATCTTCCCAGCAACTAGACCGTCATACGATTAAACCACTATTGCTAGAAGATCCATGTGCTCATTTGCAACCTCCATAGTGATATTACCAAGATTCTCGGTCTTCAGCTTCTTAGTATTGGCTTCAGGCACTATGTATTAAGTCGATGATGACCCAGACATTTCTTGTGCTGAAGTAATGGATTGAGAAGGAGCAGCGGAACTGGACACAAAAACTATTTGAAGTGGTGCTCCTGAACCAGTTGGATTGAGAACCGAGTTGTAGAGTGAAGGATTATAAACGTGAGATCCTTTCTTTGACTTGTATTTCATCCTTAGTTCCTCGTCCCTTAATTTTAGGATGAAATCATTTATGTCCAACGTAGCAAGTATGTCATTCTGTCTCAGGTTGGACACAAATGAATCCCATTTCTCAGGCAAACCATCTGCAAAGCTTGAGACTTTATCTTCCATAGACGTCGTTACACCATGAGTGTGCAGCTCACTCATCAGATGGTAGAACCTGTCGATGACGTCATCCAAGCTCTCATTCCCAATTGAGGAGAAATGATCAAAATCCTTCTTGAGAGCCTTTGCCTTTAGTGCCTTTAATGTCGCATTCCCATCGTATCTCTTCCCTAATGCCTCCCATAACTTTTTCGCCTACTTGTTCTCAGAAAATTGGTGAAAGATGTCTATTAGGATAGACTGAGTCAGCAGAGCATAAACTTTCTTCTCAGCATTGAAAAGTATCTTCTGAGCCTCGCTCATTCCACCCAATGTCAACTTTACTCCATTTGCGTTGACTAGGACAGTGTAACCAGTCTCTATAGAAGTACAGAGATTTGGATCCACTCTATTTAGGTAAATCTCGAGCCATTTGTTTCCATTGTGAATAGTCATCCAACGTTATAAGCTTCGGCGGTTTATTGTGATTTCCTATCTCATTCTCCAGAAGCAAGAGGTTCTGGATGCGTGAGTCCTTCCCGGAAGTAAACGCTGAAAACTAATCTTCCATTTGTATGAACTTTGTACTTTCGAAACAAGACAACTTCAATCGTGCGAATGGACAATGCGTATGGATCACTCATGCGAATGAAGAGTGCGAATGAATTCAATCGTGCGATTGGATTCAATCGTGCGTATGAACAAGGTGAATAGACTCAAACGACTGAAGGTGTTCAGTCGTGCGAATGAATGATACGACTGAGTTCAGTCGTGCAGATGGAGTGTGCGAATGAGTTCAATCGTATGAATGAGCTATTCGTGTGACTGAAGGCTACTGTGTTTGGAAAATTCGAATTTTTGGCACTTAGACACGAATTACAATTTACCCAGAAACCCTAATCTTCCGTATGACGAAAAACTTCAACTTTAATGCCTGGAAACATTGAAAAACACCCGTGGACTCAAAAAGATGACTCTTTTGAGTTAAAACGTGAGTTTAGACACAATTCTAATTGAATCAAACGCAAAATCAAGAGCTAAAGCTCTGATACCACTTGTCAGGACCGTGTACGTACAAAATACAAATAGATTCTGTGTTTATACCGAATCAAATAGTGCGGAATCCTATTTGATTAGCCATCCAATCAGTGAGAACAATTACCCGATCGATATACGATTGAAACTTGTTAGGACCATTTAGGTACGGAGTACTAACTGATTCTACGCGTATACCAACTTAAATAGTGAGAAATCCTATTTGATTGGCGATCCAATCAGGGAGAACATAGTTTTGATCACTCTAAAGATTAATGAAATGTTATGAATGATTAGAACATGATCAACTGTGATCTATGAACTGGAACAGGTCTTCTTGGGTCTCTGGACGGCTAGGGTACGATTATGTGCGTAGGTATTCAGATTATTTAGTTTTTCCATGAATTAGGTGGTATTTATAGGTTAGGGTTTTCCATTCGTGCGACTGACTATTAGCATGGTTCAATCGTGTAACTAAAGCATGCGGTTGATCCATTCGCACGACTGAAGATCCAGTCGTGCGACTGAGTCAATCTTATGTCTCAATCGTGCAACTGATCCAGTCTCCTGGTTCAGTCGTGCGATTGGTTCATTAGCATGAAGTATTCATGCGTATGGTCCATTAGCATGGTCCATTCGTATGAGAACTTCACACGATTAAGTTTAAACATGTTTCTCAATCATTATAGACTAAATATTATGTAAACAACCACAAATCTATATAGTTAGTTCAATATGCGTTATCACACAATACACAATGAAATATTAAACATTATATGCGTCAACCACACATTGTATTTCATTCATACCCATGCAATTACATATATGTAAGACATGAAAGACATTTTACATTAAGCTCCTAAACTAGGTACACATGTATCTACAAACTCCCCCTTGGACCTAGTTTACATTATTGTCTAACATTCTTCATCAGCTCTTCAGACTTCTTATACTTCTCCTCTCTTGTAGCTCCAGCATATATCTCAAATGCAAAACAGAGCCTTATAACATTTTCAAACTTGAGGCTTGTACAATGACTTTCAAATCATAGAATAGTGGCCACTTGTATAAAGTTTAAACATCATCAACAGACAAGATGGTCAGCCGCATAGGGTTAAATACTCGGATAGTATCCATTGGCTCTTCTTCTATAAGACTATGACCGCTTCACCTATTCTCCAATCATGGTACCACCACTTGAAGTGTGTAGTGAAGTCCTGTGGCATTTCCCTTAGAGGGATCCTTGACATTGTGCGCGGAGGACTCCACTTCAGCACTATCTTTGGCTTTCCAGTAATGGGATCAAATTCAAACCATCTGATGTACCTCATCGGTTTTTGAGGTCTGAAGTAGACCCACCTAGTGTGGTACTCCTTTCTTAATGCAGCTTCAAACAAGCCTAACATTTTCTTTGGATTAGTATAGTGCAACTTCAGACGTGCCAGCTGGTTGAGCTCAAAACCAGTTAGAGTCTTTTGATCGTGTGGGAATCTAAAGTACTCTATGCCCTTTTCTCTCTTCACATCATACACATTTAGATCCTCAAAATAAGCGCATGCGATGATTTTTCTTGACACATTTAAGTGTTTCTTGACTTTGTACAGCTTGGTGTAGACAGTAGACTTTTGTGCAGTGCGCATGGCTCGGATCTCAGCAAAACAGCCGCCCATTCAGCCTTTTTGATGTTGACATCGGCGTCTAAGGCTTGGGCTTGATCCTTATTCTTCTTGGACTCTTGCTCCATCTGATCCAGTTTTTCAAACGTATCACTGACGAAGATTGGGGACTACATTTCCCTCTCTTTCAGCATACTCTGGATAATGATGGGTTGTGACGTCTTCGATCTCTATTTCGTCCACATCATTAAGCTCATTGTCACTAGCCACGTCAACGGTAGGGGCATCCTTAACAATTTCATTCGGATTTAGCCGGAACATCTCCGCAAGTTGCTCATCAGTAAGGTCATGAATGATTTCTCCTTCTTTGGAAGTATAACTCACAAACCTCCTGACAATCCCTTGCAAATCAAGTATCATAGTGAATTGAGAGTTGATTTGCTGTAGGGGAGCAACATCATACTCGTCTTGTTGAGATGGTTGATCTGCTTGATTTAAACATTTAACACAACAATCATTTGTCAATAATCAAGACAGTTAAATATCAAATATATATAAACATCAAGTACATAAGTTGATTCAATTACACAAGATTTAAAATTACATAAACATCTAAACATTACTTTTATCTTGAATCTTGGCCTCTTCTGCAGGCGGGGCTGAGGACGAGGCTCCCTAATCCTGCTCCTTCTTGGAGTGCCTTTCTCTTGCTTGTGTGGCAACCGATGTAGCCGTATCATCTGCTTCCTCATCATCTTCTCCCTCTTCCTCTCCTGCACCATCATCACCTCCTTTTTCTATTTCATCCTCATCATCATCCTCATCATCCTCATCCTCATCATCATCGTCATCACCACCATCATCATCTCCCCTCTCTGATCTTGAGAGGCTCATCTTTAGAGCCTTTGAGCCTCAGCAACAATCTCAGCTATCTCCCGAGCCTGCTGCTCATGAAGCTCAGCTATCTCCCGAGCCTGGGAGACAGTGAGCTCCATCAGCTGATTGAGCTGAGTAGCTCGCTGCTCATCAGTAGCCAGCAGCTTAAGCACAATCCGGTTAAGATTGGCTAGCTGCTCCTCTAACCCAACTTTGGGGAGAGAGGATCCAAAAGTTAGTGGGACCTGAGATGAGGTCCCAGCTCTATGGGTGGTGGTAGTGGTGGTAGATGTAGTGTAGATGGGTGGTGGCATAGGTGTAGCTGGTGGAGGGGTGGCTGTATTAGTGGAAGGTGGAGGCGTGGTAGTAATGGTGGGTGGAGTGGTAGTAATGGTGGTGGGTGAGGTAGTGGTAGGTGGGGGTGTGGTAGTAATGGTGGGTGGAGTGGTAGTAGTTGTGGTGGGTGAGGTAGTGGTAGTGGTAGCTGTGGTGGCAGTGGGGAAAGTGGTAGTGATCAACGTATACCTCCGTCTCTTGGGCTTCATCCGTGGGGCTAAGCCATCCTCTTTTTCCTTGAACCCTTTAAGGAGGATGCTCCCCCTGGGATGCTGGGCTGATCTAGGGTGTAGGTAGGATCAGTCGTAGTCTCCCCAGACTCGCCCGGCGTCCACCAACTGCCCGAATCCCTCGCTCAGTGGCAACCACCTCGCTGCCCACCGTGCGAGTCAACGGCTCCTCATCCGTCTCCTCCTGCTCATCATGTCGGAAGTCCTGATGGAATCCCACAGTCTCTGCTCCTCCTTGGGTGGATGATAGAGATGTCATATCAATAGTAGTGGCCCTAGATTGGGTGGGGGTCAACATCTCCACCATCACCTCTATCATCATTATCAGAATCATCAGCGGGGAGTACAATCTGGTCAGTGTCTGAGTCACTATCATCGTGGCGCCACTTCCTCCGAGCTGGCACCACTTCCTCCGAGCTGGCACCACTTCCTCCGAGCTGGCGCCACATAATCCTCACGGGCCAAAAGCCCAAACAGTCGCCTGACAGGGGGTTTCACCTGCTTCCCCTGTACACCTTCGTCTTGCCTAAGGTAGTATCATCCATCACCTCAAGCACCACGGCATCCTCCTTCTCCTTTGGTAGCAAAGGGAACTTCTGGTCAATAATCATCTGCATAAAGCGAGGGTACATGCAAAAACCCTCCTTGCCCTTCGCCTCGATGTTCTATACCAGGTAGGTGAAGATCATCCTCGAGAAGCTGAATAGATGGTTCATCACCAACACCACATAGGCATTTTGAATCTGATCAGACAGCTCATCGAAGCCTCCCTTCCTTGAGGCAATGCACTTAAGCAGCACATGGGCTAAGTACTTAAGTTGGGGGCACAGGTTGCTCTTGTTAAGCACACCTGTGTTGATATCCCCCAAGTACTTGGCCCACAGAAAACAGCCTCGTACAGTCAGTGGGTGTAGTCATGTAGGGCAGTCAACATCATCCCTAAACTCCAAGACTGTCCTGAGATCGTCCTTTGTGATCCCTATAGCCTGACCAAAACTGGAGCTCCTGATACAGTGGGGCTCTAAGGACCTGTTGACAACAACGCTTTCCTAGAAAGCCTGCTGAACTGAACGGTACGAAGTGCACGGAGTTGATATAGCACGGAAGATCCTCGATCTCCGTAAGAATGTAATAATACCCGAGAAATCAGCCGCATTCTGGGAGGCCAAATCCAGATGAGCACAAATGTTATGCTTTGAGCTCATAGTCCAACGACTCGCCATCTGTTACATAATGTAAATAAACGTTAGTGTATGTCAATGAGTAACAATTTGATTCATTGGACTTGAAATCTTCTGTTTTGTCATGCGAATGAACTGTGCGATTGAGCTCATACGTATGACTAAGCATGCGACTGGGTTTAGTCCTATGCTATCATATACGATTGAGCCATTCGCCCAGCTCAGTCGTGCGATTGAAGTTTATCAGGGTGTCCATTCGCATGACAGACCGTTTTTCCATACAAATTCAAATTTTGAGCAAAACTTGATGTTAGACGCCGTGGTTTGGCTTATTAGTCTCGCAAATGACCGACATAACACCTAATAACCTTTATTTGAACAATATAATTAGTTTTATAGGTTTCTTAGGCAAACTAAGTCTCGGTAAGTTTAGGGCTTAAATTCGATCATTAGGGCACGAATTGATTGAACTTTGGAGTGAATATCATCACGCATTACCTGTATAAACACTAGAAATCGTTAGATCACAACAATCAGTAGTCTAGAACAATCAAAAGAAAATCGGGCAGCGTAATGGTACTTTGTGCGATAAAGTGAGCGATTAGGGTGAATGGGCGTCTGCGACCGACTCCCCCTCTATTTATACTAGGGTTTCTTTCAGTCGTGCGACTGAACCTGGTCGCACTCTTGATTCGTGCGACTGAGGATCAAACGTGCGATTGGCAGAGTCGGTCACTTTCAGTCGTGCGACTAGGTGTCAGTCGTACGACTATCTCATTCGGTCACCTCCATTCATGTGATTGGTTCATTCTTGTGATCCAATCATGTGAATTTACTCATGATTATGGTCCAATTGCACGTCTGGTCAATACGTGTGGGTTAGTCGTGCGATTGGGTTCATACGTATGGTTTTGACTTTATGACCATTTGACACTGAGCCCTTTTAACAATTGATGAAACATTTCGAGCATTCAATCATCTCAAACATGACCATTTTAACTTAGAGAACTTTTGATCACCTCAGACGTGATCCTTTTAACAATAAAAACATTTTGTCACCTCAGACGTGACCCTTTTTTTAGTGATTAAATCCCAGATAGAATACCAATGCATAGTCCGACGTTTAATAACTAAACTGACTAAAAATTAAACAAATTAAAAAACTAGAATTAAAAGATAAAACTAAAACATATTTTTGTAATTTTGTGTGAGGTGGAAATCCTAAGATAGATATCTAACAGATTTATTTCTCGAACAGTACAGCTTCAAGTTATTTTGACCATAACTGGAACAATTCATTATGGAATCATACATGTATATCAAATCATTCGGGACATGATACCAAAACCTTTTGATGCTAGATTCTTGTTTTCATCCAGAAGCATTAGCAAGTTTAGAAAATCATACTAGTACTATAAGATGCACACACTGATTTTGGACTTTCAAGAATTGCAGCCACGATGATTGTTAGTATATTTGTCCACTTAAATTCCTACACAGACTTTTGACACAGAATGGTGATATGTTAGGTTTAACTATTTCAACCAGCATTTGAGAATCCCACGCTATATGGTAATCAACGTTCCTCGGGAGATTTTTGAGCGGTCCACGGGTAGTATTCAAGAAGAAACTATTCTAGAGCTTTCAAAGAGATGCTAAGCCTCAAGTCAGTGCCACCGCACAACAGAGAGGCACAAACAACAAAGAATTCTAGAATATTTAGGTTATGCTTATCCTCATATCAGTGCCACCGCACAGCAGAGAGGCACACAACCTATCTTCTTGTTTGAGCAATTATATTCTTTTTGCACAGATCGCACCAACACCATAGGTTATTAGCTTGATTGCTTTTTGCAATTTCATGTGCTTTGCCCATTTTTATGGTCATCCGCACACATTTGTGGCGTTTATTTTGCTCGTCACCCCTTATTGGAACTTCGTTGATTGTGTTAACCAGGGATAAGATGATAACCCACAGCTTGTTGAACAACTTAGTTTGAGCTTGAATTCACCAATGAGGTCTACTTATCTATTGTGTTGAATCTACCGACACATCATCTAATGATCTAGCAACCTCTAGGTCTACTTTCTTCGTGTTACCTTAGTAGAAGCTAGTTTTACTATCATTTTTTCCTTTTATGTTGCTTAGACTTCTCAGACTTGTACTTCGAATTTTTCATTTTAAACAATTTCTTCTTTTAATGTCCCAAACTATTTGTTCCAGTGTACTATCATTTTCCATAGTCGTTGAATCAGTATCATAGATACTATCTCATTTATCTTAGCTAGACTATCCTCCTCCCTCTTTTTTTATGTACTAACTTAACCTATTCTCCCCCTAAAATTCTAAAACCGAAATTTTTTGGAGTTTTTGAATTTTATAAAACAGGAAATTAAAAGAAGAAAAATAAAGAAAATAAAAACAAAAATGTCAGACTACATAGTTTCATCCTCTGAATTACATCACTTTTCTTTTTCACGCCATTAACCTCTAAGAGATATAAAAATCTCGGTTTATCAAAAGCTTTTGTATAGAGATCGGCGCGCTGAAAATCCGTATTTATTTTAACATTGATTAAATGCTTTTCAAAACAATCACGTATAAAGTTATATTTAATTCCATTGTGTTTGGTTTTAGGATGTTGGACCGGATTTTTAGTTACGGCTATAGCAGCAGAGTTATCAAAATAAATAGGAGTGTTAGAGAATTGCAAACCGTAGTCCTGCATTTGCTATTGAATCCAGATGATCTGTGAACAACAACTTGCAACAGCAACATATTCAGCTTCACAACTTGACAGAGCAACCTATGTCTGCTTCTTACACTGCCAGGTGACTAATCTTCTCCCAAAGAATTGACATCCCGCTGATGTTGACTTGTAGTTCGTTTTGCAACCATCGTAATCCGAGTCACTATACGCTGTAAGCTCGAAATCATCATCATGTGGATACCACAACCTGAGTGTTTGAGTACCCTTCAAATAACAAAATATCCTTTTAACTCCGATGAGATGGTTGACCTTCGGTTTCGCTTGATATCTGGAGCATAGATAAGTCACGTACATGATATCCGTTCGTGAGGCGGTGAGGTACATGAGAGATCCGATCATTCCTCGGTACATGGTGGCATCAACCAGATTGCCACTTTCATCGGGTGCCACATCATGGTTTGTAGCAAGTGGAGTCCCAGCTGCCGAAGCATTCTCCATATCGAACCGATTGAGAATATCGCCTACATACTTGGTCTGATGTAGGAAAATTCCCTTAAGGTGTCTGATCCCCCTGTAATCCGAGAAAGAACTTCATTTCTCCCATGGCACTCATCTCAAATTCAGCTTTCATTACTCCTTCAAATTCTTTACACAAGTCTTCGTTTTTGGACCCGAATATTATGTCATCAACGTAGATTTGTACAAGCAGCAAGTCACCATTCTTTTCTTTGATAAACAATGTACAATCAATCACTCCTCTTCAAAACATGTGTGTTAGGATCAGTGATCTAAGTTTGATTAATTTAGAGTAGATCGCAGCGGAATTTGAACAATAAATTAGACAATTTGCAAGAACACAAATGATATTCAATGAAAAGTAAACTGTTATAGAGAGAGAATTATGCAAAGGAATATTTCATTCATATGCTTTCGTGGTGGCTGAAAGTCACACATTACAACTAGGTCAACATTCCTTATATATGGAATGTGACGTCTGTTGATGTCACTTGATAGTGACATCTAACAGAATTATACAAACTACTGAAACTATGCAAACTACTGAGAATGTTCTCAACTACTGATTACATCTCAAAGAATGCTAAGTACAAAAACATAAAACTACTAAACTACAACTATTGAAACTATAACTACTAAAAAGTAAATTACAAGTACTGAAAGGAAACCATCACAACTACTGAAGTTAATAACTTCAGCTGTTGTGACAACTACTGATCACTTTGGTCTTCAGTCTTTGTCTTCAGTCTTTGTTCTTCAGACTTTTACTTTCAGACTTTGTCTTCAGCTGATCGCTTCAGACTTTGTCTTCAGTACTTTACTTTCAGACTTTGTCTTCAGTACTTTTCTTTCAGACTTTGTCTTCAGTACTTTTCTTTCAGACTTTGTCTTCAGTCTTTGTCTTCAGTAGAAGTCTTCAGATCTTGTCTTCAGACCTTGTAATCAGCTGATGTCTTCAGCTGTTGTGATCTTCTTCAGCAGTTGCAATGTCTGTGGGACTTAGAGGTTTTTCTGATCAGGCTCATTGGTTCTTTTGGTCCAACAACATGTTTCACAAGATGAGTCGAGAGCTTCTCATACCATGCTCTTGGGGCTTGATAAAGCCCGTATAGAGCCTTGTCTAGCTTGTAAACTCTGTCCCGATGATACAGATCCTCAAAGCCTTCGGGTTGACTGACATACACCGTCTCTCGGATTTCACCATGAAGGAATGCACTCTTCACATCAAGTTGATAGACTTTAATCTTCATATACGATGCATAGGCTAGGAAGATACGGATGGCTTCCATTCTTGCCATAGGTGCAAACACTTCGTTGTAATCAATTCCTTCGACTTGTCAAAATCCTTGAACTACTAGTCGAGCCTTGTTTCTGATAATGACCCCTTGATCATCTTTCTTGAATTTCAAGACCCATTTGGTGCCAATGACCTTAGCACCTTTAGGTTTATCCACCAGTGTCCATACACCTAACTTCTTGAACTGAAGAAGTTCTTCTTGCATGGCACTCACCCATGCCTCATCGTTTAGGGCTTCACTTACATATTTTGGCTCAAATTGAGACACAAAACATCGATACGCACCATCGTGAAGATATCCCTTTTCCATTACCGAGGCATAATCAGCTGAGTAAAGCTGATTTCTTGTCTGAACTCCTAATCTTACATCTCTAATGACATTGTCTAGAGGATGATAAACATTTAAGCATGATCTGGGAGTGATGGGTACCACTACCTCATGATCCAAATTATGAATAGCGGGTTCGATATCTGAGGCAGTGGGAGTGTGAGGTTCTGAAGTGTCAGAGGCATCAACATTAGATGCTTCTATAGTTGAAGTAGTAGGAACCTGTTCCTCCTAATCTACCTAATCATTCTCCATGTCTTCATCATCTGAGGAAGAGCCACTTACTTCTAGTGCTCCCCCTGAATGACTCGAAGACTCACCTTGTGAACCTGATGTTGTTAAGTCTTGTGAAGGTGTGTTAAGACATCATACATCATTTTGGTTGCTAACTCATCTTCAGGAGGGGAGAGAAGGATGTTGAAGGACTTAAAGAATCCATCATAATCGAAGAAGGATGCGGGTCCTTTGCCTGCCAAGGGGGTGGTGTATCTCTGAACGTCGACGTTACACCACACTTCTACTTGACCTATTGAGTTGTTGTAAAATCTCTTATTCGGTATGTTGTATCCTAGAAATATTCCTTCTTCAGCCTTCTTGCTGAACATCCCTAACTGAGTTTTCTTCAGAAGAGTACCTGGTGCACCAAACGGTTTGAGGTACTCTAGATTGGGTTTACGTCATTGTAGTAACTCGTAAGACGTTTTACCATGACGCTTGACCACCAGGACTCGATTTAGGGTGTAACATGCATTTGCAACTGCCTTATTCCAGAATTGAATGGGCAGTTTCGAGTCTGCTAGAATCATCCGTTCTGTCTCTATCAAGCTGCAATTCTTTCTCTAAGCAACTTCGTTCATTTGAGGTGTTAGGCAGATGTGAACTGGTGCATAATTCCTTTTTCTTTGCAGAATGCCTCCATCTATTGGTTTTTGAACTCGGTATCATTGTTTGAGCGAACTTGTTATACTTCAGCTTGTAGAGTGTCTCCAATGTAGTTACTAGTTCTTTGAATGATTCAAATGTCCTGATTTGGATTTCAGAAACACTACTCAAGAGAATCTTGAGTAATCATCTGTAACTACATAGCAGTACACGTCGCCAGCAATGCTCCTCGTACTGACTGGACCAAACAGATCCATGTGTAAAAGCTCAAGAGGCAACTTAATTTAATTAACTTTCTTAGCCTTATGAGCCTTCTTGGTCTGTTTTCCTTTCTTACAAGCGACATAGAAATCCGGTAGTTGGAAGTTCTTGACATTTACGCCACACACTAGATCATTCTAGATCAAGTGATTCATCTTCCGTGGATTAATCTGTCCCATTCTCCTATGCCAGAGATGGAGTCTATCGCTGTTGCCTTTGACAAGAAGCATTGTACTTGATGATCAGTAGTGGAGGCCTTTTAGAGGTCCAAGACATACATATCGTTATATCTTGAAGCTGGCATTAACCATTGGTCCTCCGGGATAACATAGTCCTTTTTCAAAACATAGCCCTTCTTGTTGTCAAATACAACTTTGAACTCTTTGTCACATATCTGGGATACAGAAAGCAAGTTATTTTAAAGTTGTTGAACATAGTTTACCTTATCAAACTTCGCTTTCTGGTTTCCCACTTCCCCTTGAGCTGTGATGTAGCCTCCTTTGTTTCCACAAACAAAACGTGTTCTCCTTTAATATGTTTGACATTTGACAGAAGCGACAGGTTTCCAGTCATGTGTCTTGATGCTCCGCTATCAGCAATCCAGGTATTTGTAGAAGCACTATAGCGGACACCGTGCATATTAAAAGGAAATGATTAGTTGAGGTTAGGGACCCAAGCCTTAATTGGCTTGGGTGACCCAGAGGCATCACACATCATGAATTCTACCCACTATCCATTTGAGGGAGAGGGCAGATAATTCTTCTTCTTGTGCTCATTATCAGACATTGAACTTGATTTTTCTTTCCATAAGCTAGTTTTGTGTAAGGTCTGTTTGTGATAAACAGACGACTGGCTTATGGTTTGAACTTTATGTTCACTAATTCTTCTTAGTGGAGTCATAGAACTCCTTTTGGAAGAACTTGGTTTAGTGTCATTAAGTTCAACTTTATTCCTTGGTGTCTGATAATAAGGACAATAAGAAGCAATGTGTCCATATTTTCTATAATTGTAGCATGATCTACTTTCGACATGTTGGTGGAACTGTTTCTGTGGGGACGTGTACGACACAGGTGTGACTTTAGTCTATTTGGGTTTTGTCACTTCTTGTTTAGATGTTTTATCTTCTTTAACAAAATTAATTGTTTGAACCTTTTTAACATCTTTACCCTTTTGTTTATTTGGACTTAAACATGATGCACGTGTTTGGTTAACTTGTTTGGTCTTCTTGGGTTCAAAATTAGACGTGTTTGAACCTGACTTTACCTTAACCCTTTCAATTGTTCATCCAAATTTACAATAGTCATTTTACCTTTTGACTTAAAGTGGTCTCCTTTTGTTTAGTGACAGATTTAATAGTTCTATTTGTGGAATCTAGATCACTTACAAGAGGAGTGGACACCACATAATCCTTGATTGGGTTGTCATTAATTGGATTGCATTTAGCATTCAACAAGGTCTCATGTGGTGGTGGAACCACTTTGTAACCCAAACCCTCCCCATTGTTGCGTTCTCTCACTAAGTGCTGGACTATGTGAGAAGAACTAGTCCAACTGTGCAGTTTTTGTTTTAAAGAATTTACTTCGACTTCTAAAACTGCTTTTTGTTTCTTAGTTTCTTCTAGGGAGTTTAAATAGAACTTTATTTCATTTTCTTGGTTAAAAGCTACAACTTCGGTTTCCCTTAGTTGTTTATTTAACTGTTCTATTTTCTCTTTGTAACTGTGCTTGTTTTGTTTTAAAATCCTGTTTGCTTCTGTGAACAGTTGTAAGTCATTTACTAAGCTATCATTATGACCTAATAACCTAGCAAATTTTTGAGTCTATGCTTTCTCTAAATTTATTACATATATTACAATCATGACTACCAAAAAGTTGGTCTTTGATACTTACCTGAGAAGATTCGGCTGAATCAGCCATCATAGCAGAGTTTGACTTTTCTGGTGCTGGTGATTCTGAACATGTTGAACTTTGACCTTCTTCATGTAAGTGATTAACTACATTTTTAGTTTCTTTATTATTCAACATCACGAGTTCCACTGCTATATCACCTTCTCTTGTAGAGTCGTCATCCAAACCCTCAACACATGCAATGTTGGATTCTCCCGGAGATACAAACCGAAAGGTCCAATCTTGCCCTTCACCATCTTGAGCAGTCAAGGCCTTAGGATCCTTTCTGGACGATGTAGTACTACTTGTGGGTTTATCTTGGCGATTGAAGGATGAGAACGAATTACCATTGCCTGCCTTCTTGGGCTTCACACATTCACGTTTGAAGTGCCCTTTCTCTCCACAGTTAAAACAGGTAACTTTGGTTTTGTCAAAACCAGAAGTTGTATCCTTTGTGGCTATCAAGTTATGTCCTGTCTTCTTAACAAACTTCTTTACCCTCTGGACAGCACTAGCAAGAGCCCACATAATGTCCATCCTTTCTAGCTTATTCTCGCCTACTTGCTCGTAGTCTTCATCTGCCAGATGGATGTTTCCTATCCTTCCTGCAACTAGACCGTCATAGGAGTGAACGACAGCTGCTAGGAGGTCCATATGCTCCTTTGCTACCTCTACAGTCACATTACCGAGATTCTCGGTCTTCAATTTTGTAGCGTTGGCTTCAGGTGCTATGTATTGGGTGTAAGATGACCCTGACTTGTCAGATCCTGAAGTAGTGGCTTGGGATGGAGCAGCTGAACTCCACATAAATGTTGTTTGAAGTGGTGCTCCAGACGTTTTTGGTTGAGGAGTTGAATTGTACAGTGAGGGGTTCTGATCATATGAACTCTTTTGTGACCTGTACTTCATACTCAACTCTTCCTCTCTCAGCTTCAGAATGAAATCGTTGATATCCAACTTTGCCAGCATATCACTCTGTCTGAGGTTTGATACAAATGAAACCCACTTTTCTGGAAATCCATCTGCGAAATTCGACACCTTGTCTTCCATGGACGTAACAACCCCATGAGTGTGCAGCTCACTGATGTGTTCCAAATTATACATAAAAATCCTATCAAAAGCACATCAATTATTCCTTAATACCTTCCTTAAAATGATGAAAATGTACTTAAAATGTTAAATTGTGTTTTTAGGTGTTTAAAAGGGCAAGTGGACAAAAGAAGTATATTTAGCAAGAAATTGAAGTAATCCGAGCTTTGGAGTCCAAGCATGGGGGCGTGCCTCATTAAGCACACTCCCATGTTTGCCAGAAACACACCCCCATGCTAAATTAACACACCCCCGTGTTTGGATATCTGACAGGACAAAAAGTACTATCCCCTAAAAGTAGACATGGGGCCATGCCCCTAAAAGTAGATAGTGAAATGTGAAGTTTGTTGAGTAGGCTAGGTGTGTCCACGGATTGACACTCAGTTCTTACCAATACTATATTACCACACGACAGGTACACTTGCCTTTTGTGTGTGTGGTTTAGTACTTGTAATAACCAATTAAAACTGAATCTGTGCGTAAAATATTTATCAAAATATATATACTATCCGCATCCATCAAGTTTTTACTATCTTGTATATAACTTGTTAATACATTTTTGTTCAAACTTCATTTTTATTTTTAGGTAGTTTGCCTTAGTTAGTTTAGCTACATTTTCCTGATTCATTTTAAGCGTTAGTTAGTTTATGTTTCTTTAAGTTAGTGTATGTCCGACTCGTCTAGTCCTGAACTTGTTCACCTCTTTGGAACCCGAATGACTTTTCCATCAAAGATTGTGCAAATGATCACAACAAGCAGCACTAGTCATTGAAGAAGACATTTTGGAAGGTACACCATCTGAAGAAGATATGGCTAATCAAAACGAGGAAATGAAGATGACACAATATGCCACACCGTCAATAGATGGTTATGAGTCTAGTGTTGTCCAACCAGCAATAGCGGCCAACAATTTCGAGATTAAGTCTAGAATCATCCAACTTGTAGAAAACTATGTTCAGTTCCATGGGTTACAAGACGAAGATCCTAATGCTCACATCTCACGATTCCTTCGTATCTGTGCTACCTTCAAAATCAACAACTGTTCAAACGACGCCATTCGACTAAGACTTTTTCCATTTTCACTTCGAGGTCGAGCCATCGATTGGCTTGATTCACTTCCGCCTGGTTCCATCACCACATGGGCGGAAATGGCTGAACAATTCCGTTTGAAATACTTTCCACCCGATCGCACTGCCAAACTAAGAAGCAGCATCACAAGTTTTCACCAAGACGACGATGAATCATTACACGCAGCATGGGAGAGATATAAAAGTCTCCTTCGGAGATGCCCACATCACACTTGATCTGTGGCTGCAGTGTCAAACCTTTTACGATGCAATCAGCGGAGCCCACAAGCAAGCGATAGACCAAAGTGCGGGAGGAGATTTTGAAAGTGTCACACCAACAGAAGCATACCAAGCCTTAGAAAGAGCAACTAAGAAGAGCTTTACCTACAATCCCTTAAGGACCAAACCCAGTTCTAAGGGTATTCATCAAGTAGACTCTGAAACCCTAATTGCAGCCCAATTAGAAGCTCTAACCAAAAAATTCAAACAATTGCAAAGCGAGCTAAAGAGAACCCCAACACGATGCAACACATGTGGAATTCACACAAGACCAATGAATGCCCACAAGGCATTATAGTTTGAAGATGTTGACTACGTAGGAGCCCAAACAACTCATACAACAACAACTCAAATTGGAGAAGCAACTCGAATTACAGAGATGCTAGTTATAACCAACAATCATCTGGATTCAACCGAAGGCCACCTTACCAACAACAGAAACCACTATACCAAGGCCCAAGCAACCAAGATCGTGAGCATCATCAATGGAAGATTTATTGTAGCAGTTGTTATTAACCACACAAGCCACAGATGAGTACATCCGGAAATCTGATTGAAGAAACAAGGAGAGGTTCCAAAGAAACGAAGCTGACATTAAAAGCAACAAAGCATCATTGCAGACCACAGAGCACCAATTAGGTCAAATAGCACACCAACTATCTGAAAGACCTCAAGGAGCTTTGCCTAGCAACACTATGACAAACCCTAATGCTCAAGTCAAAGCCATCACCACCAAGAGTGGCAAAACCACTCAAGGTGATGCACCCGCATCACAACCCATCCTTGAAGAAGTTGACACTGAAACTCCAAATAATGCGAGTGATAAGAAAAAGCAACCTGTTGTCATTGAAGAACCAGCCAAGAAATACGTTCCACCACCACCTTATGTTCCACCACCTCCATATCCAGGTCGTTTGGGAAAACAAAGAATGGAGGCATAATATGGAAAATTCCTTGGGTTGTTCAAACAACTCCACATCAATCTCCCTTGGTGGATGCCTTAGCACAAATGCCAAACTACGCTAAGTTTCTAAAAGGTGTCTTGTCAAACAAAAAGAAACTGGAAGAGTTATCACACGTGGTTTTGAATGAGGAATGCTCTGCGGTTCTTCAAAACAACTACCTCAAAAGATGACTGATCCAGGAAGTTTCACCATACCTTGCCTAATAGGAAATCTTTCTATCAGTAACACGTTAGCTGATTTAGGTGCAAGAATTAACCTTATGCCTTATGCGGTTTTTGAAAAATTAAACTTAGGTGAATCTAGACCTACCCGTATGAGCATCTAGTTAGCTGACCGTTCTGTCAAATATCTGAGGAGCATCATTGAAAATCTTTTAGTTAAAATTGACAAATTCATATTTCCTGTTGATTTTGTGATCCTTGACATGGATGAGAACAAAAATGTCCTCTTATCCTTGGCCGACCTTTCTTAGCGACTGCTCGAGCCCTCATTGATGTTTGTATAGGCAAACTCATGCTTAGAGTAGACGAAAAGTAAGTAACTTTCAATATAGGCCAATCCATGAAACACCCTCAACATCATGATGACTTGCTCTATTACGTTGATACTTGCGATTCAATCATAAGCTGTCATTTGAAGAAAACTCTTCAAAATGAAGCTTGCAACACTCAATTAATAGAGGTCCAAATTACCGAACCCATCTGTGAGACGAAATCATTCCAGAACTTGAAGTTGATGAAACATCATTTCATCAAGAAGCATTTGAGATCATTGAGCAAGATCTAGAACTGAAAGCCAAGCCTTCTATCGAAGACCCTCCAGATTTAGAGCTCAAAGAACTTCCATCTCATCTCGAATACGCTTTTCTTGAAAACGTATCTCAACTTCCTGTCATAATCTCATCCGCCTTATCAATTGATGAGAAGAACAAGTTGCTCAATGCTTAAGGCACACAAACGAGCAATTGCATGGAAAATCATAGACATCAAGGGAATCAATCCGTCCTTTTGCACTCATAAAATATTGATGGAGGAGAACTTCAAATCCATAATTCAACCTCAAAGACATTTAAACCCGAGCATGCAAGAGGTGGTGAAGAAAGAAGTAATCAAACTGCTAGATGCCGGTTTGATTTACCCTATCCTTATTCGCTTGGGTCAGTCCTGTCCAAGTTGTTCCAAAGAAGGGAGGAATGACTGTTGTAACTAACAAGAAGAATGAGCTTATTCCCACTCATACAGTTATAGGATGGAGAGTTTGCATAGACTATCGCAAACTCAATGACGCCACAAGGAAATATCACTTCCCTTCCTTTCATCGACCAAATGCTTGAGCGATTATCTAGAAAAATGTTCTATTTTTTATGGATGGTTTCTTAGGTTATTTTCAAATCCCTATTGCTCTCGAAGATCAAGAGAAGACGACATTCACCTATCCATATGGCATATTTGCTTATCGGCGAATGCCCTTTGGATTGTGTAATGCTCCTGCTACATTTCAAAGATGCATGGTAGCAATTTTTCATGACATGATTTGAACACTCATGGAAGTTTTCATGGATGATTTCTTCATCTTTGGAAACTCATTTGAGCAATGTCTTAAAAATCTAGAAAAGATGTTGGTTAGATGTGAAGATTCTAACCTTGTTTTAAATTGGGAAAAGTGCCACTTCATGGTTACGGAAGGAATAGTGCTAGGACACAAAATCTCTCGAGCATGGCTTGAAGTCAATCAAGCCAAAGTCGAAACTATTACTAAACTTTCACATCCCACAACCGTGAAAGATATCAGAAGTTTCCTAGGTCATGCAGGATTCTACCGTCGTTTCATCAAAGATTTCTCAAAAATCGCTCAACCGATGACTCAACTTCTCAAGAAAGACGCTCAATTTGTATTTTCTGACGAATGCATTAGTGCATTCAAATTGCATAAGGAGAGGCTGGTAACCGCTCCAAACATGGTTTCCCCAGATTGGACGCTACCATTTGAACTCATGTGCAACGCAAGCGATTTCACGGCAGGAGTCGTATTAGGACATAGGAAAAACACCAATTTCACCCCATTCATTATGCGAGCAAAACATTAAACAATTGTTTACACCGGTCATGCAGTCCTTCGTTATTTGTTCAACAATAAGATGCAAACCAAGATTGATTCGTGGTTTTTTTGTTCTTTAAGAATTTGACATCGAATTCGTGATAAGAAGGAGCAGAAAATCTAGCGGTTGATCATCTCTCGTGTCTTGAGGATTCAAGTCCTGCACAAACTGAGGAAGCCATAATAAATGACAAATTTCCTCATGAATTCCTTATGCACATTCAATACTCAATCGATGACATCCTTGGTTCGCCGATTTTCCGAATTACTTAGCAAGCGGAATCCTTCTCAAAGGACTGACTTATCAGAAAAAGAAGAAATTCTTTACTGATATTAAATATTACTATTAGGAGGACCTGTATCTATTTAGAATCAATGCAGACCAACTCATTCGAAGATGCGTATACGAAGAGAAGCAAAACAATCTTAAGGCACTATCATGAAGGACCCACAGGAGGACACCATGGACCAACCTAACAGCCAAGAAAGTATTTGACTCTGGATTTTACTGGCCTACGATCTTCAAAGATGCTCACAACATAGTACGCACCTGTGATGCATGTCAAAGAGCAACCAATATCTCAACACAGGATAAGATGCCTCAGAAACCAGTTCAAGTATGCGAGATATTTGATATATGGGGTATTGATTTCATGGGGTCATTCCTGGTGTCATTTGGCAATCGTTACATCTTGGTAGCAGTTCATTACGTTTCAAAATGGGCTGAAGCTCAAGCCCTGCCTACTAATGATTCCAGAAACATTGTCAAATTCCTTAAGAAATTATTTTCTCGTTTTGGTGCCCCCAAAGCTCTAATTAGTGACCGAGGAACTCATTTCTGTAACAATCAGCTCGAACGAGCAATGGCATGTTATGGAGTTCACCAAGCGAATGGGAAGCCGAAGTTACTAACCGATGCATCAAACGAATCCTTTGAAAACTGTTGGTCAAAACCACAAGGACTAGCCTACAAAATTAGATGATGCATTATCGGCTTTTCGAACAGCCTATTAGACTCCCATCGGCACAACACCTTTCAAACTAATCTATGGGAAGTCATGTCATCTACCTATGGAACTAGAGCACAAGGCTTTTTGGGCACTTAAAGCAGCAAACCTGGACCAAGACCTTGCGGGAAAGAATTGATTCCTACAAATTCATAATTGGAGGAATTAAGAGAACAAGCATAGGAAAACGCTAGGGTTTACAAACAAAAGACAAGGAAATTCCACGACACTCGATTAAAGAACACAAAACAATTTCATGTTGGAGAACGTGTCTTACTATACAACTCTCATTTATGTTTGTTTCCCGGAAACCTGAAATCACGTTGGTCTGGACCTTATACAATAAAAAACGTGTTTCTAAATGGTGCCATTGAAATTTATAACCACAAAGGTTTAAGTTTCAAAGTGAATGGTCATCGTTTGAAACCGTATAATGATTGACAAACGAAGATTCCCTTGGAGGAACTAAACCTCCGCCCCGACGAAAGCTAATTGTGGGGAAGGGTCGTGCCGAAGACCCAAAACTTAAAACGCGGCACCTGTACATAAGTTTTCCTTGATTTTTTTTACAATTTTTAGGACTTCACAAGCACAAGCACGGGGTCGTGCCTTATGAAGCACACCCCAACGTTGCTGAAAATTTTTTCCACGATCTCCGCTGACAACTCTGGAACATTGCAGGTCGAATTTAAGACGAATTCTGACAACCACGGGGTCGTGCCTAGCCAAGCACGCCCCTGTGTTCACTTTCGACGACCTATATATAAATACCACACTTGTTCCATTCTTTCATCACACTCATTCCTGTTTAAAAACATCTAAAAAATGAAAGAATCAAGTCATGGAAGTTCCAACTGGAATCCTACGAAGAAACCATGTTCTGAAACACGAGAGCCAACGACTCAAGAATATTTCTTCAATCTACATAAACTTATCAAGCAATTGACTGAAATGAACCTCGTTGCATCCCAATGCTTAGCTGAACTTATCCAAAAAGTTCAACAGATGGGCGAGGAACTCATTTCCATTAACCATCAGCTTGCGGAATTAAGCAACCGCACTTCTCACTATCCCACCCCGAACCTTCCACACGAAATGTGTGGAGGCTTCTTTTAGAAGTATTTCATGATGTGCTAAGTGCGCTTATGCGCGTTAAAGAGTCTGGTTTTGCTGTTTCAGATTCTCGGCTTTTAACGTATCATGTAACCATAGGACCCTAGGAAATGTAATTTTCAGTTTGGCTTGTGTTATTTAACTCTAGGATATTTTCGTATCTTTTCTGATAATTTGGAAGTGATAAAAACTTAACCGGGAAAATTGTGTTACACGTGAAACTAAAAAACTGAACAACAAAAAACTGAAACCGAGCATCAACACATGAGCACGGCCCCGTGCCTGAGGAGGCACGCCCCCTTGTTCGACAAAATTTGACACCATCTGACAATTTTCAGCCTTTTGTCTTGTTCCCCATCAATTGTGCATGTTAAAAACCGACTTCATTGCCTGCAAAGTTCGTATCTACTTCCATTTTTTTCATTTTTCTTTCATCTTTCAAGAGTTCTTTCAAGAGTATTTGATCAAGAGGTTAGTATGCTAATTCCTATGGTTATGATAGTCATTTACATGTAATTAGGTGATTAGGTATCTAAACAACCAAAATCCTAGCAATTATGTGTAAAGACTTGTTCTTAAACATATTATGGAATGATGAATGTTTTCAACCTACTTGTTCATGTTTATTCTTGTAGTAGATTAATGTTAATTAGTATGTTTGGTTAGTTATTAGTTTTTTTAGTTAGTTAATTAGTTTTGTTTTCTTTTATTGTTAACAAGACTATCTTCATAATTCGTGGTGAAATCTGTGTTAATCATGGTCAAGTTACGAGAATTCACAAGTGGTATTAAACACTATATATATTTTTGAGTATCTTGAATTATTAACAAGTGATTAAAATGTTAAGCGTATAATCTTTGATTTTTAAAACAAGTGAATGTTAACCCTGCATAATCAAAGGTTTACAAACAAAACCACACGTGCTCAAGTCAAAATTTCGTGCCTAACCATGTTAACCGCACCCCCACGTTTCACAAAGCGCACCCCCATGTTCAAAATTTTTCCTTGGATGATAAATTTTCAACTATTTTTGAACATGAATTGAATCATTATGATGTTATGTCTTGAAAAACACACGGTTTTCACTACCATCATGAAACTGTTCAAGAAATTTGTTATGTATAGATTAACTTATTTTTGAAATTTCAGGATCATGAATCATCCTTATTTACGTTTTGAAGGGAGCCGCAAGGATGGTGTCATGATAGACTTCAAAGACTACTACAAAGGGTTGAAAGATCCCACTTACAAGCAGATGAAGAAACACTAGCGGCTGTCGGACAGCGAGAAAGATACAATACATTATTGAATGTTCAGTGGAAGCACTTATTCTCACAAAATAGACCTTTCGTTTATGAACTAACACTTGAATTTTTAGCATCTTTCAAATTTAGCATGAAAGACTCTGACCCTTGGGATAATAATACAGTTTCATTCAGACTTGCTGGACATTGACACAAAACATCCATTGCCCTGTTCGGTGTCTATCTCGGAATCTACACAGAACAAGAAATGAGGAGGAAGCAATATCAGGAATGCCGGCATACCATACCTTCCCGGAAGAGGAAAGTAAAGACGCGGAAAGTGGTGCAATGAGGAAAGCATTTTAGGAGTGGATTGGAACCAAAGGGTTCAACTCAAGTAAAACAAAAAGCAGTCAGATACGAGACCCGCTGCTGCGGTTAACATTCATGGTTACTTAGTCATTCCATAATAGCTCGTGGTCAAAGCGAGTAAGTTGTTAACTTGAGGGACTTGTTCATTTTATATTGTATGGTTAATCAGTTTCCATGTAATATTGGGTATTTGTTTTGTAATCTTTTTGCCAGGAATGCGATTGTAGGTGCTCCAACACCCATGTTTGGAGGAAGCTAGATTCTGCACTTATACGAGAGCTATGGTTACAACACTGAGGAAACTGAAAGAGTGATGTTGGGACTATTAGACTAGAGCATTTGCACAAGTATGTACATGGTGACGAGCCTACCAAATGGGCAGTCGAGATTCATGGATAAGAAAGGACAAATCTGGGATCCGACGGACCCCGAAGAAATAAATAGGATCTCAACATGCCAATACAACCAGAAGGAGCCGGAGCTAGATCTTCAAGTTCACTTACAAGGGAATTCCCAACCATGTTAGACCTTTATGAGTCAATCCAAACCACCAACGACCATGCAAGGCGATCATTGGAATATGCCCAACGAGCCTTCAACCGAGTCGAAAATCTGCATTTTGAGTCGATGACATGAGCAACGGTGTCACGTACACCAGGAACTGAATGTACCATGAGTGGGGGGATATCCCACCACAAAGCCGTTGAAAACCGTACTATTTTTGGGGACCCGACACAGTTGTTTCGTGCCAATCTATCTTTTAATTTATGTCATTTTGTTTTTATTTTGTTTGTTTAGGATTTTAATTTTTTCAACAAATTGGTGACATTTCAGGTGATCCCGAAGATTCTACCAAAGCAAGGGTAACCAAACACATAAGACAAAATCATCATTTTTAGGGGAGTATTTCATTACCCCTTTCTCGATCTAGATTAGTTAATTACATTGAGGACAATATGATTTTAAGTGTGGGGATGGGAGTAATGCATTTGACTTGCTAAATAAGGTCCAAATTCAAAATTTTAGGAAAAGATCACTTAACAAGTAATTTGTGACAAGAAACCAAAAATTTAATATAATTTTTTATAAATTAAATTATGAATATCGTTTTCGGGAAATAAAAAAGTAAATTCATGACGTCCAAATAAAATTGAAAATGTTTTTGTTGTGAGATCCTTAAAGTAAGAATCTAATCTAGTAAAATATTAATCATGTAAAATGAAACACTTTTACCAATTCCATCCCTATGTGAGTTTATTTTTGAGTCTTCAACAGCTTTTGCAATTTGCAATTCTACTTTCATTCTGGATTTAATTGAGGGCACCTTATGATACGTGTGATTAGAACTTGCTTTGGGTAACATTTCAAGCCCTTAATTAGTATTGGTGCATAAAAATGAGTTAAGCACTAGGTAACCTTAACCATTCGAGCCCCAACCATTCTCTTTAATTTTCCTTACCAGAACGTCAACTTTAGTTAACCCGTTGAGCTTAAATGTTTTATCTTTCAATCACCCGAACCACCAAGTCACTTAACCAAAAAAGAAGCCTTCAACAAAACCCTTTTAGTTAAAGACATGATTTGGCTTATAAAAAAATAATAATAAAAATTGGTTTTTTACCGGCAGACCTTAAAGAACTGGAATGCATTCTTTTGATTTCAATTTGCTATGTTGCCTTCATTACGCAAAACCAGGACTTCCCCTGGAAATCCGCAACAAATTTTCAATCTTACGTTCGACGTAAGAAAGAAATGGCGAAAAAAGGAACAAGTTCCGCCATTTTGTGGGATTTCAAAAAGTGCTATAAGAGACGGGCAAAAACATATGAAAGATGCCCGAACTGTGGAAATTGGGCCCATAATGGAAAAAGCAAAAAGAAACAAACTGAATCTCAATACGAATACACAGAACTAATCTGATTGGATGCTATTAGGCTTCAAGCCGAACGATCCTTGAGAAAGGAAATTTTTGTGTATCTTTGGGTAAAAGATAAAGTACGGTTCTTGAAAGCAAAATACGGTCTTGACAATCTGACCTTAAACGAGTCCTCAAGTTAGTATATCCCTTCTAGCTTGAAGTATTGTATAGGGAACCTTTTATTTCTTTCCTTGTAGTTTATGTTAGAAAAAATAAGCCAAGACCATCATCTTTAACAATTAGCCACTTTTTCCAAATATTCCTTACCCAAGCCCAAGCCAAGTTACAACCCGTCAAAGACCTAATCATTTATGCAAGTAAATATCTAAGTAGGTGGAGATTTGATCCCTTAACAAGCATATGACTTTACACGTATTCATACTAGGCAATTGAGTGTATTAGTCATACTTAATCTTTATTATGACTTCATATATTTAGCCGAGTGTGAGTGCATCTTGTGAGAAGTGTGGATTTTTACATGATAATAATCTTTACTAACCAATCTATTGCTTGCTAGGATATCATTTTACATATGCTTGGAATATTTATATTTGGATGAAATAATGTTTACTTGTGTATTTCTCGAAAGACATGTTTATAATTTGATTTATTTGGTTTTTGGTGGATTGTCGTTTTAAGTGATTTTTGCTTGAGGACAAGCAAAGTTCAAGTGTGGGGATGTTTGATGTGCTCCAAATTATACATAAAAATCCTATCAAAAGCATATCAATTATTCCTTAACACCTTTCTTAAAATGATGAAAATGTACTTAAAATGTTAAATTATGTTTTCAGGTGTTTAAAAGGGCAAGATGAACAAAAGAAGCATATTTAGCAAGAAATTGAAGTAATCCGAGCTTTGGAGTCCAAGCATGGGGTTGTGCCTCATTAAGCACACCCCCATGCTTTGCCAGAAACACACCCCCGTGTTAAATTAACACACCCCCGTGTTTGGACATCTGACAGGACAAAAAGTAATGTCCCCTAAAAGTAGACAAGGGGTCGTGCCCCACCTCAAACATAGGGCCGTGCCCTATTTAGCATGGGGTCGTGCCCGACACAACCTACATGTACGAGCCGACCAACTTTCGTAAGCATTGTACTAGCACGGGGTCATGCTTAAACACTCCAGAAAGCATATAAATAGAAGCCTAAGTTCACCATTTTTGGAAAGCTTTGGTGGGGAGTTACTCTACAGAACTCTCTCGGGAATCAAGACTTCAAGGTCATTTGGAGGCTCAGGAGAAGCATACAACCCTTGGAAGAAGCTCGAGATCGTCTAAACGTCATCAAGTGTGGATTATCGGTTGATTGTTCCATTTCACCGATGATACATATCTGTCTTCTTTGTTATCTGTTGTTATGTTCAAGCTCATTAAACTCTTTCTATCATCCTATTCGAATGAAACTTATGTAATTTGTGATGACTAATGGTGTGATAAATATTATGTTAATGTTATGGTGGTCTTGGGAAAACTATTGATGGGTAGCATCTACATTTGAACGGGAAGTTTTAAATTTATGGTTTGTGATTGTGATTGTCATACAAGGTTGAAACCGTATGATTAACTTTCATTCGCGAAACTTGTCTTCATAATAAATCCATGGCTAAGTGCAGGATCGGTGAAGGGGGTCAATTACAACACACAACACAAAGAGGAGTTTAACCAAACTTAATCAAACAGTAAGACTGGATTAACTACAATAAGATACTAAGAACACAAGTAATATAACAGATAGAATAAGAGAACACAAGTGTATGGTTCTCAAGAATGCAGTATATTGCTTTCTCTATGTTCTATTACAAGTGTTACAAAAACATAATAGAAAGATACAAGAACATGAGATACTTATACTACATCCTACAGCCGGCTATACTTTAAAAGCCAGTTGGATACAATTGACTAGACACAAACAAAATCAATTGTAGAGTCAAAAGGCAGATTGCCTTTTGACTAGTGACTATGACATGACATAGCTCACATCCTTATCTATTACAAAAAGGATAAAGTACATGAAGTAGAAAGTTACAGACTCAAGACCTTAATGTACAGTTACCAAAAGCATGGACCTTTTCACCAACTCATGTAAGTTGGTGACCTTACAGAGATGCAGCAGAAAGGTGTCCAACTTATGGAAAAGTACATCAGATAAAGCATGTGTCAAAAGTCTTCAGAAGAAATCTGCCTTCATGAGTTGAAGCTTCGGAAGACTTTGTCTCTGAGGCTTTGGAAGACTTCATCTTTGGTTTTGGAAGATATTGGTCTTGGATTCGGAAGATTTCACACTTAGAATATTTCAGTTGCATGTGTGAAACTTCATAAGCATTCTTCTTCAATGCACTTATGCAGCATGCAAGACAGACTTTGGATGTTTAGGTTGCATTAGCCTCTTCATTAATCTTTACAAACTCCCCCTAGGCTGATGCTACCAAAACACCTAGTAGACTTCAGATATTAACAATCCTCATTAGGATGATCACCATTCCTTTCTTCATAAGGTGATCAGGATCCTTCAGACTGTCAAAATGTCTTCTCATATCAAGGAGATCATGCAGAGGCAACTAAAACATATCTTGCCATGTGTAAATGTCTTCAGTGCCTTGATCTCTAATGACATGCCATCTTTTGGATTTATGGTGTATGTCCAAGACAACATGGGTCTTCCTGATGCTAGAGGAGCTGTTTGAATTAGAGTTGATAGAGCATCCTCTGGCTGCACATCCTCAGTATGTTCTGACTCATCCTGGGGTTTAGAAGAGGGTGTAGTCTTCTTCTTCTTTGGCTTTGGTTTAGAAGCCATCCTCTTCTTTCTCTTTGCAGGTTTTAACTGAGAAGACTGGCCTACAGCACCAGATTAATCTTCATTGTCTTTCTCAGTTGGGACTTACTCTCTCTTAGGCTCAGAAGGAGAGGAGGTTGACCCTGCTGTGGATCAGAAGATGAAGCTTGCTGAGTTTCAGCAGGAGGTCCAGGTTGTGTTGTCTCTGGTTGTTCAAACTTAACATCCACTTCAGGTGGGGCTTGACTTGGAGTGAAGTGTAAGTCAATGAGCTCTCCACTTTTGATCTTCAGCTTGATCACCCTAATATGCTCATCCATAGTGGATAGAGACATGGGGCCAAGTCTCTTTCCAGAGAATCCATATAGCTTCAAGAAGCTCATCATCCTCTGCCTGTCAGCAGACTTCTTTATCCTCTTTTGGATGATGGCTCTTGATTTTGCAGCTTCTTCCCTTAGCTTTTTCTTAGTTGTCTTTCTGTCCTTGATTATCTCAATTTCAAGTTATTTTAAGTACTCAAACTCAACATAGTCATAGGACAAGGGAAGAAGTGCTTCTGCCTGATAGAGGCCTGTGGCACTCAAGTAGTTGATCATCTTGATCCTATCTTGTTCTTTATCTACTTGAGGTGCTTGTTGAACCACATCCTCTTGTGCAGGACTTTCTTGAACTGGGGAGAGGGTAGGCATAAGTTTGTACAATCTTTTCTTTCTTCCCTCTTCTTTATTTGTACTAGAAGCTCTGCATCTTCTGCCTCCTTCTTCTCCCTTGACCTTTCCAGGTCAACCAGTTCATTCAACTCATCTAAGGGGAGAGAAATGAAACTGTCTATGTCATAGTTCCTTGTCTGCAGATAATTTATCCTGACTGCCCTTAACTCATCATTCTGAGTATCTAGTCAGGGGACAGCTCTGATAGCAGACTCCATGAGTCTTGAAGACTCAGCAAAGGAACTTTCTCCCCTTAGCCTCCTTTTCCTCTTTTTTCTTCCTCCTCAATCTCCTCAGATGTCATCTTTTCTTCCTTTGTCACTCACAGACCTTTATGACTCAGGGTGGAGAGAGCTTTGGCCTTCATTGCTTGATGCAGCTTCTGAGCTCTGGCCAGAGAGAGGTTGAGAAGCACCTTCACCAGCAGGTGTCTCAATAGGAGTGTGAATCTCTGCAGCAGTTGATGATGATGAGACAGGGCTCTCAAGTTCTGCCACTGGGCCTTCAGTTAAGGTTTCCCCTATGAAACTAATCTTAGGGTCTGCCTCAACATCCAGTTGACCGATGGCATTGCCTGATTGCCTAAGCCTCCTTCTGAAGCTGAACTCTGCAATGATCCTGTCTTGGATTCTTTGAGCCAACATGTCAACTTATCTTGATTTTCTTGGATTGACAAGTGGCATGTTGACTAGATCCAGACCTTCATAGTAGTTCAAAGTTTGAAATTTTAATACTTCTTGCTGTCCTTGAACTCTTATGATGATTAGGGCTTTCCTAATGCTGTCATACCTCCACCTAATGATGTGATTAGAAGATGGTGAAGATGACATATCCCTTGGTATCCCATCCTCAAACAGACTCTGTATGAAGGAGTTACTGTAGTCAATGTGAATTTGAGGAGGTTGCTGAGAATGCACAATTGCAAGTGAGGATGGTGAGTCCTCAATGTCCACTTCTCTGAAGAACCCAGGTTCTATAGCTGTAATGACTTTCTCCCCCTTTTTGGTAGCATCACCCACTTGCATAGGTGAGTTAGAAGATAGGTCAATCACATCCACAGGTTCTTGTGTTCCTGGTTGAGCTCTTCTTAAGGGTCTCCCAACTAGTTTTTCCTTAAGATATGAAATCTCAAGTTGCTGATCATTGATCCTGTTGTGTAAGTAGTCACTTGAGATTCAAGGTGACTAACCTTGGAGACTAAATAGGTGCATGTTTAGAAGTTTGTGAACCTTTAGTCTTAGATTCCCCTCATCTTCATCAAAAGAATCATTGGGGGATGAGATGATGGACCAAAGTCCTCTCTCTCACCACCAGCTTCAGGTTATTGGCTGCTGGTTTTCCTCTGCTCACTGGCAGTCTCAGTTGAGATGTCAGTGGTCTGAGTTGCCATAGATGAGGTCTTAATGATGTAATCACTTTCAGAAGTGAGAGCCTCTTCCATATGGACATCCTGAACAGGTTCAGAAGTGTCCACCTCAGTAGTAGGTGACTGATGGGGGCTAGAGAATAGGAGCCCAGGAGCACTCATCTCTTTGAGTAGGGGAAAAAAGAGAGAATCATGGTACTCACTGAAACCTAGATCTTCATCAGTATAGAAATCAAGGTTGGGAATTGGTTGGTTTAGATCTATAGGCTGGGGATGGTAACTGTTCTCTGAAGGTTGATCACTTGAGTGTTGAGACTCAGAGTGATGGCTTAAGGAAGTTGGGCTAATGAGCTCATCAGGCTGAGCATGAGGAACCTCAGCACTGATTCTTGAAGAGATAGGAGTGGTCAGCTCCTCAGGATAAGTGGGAGCTCCAGTGTCCACTTCTGCCTGTAAGGGTGAGTGTATGGGGACCTCCACAAACTGAATAGTCTGAGCAGGGGTTCGTTTGGATTTTCTTTGGTAAGTGAGGGTAATTTGAGGTTGTTGAGGTGGTAGAGAAACAGTAGGTGTGGGTTCAACACTAGCTTGTGTTGCTAGGTTGTCACCTTGAGCAATGAGCTCTAACATTTTTAGGACTAGGGCTGTTTCTACCCTAGAGAAGCCAATAGTGGGCTTTCTCAGTATTTTAAAGATGTCGGGCTTCATTTGTCCCAGTTTAAGAATGTTACATGTTTCCCTTAACTGTGAGCCCAGTTCACAGTTAAGAATGTACTGGACATATCTAGGAAACATGTAATATTCTAAGGAGTCTAAGTTAGCAAGCAAGTTGGTATAAACAAACTGCGAATACCTAAACTTGACCCCCTGAATCATTCCATGGATGATGAAGGAGAGATCCTCAGGAATCTGGTCCTATCCACCATGCTTGTTTGATAAGCTGTGGATGACCACATGGAGCAGGAATCTCCACTGGGATGAGACCTTCCCTTTCCTAAAGGTCTTTACAGAGAAATCTCCTCACATCCCATCTGCTCAAAGGAATGATTAACAGCTTCCTTTAGGAAGAACACCTCACCTTCTTCATCATCCTGCTGATGATGCCTATTGATGATGGCCGGAGTGATGAAGACTGTTCTCCCCTGCACTGTGGCAGACAGTGCCTTCTCCCCATCCATGACAACCTCTTAGCAGGTTTTCCAAAATTCTAGCAGATGATCCTCATAGAGTGGAGGATCAATGGTTAGGGAGGTGAAGTAGTTGGACAAAGCTAAGAATCGACAAACCTCTAAGAAATGAGGATCTTTCTCAGAGCTTAACAGAGCAACCTGATTATGTTGCCTGTGTAGCTGCAAGGTAAAGTTGGGATCATTCTGTGAGCGAGATTGGCCATTGTGAGGTAGCTTAAAGATGAAGAAAGAAGAAAGAAAGAAATTTCAGAGAGAAATTTGGGTTTTAGGTTTGCAGGAAGAACAGATGATAGAAAGAGGGGGAACCGTTGGGTTTATATGTGAGAGGGATTTCAGATAAATTTAATGAAAGAGGATAAACTTTGAAATCCGGATGTCGGTCCCACCTCTGAAAAAGTAGTTTACTTTTGCTTAAAAAGTAGTTTTTTGGAACTTAAAAAGCTTCTGAAGGTTAATTATCTTCGGAATTTTTAATTAAAAAGCTTCCGAAGTTAAAATGACTTCGGAAGAGTTTCCTAAGAGTTTTGAAAATTTTGCTTCGGAAGAGAAATTAAAACTTGATTACTTTGTATATAAAACACAAAGCTTCCGAGAGTTAATTTTGCTTCGGAAGTAAACGGTCCTTGAAAATAAGTGTCTGAGACAAGTATTGAGCTTCGGAAGATAGATCTGAATCCTTTCCGAAGGTAAATTTCTTAGACAGTTATTTATTTTGAAGGCATGACTTGCTTCCGAAATTAAAAGCATAACTTCCGAAGTATCAAAATTTAAAAAATCTAAGGAAAATCTTCAAAAAGAAATTTTCATCCAAAGAAAATATGAGCTTATGAAAGTGATGAACTAGACAACTTAGGACACACATATTTTAAGAAATAATAAGAATTAGTTTTAAGAAAAGCCTACTCAAAGTTGATCATCCCAATAGCTGATATTAGATATTTAAATCCCTGTTCATCAAAAGCCTTTATATACAGATCAGCATATTGTTCATCTGTGTGAACTTTGACCAGCTTAATTAAACCCTTTTCATAGTTATCTCTTATTAAATAATACCTGATATTGATGTGTTTGGTCCTTGAGTGTTGCATAGGATTCTCTGTGATTGAAATAGCACTGTTGTTGTCTATTTGAATGGGAGTCTCCTTGAAGTTTAACCATAGTCCAGCATCTGATTTGAATCCATAGAACTTGAGCACAGCAGCTTGCAATAGCAATGTATTCAGCTTCAGCAGTTGATGCAGAGACATAGGATTGTTTCTTGTATTGCCATGAGACCACCCTTCCACCAAGAAACTGACATTCCCCAGATGTAGACTTTGCAGTCATATTACAACCACCATAATCACTATCTGTATAAGCATACAGATTGAAGTCAGGATTCTTGGGTACCATAAACCAAGTGTTGAGGCACCTTTGAGGCATCTAAGAATCCTCTTGACAGTGATAAGGTGAGACATCTTAGGGTTGGCTTGATATCTTACACAATACATATAGCAAACATAATATCAAGCCTGCTAGCAGTAAGATACATAAGAGACCTAATCTGTATAAGTGTCCATCTACACACTCCCCCTCAAGATCAGGTCCAAAGGAGTGGTTTCTGGCTATGGGTGTCTTAGCAATCTTACAATCAGTCATGTTCAATCTTTTGAGTATGTCCTGAACATACTTTGACTGACTAATGAAGATGCCATCTTCAACTTGCTTCACTTGAATTCCCAGAAACAAATTGACTTCCCTTATGGCACTCATTTCAAATCTATCTTTCATCAGCTTCTCAAAGTCTTTGCAGAGCTTTTGATTAGTTGAACCAAAGATGATGTCATCCACATACATTTGAACTAGCAATATATCATTTCCCTGTCCTTTGATGAAAAGAGTTCCATCTATGGTACCTCTCCTGTATCAGCTGAGTTTGTCTTTCATCAGCTTCTCAAAGTCTTTGCACACTTTTCAAGAGAACTTGATCCAAGCAGTGTGTGACATCATTGATGTTCTCATCTATGGTGTGGTTAGTAGCATCAAGAAATGCTTGATCACTGTCACCACCACCATTATTGTCTTCCATAATTGAGGTGTTCTTATCTGGTTGTGGAGCCTCTGAGCTAGAATTTTAAGGCACCCTAGATGTATCAGCTGAGTTTGTCATTATAGTGCTGACAGAAACCTCATTAGCAGAAGTAGTTCCAACCGGAGCTGAAGATGTATGAGTTGAAGGTCTTCTTAGCTCAAATCTTGGATCAAGATCACCTGTATTTAAATTTTCTGCAGATCCTAAAACATTCTCACAAGATTTGTTAAAACAATTGGTAACTAAATCAAGATCAAATAGCCAATCAGGACCAGAACCAGCTACACAGGATGTGTATTCATTGAAAGTCACATTGGCTGACTCCTCAATAATTCTAGTTCTGAGATTGTATACTCTATAAGCCTTAGCTTGAGAAGAGTATCCAATAAAGTGTCCATCATCTGATTTCTCAGCAAACTTGGCAATTTGATCTTTGGTATTCAAGATGGTGCAAGGACATCTAAATAACCTGAGAAAACTAATGAAAGGTTTCCTCTTGTGCCAAAGTTCATAAGGAGTCTTTCCATGAGTCTTGACCACTAAAACTCTATTCTACACATAGCATGTAGTGTTGACTGCCTCTGCCCAGAAGGTGATGGGCAGCTTAGAATCAGACAACATGGTTCTTGCAGCTTCAATCAGTGTCCTGTTTCTCCTCTCAACAACACCATTCTGCTAAGGAGTCCTGGGAGCACTGTATTGTCTTGTAATACCCTTTTCATCACAAAATGTATCGAGAATTTGGTTCTTAAGTTCAGTTCCTTGATCACATCTTATGATCTTGACCTTGTGATCAGATTGATTCTCAATCTTTAGGATGAAATTCTTCAGAATCTCAGGAGTTTCATCCTTAGTTCTAAGGAAGAAGACCCAAGTGAATCTTGTAAAGTCATCTATGATCACTAAACAATAAGAGGTCCTTCCTAGACTCATTACACTGGTGGGGCCAAAGAGATCCATATTTAACAGTGTAGGGGTGTAGTGATGGAGTTCCTTTCCTTAGGCTTGTGAGATACCTTATGTTGCTTCCCTTTCAGGCATGCAACATAATGGTCATCACTTGTAAACTCTTTCTTTGGTATTCCAGTTACCAAATCATTCTTAATTAATTTATTCATGTTCTTAAAGTTTACATGGCACATTCTTTTATTCCATAGGAAAGACTCATCACTATTGGCTTTAGACAGAAAGCATAAAACTTCTCCAGAGGGAGATGTTTCTTGCAAATCCATCTTGTACATGTTCCCTTTCCTGGGGGCTCTAAGCAAGATATGCTCATGAGGAATGACCACACCAGGCTTAAGAACAATGCACTCATGCTCAGTAAAGATCATGTTATGACTCTGATCACAAAATTTGGATACACTTAAAAGATTGTACTCAAGCTCTTTGACAAAGTTTACCTTTTCAATGCTGAGCTTACCATTTATGACCATGCTCCTTCCAGAACATGTCCCTTCCAAAAATGTAACCACTTTCCAGAAATGTAACCACCTTCATCTCCTCCAAAAGCAACTGGATCTATGAGAGGAAGCTCATCTTCACAAGTTCCACACCTAGGTGGTCTTATAAACAAGATTGTGTGTGGAGGAGCTATTTATTGGATCCCAGTCCTGCCTATTTTGATAAACACCTTGTTGTGCAGTGATGAGGATATCATGTTCTTGAAGGTCTCTTCTTCAAGAACACTCTTTTTGCCCTGGCTTTGCTGATCACAAGCTCAGGCTGGCACTCAGTCAGTTTGGTTGTGAGATCTTTGATTTGAGTCCTAAAATATATGTGTTCATGTTTTAGAATTGAAATGGTTTTCTCTAAGTCCTCTATCTTCAGTTTATAATCATTTTCAGACTTTTGAAATCAGATTTTAAAATGTTTAAGGACTCATCATGATCTGTATCTATTGACTTTAGCAATGCATTAAGGAGTACAAAGATGTTCCAATACCTTGGTTTCATCATGATCTGCCATCAATGCTTGGTTTGGAGAAGCATCTTCCTCCTGAAAGCTCCAGTCAAAGCCTCCTTCTTCAACAGCAACAGCAGCCTGCTGCTTTGACTTCTCATTGTGGAGAGCTTTGTCAGTGTAGTTAGGTCTGGGCTGTGTTTGGCCACCACTTGTTTTAGGTGCCTTACACTCTCTGGAAAAGTGGCCCATCAAGTTACAGTTGTAACACTTGAATTTGCCTTTGTCCGGGCCAAACTTTCGACTAGTTGCATTGCTTGGAAACTTCCTTCCAGTCCTCTTGTAGAACTTCTTGGCTCTGTGAGTGAGAAGAGCCATCTGCTGGACTATTTCCATGTATTCCAGATCATCTGGATGAATACAGTCCAGATCTTCAAGAGTGAAAAGAGAGTTGCCACAGCTTTCATCAGAGGACACAAAAGCTTGAGAAGAGCTTGTCTCTTGGAATGGGCTCCCTTGAGTGTAGTTCTCCCTTGGTGTCTCTGGGAAGGTGATGAAAGGACCCTTTGGTGAGTTGTCAAGGTAGCATATGAGATGATGTTGGAGTTCTATGCTATCCCTTTCAACCACATGTAGGGTTGAACCCATTTGATTGTTGGAGTTGCCAGATGAGCCTTGCATGTTCATCTCCATCTGGTAGCCACTGAGAATCCCATATAACTCTGTCAGAGTAAGAGTTTTGAGATTTTCAGTTCTCTTGATCACCACACAGTATTGTGTCCATTGCCTAGGAAGTGAGGACATGAACTTCCTTACAATGTCTCTGTTTTCAAGAGAAACTCTTCCATCCACAAGGGTATCCACAATCTTAACATACCTGAAGTATTGCTGAGTCATGGTTTCACCTGTTTTGAAGGTGAAGTTTTCAAACTGCTGCTTTAGGAGATCCTTCTTGTTCTCCTTGGCTTTAGAGGAACCCTCATACATCAGTTTCAGTGCATCCCACAGCTTCTTGGCTATTTTGCACTTCTTCAAACCTCTATACATAGAGTTTGGAAGGGCAGTTTGAAGGGCTGTCATGGCTTTTCTGTCAATCTCTACTCTCTTCCTATCTTCATCAGAGTAGTTAGCCACATCCTTGGGGATCATACCAGCACCAGTAGCAGAAAGGGTGCTAGGTATGAAAGGTCCATTCTCAATAGACTCCCACATTCTTGAATCAAGAGACCTGATGAAACCTTCCATTCTCAAACACCAGGTATCAAACTCATCAAGAGTGATCAGTGGGGACTTGTTCATGGTTCCAGTTTCCATATCAGTCTTAGAAATGGCTGCCATTTGAAAAGTTGAGTATTTGTGTGTGTGAGGGATCTCAAGATGGTGAGATCTTATATCAAGAGCCTGGAAAGCTCTGATACCAAATGCAGGACCGGTGAAGGGGGTCAATTACAACACAATAACACAAATAGGAGTTTAACCAAACTTAATCAAACAGTAAGACTGGATTAACCACAATAAGATAGTAAGAACACAAGTAATATAAGAGACAGAACAAGAGAACATAAGTGTATGGTTCTCAAGAATGCAGTATATTACTTTTTCTATGTTCTATTACAAGTGTTACAAAAGCATAATAGAAAGATACAAGAACATGAGATTCTTATACTACATCCTATAGTCGGCTATACTTTGAAAGCCAGCTGGATACAATTGACTAGACACAAACAAAATCAATTGTAAAGCCAAAAAGCATATTGCTTTTTGACTAGTGACTATGACATGCCATAGCTCACATCCTTATCTATTACAAAAAGGATAAAGTACATGAAGTAGAAAGTTACAGACTCAAGACCTCAATGTACAATTACCAAAAGCATGGACCTTTTCACCAACTCATGTAAGTTGGTGACCTTACAGAGATGCAGCGGAAAGGTGTCCAGCTTTATGGAAAAGTACATCAGATAAAGCATGTGTCAAAAGTCTTTGAAAGAAATCTGTCTTCATGAGTTGAAGCTTTGGAAGACTTTGTCTCTGAGGCTTCGGAAGACTTCATCTATGGCTTCGGAAGATATTGGTCTTGGCTTCGGAAGATTTCACACTTAGAATATTTCAGTTGCATGTGTAAAACTTCCTAAGCATTCTTCTTCAATGCACTTGTGCAACATGCAGGACAGACTTTGGATGTTTAGGTTGCATCAGCCTCTTTATTAATCTCTATACTAATGAACTAGAAATGGTTATTAGAAATCATATCACCTTAACTTTCTGATCATTTGCGGGTTCCTTTTTATTAGTTTGAGAAATCTTCAGTAATTGTTATGATTTTCTAAAATTAATGGTATGTTAGGAAGGAATTTGATCAACTCTCTTTTTAACATTAAGTTACGTTTTCAGAAATCATATGTCAAATAGGTCACAAAATATTTACCTACATTACTAGGGCTTTGATCTAAGCAATAAAACTCAACCTGACATGATCCTAGTCACTACGGCAACAGGATAGACGAGAAATCGCGCCAGCTCATCTTTATAAACATTAACATAATTACATTAATCCATATCTTTAAATCACACCACCAATTCATCACAGTTACATAAGTGGAGTCTAATTAGGATGATAACTTTTATTCTATGGTTTTAAATTCAAATGCTTTAAATCTTAGTTTACTTTATTTTTATAATTGTTTTTAAACCCTAAAAAAATCTTTCCAATGCAACTTATCATTTTCTTTAACAAAAACCAAATCTGATAGTCAAATGTGAAGTTTGTTGAGTAGGCTAGGTGTGTCCACGGATTGATACTCGGTTCTTACCAATACTATGTTACCACACGACAGGTACACTTGCCTTTTGTGTGTGTGGTTTAGTACTTGTAATAACCAATTAAAACTGAATCTGTGCGTAAAATATTTATCAAAATATATATACTATCCGCATCCATCACTCACTCATTAAGTGGTAGAAGCGGTCTATAACATCATCCGAACTCTCCTTACCCATCGATGAGAAGTTATCGAACTCCTTCTTCAAATCCTTAGCCTTTAGAGCTTTTAACGATGCATTCCCGTCATACCGTTTTTCCAGAGCATCCCATAGCTTCTTTGCTTGCTTGTTCTCAGAAAACTGATGGAATATATCATTACGAATTGACTGAGTCAGCAAAGTATACACCTTTTTCTCTGCATTGTACTTTACCTTCTGGCTATCAGTCATGCCACCTAAGGTAAGTTTAACTCCATCGGCACAAACCGGCATACTATACCCTTTCTCGATTGATTCCCACAGATTAGGATCAACTACATTTAAGTATATCTCGAACCTTTGCTTCCATTATGGGTAATAATTATAAGCTTAGGGGGCTTATTGTGATTTCCAACTTCATTTTCTAGAAGCAATAGATTCTGGATCCGTGAATCCCTGACTGCAGTGAATGCTGAGTACTGATCTTCCATTTCTATTACTTTGACTTTTAGAACCAACTGTTTCACTGGTGCGAATGAAGGGATGCGATTGGGCTAACCATGTGATTGAACAATGCGGATGGCTCAACCGTGCGATTGAACAAATGCGGATGAGTCAATCGTGTGATTGGACAAATGCGGATGAGCAATAGGAATGGGGTGTTCAGTCGTACGAATGGATGAACGACTGAGTTCAATCATGCGTATGGGAGGTGCTAATGAGTTCAGTTGTGCGATTGAGTCAATCGTGTGACTGAAGCTGCTGGATTTTGAAAATTCAAGGGTTTTTGGTACTTTGACACAAATTACGAATTTTCACGAACCCTAATCTGCCATAAGCTGAAAAACGTGAACTGGAGATCTGGAGATGTCAAAAACATTGTTTTAACCAAAAAGATGGTGTTTTGAGTGAAAAACGTGAGATTTACACCGAAAACGATTAAATCAACACGCAAAATTAAGAGCCAAGGCTCTGATACCACTTGTTAGGACAGTTTAGGTACAGAGTACTAACTGATTTTGCACGTATACCAACTCAAATAGTGCAGAATCCTATTTGATTGGCGATCCAATCAGGGAAAACATAGTTTTGATCACTCTAACAATTAGTGAAATATTATGAATGATTAGAACACGATAAACTGTGATCTATGAACTTGGAACAGGTCTTTTTAGGTCACTGGACGGCTAGGGTACGATTATGTGCGTAGGTATTCGAATTATTCATTTTTTCCACGAATTAGGTCGTAGTTATAGGTTAGGATTTTCCATTCGTGCAACTGAACCATTAGCATGGTTCAGTCGTGCGACTGAAGCATGCGGTTGATCCATTCGCACGACTGAAGATTCATTCGTGCGACTGAGTCAATCTTATGTCTCAATCGTGCGACTGATCCAGTCTCCTGGTTCAGTTGTGTGACTGGTTCATTAGCATGAAGTATTCACGCGTATGGTCCATTAGCATGGTCCATTCGCATGAGAACTTCACATGATTAAGTTTAAACATGTTTCTCAATCATTATAGACTAAGAATTATGTAAACAACCACAAACCTATATAGTTAGTTCAATATGCATTATCAACATAATAAACAATGAAATATTAAACATTATATGCATCAACCACACATTGTATTTCATTCATACCCATTCAATTACATATATGTAAGACATGAAAGACATTTCACATTAAGCTCCTAAACTAGGTACACATGTATCTACAAAACCAAACGTTATGAATTAATAGAGATCGATCAGGAACGATCTATGAACTTGGACAGGCTTGCTTGGACGTTCTAGACGGCTAGGGTTCGTGAGAGTATCAAGTGTTTCGAATTCTTATGTTTTTCCATGAATTAAGTGGTATTTATAGGTTATGGGCTTCCATTCGTACGACTGAACCATTAGCATGGTTCAGTCGTGCGACTGAATCATGCGACTGAGTCATACGCACGACTGAAGGTTCAGTCGTGCGATTAAGTCAATCTTATGTCTCAATCGTGCGACTGATCCAATCTCCTGGTTCAGTTGTGCGACTGGTCTATAAACTTGATGTATTCATGCATATGGTCTATAAGTATGGGCCATTCGCATGATTACTCATCCGACCATGTTGAACAAATTTCTTAATCATTATTGACTAAGATCATGCACAACACCCTCAAACCTATATAGTAAATTCATTATATTTTAACACAATAATAATATGAAATATTAAACATTATAAACATCAACCACATATTATATTTCATTGAACCCTTCATTATACATGTGTAAGACATGAAAGACAGTTACATTAAGCTCATAAACTAGGTAGACATGTATCTACAAGTATCAACATCATTATGTGAGGGTAGTGCTCTTCATAGGGCGGTGTTAATCTGGGTGCAAGTGGGAGGGGCGGTGAGCCAGGTGTGGATGAGGGGTATGTGGAGGGGTGTGAGGGTTTAGTAGAGGCGGTTGGAGGCTTAGGTGATTTGGTAGCGGGGGAGGCCAGGGAAGGCATGTTGGGTGAGGGGGAGGGTTTGGGGTGTGTTGATGGTGATAACCCCATTTTTGTGTGGATTTTAGGATGTGGAGATGGGGGTTTGGAGTGTTTTTGGCGTTGATTCCGGATGGATCGATCCTCAATAGGTTGATAGCTTGGAACTAATAATAGTTACAATAATCCCTTATAATACCCAACGCATATGCTTAGATAAACTTCAAACCCCTTAACTTTTACTGATTTTCGTCACTTCTAATGGCGTTTATTTCAAGAATTGTCACTAAAGATTGTAACTTTCAATCACGTGATTTGTATGTGGTATGCATATAAGTGTTTGATGAAATGATTTTGCCCTATTTTATGTCTGATTATTATTTTTATTGAGTAATGAAATGCTTGTGGTATGTAATATGGTTACTTTTATCATTCAGTAGAGTCAGTCAGATACTGAATCAAACAGCCAAGTTTCAGTTAGATGTAAACTCAGTCAGAACTTCTAACTGGGTCTGTTTCTGACTCAGTCAGATCCTACTGAGTCTACAGTAATCAAACAACCCCTTATTCGAATTGGTTTTCGGGTAAGAGATGGAGTAATACGATCTTTAATTTTAAATCGGGATGAATAGTGATTTTTTACATTATGTACAAGTATTTTATGTAGATATTTATTTAATGCATCATGCACAATTGAGGGATGCGTGGTTTATCTCACCATTTTTTACGCACACATACCATTGCCAGCAGCTGTTTCATCCAATAATCGTTTGTGGCGACAACGACTATACAACCAATAAAGGCGGCGGATTTGCCTTGTATCTCTCTTCGATAGCCTTTTTTCTCAGTTTTTCGGCTTTAAACTTTTGGGTGTTTTCATCGATGGTTGTTTAAGATTTTTTGATGCTTTGGACTATTTAAAACTCTACTCAGTTTTATGGCCAAGAAACGACATGGAATAATGTTGTTCTTATGTCTTGATGACAACGAGCATTGCCTCATTAGAGAGATCTATCTAGACCCTAACATTGCCTTGATTTTATTTTGGATATGATTATGCATTGGTTGTACATGAGCTTGAGGATTTTGTATGAATTCATATTGTTGTTCAATATTAATAGTGAACCTTTACAACTTTTTGTGCTGAGGGGTATGAAGATGAGTATGCCTTCATCTAAGTCTCGATTTCACTTGAAATCCAAAAATATTGTTTGTTTCTAGGCATGGGATTGAATGAGTTTTGTTACGTTGCTAAATATTCTTGCCAAACGCTAATATCTTCGGGTGTTGAGAGCTATGGTGATGAGCCTTCAGGCTAATATCTTTGCTAAATATTTATCTGAACCACCTCTGTTGGTGTTCATTGGGCTATACTACTATCTTTAATTTTTAAACTTAATGAATAGTGATTTTCAACAACTCTTGCTTATATAAAAGTACCATACGCAAATACCTATCTTTCATCATGTACAATTGTTTGATGCAGCTATATTTTGCAGCCACCCTTTAAATGTGGTGTGTGGTTGTCTTTGCTGGCGGTGTGACAAAGTTAGGTTGTTTCCCCCTTTTTAAATTAATACAAATTCTATTGTTAATAGGCGATGATGACAAAAATGTAGATATGTTTGTGATTTGGCGAGGCAAATAGTTGTTTGTAGTCACAACTAGTTGTCATTTATGAGCATTTCCAAATACAGCCTTATCGCTCATGCGGCTTTGTTTTGTTGATGCTATGTTTTGCTGTTGATTTTCCATTGATGATAGCCTATTGGTTTTGTTGGTTATACCAAAAGTAAAAATGTTGAGCCTGAGGTTTCACAACTATGATGCCTATAAAGTTTAAAATGAAATCATTGGTAATTTGTTCATTATGTTATATACAATCTTTACATATTGCTAATGTAGTTGTATATTATGTGTAAAGACTATGATGAAAATAAAATTAGCGTCTGTTTGGCGTGACATTTCTTCTACATTGCAACTGCGATTGGTCATTTGTTATGAGTCTTGGCTATTCAAGCTAATATGTTTATACAGAATGTTGTGTATGTAATAAACTATAGTGAAAATACACATTCCGTTGTTGGTAATTAAAAATCGCAACCCAAGTTTAAAAACACCTAGTTTCACAAAATAAACGTAGATTACGAGTATGTTGTTAGGTGATACTTGATTTTGTTAACCATGTACACATTTATCGGACCTATATACTCAAAAAAAGTGTAAAATTGATTTTTTTTATTTGATCCTTGTCTAGTAACGTTTCATTTTATTAGCTTTGTTATGTGTATAATGAACTTTTATTTTCCGAGTATAGATTTCATAATATTATATTTTGTGTGTTTTGAAGTATTAACTTATCTAGTAAGAATTATATCATCATAAAGCTTACATATTGTAGATATTATAAATATTTACAGTGATGATGATATGTATTTAATTTATATTAGATGCTAAAAGCTTACATTTTATAAAATTTAAAAAGATAAGTAAAAAAATTATACTTTGAAATTTCAACTTATACTTTTAATCAACTAACGTGCACACCTATCAACTAATGTGTCGATGGGTGTGTTAGATACATGATAGGTAACTCGAAGATATCCAACAAGTATTGGATCAGGTATAAAACACAATTTACAATCAAGTATTATACTAGGATTACCGATGTCCGTTTCAAAACCATTTCATTGTCATTAGAATTTAGAAACCCGTTTCATGTTATAACTAAGTAATTACGTTGTAAGATCATCTTTTAGCTTTTGTTAATTATTATAAATATAACAATTATAAAATAGTGTAAGTAATGCTTCTTTTCTATTGATCAACGTGTGCAACGACCAATAATACCTTAACCACATGACAGGATTAGAATTTATTTTATCCACGAATATGTTGTTCATGTAATGTACATTGTTATTCTTATAATTAGATAACAAAATGCTGCATTATCCGATCTTTAATAATCAATGCTATGAGTAATGATTTGGGTGGCGTGGGTTCTACCTAAGGTAACAATCTTTTCCGGTTGCTTTTCTTTTACCTTTTATACTTTTATAGCGTAAACCTTTTTACTTTAGATTTTATATTTTTCTTACCTAATAAATTTAATATTTCTATATTTTACTATCTTATAGAGTGAACGTTTTACTTAAATTTTACTTTTAATTACTTGTTAAAGTTAATGCTTAATTTATTTCGTATATTTAGTTTTTAAAATTTAATAATTTTTAAGAAATTAAATTTATGTCAAACATTGAAAATGTGTTGCTTTTGTGGCATCACAAGAAACATGCACCCAATCACCATTGTGATGCCAGCCCCGGGTAGCGAGAAGGTTGGTGTTATCTATATGCAAGGTTTTACACGTCAGCAGCGCATTTATAATAATATTTGTATTATAGATAGATTTTGACTTTTTATTTTTATGTGCAAATTATATTTTCCAATCATTAAACACAATCAATCAGTTTAAGGGCGATGAAATATGCTATTTGTCGATTTTATTGTATAGTTATATATTTTAATTTTAATAACAAAGTATAAGATAACCAAAGTTACAAATGATGGAGTTTGAGATGGAGTGTGACAATAGTATATGAAGGTTGCCATAGAGCTCGACCTATTGCGACTCACGAGCTTTTCATACGTTAAAAAGAGGCCTTGTAACTCTAATTCATTTTAATTTCTTGTGTTATTCAATGTAAAAACATATTAGCTTTTGGAACTGTTCTAGATCTCAAATATAATCTGTTTGAAACTCTATTCTAATAGTAGTTCTTGTAGAAACAATCACGTGTGGTGAAAATGTTAGTTTTATATAAATTTATAGTTTGTTTATACCGCTTATATTTTTTATTATACAACTATTACAAGTTAGAACTAATAACTCAAAGCACAGTATGTTAATATTTTACATAAAAGAGTCCTAATAAACTTATAAAAGAAATGCTCATTATAAAAGCTAGAGTAAATTACGCAAAAGGACATTTATCTTTGTAACTTATTTCACTTTTCAACAACTATCTTTAGTAATTACGCGAGAGAACCTTTATGTATATGATTGGTGTCATCTTTGGTTCTTAGGTGTAACAGTCGTTAATTTGAATTATTAAGTTAGGTCATATGTTATCACATTAGGGTATATGTGTAAAAAATATCTAGATGACATAATTCAAAAACAAATCAGCGTATGAAGGAAATATGATCTTGAGACTAACGAGTAAAATCTCAAACAAGTTTTATATATTTTTATCATCACTTTGTATAACTAGTTCTATAAAAATTTATTGCTTCATATGATTTAAATATAAATAATTAACATAATGCACAAAAGTTGGAATACAAGCCACATGAATTTATTTAGAAAAATATGACTAGTAAAACTTAAAAAGTTGACTCTAAAATGTTGAGACTAATGAGTAAAGTCTTAACCAAAATTTATATGTTCTTACCATTATTTTTTAAAAGTTAGTTATTTAAAAAATTATTGCATAATATGATTTAAGTACCAATAATAAATTTAATATATAAAATTAGAATGAAAGGCATGTGAAATTATTTAAATGTTTTTGTTCAAATTAGAACTGCCAGTTTTATAAAAATTTATTTTATCATACGATTTCCATAATCATATGAATATGAAAAGCATCTAAGTTACTTCATGTGGTCTTCATTTTAACATTATGTATTAAAAATATTATATTTTTAACAACAAATTATTAACAACAAATTAAATTTATTAATGACATATAAATTACACAATAAAATCATTTTTTATTTTGAAGTGTTGCTTTTCGGTCTCAACATCAATCCTATTTTCTTTATATATGGTTTTTTGAATTATGGCACCTGTAAGCTTTTTTTACAATATATACTCATATGATAACTACGTGAACTAATTTAACTACACAAAATAATAATTGTTGGATTAAATTATCAAAAGTGAAACAAATCATGAAGATTATTTAGTTCATGAAGATTATTTAGTTCATGAAGATTATTTAGTGTGATTAATAAAGATAAATATGAAAATGAATTAATTATATAAATAAATATCATTTTATGTAATTTATTTGCATGTGATACCAACTTCAATATTGGCTTTATGTGTTGTAAGGGTAATGTTCGTTTACATTTTATTATAATTACAAATACTAATCATGATTCATATTTGTAGTTTTGTATTGTTTTAGTAATATTTAATAAGCACAATGCTAACTTTTATTTATAGTTATGCACAAGGACTATATAAAAAAACAAAAGAGTGAGTACAATATACATAGATATATATATATATATATATATAAAATAAAAAGTAGAAAACAGCAAATGTCACCATACAATACGCTATAATAAACTACGAATTACACATGTTTCTTCTTTTTTCTTGACGAGTACAGGATGTTAATAAAGAAATAAACTATGTTACAGATCTAAATATATTTATTTTATGACCAAGACTATAGATAGATAAATCACAAAATGGAAAGTAAATTGTTATCAACCATGTACATGAAGGAAAATACAGTGAGTCTTGACCCCATGAAGAAATAAACTATGTCAAAATTTTAAACTACCATTATAATATAATATACTGTATAATCTACTCTAACTTAAAATTTTCTTATATATCTAGTGAGTCTTGACCCCATGTTGCTTGCGTAAAAGAAATATATTTTTGGGCGGTGCCTATAGTTGTATAATTTAATAATTAATAAAATCATTTGGTAACTCATTATACTATTTGTAATGCTTTCCATTCGCATTATTATCTTTTAGTTCAATTTAATACCACATCATGTCTATCACTTGTTTTTTCACTTAAGACGTGAAAAACAAGCAGAGCGGAATGACGTGGCAAAAAGATGTCATATATATATATATATATATATATATATATATATATATATATATATATATACATACATGTTAAATGAAGATGGTTGTAAGGTTAGTGCCTTGTAACATCTCAAATTCTTAATAATATTTATGCAAACTCAAAGCTTATTTATAAAGTGTCGTAAGATTGTGTCTTGTAATAGCAAGTTTTGAGAGAAACATTAACCCTAGATATGCGCCTATTAAAAGATCTTTAACCGCCCCTTCCTTTTGGGAAATCTTGTGCGAAATGAAACAAGCAACCTCGTAACGATATTAGAGAGATAAAATTACAGAGAGAAAACATATGATCTAGCAAAAAAAAGTATAAATTTTCATCATTTACCACCATCCAAAGCTTATTATCTATGCATATCATGCATAGATTTTGTTTAGAATAAATTAAATAATTAAAGCTTATAACTTTATACTTTTCTTGGATATTAAATAAAACAAATCAAGTTCAAGGGCTTGTTTTTCATTTGAACAAACGTCAACTCTCAATCCCCTCAAATTTATGTTTTTCATTGGTTTTGAAGATAATATGCATATATATCTTAAATCATAAACTAATGCATGTAATCCAAGTTCACATATGTAAGCCCAAAATATACCACAACGTTCTCACTCAAATATGGGAACACAACCTTACAAGCTACTTTAGATTTAAACAATTTATCTTACCTTTAAAAAATCATAACAAACAATCATAATGTGTCATGATATACATACACTTCAATTCATGGACAATTTACCAAGGATAGTTGATAACGTAGCAAAGAATTACAAAAGAAATCATTATAATAAAAACACATGTATAATAAGAATTTAAAAGCTACACAACAAGCATGAGACATCACCAATTTAACTACTAGTTTAACTATTGACAGATCCATTATTAACCGTTAGATCCTCCCCACCAAATACCTAATCATCCCCACTGATATACTTTTTAATTCAAAACCACCATCACTTTCCTCAAATTGCACCACATAAATCCAAAATGGCAGCTTTGCACCATCGACATGATAACTTGATTAACTTCTACCCTTTTGATCATCTCAATGCATCAAGATTCCCTCACACCCTTACAATCTAACCCAAAATCCCAAATCTTTCACCAATTTCAGCAACAAATTTCAATCTTCATACTCCATCTATGATCTTGATCCCACTTCTGATTCTCCTCGCCGGAGCTGTTGGATCACTTCCACCCACCGTCTTCGTCTCCGGCGACGGTGAAGGCTTCAACTTCATCTTCTCCGACTCACAGCTCGATGGGGTCATCGAAATCGAACCAAACGGTCAGATGGTTCACACCAACGAGACCCAGATGTTCGGTGTGGGTCACACGTTCTACTCCCGCCCCTTTCGGTTCAAAAGCTCACCCTCCGGCGACGCTGTCTCGTTCTCCACCTCGTTCGTGTTCGGAATCATACCGGAGGACCCACGGTACACGTTTCACGGGATGACGTTCGCCATCGCTCCGTCGAAAGCTGTGATCGACGCATCGTCGTCTCAGCATTTGGGTCTGTTTAACCGAACCAACGACGGTAACGCGTCGAACCACGTCGTGGCGTTTGAGCTCGATACGTTCAAGAACCTCGAGCTTTCGGATATCGATAGCAACCACATCGGGCTCGATATTAACAGTGTGGTGTCGGTGTTTGCGACCACTGCAGGGTACTACGATGATGAAACAGGGGTCTTTAAAAACCTTACGCTTGCGGGCTCAGAAGAAATCAGAGCATGGATCGAATACGACGGGGGTAAGAAGCGATTAACCGTCACGATTGCTCCTTTACATATGAAAAAACCCAAAAAGCCTCTAGCTTTGTTGCAAAAAGATCTATCCCCATATCTATTGGAAGAAATGTTCGTCGGTTTCACTTCTGCAACAGGGGTTCTTACGCAAAAGTTCTACGTTCCCGCATGGAGCTTTCGAATGAACAATGAAGCTGAAGAAATTGACGTTTCGAAGGTCCCGTCTTTACCCATCGAGAGCAAATCGAACAAGAGGAAACACATGATTCTAGCAATTGGGTTATCTGTAGGTGGATTGTTGATCATTTCAGCGTTGATACTTTTGGGGGTTGTTTTATATGTCAGAAGAAAACGTAAATTTGCAGAGGTTCTTGAAGGGTGGGAGGTACAGTACGGACCTCACAGGTTTTCCTACAAAGATTTATACAAAGCTACAAAGGGGTTTAAAGAAAGTGAACTCTTGGGGAAGGGGGTTTTGGTAAAGTGTACAAAGGTACGTTACCAGAGTTAGGGGCTCAGGTCGCCGTGAAGAAGGTGTGGCACGAATCGGGCCAGGGGATGAAGGAGTTCGTAGCCGAAATCGCGACGATCGGACGGTTACGCCACCCCAATCTGGTCAGATTACTCGGGTACTGTCGCCGAAAAGGCGAATTGTTTCTAGTGTATGATTACATGCCCAATTTGAGCTTAGATAGCTTACTGTTCAATTCAAAGTATCTTTCATCTTAACATGGAAACAAAGGGTGAAAATCATCATCCATGTAGCAGAAGCACTGGCTTACCTACACGAGCAATGGGTCGAAGTGATCATCCATCGCGATATCAAAGCCAGTAACGTGCTACTCGACGCTGAACTGAACGCGAAACTGGGTGATTTCGGGCTCGCCAGGTTCAGCAACAACGGAAGCGAGGCGAAAACGACCCATTTAGCCGGAACTTTGGGGTACATTGCACCAGAACTAGCTCGAAAAGGCAAAGCGACAACCGCCACCGATATCTTCGCTTTCGGGGCCTTTGTTTTAGAAGTAGCATGTGGGCGGAGGCCAGTGGAGTTACAGGGGCCTCAAGAAGCAGTGATTTTAGTCGATTGGGTGTTGGATTGTTGGTTTAAAGAAGAATTACTAAAGGCCATTGATTCAAAACTTGAAAATGAAATGGATGATGATGAAATGGAGTTGGTGTTGAAGGTGGGGCTGCTGTGTTCGCACAGCGTGCCCGCGGTGCGGCCGAGCATGTCGCAGGTGTTGCGGTTTCTGAAGAAGGAGGAGGCGTTGCCAGAGGATTTCGACTCGGTGTTGGACATACGGGAGGATTACTCTGGACGGCTGGGGGATGCGTCTACGAGTGCTTATTTTTCGAAGATACAGTATAATACGGCGTCGGTGCCGGTGACGGAGTCATTCTTTCCTCGGGTCGATGAGCATGATTTTAAAACTTGATTATTGTTATGTAAAGTTACATTTATTTATTTGTTCTATCAGTTTTGATGTTTCGTGATGGGGTCATGGTAAATGAGTAAATATGAAATCGCATAATATATGGTCAACTTGTGGGTTGATTTTTTTTTATTGAATTCGTGTTGAGTAAAACCAGACCAGATAATAGTATAATACGTGAATAGAATTAGAATCTTGAGATAATAAAATGTATTATTAAAGTTAGTAAAAAAAGGTTCTGATTCATAATGGCAAATTCAAAATGATAACCTAAAGAAAAGCCCTTAACTTATTTTATAATATTAGAGGTGAATGGAAAAACTGAAAAACGGAATGTAGTTAAGTAAACCAATTTGAAAACCGATAATTCAATGATTTGGTTATGAGTTTTTTGGTAACCTATTTGGTTTGATTATAGTTATATCTAATCAACTATCGTTTTTATTTTTCTTTATATATTATCAACTATCGTTTATAAATTTTCAAATATTATCTTTATATATTTTTATATAGATTATATACTAGTTGTCACTTATGTGTATTTAAAATTAAAAGTAGCGTTAATATTTTATTTAATCTAAGATACAGTTAGATTTGTTGAATGAAATTAGTTGGAATCCATCTATGAAAAATAAGGTTGGTATGACTTATAATTGAACCATCTGTTTCAATAAACAAAAAAGTAGCTATTTATAACCAAACTGAATGGTTACAAAAATCTAAAAACCAAAATGTCGATTAGAGAAATTGGTTTTTGCTTGTGTTTTAGATATTGGTTCGTTGTTATGATTTGTTTCGTGTTTGATCATCTAGATATGAGTAATTGAAGATTGGGGGTAAATTTTTTAAGGTTTAGTTTGATGTTTTTACTTGCAGTGTGTGTTTGAGATACTATAGAATTATTTGTTCTGGTTTTATTGAATTCAACAAGTGGTTTTAGATCGTTTAGTTTGATGTGGAACAGATCAGATTTTATATGTGATAATTATGTGTGTGTATATATGTAGGGAAGGGATAAAATGAGAACTAGTTTTTTTTTGAGAATTTTAAAAACTAATCTGAACCACTAGTTTTTAATGACAAAATTATAATTAACATAAACATATTTAAAAAATTTATAAATCAAAAAATAACATAAAAATAAAAAAAATAAAAAAATAAAATGTTTCCCAACTTTCCCACTTTAATAAAAAAAATATTAAAAAATTTATAAAAATAAAAAAATCTTGCTTTTTTAACGAAATTCGTTTTTGTAATATCGGATTTACACATGTGTAAATCCAGTACTACACATGTGTATAACTAGATTTACACATATGTAAACAACGGATGTACGATTTTTTTTAGAAAAGTATATCAATATGGTAGGCGTTGGAAATATAAAAAAATACCAAATTTTATGATTTGAATTTTTTTTGAAAAAATGATGTCGTGAAAAAAAATTACGAACGTTTAAAAAAAAGGGGGAAATGACATGTGATTTGCATGTGATAAAAAATGAGTGGCTGAGATTGGTTCCTAGTCACAAAAAAAGTTCTTATTTAAACCCTCTCATGTATATATATATATATTTCTAAACTTGTAAAATTATATATTTGCTCAACTTATGCTTAAAACATTGTACTTATACGTTAAAAACTTGTGTTTTGAGAAAACATGTAATTTTAGAGGTGGAGAGGCGTCCCATCTTATTAATATGGAACATCGAGATGAGGTATGAGGTTATCCTATTGTTAATGTATCTTACTATGATTTAAGCTTTATTCCGTGTACTTTAACAATGGATACAAACTTGACAAATGCTCGTAATGAATTACATTCCTTACAATGGCTACAAACTATTCCATCATATCACAAGTCATCCAAACCATAATAAAAATATTGGTAATAGTAAACCCATCAAACTATGTCTTCTTTTTGTAAAAATATAAGACTTGAAGAGAAATTTGACAAGATTTCTTCTCTTGAAGAGCTCCTGACCTTCGAATTAAAAAGTTTTAAGCTCAATATTATAACAGCTAGGCTAGGTAAGTGGTTAAGAAGATTGAAGGATTGATGTATTTTTTTTTAAATGTTAAAGTTAATTGTCTGACATGTTTTTGAAAAAACTTATACATCAAACACATCATTATGTTTCACATGTTCTAAAAGAAACCTACAACATTGAAGTAAAACCTTTAGAGTCAGAATCGAACCCGTAACCTAAAAGGCTCTGAGTGTACCCCAAGTTCCCTGTGCCGTTGAACCAAATGACCAACCCCACAACCTTCCATCTATTATCCATTTTTATATGATTTTGCTAATTAATTGATTTATTAGGATAAGATGTTAGTTTGTAATTTTTATAAACACTCAAATGTAGAATTAAGTTATGCCAAAGGGACGTGAGATAAAGTACACGATATACATAATTAAGGTATTCAGATACAATGTGGTGCTGTCATCCTCATGCTATTCTTTTCAAAGTTCTTGGTTGGTCTTGTTTGTACACTTGCAAATTATGAACACGAAGAAGGGTGTGTTTATTAAACATGTGTTTGTTTATATTTATATATTTATTTGTTTCAACTTGCAGAATATGGTCAACTTGTGGGTTGATTTTTGTTCTATGAATCGTGTTGAGCAAAATAGACGAAATAATAGTATAATAATACGTGAATGGAATTTGAATCTAAAGATTATAAAATGTATTATTAAAGTTAAACAAAAAAGTTTCTGATTCATATTGGCAAATTCAACATAACAACTAATGAACTAAAGAAAAAAGCACTAGGTTGTTTTATATTTTAAGTGAATAGGAAAACTGAAAACCGAAGTGAATTAAGTGAACCAATTCGGAAACCGAAGACTATTATGAATTTTTCGATACCGATTTTGGATTGATTATAGTTATAAGGGTATGAATAACCTAATAAAAACTATTGTTTAAAATTTTTATTAATAATAAACATTATATGTTATATTAGGTTAGTGACTTATTTACTACACAAGTTAATAGAAGATATGTAAAATTAATTTGTTTAATTTCTTTTAATTTAAAAATAATTATCATATTAAATCATGTCATATGCAAACTTTAAAATTTGAGTTGTGATTATTAAAAATTCCAATTCTTGACTATTAGAATATTACTATCATATCAAACAAAATTTAAATAAAAAAATATTAATATTTTTTAATGTTTGACTTGATTGATTATTTATATTCTTTAAAATATAAATTGAAAATTAGGATTAAGTTTCAGAAAGTTTGACATAGTTAATTTTTGTTAAAAATATATGTTTTTGTGGTAATGGCATACGGACATTTTAAAAAGAGACCATGTGACATCCAAGTTAGTATTTCATTAATATGTATATATAGATTTTGTTATATTACTTTTGTTACAGGAGTTTAGGTAGCGTTTGTATCTAAATATAAAAATCATAAGAAGGGAATGTTCCATTACAAAACTTATGGTTGTAGTGATGGTGGTGCGGGATTGTTGAGGGGTGGGGTGGGGGTGGGGTGGGGGTGGGGTGGGGGTGATGGTGGTGACCGTGGTGATTGCTCATGCGGAGTTGAGATGGTGATGGTGGTCATGATTTTTAGGGAGGAGTGGGGATCATTAAAATATATTATTTAATTATCAGTTATTAATATTCTAATTGTTTATTTATCTATAAAGAGCGGTATTTTGGTTTTTCATTAAAAATTTAAAAGAAAATTTGGATGATATTAGTAGAACATAGTTAATTATAACATAACTTAAACTATAGTGATTAAATTGAACCTTCTTAAATTATTTGATAAAAACAGCTGTAATCATCAAACGACAACAATTAAAACCATAATTTACTCTATATATATTTAAACTTTTAATATTATATCTGTTTGTTTATTTATTTAACATGCAATCGTCGTTTCAAGAAAAAGCACAAACAACTATGTAATTTTTAGTTTATTATATTTTATTAAAAGGTTAGTATCCAGTGTATTACACGAGTTAAATAAATAAAATACTAAATAATTAATAATAAAAATAAAGGTCTTGTTGAAATCATCGGCTTTCTACCCAACGTCACGGCCATGACCCTATTATTTAAAAATCTTTAATTTATGAATTATAAAACCATGATTGAAGATAAATTATAATTATAATTACGTATAAGTAGCTACTCTAAGTAAATAAACAATCCTTTATTTTTATTAAACTTTCGTTTTATAAAACAACTATGGTTTTTAAATATTTTGTTTTAAGAAAAAAGAATTTTTTATAAAAAAATTCGTTGTATTTTGTATTTTACAGAATTTTAATTAAAATAAGTGTGTTTTACATAAACAAATAAGTTTTTAATGTATTAAATTATATATATATATATATTATATATATATATATATATATAAATTTAAAAATGGTATGAGTAACTTATTAGCATTTAAAATATTATTAATAATACAGAGAAATGATTAATCTTATGTATAAATTTATTGTTTATTAAAAAACTCTGGTTTGTAGTTATTATGGTTGTTTTAATAAGATTGTTTTTAAAAAAATCACCTTTTATAATTTTTTAAAAATAACCATTTTAAAATATTTTGTTTCAAAAGATTTTGTGTTTTAGAAAATTTCATATTAAAATTTTTATTTTTTATTATTTCTATTTTAATAAAAAGATGTAAATATTAATTTCCTTAATAAGATCTATTTTTAAAAGATAGCTTGATTTTAAAAAAATTAAAGAGAGAGAAATATAGTAATTAATAAAACTGATTTTTAATAAGAGAGAAAAATTAGTTTAATTTAAATTACAATAATACATTTTTGAGGGAAAATTATATGATGATGTGTATAAGAAGAACATGTGACAAAAAGATAAGTTAGGAGAAGGACATGTGATAAAAAAACCTTATTTTATATAGATTTATAGATGTGGTGACATTTGATGTTTCTACTTTTACTTATATTTATTATTATATACTTAACTTATACTTTTGTTTGTATCTATTTAGTTTTTTTATAATACAGAGTAAATTACAAATTTTATCCTTTAGTATATTTGAAATTATGGATCTTGTTCTTACACTTTCATAAGTACACAAAGCATTATTTTCTAAAAAAACTTATCACGTTTATGTCCTTTCTAGTAACAAAAGTTAACTTTTTTATTAGTTTTGTGTGAATGGATCATTTTGCTCTTACCCCTTATAGGACGAGAACTGCAATTTTCACTAATATTTATTTATTTTTATTGTTTTTGTTTTATTTATTTTATTTTTTAATCACTTTTTATTTTATAAACTAATTTGAAATATTATTACTTAATCATTTTAATCTTTTATATAAAATAAACTTTTATTTATAGGCTTTTAGTTTATTATATTTATTTTATTTTTAAAAAATAGTTATCCACCTTTCTAACCGTACAATAACAAATTATAGAGTACAAAATATATATTTTACGTTATAAAATTTAAACTAGGAATTGGTTTTGTTTCACCATCATTTTTTCATTTTGGTACAAGAATGTTCATATGTATTAAACAATTTGACTTACGATTTATATTATAAATCTATTAGAGACCATATAGTTTTGGTAGGTAGCTATTTGACTTGGTTATAGTTATTTTAAGTTGGGATATCCATATAGTTAAGCTTTTATTTTTACATGGACTTATTATAAAAGGTTCAATAAGCTTAATCGTAAAACCAAAACAAAGCAAAACCTTTAGTAATTTTTTGATTTAGTTTTTATTTTAATTTTAAGTGGTTTTGTTTTGATTTACATTGATAAAATTCATTTTAACAATTTAAGTAAAACACTGAATAAAAGTGCATTTAATTAGAGAAAATTTGAATGATTTGTTTATTTAAAAACTCAAAGTAGTTATTTAGAAACCTTTTAGTATATTTATTTTAAATTAATATTTAAATATTCATAAACCAAAATCTTAAATTATTCTTACATTTTAGTATATTTATTTTAAATTAATCACACTATATTTTTATATAAAACAAACTATTTGATTGGATACAAGAAACTAAAAATTCACATCACAAACCAAAATCTTACTTTCTTCAACCGGTTTCGAATATAGTCCATAAACTAATAATTTGAAATGACTATAAACTCTTGTATCAAAAAAGTTAAAAATCTAGTTGTCTAATTTCTATTGGTTTTTTAGAAAGCTAAATTATTAATAAAAAGTAAACGACTATAAACCCTAAAAATTTAAAACTAAATTATTACGAACATTTATGATGATTTTTAGACGAAAGTGGTTAAAAAAAGGAAAGAAATAAAATAAGAAAACATAAAGAATAAAATAAAAGATTAATAATAACACTTTTCATAATTTTAACGGTTAAAGACAAACTGATCATTTAAATAATAAGTTTATAAAAAATAAAAGTGATTAGAAAAAAATATAGAAAACTAACGTAAATGAAACAAAAATAAAAAAGAAAAAAAATAAAATATTAGTAACATTTACAGATTTCGTTATTTAAAAGGTAATGGCAAATTGATCTTTACCAAAAAATTAACTGAAAAAGTTAAAATTTGTTAGTTAAAAATACAAAAACGTGATAAGTTTTCAAATAAATGATGTTCAATGTATTTATTCAAGTTTAAGTACAAGATTCAAAATTTTAATATACTTAAAAGAGAAATCTTATAATTAACTCTATAATATAACATTGTGCTTATAAAATACTACTAAAATAATACGCAACCACGGATATGCATTATGTACGTGTAAAATCATGCGTTGATTGTAGGTGTCCTTTTCTTAATTAAATATTTATAATTAGAATTAAAAAATACCAACATTATCCTTACAACACATAAAACAATACTGAATTTGGAATCGCATGGAAATACATTTTTTAAGTGTAAAATTTGTTTTTATATGTTTATCAGGACTTCTTTTATGTAAGAATTGAGATACCATACTCGATTTTTTCGTTCTAATAGACTAATAATAAAGTTATCAGCAAAATAAAACAACTATAAATCTATACAAATTAACTTTATACCAAAATGGAGAGAATAGACAAGAAGGTGGTCACACAACGACACTTTGTTTGAGAATAATAGTCGTACCCAACACATTGATAGAGAGTGAGAATCAGGTTTGAAAACTTGAGATTGTCAGAGTGATTTGGAAAAATGAGATACGTTATTTTATTTCTATTCGTTTTATTTTATAGTGTTTAGATTTAATTAAGGAGCATCATTAAAATGGAAACCAATTACTTTTGAAAAAATTCAAAAAAAATATTTAGTCTAAAACTTTAATGTTAAAATTATAAGTTAAAAAGTTATAACTATTAAACAAAAAATTAGACAAAAGTTTCATTTTTTATAGGTTACATGAAGAAAGTTGCAATACTTGATGTTTGAATTTCAATTGGGATAGAGTTTTGAACCCTTCTAATTACCGAATTCGTTAGAACAATGACAATTCTCATAAAACTATAAGAAATGGCACAGTAGCACCAAGCCGAAACCAATGGTTCATCTTTTCGGGCCGAAGCCAATGGAGGGGTAGTGTTCTCCTGCAGCTGAACACGCACGTTAGCATCCCCTCCCTAACCTTCCATGACCTCACCCTCCACACACTTATACACAAATGTGTCCTCAACTACAAGCCAAAACCGCTATAGATCGACGGCTTTAGCCATGTAGGCTCCTGTTCCCGATCATCTTAACATCTCCGTCTCTAAAAGTCCATTTATGGCTCTAGTATTTATTATAATTGTTTTTTTTAACTTCTTATATCATGTCATAAAATATTCTTACTCTAATAAAATAGTAGCTTTAGGAGACATGTGGTAGCATTACATTATTATCGCTAAACTATTCCCGCATCTATATCATATTACGTAATTACATTAATTATTAATAATATTATTTGATTTTTTAGATTAAATAAAACTTTTTTCAAAATTAAGATTTTTTTTTAAATTTTATTTCTAAAATTTTTTTTTATAAAATAATTTATTTTTCTAAAACGTCACAATTTATTAAAATACGAATAACTCAAAATTGGTGCCTATAATAAGAAAATTTTTATAGACCAAAAAATTATTATATTGTTATAATAAAGAAATTGTTAAAAATGATATTTTTTAATAATAGTTTGCTTTGAAATTTGGTGTAATCTCTTTATTGAAAAAAACATAAGTTTCAAAATTGATAATATTATTTTATTACATATTGTTCTTACTCATATATAATTTAAATAAAAGTTATCTTAAAATAGCATTTTATAATTACAATTTAATTTAATTTAATATTTTAAATATTTAACTCATGTAATACATGGATTATTAAAACTAGTATAAAAATGCTTGGAGTTGAGGTATGGCTTGATATGTAATTATTTGGAGGTCATGAGTTCAAGTTTTTCCTCTTAGCAAAATGCCTAGAGTTGAACAATAAGGTTTTTTTAACAATGTGTTTTCTCCTGAAGAGGTTATGGGTGTGATTCCAGCTAGAAGGTGAATAGGTGGACTCGATTAAAATAACACATATTTTCTGTATCAGAGTCGCACATTTGTCGTTAAAAAACTAGTATGAAAATAAATGAAACAATAACTAAAAAATAAATCTTCTTCTCCTAAATCTATTTTGTTGTTTTAAAATGATTGAAAAGGATTAATATTGAACATAAAAATAAGAAAGTCAAAATCTCTATCTATAATACTAAATATTACTTAAAATAAGTGCTGACGTGTAGCATCTTAGCATACCTTCTTAGATGCCGGCGCCGGCACAACCATGGTGACTAGGTGCATCTTCTGTTCTTGTGATGCCCAACCGCACCACATGTTAAATGTTTAACATGTTTTAAAATGAAACTAATCATAATCATGTCAAATTTAAGCATTCAAAAGTAGTCATATGAAAATTTTTATTAACGATTCATACGGATGCTTATGCTAAAACAGGAAATATCAATATATTTAGCAAGAAATGATCATGTTAAAACCGTGAAATGATATGAAACTGCGATCCTTAAAGTGATTCAAATTATATAGGAACTTGAAAAGCTTTACTGAATTACTGCCTTGAAATTCAAAGAAATAAATTATAAACATATACTTACATTTGCATCTTCATTCTTAAACTGAAGCTTAGGTAAACACATATTATCTAATAACCGCGTTCTAAGCATCATAGCCATTTTTTATTACCGAAACTGGCATGAACTAATAAAGAGCAAAAGGGTCAGAAATGACAATTTCTTGCGGCACGTTCACCATGCCACATCAACAAACATATCACGTTTTTGACATCATCATTGCCTATATATCGAGTAAATCCTAACCAAAGTTTACAAGAAATGAGTCCTGACATCGTAATCAAGTACTTGGTAACGAATTAGGCGAACGGAAGCTTGTCATCATCGACATACCATCGCCATCAAAACCTTCCTGTTGAGCAGCACATAGTGCAACAAAGTATAAGATAAGCCTTAAAAGAGGAACACCCATCAACACCGAAGAAGAACACCCAAACACAACAAACAACATAAAACCGAACAATAACCACCAGAACCATTGCCGCATAGGGTTGACCATAAAATAAGAGACATCACATGTGTCGGTGAGAACATGATAGTACCCTCGGCGTTAACCGTGGTTGAGACGGGAAATAGAACCTAGCGACGAAGCAAAGGGCTCGCCCGAACTACAATGGAACCAAACCGCGGCCCACCTTTACGCGGCATACCGCGGCCCACCTTTACGCGGCATACCACGGCTGAAGAAAACACAAGCCTAAAGCCGCTACTGGCAAGTCACCACTAAGACGCATGCTCAATTTCGTGAGTCCCCATGTTCAACACTTGTAAAAATCTTTACGTAAGCGTGGTAACCAAGGAAGCCATTCATTGGTTGCAAGAGAATAAGAAGGAAACACAAGATGACAAAACGAATAAAGCCAAAACATTGGCAGAAGGTCAGAGCAACCCACAACATCCCTAAGTCAACTACAAAGACAAATGACATTAATTCCAGTCAGAAACCCTTTTCACCAGAAACGTATAAGATCCCTGACTAGGGGATTTCAGGCTCATGTCTTTGACTACAGACTTTCAAAATAGAACCATGTCATGTTTTGTTTCCATCCACAAGCACTATAAATACCTCTTCCATTTCACAGGAAAAGGATACACATTCTCTCTAAACACTTTCACTACCAATTCACTACTTACTTGTCTCCTTTTTCAAGTTCTCTCAATACACATACTTATTCTCACGCCGGAGTGTGGTCTCGGGGAGAAAATCCTTTCTACCCGAGGCGAGGCTGACGGTGTTGTTTTTGTCTCGCAGATACTCTGCTCAGACGAAGCCAAACCCAGCCGCAGCCTAACAGTAAAAAGTCGAGACCAAGTTCCAACCTGATCCTTGGTAAAAACCTCATTCTTGCATTCCTTCAAAGCCTTAATCCCTTAATTAAGATTTGTGTAGCAACATTTGGCGCCATCCGTGGACCCAGACATTACCCAGAAAACTACCATGGATTTAGGTCAAGGAACCTCTCAACACAAGAATGCTAGCGATATCAAAAATCCACGCACCATCACATCCCCGTTGGAAACAAGCACAGGGGATAGCAATAACGGTAGTAGAATCATCACCCCAGAGTTCATCAACAAAACCGAGAGCAAATCCTCTCCATGCTGGAACAGGAAGAAAGGGAACGACGCCTTAAAGAAATCCAAACACGCTAGAATACGAAGAGACCCTAGAGGAAAGGAATCGTGAGGAAGGAGAAGCTAATCGAGGAGACAAAGTAAAGAACATTGAAGACGATTCAAAAGAAGGACGAGTCTAGGTGCCACCATAATCGGAGAGAAAGTAGGAATCAACGATGATTTTAGCAAGCCATACCACCCATCGACGGCTCGAGCCAGGTCTAAGTTTACACCAAGAATAGCAGAATTCACCCTTCCTTTAAAACTCAAGATGCCATTCAATGTGGGAAAGTATAATGGCATGGGAGACCCGGACGATCATCTTGCAATCTTCATAGGCGCCATCGAGGTAAAGCAGTGGTCAATCCCTGTATGGTGTCACATGTTTGCTCAGACCCTGACTGGTGCAGCTAGGGTGTGGTTTGATAGCCTTCTAGTCAGAGGAATTGGAAGCTTTGAGGAGTTGGAGGAGGATTTCTTGAGGATTTCAGTAAGTAAGGTTATCCGCCAAAGACCCGACAGAATTTCATAACATCAAGAGAGGCGATGGTGAGTCCATCGAAAACTTTATCACAAGATATTCTAAAGAAAGTATGCATGTACAAGGATCAAGGGAAACGATCCAAATCTCAACCTTCATTCACGGAGTAAGAAATGATGAGTTAGTAGAGAGTTTCTATGAACACCTTCCAAAGACGATGGACGAGATGTTGGAAAGAGCCAAGGCATTTGTCAGGGGAATGAAGGCGTGCGAGCAGTTGAAAGATAAGACGCCGAAGAAAGCCGTGTCCCCTGTATGGGACCCGCAGAAGAGACCGGGAGGTTCGAGGTCATGGGAAAAGCCATTTTTCCAACCGCGATACCCCTAGCGAAACCCATCTTTTCGACCTCGCTTCACACCCCCAATCCGGAACCCACAAGGCCCCAATGTGACCCTCCCACCTTTGATTAAAACCCCAAGTGAAATCCTAGCTAAAGAAAACATCAACTTCACCAAGCCACACCATTGAGGCCAGGAGTAAAAAGAGACACGAGCAAGTATTATGAATTCCACAAAGAAAATGGGCATGTGATAGATGATTGTTTCTCGTTAAAACGACAGATAGAGCTGACAATAAAAACCGAAAGCTTGCGCACCTGTTAAGAGAGTTAAAGAAAGCACCTCAAATAGGAGACAAAAGGAAGGAGAAATTCATGATGAGGGTCGTAGAGTGGAGCGTCAAGCATCATTCTGACCACATGGAGCCTTGGATGGCCCAAGAAATTTCATTCCCTCCAAACATGGTGGGAGCTTTGCCAACAGTCCTCTTACAATTTCAGCCATCATCGCAGGGCATCAGGTACACAGAAGATATGTAGATAGGGAGTAGTTCAGAAATTATGTACGAACACTGTTTTCTATAGCTCGATAAGGAAATTAAAAAAACCTGGATACAAGGACACACCTACTCACTGGTTTTGCACGAAAGGTAGTACAGGGCCTGGGCCAGATACAACTTACAGTCACAATAGTAACAAAGCATGATAAGGGAGGTTACCATGACGTTCCTGGTTGTGCGATCTGAGTCATCTCACAATGTCTTACTTGGAAGGCCGGGTTGTGCTGCTTGGAGCGGTCATATCCACAGTCCATGACGCTATTAAGTTTCCCACCCCAACCAGGGTTGTCACTATGTATTCCAGCAAAGAGTGCAAGGATGTAAAAGCCACCGCCCCAGGAACAACAACCAGAATACGAGCCAGTATGCCAACATTGGAAAACTGGGTGATTAACCATCTCTTCCCGGAGCAGAAAATCACCATGGGGGGCAGTTAGGAGATGCCACTAAAGAACGACTCTGTCATCTGCTGCAAAACAACTTGGATGTTTGGCATGGCAACCCGCCGACATGAAGGGTGTCCCTCGTAATATGGTAGAGCATAGGCTGAACACACGATCGTCAAAAGAGCCAGTCACCTAGAAGCGTCGGGACATAGGCCTTGAGCAAAGTCAAGCTGTGGTGAAGAAGTTAAGAAACTGCTGGAGGCCGGCATTATTTGAAAGGTGCGTTATCAAACCTGGGTGGAACCCAATAATGGTAAAGAAAAGCGACGACACGTGGAGGATGTGTATCGACTTTAAAGACCTCAACAATTCATGCCCTAAGGATTTCTTTCCACTCCCGGATATTGATATGAAGATGGATTCCTTGGCAAGCTTTCCTCTGAAGTGTTTCCTGGATGCTTACAAGGAATACCACTAGGTGCAAATGGCGCCTGAGGATGAAGATAATACTACTTTTTACACAGATGTTGGCATCTTTTGCTTCAGAAAGATGCCATTGGTTTGAAGAATGCAGGGGCAACATACCAGCGATTAATGGATAAAGCTTTTTTACAACAGCGGGGGAGAAACATCGAAATCTATGTGGATGATATGGTGATAAAAAGTCACGACGAGAAGGCCCTGCTCGCAGATATCGCCAAAACTTTTCAAACTTTGAAAAAAATTAACATGAAGTTAAACCCCAAGAAATGTTCATTTGGAGTAGAAGAGGGGAAGTTTCTAGGGGTGATTGTGACAAAGAAGGGGTTGGAAGCTAATCCTGAGAAGGTGGCAGCTGTCCTCAACATGCCATCACCAAAATCCATTAAGGATGTGCAAACGCTTAATGGACGCTAGTAGCTCTGAACAGGTTCCCGTCAAAGCATGTTGAACGCGCTTTACCTTTCATGACCACTTTACGCAACTGTTTGAACAAGAAGGATCTTTTGTGGATGAAGGAACCGAAAGCAGCATTTCAACAATGAAAGTATACTTAAGCAACTACCTAGGCTAGTGGCTCCTTTCCCTAAGGAACGACTAGTGGTATACTTGTCTGCGAGAGAAGAAGCTGTGAGTGCAGTACTAATGACAAATAGAGATAGAGAACAGACCCTGATCTATTTCATCAGTAGAGCTCTCAAAGACTCGGAAACCAGGTACTCACCTATGGAAAAACTAACTCTTGCTTTAGTGTATGCTTTTAGGAGACTGCAAAGGTATTTCTAGGCCCATATAATTGAGGTCTGGACTAGCCAACCCATACAACAAATACTAAGAAGGCCAGATATATCGGGAAGGTTAGCAAAATGGGCTATCGAGTTGGGAGTTTTCGAGATAGAGTACAAGCAAGAATTGCAATCAGGGGGTAGGTCCTAGCCGACTTCTTGACGGAGATGTCACAGGAGAAAGAAGGTCACAATGCCAATGAAAAATCCATGAGACAAGATGAGAAGGAATGGTGCCTGCACTCTAATGGCGCCTCAAATGATGAAGGGTCGGGCGCTGGGATGATCTTGGTGGGACCTGAGTAGGAGGAAATAACTTACGCTTGAAGGCTAGATTTCAGGAGCTCCAACAACGAGGCAGAGTATGAGGTGTTACTGGCCGGCTTAAGGTTGGCTAAGCAGATGGGAATCCAGACACTCCACGCTCATGTAGACTCGCTACTAGTTACAAATCAGATTAACAGATCCTATGATTCTAAAGAGAAAACAATGAAGCTTTACCTGGATAAAGCAAAGAGCATGATCAACAGTTTCAAAAAATGTTGTGTTTCACACGTCCCGCGAAGCAAGAACAAGAAAGCGAATGCCCTCAGCAAACTAGCCTCCATTTCCTTTGGGCACCTAGCAAAGGAAGTTAAAGTCGAGGTATTACAGGCGCCGTCAATCGAAGAAAATGATGTAGCCTCCATAGAAGGTGTAGTGGAGGAAGGTTGGATGAGCCCGATTGTTAGATTTCTAGAAAATAGAGACCTGTCGGAAGAAAGAGGAGAAGCACGTGCAATACAGGCAAAATCCCTGCATTATGAATTACAACAAGGGTCCTATACTGTAAGTCATATATGGGACCACTACTGCGTTGTCTCACACCAGATGAAGCCAATTATGTCACTAGGGAGATACATGAGGGTATATGTAGAATCCATGCAGGCCTAAGGATTGTGGTAGCTAAGGAAATGGGAGCAAGATACTACTGGTCGGGTATGCATAGGAGTGCCATGGCCGAGATCCAAAGATGTGAAAGTTGCCAGAAGCACGCCTCCATGTGTCACCGTCCGAAAAACGATATAATACCTGTGAGTGCTGCTTGGCCTTTTCAAAATGGGCAATGGACATTGTTGGTCCATTTCCAGAAACGGATGGAAGGGTTAAATTCCTGCTAGTAGCAGTCGACTACTTCACAAAGTGGGTAGAAGCCAAAGCACTCGCGACAATACAGGGCAGCAGGTTAGGAAGTTTGTTTGGGAAAACATCATATGTCGTTTTCGGCCTTCCGTTGTTCATCGTGACAGATAATGGCAAGCAATTTGCTCAAAACCCTTTCAAATCATTATGCAAAGATTTGAATATGTAGCAGATTCTAACTTCGGTAGCACATCCCCAAGGCAATGGCCAGGTAGAAAGAGTGAACAGGAGTATTGAAGAAGAAATCAAGACGCGTCTGGGCTTAGAAGGCAAGAGCTGGCTCGAAGAATTACCAAGTGTCCTCTGGGCCCATAGAACCATGCCAAAAACCAGTCACGAAGAAACCCCATTCAATTTGACCTATGGATCAGAGGCCATGATACCTGCTGAGATTGGGATGCCGTCAACTCATGTCTTACAAGTCTCATGAACCAACAACAAGGAAGAACTTCGTTTAAATCTAGACTTACTTGAAGAACGAAGGATGATAACAGCTATTTGTGAGGCAAGACACAAGAAGGAAGTAGAAAGATATTACAATTCAAGGGTGAAGAAACAATCTTTCAAGCCGGGAGACTACGTCTTGCGAAGCAATGAAGCAAGTAAAATTGAAAGCCAAGGAAAGCTCGGACCTCGTTGGGAAGGCCCATATCAGATAATCGAAGCGGGGATGAATGGGGCTTACAAAATAGGGAAGTTAGACGGGACACCTATTCCACGAACTTGGAATGGAGCTTAGCTCCAGTGAAGCTACATGTAATAGGCAGTAGGGTCTTAATGTTGTAACTCATTTTTCCTTAAAAAGGTGCATGCGAGCACCAGTAGTTATGACAGATCAATGAATCTTTTTATACAACCAATATCGTAACAAGTCATGAAACCACAATGACGCGTGAGCAAAAATAAGGAAAAAACGAGATACCAATACAGCTATTCAAGCGACGTTTGCAAGTAGTACGATAAATAACCAAAAAATCTAACATTTGCTAAATTTAGTTAGATGAAACCATGAAAAGTCATGCACAAGCAAGCAACTAAGCAAGTGCGAGCCATTCTTGAAGTTTGATAGTAAAACTCATTATTCGTAACCAAATCTCGAAGAGAACCAAATATGTCACTTCAAACATATGGCTACACTCTGGCAGACAATTAGTGCCACTCAAAAGTGTGCATTTCCATTTGGCTAATAACCAAGACAAGAAAAACAAGTGACTCAAAATCAAAACGAGTAAGAAGGTTGCCAATTTTAAAAATAGACCACCCTGTGGCTGAAACCAACGATGACAGACACGGCCGAGATTCAGCACTACCAATAGAACATAAAGTCAAAAAGTCAATATCATCTATACAAAATGGCAGCAGTCATAACCAAGAAATAATTTAGTAACCATTCCAAGTCGTAGCCAAAATTATAACTAAAGGACAACTCGCGGCCAAAAGCCACAACCAAAGGGCAAGCCGAGGCCAAGGTCAGGAGTAAGGGACGTGTCGCGGCTAAAAGCCACAACTCAAGATGTGCCGCGGTCAAAGCACAACTCAGGACGTGCCACAACCAAAGTCATAATCCCAAGACTTGCTGCGGCCGAAGTCACAATCTCGAAAGAAGTCGTGGCCAATGTGCTAATCACAAGGCGAGTCGCGACTAGAAGACCAATAACCACAAAGAAAGGCGTGGCCGAAGCAACAGCTGCAACGCGAGCCGCGACCAACATTGTTTTCCCAAAGGAAGTAAAAAACACGCAAAAAACCAAGTTGCAATCAAGAAAGTCGAACAAACCCAATAACCAACCACAGTTTACACACATACATATTGGGTGCCAAAGTCTAATACCATTACAAAAGGAAACAACATAGAGCCAAATACATGTTTAGAAACATTACCAAACACAAAAGGATAAAAGACACCCAAAGATGAAATAGCTAAGCACGAGTAGGGTCTTCAGCTAGAGGGGTCAGGAACGACTTGATCTCCTCAATGCTCGAGTCGCCATAGCAGCGATAGTCTCAACCATGGGAAAAGTGGCTTTATCAAAGCATTCAGATTCAGCTCGTAGTTTCTTCAATGCATTTTTGTCAAAGATTTTGGCTTCCTCGGGGTTTCTTGCCCTCCGCAGCAAGGCGAGCTCCATCCAATAGACCAGCATTGCACCCCACCTTGTCAGAAAGACTATTGATCCTGGCCAAATCATCAAGAAACTCGTCACTATCACGTATCTTATCAAAAGCCAAACCGACACCATTAGAGATGATCCACTTCTTCTCAGACGTGAGATGTGTTACTTGCTCCTCAAAGCTAGCAATACGACTTTCAGAAGCTATTTTATTATCCTTCAATCCAAAGAAAGTTTTTTCACTGCAACATGTTGAATACAAAGCTTCTCCTGGACACCGTTGAGATCTTGGGTAAGTTTTTTTAGCAAGCTCAGACACATCACAACGTGACTTGAGAGACACATTCTCAGCCTCCAACTTTGATTCTTGTTTCTTGAGATCACGAATCTCATTAACACCTTCAACCCAATGACCGTGAATCTCAATAAACGAAAACAAGCCATTAACTACAGCCAAACAACCAACATTTGATAACTTTCTGTTTTCAGACCTTCCCCATGGTAAAACTCAGCAGGCGTGCGAGACGCGAACAGAAAGTCCCTACACGACCGGATTTTCAAAGGTAGTTCCATTAGTCAAATCCCGGCCAAGAATAAATTTCTCTTCCGTATTCAGATCAGTGTCTTCAGAAGAAGCAACCATCTTTCCTTTACTAGAGCCTCCAACAATCTGGTCATTAGAAGACAGGGGCGCAAAACTAGCACTACCTGACTCCAAGCCAGAAGATACCCTAGCCGCGGCTGAGGGACCTGCCCTGCGAGCCGCGGCATATGCAAGGGGGCGACGATCGTGGCTGAACTCTCGGCCCTCCCAACCCCTGCTTGCATTTCCTTTTGGGTCGGCTTGCGGGGACAACAGCTTCGTCAATGCTTTTTCGTTTACAGGAAGGTGGCGGCATGGTTTTACCTGGTTGAACATGAAGCCGACGGTCGTCTCCAATATAGGAGTTGCACTCGTAGACAAGGCTTCAACCTATTTTGAAACTCTCGCAGATAGTTTCATGCGCTCGAATAGACCCATACTTGTGAAAGCACAACATATAAACATTAATCAGGTGCATGAACATGTATATAAGGCATAAAGGGGAAACCCACTTACGTTTCCCTTGATAAGTCATGAATGGAACCATGTTAGGGTTGGTCCAGTTATGACTAACACCGGCCATCATGAGGAAAATCTCAGAATAGCTACGAAGAGGAGTTGGTTCGGCTTTCAAAAGGTCGTAAGCAGACATGTCATACGTGTCAGGTTTGGAAAAGGTCTTGAATGCACCTACTAGTTTCCAACCAATGCATCTCAAAAGGAACTACACTAGCGGAAATAAAGAAGAAATGGTTCTTCCAATGTTTCAAACTGGTTATGGTTCGTAACACTAGAGGAGGTTTAGGTCCCTTTCTTTTCTCATGTGTTAGCTAATCACCTTCCCTAGTCAACTTATAAAAAGCCCTAAAAAGGTTTGTGGGTTCTAAGCTAAGGGCACGACATGATATCTCAAAGTAGTATACCTTGACCAAACCTAAAGGAACTAGTTGTGATGGATGAATGTCATAATACCTAAGAAGCAAGCACAAGAAGCAACTAACCGGAACCCGAAAGTTACAAAAAGTAAAGAATGAAGTATAAAGAGCTATCGTCCCAACTGGTGCATCCCTCATGGTCGACGAGTGGGGAGGGATGGTGGGCTAAGCTTGGGGGAAATACCATAGCAAAGTAGAAAGTTGTTTAGAAAATCTTGAGAAATAACCGAGGTTTGAAGACCCATGTCATTTCTACAATCCATTAGAAACGCAAAGAAGCAGGCTTGAAAGACTTACCGGAATAATGCGTGTTCTTGGATGAGAGAGAGTTGAAGAAGTTTGGAAATGAAAGATGGGGAAGAGGAAGTTTTATAGACATCAAGAGGCAAGGGTCAAAATCAGTTCACGGGGCTCGAGTACATAATGATGCCTAGGGCCGCGACTCGAGGCGCAGTAGATAAAGCGTCGATTTGACAAAAGCTTTCGTCACGTCAGTGGAAAAGATGATAAGAAGGTACAACCGCCAAAACACAAAGCATTTATTATTATTCCAATGGCATGTTTGACACCATGATATTAGACTGGGGGAACATGAAGGGGTGTCACCCCTAAAACTAACAAAAACAATGATAACATGATAGTACCCTCGGCGGTAACCATGGTTGTGACGGGAAACAGAACCTAGCCATGAAGCAAAGGGCTCACCGGAACTACAATGGAACCAAATCGCGACCCACCTTTAGGCAGGATACCGCGGTTGAAGAAAACACAAGCCGAAAGCCGCGGCTGGGGGAGTAAGCACAAAGCCGTGGCTGGGCAAGTCACTACTGAGACGCATGCTCACTTTGGTGAGTCCGTGTGTTCAACACTTGTAAAAATCTTTACGTAAGCGTGGTAACCAAGGAAGCCATTCATTGGTTGCAGGAGAATAAGAAGGAAACCCAAGATGACAAAATGAATAAAGCCAAAACATTGGCAGAAGGTCAGAGCAGCCCACAAAATCCCCAAGTCAACTACAAAGACAAATGACATTAATTTCAGTCAGAAACCCTTTGCACAAAAAGGTATAGATCCCTGACTAGGGGATTTTAGGCTCATGTCTTTGACTACAGACTTAGAACATGTCATGTTTTGTTTCCATCCACAAGCACTATAATACCTCTTCCATTTCACAGGTAGAGGACACACATTCTCTCTAAACACTTTCACTACCAATTCACTACTTACTTGTCTCCTTTTTCAAGTTGTCTCAATACACATACTTATTCTCACGGGGAGTATGGTCTCGGGGAGAAAACCCTTTTTTCCCAAGGCGAGGCTCACGTTGTTGTTTTTGTCTCGCAAATACTCTGCTCAGACGAAGCGAAGCCCAGCTGCAGTCTAACAGTCAAAGTCGAGACCAAGTTTCGACCTGATCCTTGGTAAAAACCTCATTCTCGCACTGTTCCAAAGCCTTAATCCCTTGATTAAGATTTGTGTAGCAACAATGGAGGAGGCAGATCTAACGAGAATCAAGCAATAAGAGACATCACATGTGTCGGTGACCAGCTGCCTCCACCTACGTAGTCGCCCACCTCAATGAGCAGATCAATTGAGACGACGGCATACTCAATGGCGGGTGGTCACCCCTTTTTCTTGTTGTACTAAACTGGAGGAACAACAAGTGAGGGAGACAAATGATAGCTCCCTCAATGGCGGCAAAGGTGGTGATCGTCGACACCGCGTCCTAGAAAACACCACTACTGTCAGTAGGAGGTTATCTTTTAATTTCTCTTTGCAAAAAAAACCATAGGAACAACTGGTGAGAGCGGCAACAGGTCCATCCTTCAAAGGCGATGGTGCTGATGATCGTCGACATTCCCTAACTTAAGGCACCCTCCCATTTCACTCTTTATAAACATGTCAGAGGTAGAAACAATAAACACAAACCTTCCATTTCAATTCTCTCTCTCTCAGATAAGGAAGGGTACAAGCTACAATTCCAAGAAACCTTTGTGGCAAATTCAAAAATTTGAAAACATTACTATTCCATACATTGGATTTTTTAAGTATAACTAGATATTTCTCTCGCCTGTTGCCCATGAACTTCCGTAAAACCCAAATATCAAAACATGGATGCCAAACACACTATAACGCTATTGTTACAACGACTTTCATTCTAACATAAAACCCTTGGACATCTTGAAAAGCAAAAAAACCCACCTACGACTTTTACTCCGCATTAAAACCTTAAAGCGTACTCCGCCGTAAAAGTGACATAATCATCCAAAAAGCAAATAAAAGAAAAGTAAAACCACAAAATATAAAAGCAGATGTTATGCAACAAAACCCTAACAGACCCAATTCGATTTTTTATAGTAATGTTTACAAAATGATGTGTTTGAGCTGGGTGTTAGTATAGGGCGTGTACGTACAGCTTACTAACTGATTCTGCATTTATACCAGATCAAATAGTGCGGAATCCTATTTAATTGGTGATCCAATCAGTAAGAACGATTACCCAAATGATATAAGATTGAACTAAACGTTAAGAACGAGTAGGAATCGATCTGGAACGAACTATGAACTTGGACAGGCTGTTCGGGACGTTCTGGATGGCTGGGGTTTATGTGTATGCGTAATATCTCTTCTAGTGTTCTGTTTTTCCATGAACTAGGTGGTATTTATAGGTAGTGGTTTCCATTCATACGGCTGAACCATTAGCATGGTTCAGTCGTGTGACTGAATCATGCGATTGATCCATACGCACGACTGAAGATTCAGTCGTGCGACTGAGTCAATCTTATGTCTCAATCATACGACTGATCCTGTCTCCTAGTTTGGTCATGCGACTGGTCCATAAGCATGATGTATTCATGCGTATGGTCCATAAGTATGGGCCATTAGCATTATACTCATCCGGCTAGGTTGAACACATTACTCAATCATTATGACTTAGAATTGTTTACAACAACCACAACCTATATAAGAAGTCATACATATGAATTAAAGATAAATAAACATCAATCATATTTCATATTTCATTACTTCTTTACATTACACATATGTAAGAAACGAAAGACTTTTACATTTAAGCACATAAACTAGGTACACATGTATCTACAAACTCCCCCTTAGACCTAGTTTACTCTATCATCTAAAATTCTTCACGTGTTCTTGGAACTTCTTGTACTTCTATTCTCTTGTGACTCCAGCATGTATCTCGAAAGCAAAGCAGAGCCTTATAACATGTTGACATTGAAGAGCTTGTATAATGTCCTGCATGTCATAGAATAGTGGCCACTTGTATAAAGTATAGACATCTTCAACCGACAAGTTGGTGAGTCATATTGGGTCAAATACCCTGATTGTCTCTATTTTCCTATCTCTGTTCAAAACTATGACCGCTTCCTCTGTTCTCCAGTCATAATACCACCATTTGAAGTGTGGAATGAAGTCCTGAGGCATTTCCCGTAAAGGAATCTTGGACATTGTGTGCGGAGGACTCCACTTCAACACTACTTTAGGCTTTCCAGATATCGGGTCAACTTCAGATTTGTGAATGTACCTCTTAGGTTGTTGAGGTTTGAAGTTTACGCACCTGGTGTGGTATTCTTTCTTCAATGCAGCCTCAAACCAACCTAACATCTTTCTTGGATTAGAATACAGCAGATCTAAGCATGGCAGTTGGTTGAGCTCAAAACCAGGGAGATTCTTCAAATCATGAGGATATCTGAAGTACTCAATCCCCTTTTCCCTTTTCACAGCATATACATCCAAATCTTCAAAATATGCCCATGCTATAATCTTTCCTGACACTTTCTGATGTCTTTTGACTCGATAAAGCTTGGTGTAGGAATTTTTCTTTGGGGCCGCGCGTTGGGCTTTCATCTCTGCAAAACAAGCTGCCTATTCAGCTTTCTTGATATCAACTTTAGCATTTGAAGCTTGGGCTGTGCTTTCTTCTTTCTCTTTCTCTTTTTCCATTTCTTCCAGTTTCTCAAATGTAGCATTGCCAAAAGTATCACCCAAGTTGGGGATAACATTACCTTCGTGGTCAGTGTACTCTAGATAATGCTCTGCTATGAGATCCTCGATCTCAATCTCATCTACATCGTCCAGCTCATCATCACTCATAACATCAACTTCTGGAGCATCTTTGACAAGCTTTTCAGGATTCAGTCTGAATATTTCAGCGAGCTGCTCGTCTGTTAGATCATGTATAATTTCTCCTTCCTTTGGTGTGTAGCTCACAAATCTTCTAACAATCCCTTGCAAGTCAAGAATCATGGTAAGTTGAGTCTTGACTTGCTGAAGGGGAGCAACATCATATTCATCTATCTGTTGATCTTCATCTGTTTGATTAAACATTAAGCACATTGCACATAAATCATTAATCAAGACATTTACACATTAATAATCATTAATTACATAGACATCTAATCATTACTTTCGTCTTGATCTATCATCTCTTCAGTTGGAGGAGCTGAGGATGAAGCTCTTTGATCTTGGTTTCACTTTGTGCGCCTCTCATGCGCTTGAGTGGATGCTGATGCAGCAACATCACCTTCTTGATCGTCTTCATCCTCTTTATCTTTTCCCCTTGTCATCCTTCATCAATATCTTCTTCTTCATCCGATTCATCTTCATCCTCATCATTATCATCATCATCATCATCATCATCATCATTACCATCCTTAATCTTTAACGGCTCACTCTTCGACCCCTTAAGCTTTAGCAAGATCTTCTTATTCTTCTTCTCAAGTTCTTCAATTCGCTTTACCGACGCCAACACCAGCTCGCTTTGACTTGTCAGTGCTTGGTGGGCTCAGCCTAAAGCTCTTTCGTACTGAGTGCTTTTCTCGCTTAGCTGCATGATCTGCTTTGCTTGACCAGCATTCACCGCCATCACCTGATTGATCTGAGTGGCCGTCTGATCATCAGTAGCAATAAGCTTTAGCACCATCCGGTTTAGGTTTGCTAGCTGCTCCTCTAACCTGACCATGGGTAGAGTGAATCTAGGGGTAACTGTGGATTGGGTGGAGGGACCAGCCTGGTGAGTAGTTATGGTAGTGGTGGACATGGTGAAGATGGGAGGAGGTGTGGGAATGGATAGTGGTGGAGTGGCTGTGGTAGTGGGGGTGGTAGGAGATGTGGTAGTGGTGGTAGCTGTAGTAGTGGTGGTAGGAGATGTGGTAGTGGTGGTGGCTGTGGTAGTAGTAGTAGAAGAAGATGTGATCAAAGTAAACCTTGGCCTCTTACTCTTATTCCCATGGGGATGGGCCATTCTCTTTTTCCTTGAGCCCTTGGAGACAAAAGCTCCCCTGAGCTGTGTGGCTGGTCTGGGGTGTAAGAAGGTTCACTAACATCTGTAGCAGCACTTTTTGACCTAGCCTGGCGTTGCCCAACCTCCTCTTTCCCTCTATCAGTGGCCACAACTCGGCTCCCGACAGTCCTTACCAGTGGCTCATCATCAAACTCTTCCTCTTCATCAAGCAGAAAGTCTTGGTGGAAGCTAGCCCTCTCTGTTCCACCAGGTGCATCACCACCTTGACCATCATTATGGTCGTCATCATCATCTTCTTCATCGTCGGCGGGTAGCTCAATTGGCTCAACATCTGAGTCACTATCATCGTGACGCCACTTCTTGTGAGAGGGAGCCACATACTCTTCCCTAGCCAAATGCCCGAACAATCTCCTGACCAGGGGCTTCACCTGCTCCCCTTGGTAGACCTTCATTCTACCTAACGTATTATCATCCATCACCTTGAGGGTAACAACATCGTCTCTCTCTTTGGGCAGTGAAAGAAGCTTCTGATCAATGATCATCTGTAGAAACCTTGAGTACATGCAAAAGCCTTCCTTGCCCTTGGCCTCGAGGTTCTCTGTCATATAGGAGAGAGCATGTGTGAGAAGCTAAACGGGTGGTTTAGCACCAGAGCAACATATGCATTCTGGATTTGATCAGACATCTCGTCAAATCCACCTCTCCTTGACGCTATGCACTTAAGGATGACGTGAGCCAAGTACTTAAACTGGGGGCACATGTTGCTCTTGTTGAGCACATATGCGTTGATGTCCCCAATGTACTTCATCCGTAGAAAACATCCCCGAACGGTCAGAGGGTGTAGCTTGGTTGGGTAGTCACCATCCTCACCCAGATCCAGGATGTGCCTTAGGTCATCAGCAGTAATACTAATCTCCTGCCCAAAGATTGAGCTCCAAATGCTGTGAGCCTCAGTGGGGCTATCAACTGTAGCACCTTCCCAGAAGATCTGTTGTAATGATCTGTACGGCATGCAGGGAGTAGATATGGCCTTGAAGATCCTCGATCTCCTCAAAAAGGCTATGATCCCAGTAAAGTCGGAAGCATTCTGAGTAGTAGCATCCAAGTGAGCACAAATATTGTGCTTGGTGCTCATCGTCCATGTTAGGATCAGTGATATAAGTTTGATTAATTAGTGAGTATTGCAGCGGAATTCGAACAACAAATTAAACAATTCATAAGAACACAATTGATATTCAATGTAACAGTACACGGATAAAGAAAGAGAGAATTCTGCAAAAGAAATATTTCATTCATATGTTTTCGTGGTGGCTCAATGTCACACTTTACAACTAGGTCAACATTCCTTATATAGGATATGTGACGTCTGCTGATGTCACTTGATAGTGACATCTAACATAATTATTCAAACTACTGAAACTATGCAAACTACTGAGAATGTTCTCAACTACTGATTACATCTCAGAGAATGCTAAGTACAAGAAACATAAAACTACTGAAACTAAACTACTGAAACTATACTACTGAAAAGTAAATTACAAGTACTGAAAGGAAACCATCACAACTACTGAAGTTGATAACTTCAGCTGTTGTGACAACTACTGATCACTTTGGTCTTCAGTTATTGTCTTCAGTCTATGTTCTTCAGACTTTGTTCTTCAAACTTTTACTTTCAGACTTTGTCTTCAGCTGTTAGCTTCAGACTTTGTCTTTAGTACTTTACTTTCAGACTTTGTCTTCAGCTGATAGCTTCAGACTTTGTCTTCAGCTGATAGCTTCAGACTTTGTCTTCAGTTCTTTACTTTCAGACTTTGTCTTCAGTAGTAGTCTTCAGTTCTTGTCTTCAGACTTTGTCTTCAGACCTTGTAATCAGCTGATGTCTTTAGCTGTTGTGATCTTCTTCAGCAGTTGTAATGTCTGTGGGACTTAGAGGTTTTTCTGATCAGGCTCATTGGTTCTTTTGGTCCAACAGTCCATCTATCAGCCATGTTGCTACAAAACAAGAACCATATACGTTAGATTTAAGCATAACAGAAGATAGTTGGAACTAAGCTGATTTGATCACACTGGTTCAGTCTTGCGACAGAACCATACGACTGAGTTTTAGTCGTACGATTGAGCTCAGTCGTCCGATTGAGCCTACGGCTAAGTTCAGTCGTGCGATTAAGCCTACGAACGAACGTAGTCGTATACTACACCATGCGGTTGAGTCAGTCGTACGACTGAACCCATACGCATGCTTCATACGTGCGATTGAATCGTATGTCTGGCTCAATTGTGCAACTGAGGTTCATCAGTATGACCATTCACATCCTTCATTGTAGAACCCATGGGTTTGAATCTTTGTCAAAAACCTTTATTATACTTCGTGTTTAGACTCATTAGACTTGCAAAGAATCGAAATAACACTTAATGTCCTTTAAATCAAACTTTAATGTCCAGTTAAGTGTTCTATTTTAGGTTTTAGTCTCGGTTCTTGGTTTTAGCACAATCGGTCCTTAAAGATGCGATAAACATGTTCATTTGGATTGATTTCAGTCACCTAGTATGTAACGCTCGGAAATGTTCTTTGAAGGCGACGAAAGAAGAAAAAGAAATAAAGTCCAAAGTCGAGGGACCAAACTCGCCAACAAGAGAAACTTCGATGAATGGGAGTATAAAAGGGGGAAGACACCCCATTCTTGCCAAAACTCAGCCAAAGAAGAGAGAAAACGAGAAAAGAGAAGAAAAGCTTGGTTCGGGTTGATCCGAGCGTGGAAATCGACGTGTAGCGGGTCAAATTGAAGCTCTACTCGATTGGATCGTTTATGTGAGTTCTAGGACCCCTCTTTTACACGTTTTTAAATGATTTTTGAGGCTAGAACACATCTGAAAACCATTTTTCGGGTATTTGGGTGTAAACCCGTTTTTGTATGTACGTGTATGTGTATGATTCGTTTGGGGCTTGATTTCGGGCTTGGTTATGCTTGAATAATGTCGTGGTATGTTTCCCTAAGGTTTAGAATGGTTGATTTGAGCTTAAAAGAGTTTTGGAAGAGTTTGGAGGTCGAACTTGGCGGTTACAATTCGGGATGAACTGCATTTTGCATCAGCTAGGGCTAGGAGACCAAATGGAGTTCCACGCGCCCGAATGAGGTGCGATTGGATTCATACGCACAAAAGGAGTGCGACTGAGGTTCATTCGTGCGACTGAAGGAAATGCAGATGAAGTTCATGCGACTGAAGGAAATACAGATGAAGGTCATGCTACTGAAGGAAATGCGGATGAAGGTCATGTGACTGAAGGAAATGCGGATAAAGGTCATGCGACTAAAGTTCATGCGACTGGAGTTCATATTCCTGTGAGTCGTGCGATTGAGGTTCATACATATGAAAGGTGTGCGACTGAGGGCCATTCGCATGAAGGTCATGCGACTGAGGTCCATATGCTCGGATGTCATGCGACTGAGGTTCATTCGCATGGGAAGCATGCGATTAGAGGCTATGAGACTGGAGGTCCATTCGCCTGAGTGTTCTCATACGTATGGAAGACCATGAAACCGAATAGGGTTCATACGCTCGAACGACCATAGTATTGTCTGACTTTTGGGAAAGTGCGGACGTAGGCTCGGACCTTGGGGTTGTAGTTGGTGTGATGGCCATGGATGATGTAAGATGATGTATGATGATGAGCTGATAATGATGATGATGCGATGCATGAGGATGGTGTGATGTATGATGATGTGTGCTTTCGTATGGTTGCATGTTGTTGTGATGCGCGTGATTCATGTGATGTTTGATGTCGTGTGATTGTGCATGTTGTATGTTATGCATGATGTATGTTATGCATGATGTATGTTATGGGTCTGCGATGTTGCCTTGTGTGATTGATGTGGTATGTTTTTATGTTCCTTATTATTATGTATGATTTTCTTCCCGTGGCTTTGTGTTGAGTGTTAATGAATGTAACAAAAGTATATATAACGTAAAGTGGAAGATAATGAAAAGAGGAATGTAATGAATGAATGCAAGCATGAACGAATGAATGGGAGCAAGGATGGCTTGCAAGAAGAAGGAAGGAGTATCACAACTCATTAAGAGTTGTTAGCTCAACTCTGTGTGTATTTATAGCGTGCGATCTTGGCTAATTCATAAGGGGACATAGACACAGTAGGGAGTTTAGTTTTGGTAACTACTCCGATATGTGCGATGTGGTATTTACTGTGTGCTATGTAGCGTGCGATTTTGGCTACCTCATGTGGGTTCAGACACACAGTAGGGAGTTCAGTTTTGGTAACTGCTCCGATACGTGCGATGTGGTATTTGCTGTGTGGTATGTAGCGTGCGATTTTGGCTAACCCATGAGATGGCGTGCGATTCTGGCTAAACCCCGAGAGTTCTCACACACAGGGGGAGTCGGTCTTGGTGACCACTCCAATGGTGCGATTTGTGCGATATGTGCGATGGACAACATAAGGGTAGTGTGCGATTTTGGCTAACTCATGTGGATTATGTAGCGTGCGATCTTGGCTAACCCATGAGATAGCGTGCGATTTTGGCTACCTTATGTGTGCGATCCGTGCGATATGTACTTCGGGTATGATGAAGCGGAAGTGCGATGTGTATGAAATGGACGAACAGAAGAAATGATGAAGCAAATGATGATGTAACGTGCGATGATTAATGAATGGAAGAATGTAACGAATGTAAAGAAGATAATAACTATATTATCTCTGTGTATGTATGTTGTGTGATCGCTTACGAAAGTAATGAATGGTTTTATAAAGGAAGTAAAGTATGTTTTCTTTAAAACTAAAACTCACTCAGCAACGATGACTTTGATGTGTTTCCAGTTGGCAGGTATGTTGCTAAGGATGGCACGGGGCGATTACTCAGTTCTTTTAGAATAATCCATTGTTTTAATGCTTTTGTAATGAAATGTAAAATGATATTATGTAATGAACAGTTGTAGTATTTTGCAAGGACATTTTGATGAAATGAATATGTTGTTTTGTTTTTAATGTTTCCGCTGCAACGCTTTTATGAAAAAATGATATAAATATATGTTTTAAGTGCGATGAAGGACCAACTGTAAGCGTCCCGGGAACGGGGCCTTACAAGTTGGTATTAGAGCCAAAGTTTAAGTGAAATGGGTAAATTTTCAAATAAACCTTAACTTAAACTGAGAATGGGACGAAAAGGGAAGTGATGTCAATTTGAGTAGCTGCGTGCCATAAGGTATTACATGCGCATGTTATGTAATTTATGTGTTGCTGGTAGATTTAGATACTGATGTACTTAGGATAGGTAATGCTTGGGGTATGAAGAGTAAAGTAAGTGGCTAATCACAACTGGCCACTGTAATTAGGGACTTACTATACTTGACATAAATTGAGCTGTTCCCTTGAATGACCATGTTGGTGTGTGAATCTTTCAGTGGGTGCGGGGATGGCCAGTGGTAGATCTTTGAAAGCTTCACGAGGTGGAGGCGGTGGTGGGCGTGGTGCTGAACCACGAGTCACGAGAGGAAGACCTAGAGTGGAGAAAGTGGTTCATGAGGAACCGAGACCCCTCATCCGGAGAGTGGTGATGAGAGTGCCAATCTAAGAGCCTTGATGAGAGAGGTGGTGGCGGAGGAAGTGCATCAGGCCATGGAGACGATCCTACCGTCTGTGTTGTCCGAAGTGATAAAGGCTGTTAAGGATGGGGAGAGACAGGAAAGGGGTAGACCTTTGGGCAGAAGGAGACGGCCCGAGACTGAAACAACTATCTCTGATGATGAAGAGGAAGAGGAAGAAGAAGAGCCTGCGCTGGAGGTGGCACAAGGCTGTAACTACGGGGCATTTCAACGATGCAGGCCCCCAACTTTTGATGGTAATGACACTGCTGCTACTGCTCACCGATGGGTGAGGGAAATGGAATCTGTTCTAAATATCAGCAAGTGCTGGGAAGATCAGAAGGTAAAGTTTGCTGCCCACTATTTCGTGGACTTAGCGTTGTGCTGGTGGGGCAACACAGTCCAAGTTAGGGTAGTCAGGCTATCAGAAGGATGATATGGTCAGAGTTGAAAAGGCTGGTGATTGAGGAGTTCTGTCCTCTCTGTGAGATGGATAAAGTTGAAAGAGAGTTCCTGTAGCTGGAGGCGGGAACAGTGACGCATCAACAGTATACCACAAGATTCAACGAAATGGCACGGTTGGTGCCGGACCAGGTGATGCTTCTTTCGCGAAAGATCAAGAGGTACATTCAGGACTTGCCGGCGGATATTCGTAGGCACATGATCGCTGCCCGACCGAGCACGTTTAGGTCGGCAGTTGATTTGGCGGGGAGGTTCTATGATGAAAGAACAATCGTGGTGGTGGTGGCTGAAGACGGTGAGAAAGGTGATGTAGACTAGAACTGGAAGGGATAGAGAACTGGACGGGGTGGTGACCCGACGAATAATAAGCACGCACGGGGGGATGACCGCCGTATGGTCACACCTGGTGCGGGGACGAACAAATGTGGTAAATGCGGGATGGAGCATTCGGGATAGTGCAAAAGGGGACTAAACACTTGCTTCAAGTGTGGGAAGCCTGGTCATGTGGCTAGAGAATGTGGGACTGTGGGATGTTACAATTGTGGAGAAATTGGCCACATAAGTAGGGACTGTAAGAAGTCAAGGGCGGAATGTTCGGGAGTGAAGAGGACTGGAGGAGAAGGACAGAGGGCGAACGCAGCACCAACACGATGATGCAAGAGGAGGCTAGAGCGGACCCCGATGTTGTGTCAGGTACGTTTCTAGCAAATCAATCTTTAGCTTTGGTGTAGTTCGATTCTGGCGCTAGTAAGAGTTTTATTCCTGCTTCTTTCTGTGCTAAATTTCCTGTTAGTAGTAAGAATATAGATACGCCCTTCGATGTGGTCCTAGGAGTGGATTGTTTGGTGGACTACGAAGTGAACATTGTGTGCTGCAAAAGATGATATGGTTGACAGCACCTGACAGGATCACAGTTACGGTTTAAGGTGATCGAGTCACGATGATTCCGGAGGTAATTTCGATGGGGGAGTATGGGAGTAAATGCCTTACTTGTTTACAAGTGATGGCCGAGCACCAAATGCTGTATGGGAAGTATTGATGTGATCGAGGCTACGGCCGAGAAGCTCGAAAGGATCAAGGCCCTAATGAAGGTAGCCAGAGATAGACGAGAAGTCGTATGTTGGTAAACGACGTAGACCGATGGAATTCTAGGTAGGAGACTGGAAAAGAGATGAGACAATATTTCCCGCGGTGATTTAAGGGATAACGGGTTTCGGGGACGAAACCTATATAAGGGGGTGGACTTGTAACGCCCGGATATTTTCTTTGAAGGCGACGAAAGAAGAAAAAGAAATAAAGTCCAAAGTCGAGGGACCAAACTCGCCAACGAGAGAAACTTCGATGAATGGGAGTATAAAAGGGGGAAGACACCCCATTCTTGCCAAAACTCAGCCAAAGAAGAGAGAACATGAGAAAAGAGGAGAAAAACTTGGTTCGAGTTGATCCGAGCGTGAAAATCGACGTATACCGAGTCAAATCGAAGCTCTACTCGACGGGATCGTTTATGTGAGTTCTAGGAACCCTCTTTTACATGTTTTTAAATGATTTTGGGGCTAGAACACATCTGAAAACCATTTTTCGGGTATTTGGGTGTAAACCCTGTTGATACATATATGTACCTAGATCCTGATCTGAATGTAATATGTCTTACACTTATGTAACTATTGGGGACTTGATGAAATACAGAATGTTTGGTTGTGTTTATAATGTTTAGTATTTCATTAATGAGTTGATTAATGCATATTGACGTAATTATATAGGTTTGTGATTGTTTGAAGTGTTATGCATAATGTTATAATTTTGAATACACTCAAACTTGGTGAAGTGAAGTTCTCATGCGTCCGACTGGACCATGCGCCCCAACAGTGGTCATGCGTCCGAATGGCCATGCGACTAAGTGTCCATGCGCCTAAATAGTCCATACGCCTGAAAAACTTCATGCGACAGACTCAGGCGCATGACTGAACACTCAGTCGTGCGAATGGATCAAACGCATGGCTCAATCGCATGAATGAACCATGCTAATGGTTCAGTCGCCCGATTAAGCAATACTAACCTATAAATACCACCTAATTCATGGAAAAACGGGAAGATTAATTCCTATTCGACTCCAGACATACCCTAGTCGTCGAGAAGCCGCACAGTTCGTACTCCACGTTCATAGAACGCAACAGATCATTGCTAATCGATTGTTAACGTTAGATTCGATACCTGATTGTTTCTACGTGCGTTCTCACTGATTGGATCGCCAATCAAATAGGATTCCGCACTATTTGGTTTGGTTTACACGTTAACCAATTTGTATTTCATTTATATACAAGATTCTAACAAGTGGTATCAGAGCTTAGGCTCGTGATTACGTGTGATTCAATCAATTTTGATACAAAGGTTGTGTTTTTTTCACTAAACACGCATCTTTTGTGTCAGAAGTTGTCTTGGACGTCCTTTGTTCATCAAGTTTTGGTTTCTACGGCATAAGGCGATTAGGGTTGGTGAAAATTCGGGTTTTTACGGTCAAAACACGTTAAACCTAGAATTTTCGAAACACAGCAGCTTCAGTCGCACGATTGATCCAATCGCACGACTGGAATTCAATCGCATTCCCAGACGTATGATTGAACTTACTCGCATATTCATTCGTACGACTCAGCCTACCGGTTGCATTGTGCATACGCGTCAGTTTCACTCGCACGACGGGAAAAAATCACTTAGTTCAGTCACACGGGTGGCCCATTCGCATCGCTCCATACGCACCAGTTAACAATTGTTTAAGAGTATTAAATTAATCGATATGGAGGATCAGTTGTTAGCATTTACAGCCGGGAAGGACTCGCGGATTCAGAACTTACTGCTACTGGAGAGTGAGGTGGGGAATCATAATAAACCCCCGAAGCTTATAACATTAGATGACTTTCCCCACTGGAACAACGTTTTGAGATCTACCTCAATGCAGTGGATCCAAATATGTGGGAATCTATTGAGACGGGATACAGTATGCCAGTGGGAGCCGATGGAGTGAAACTTACTTTAGGAGGAATGATGATACACAGAAAGTTAAATATAATGCTGAAAAGAGAGTATATGCATTGCTAACACAGTCTATCCCTAAGGATATTTTTCACCAATTCTCAAAAAATAAGCAAGCCAAGAAGTTATGGGATGCGTTGGAGAAAAGATATGACGGGAATGCTTCGTTGAAGGGCCTTAAAGTAAAGGAGTTGAAGAAAGAATTTGACAACTTTTCATCGATGGGAAATGAGCGTTTAGACGATGTCATTGACAGATTTTACCATTTGATGAGCGAGCTGTACACACATGGTGTCAAAACTACCATGGAAGATAAAGTGTCAAATTTTGCAGACGGGTTGTTGCAAAAAGTTGGGCTTCTTTTGTTTCAAATCTGAGACAAAATGGACTGCTATCAAAGTGGACATCAATGATTTCATACTAAAGCTGCGAGAAGAAGCACTAAGGATGAAGTATCGAGCTCAGAAGTCTTCGTATACTCAGAATCTAGCTTTGTACAATGCCACTCCTCAAGTTAAGATGTCTGGAGCACCTCTTCAGACTGCCTTTGTGTCAAACTCATTTGGTCCTTCACAAGTCTCTCCTTCAGGAACAGATATGTCAGGGTCTTCTAGTACCCAATATATTGAATCTGAAGCAAATGCTACACGACTAAAGACTGAGAATCTCGGTAACATGACAGTAGAAGTAGCTCGAGAGCACATGGATCTCTTGACAGCAATGGTCCATTCCTATGATGGACTTGTTGCTGGGAAATTGGAAACTACCATCTGGCAGATGAGGACTATGAGCAGGTTGATGAGACTGAACTGGAAAGGATGGATATTATGTGGGCCTTAGCAAGTGCTGTACGGAGAGCAAAGAAGTTTGTGAAGAAGACCGGACAAAACTTGGTTGCTACTAAGGACACTACTTTTGCCTTTGACAAGAGCAAGGTGACTCAACTGTGGCGAAAAGGGGCACTTCAAAAGGGAATGTGTGAAGCCAAAGAAGACTAGAAACGGAATCCATTCTCGTCCTTCAATCGCCAAGACAAGTCCACATCTAGCAGTTCTACTTTATCAAACAAGGACCCCAAAGCCTTGACTGCAAATGAGGATGAGGGACAGGACTGGAGCTTCCGTTCGTCTCACCAGGAGAGTCCAATATAGCTAGTGTGGAAGACATTGATAACGATTCTGCAAGTGAAGGAGACATAGCAGTAGAGATCGCGATGTCAAATTCTGAAGACACTGCTAATGTTGTCAACCAACTGTCTGAGGAAGAAAAGTCTACTTCAACGTCAGAATCACCAGAACTAAAATCAACAAACTCTGTTCTCATGGTGATTCTTCTTCTACATCCCAGGTAAGTACCACTGACAAACTATTTAATAATCATACTTGCTTAGAATGTAATAAATTTAGAGAAAGCATCAATTCAAAATTTGCTAGGTATTAGGTCATAATAATAGCTTAGTAAAGGACCTGGAACTGTGCACAGAAGCTAATAGAGTCTTGAAACAAAACAAGCACAGTTACAAAGAAAAGACAGACCTATTGAATAAACAGCTTAGGGAAACCGAAGTAGTTGATTTTAATCAAGAAAATGACATTAGGTACTATCTGAACTCCCTAGAGGACACTAAGAAACAAAGGCAGTTTTAGAAGTAGAAGTCAATTCTTTAAAACAGAAACTGTACAGTTGGACAAGCTCATCACACATTGTCCAACACTTAGTAAGAGAGAGGAATAATGGGGAGGGACTGGGATACAAGTGGTTCCACCACCACCTGAGACCTTGATGAACACCAAATGTAAACCAATTAATAATAACCCCATCAAGGATCACGTGGTGTCCACTCCTCTGGTTAGTGATCCAGATTCCATAAGTCAATCATTTGAATCTGACTCTAAAAAGAAGGAGGCCATTTCAAAGGCAATAGGAAAGATGCCTTGTGTAAACCTGGAAAAAGATTTTGAAAAGGTAAAATTAAAGTCAGGGTCAAACAAAGTCAAACCAAAACCCAAAAGGACCATAAAACCTAATCAATCAGCTGCATCATGTCACAGTCCAGGTAAACAAGAGATCAAAGATGTAAAACAGGTAAAGCAATTAAGTTTGTGAAACCAACTCATACCTCTAACCAAGAAGTTTCTCAGTCCAAAAGAACAAGGTCAACAGTGTGACATCTACATCTCCACCAAAACATAGAAACCATAACATAAAGTTGAAAGCAGATCCTGCTATAACTATGGAGAGTATGGTCACATAGCATCTCACTGTCCTTATTACCAGACACCGAGGAAGAAAGTTGAACTTTCTACCTCAACATCTAGCTCTTCTAAGAGGAACTCTATGACGCCTCCAAAAAGAGCAAATGAACCCAAAGTTCAATCCATCAACCAGTCGTCTGTTTTCACAACCAGGCCTACACAAATCTGGTTTATGTGATGCCTCAGGGAAACCCAAGCCAGTTAAGGCTTGGGTTCTGACATGAACTATTGTTTTCACTGACTGGCAGGGTGTTCGCTATAGTTCTTAGACTAACACGTGGATTGTTGATAGCAGAGCATCCAGGCACATGACAGGGAACAACACTCTCTTATCAAATGTTAGACAGATTAAAGGAGGGCATGTTCGTTTGCTGGGAACAAAGGAGGTTACATCACAGCCCAAGGCGAGGTTGGAAATCAGAAAGTTAAGTTTGATAAAGTGAACTACGTTCAACAACTTCAACAACTTACTTTCTATTTCCCAAATATGTGACAAAGGATTTAAAGTCATATTGACAACAAGAAGTGTTACGTCCTAAAGAAAGACTATGTGATTCGGAGGACCAAGTTTTGATAACTGCTTCAAGATATAAAGACCTTTATGTTTTGGATCTCTCAATGGCTTCTACAACGGATCATGAAGTTCAGTGCTTCCTATCAAAAGCTACTGAGAAGGACTCCATTTCCTAGCATAAGAGAATGGGACACATAAATCAACGGAAGATGAATCACTTGATTCAGAAGGATCTAGTGAGAGGTGTTAATGTCAAAAATTTCCAACTTCCTGATTTCTGTGTAGCATGCAAGAAAGGCAAACAGACGAGAAGACTCATAGGAAAAGAAAGTTCATTCTATCGAGCTTCCTCTTGAACTTTTCACATGGATCTGTTTGGTTCAGTCAGTACAAAGAGCATTGCTGGTGACTTGTACTGTTATGTGGTTACTGATGACTACTCAAGATTCTCTTGGGTAATGTTTCTGAAGTCCAAGTCAGAAACATTTGAGTCATTCAAGGAATTAGTAACCACACTGGAATCTCTCTACAAGCTGAAGGTGAGACAGGTATGCTCAGACAATGGGACTGGATTCAAGAATCAGTGGATGGAGGCTTACTGCAAGGAAAAAGGAATTGTGCACCGGTTCACTTCTCCCTACACGCCTCAGATGAATGGTGTTGCTGAGAGGAAGAATAGAAGCTTGATAGAGACAGCACGGACAATGCTAGCAGACTCGAAAGTGCCTATCCAATTCTAGAACGAGGCAGTGGCAAATGCTTGTTATACATTAAATCGAGTTCTGGTAGTCAAGCGCCACGACAAGACCTGTTACGAGTTACTACAACGACGTAAACCTAATCTGGAGTATCTCGAACCATTGGGCGTGCCGTGCACACTTCTGAAGAAGACTCAAGAAGGGAAATTCAGTGAGAAGGCTGCTGAAGGGATCTTCCTAGGATACAACATACCAAACAAGAGAGTTTACAACAACTCAACTAGTTTAGTAGAAGTGTGGTGTAATGTTGATGTTCAGAGATATACCACACCACCTACTGGAAAAGGACCCGCTTATTTTTTTCGACTATGATGGATTCTTCAAGTCCTTCAACATCCCTATATCTCCTTCTGATGACGAGTTAGCTACACAAATGATGTATGATATCTTGAATCACCATATCTCAATTCAACATCATCGAGCTCACAGGGAGAATCATCTCATCACTTAGGGGGAGCACTAGAAGACAGTGACTCCTCCTCAGAAGATGAAGCTAAAGACATTGACCAGAACAATCAGGACAGACAGGTTCAATTCCTGCAAGTCCACAAACATCTAATAGTGATGCCTCTTTGACTTTGGAACCTCAAACTCCTTCTACCTCAAATGTAGAACCAAATGTTCATAATCTTGGTTCTGAGGTAGTTGTTCCTACCACTCCAGGATCTCGTCTAAATGTCTATCATCTCTTAGACAATGTCATTGGAGATGTCAAATCAGGAGTACAGACCAGAAATCAGCTGTACTCAGCTGATTATGCCTCGGTAATGGAAAAAGGATACATACACGATGGTGCTTATCGGTGCTTTGTCTCATAGTCTGAGCCAAAATATATTAGTGAAGCACTAAATGATGAGGCATGGGTGAGTGCTATGCAAGAGGAACTTCTTCAATTCAAGAAGTTAGGTGTATGGACACTGGTAGATAGACCTCAAGGTGCTAAGGTCATTGGCACCAAATGGGTCTTGAAATGCAAAAAGGATGACCAAGGTGTCATTATCAGGAACAAAGCTCGACTGGTAGTTCAGGGATTTCGACAAGTCGAGGGGATTGATTATAATGAAGTGTTTGCACCCGTGGCAAGGATGGAAGCCATCCGCATCTTCCTTGCCTATGCATCCTATATGAAGATCAAAGTCTATCAATTAGATGTGAAGAGTGCATTCCTTCATGGTGAAATTCGAGAGACAGTTTATGTCAGTCAACCTGAGGGATTTGAAGATCCTTATCATCGAGACAGAGTTTACAAACTTGACAAGGCCTTATACGGGCTTCATCAAGCTCCAAGGGCCTGGTATGAGAAACTTTCAACTCACCTTGTGAAACACGGCTTTTGCAGGGGAGTCATTGACTGCACACTGTTTATCAAAGAAAAGGATGGAGACCTACTGCTAGTACAGGTCTATGTCGATGACATAATCTTCGGTACAAAAAACAAAGAGTTATGCAAAGAATTTGAAGCAGTAATGAAGGCGGAGTTTGAGATGAGTGCCATGGGGGAGATGAAATTCTTTCTCGGGTTACACTTGGATCAGACATCCAAAGGGATTTTTCTACATCAGACCAAGTATGTGGGAGACATTCTCAACTGGTTTGACATGAAGAATGCTTCTGCAACTGGACTCCACTTGCTACAAACCATGATATAGCACCTGATGAAAATGGAGATCTGGTAGATGTAACAATGTACCGAGGAATGATTGGATCTCTCATGTACCTTACTGCCTCTAGACCTGATATCATGTATGCTACATGTCTATTCTAGATATCAGGCTAAGCCAAAGGTTAACCATCTGATCGGGGTCAAGAGATATTTCGTTATCTGAAGGGCACACCCACACTTGGGTTGTGGTATCCTCATGATGATGACTTTGAGCTCACGGCGTATAGTGACTTGGATTACGGGGGCTGCAAGATGAATTACAAGTCTACATCAGCAGGGTGTCAATTTTGGAGGAGATTAGTGACCTGGCAGTGTAAGAAGCAGACCTCGGTTGCGTTGTCAACCTGTGAAGCCGAATATGTTGCAGCTACAAGTTGCTGTTCTCAAATTATTTGGATTCAACAACAAATGCAGGACTACGGTTTAAATTTCTCCACTACTCCTATTTTTGTTGATAACTCTGCTAAAATTGCAGTAACTAAAAATCCAGTACAACATCCTAAGACCCAACACATCGGTATAAAATCATTTTATACGGGACTGCTTTGAAAAGAATTTAATCGATGTGGTAAAAATAAATACGGATTTTCAACGCGCTGACCTCTATACAAAAGCTTTGACAAACACGTTTTCTATATCTGTTAGAGGTCAACGGCGTTAAAAAGAAAAGTGATGTTATTCCTCATGATGATCATGTGTAGTCCGATACAGTTTAGTCTATTTTTCTTTTTTATTTTCTTTATTTATTCTATTTTGTTTAAATAAATTCATGTTATTTAGCTGTCTATTAAAATCCTAAAATATGTAAATCGGTTATGATTTTAGAATTTTAGGGGGAGAATAGGTCAGCCAGTAACATAAAAAAAAAAGGGAGGATGAGAAGGAGAGGCTAGCTGACAGAAGGTAGGTCGTATCTGTGATACCGATTCAAATACTTTGGAAAATGATAGTACACAGGAACAAATCAAGAGGGACTTTAATATTTAATTTAGAAAAGATGCAAAATTCAAAGTCTAAGTCTGTGTAGTCTGAGCAATATAAAAGGAAATATGATAGAAAAACTGGTATCTACTAAGGTAACACAATGAAAGTAGACCTAGAGGTTGCTAGACCAGATGATATGTCGGTAGATTCAACACAATAGATGATTAGACCTGACTGGTGATCTCAAGATCAAATTAAGTTGTTCAACTGACTGTGGGCTCCCATCTTATCACTGGTTAACACAATCAACAATATTCCAATAAGGGGTAACGAGCATGTAAATGCCACAAATGTGTGCGGATGACCATAAATAGAGCAAAGCACGAAAAACAACAAATGCTATCAAGCTAATAACTTAAGTTGTTGGTGCATTATGTGCTAAAGAAATTAACGATGCTCTAACAAGAAGATAGGTTGTGTGCCTCTCTGTTGTGCGATGGCACTGACCGAGGATAAGCATAACCTAGATATTCTAGAATTCATTGTTGTTTGCCGCCTCTCTGCTGTGCGATGGCACTGACCTGAGGATTGGCTTCTCTTTGAAAGCTCTAAGAATAGTCTCTTCTTGTCAAAATGCCCGTAGACCGCTCAAAAGCTCCTGAGGAATGTTGATTATCATATAAGCGTGGGATCCACAAATGTTGGTTGAAATAATAAACCTTAAACTATCACCAATCTGTCAAAAGTCTGTGTATGGATTTATGAGGACAAATATACTGACAATCATAGTGGATACAAATTCTTGAAAGTCCAAATCAATGTGGAATCTAATCGTACCAGTATGATTTCCTAATTTGCTAACGACTCTAGATGAAAAACGAGAAGTGAGCATCAAATGGTTTTGATAACAAGTCCCAAATGATTTGACTTGCCTGTATGATTCCAAAATTGATTTGGTTCAGGTATGGTCAAACTAAATAGAAGCTTCCAATTCCAGAAACGAATCGAGTAGATTTCCATCTTAGGATTTACCTCTCACAAAAAGTTAAAAACAAGTTTAATTTTTGTACTTTAGTTTAATTTTCTATTTATTTAGTCATTTTAGTTTATTTGTTGTCGGACTACATCTTGGAATTCAGTAAGGGATTAATTCACCTAAAAGGGTCATGTCTGAGATGACCACATGTGTTTTTCAAGATAAAAAGGATCATGTTTGAGATGATCAAATGTGCATAATGTTAATTCTAAAGCTTAAAGAAGGTTTAAATGGCAAATGGTAAGAAATGCAGAAAATTTCATAAGTATGGACGTATCATGCGAATGGGAGCTATTCGTACGAATGGACCATGAGTATGGACCATTCAACCGAATGACCCATACAAATGACCCAGTGGGACGTTTAAGAGGGAACGAATGAGTAAGTCGCACGACTGTACTCCAGTCGGACGACTGAAGGGGGCCAACTGAACCAATTGCACGACTGAGGCATATTCTCCCGAATGAAATGTGCATATTAGCCCAATCGTACGATTGAATTTAGGCTAAGTATAAATAGAGGGTGAATCGGTCCCAGAGACTCACCACTCCCAAAATTGCCCTAATCGCACGCTAACGTACTCTGCCCAATTTCGTTTGATCACCATTTGAGCCTAAGGTTTGTTGTGTACCGACGACTAGACTATGTTTGTTCATTGCTATGTGTGCCGAACAGTTGGGTAGAATCGCGGTGCAGACCATTACCTCAAATTGCTATAGAAACACCGTAGACAACATTGTGTTCAAATAACCTAACTAAATGACATAAACAGATGAAATTAAAGAAGTTAGGTGTTAAACTAATGGATTGCGAGTCTAATGAACCAGAGTACGAAGTCTAAAATTCAAAATTGGTAAAAATATGAATTTGAATTGAACAGTCAGAACAACATGCGAATGGACAGGTTGATGAACCTCAGTCGTACGACTGATGTGTGCGACTAGCTAAACCGCACGACCAAACCATGCGTATGAGTTCAGTCGCACGACTGGTGTAACCGCATGAGTTTACATACGCATGAGTCTAGTAGCACACTCAGTCGTACGTATGGGTTAATTCGCACGACTGGAGTTCAGTCGCACTGCTAATGCGCAAGACTTGATCTCAGTCGCACAACCTCATTCGCATGACAGAAAAGAAGGTTTTCAAGTCCAAGTGATTCAAGACATTCTTAGCAAATGGATACTAATTTTTACTTTCATTGTGTAACAGATGGCAAGTCGATGGACAATGAGTACGAAGCACAACATATGTGCTCATCTAGATCTGACATCCAGAAATGCTTCAGACTTTTCTGGCATTATCACCTTTCTAAGGAGATCGAGAATTGCACATGTTATATCTGCTCCATGTACTCCATATCGTTCTATACAGCTGGCCTTCTGGGAAGGTGCAGTAGTTGACCGATCTTCTGAGCCTCACTGTATCAGGAGTACTATCTTTGGAGAGGCGATTGAGATCACAGAGGAAGATCTCAGGATTGTGCTGCAGTTGGGGGAAGATGCTGACTGTCCTACTAGACTACACCCCGTTACTGTCAGAGGATGTTTTCTTCGAGCTAAGTACTCTGGGGACATCAATGCAGGGGTGCTCAACAAGAGCAACCTGTGTCCCCAGTTCAAGTACCTTGCTCACGTACTGCTGAAGTGCATAGCGTCCAGGAAGGGAGGATTTGATGATTTGTCAGATCAGATCCAGAACGCCTATGTAGCGTTGGTGCTGAACCATCCGTTCAGCTTCTCCAAGATGATTTTCTCATACTTAGTGGAGAACATTGAGGGGAAAGGGAAGGAGGGCTTCTGCATGTACCCCTGATTCATGCAGATGATTATAGACCAGAAGCTCCCTTCCCTGCCGAAGGAGAAGAAAGATGCAGTAGTGCTTGAGGTGATGGATGATACCACCTTAGGTCGGATGAAGGTGTACAGGGGGAAGCAGGTGAAACCCTCTGTCAGGAGACTGTTCGGGCATCTGGCCCGTGAGGACTATATGGTGCCAGCTCGGAGGAAGTGGCGTCACGATGATAGTGATTCTGATGTTGAACAGATTGCTCTACCCTTCGATGACGCTGATGATGATGAGAGTGGGGATGCTAGAGATACCATGCCCATTCCACCGAGGGGCACAACGACTGATAGTACACCTCCAGTATCTGCCCCCACTGGAGATCTAGCAGAGTCGGCTGGGTTTCACTAGGATTTTATACCTGGTGAGGATGATGAGGAGTCAGATGAGGAGCCACTGACTAGGACTGTGGGAAGCAAAGTCGTTCCCATAGAACATGGACTCCGGGTGGTTGGTGAACGCCCCAGTGGATTGGGAGAGACTGCCGCTGACCGGACCTATGCTCCAGAGCCGTCCAGTCATGTTCTAGGGGGAGCATCCTCCTCGAAAGGATCGAGGAAGAAAAGGATGGCTCAGCTCCATGGCATGAAGAAAAAGAAGCGCAGACACACGTACATCACCACCTCAGCCACTACCATAACCACCTCAGCCACTACCATAACCACCTCTACAGCCACAGCCACCACCACGACCACCTCCACAGCAACCTACCATTCCCACACCCCCTACCACTGTCACCACACACCACCCACCACTACATATATCCCATCCACCACCATATCATTCACACTACATCACCACCACTATCATCTAGACCTAACCCAATCTTCACCACTGCCACCACTACTACCACTAGCCACCAAGCCGGGCCATCTTCACATCCCACCCACCTATATGGATCATCTCTACCTCCTCCCATTGGGTAGAGGAACAACTATCAGTGCTGAACCATATGGTCATGCACCTGTTAGCAGCCAATGATGAGAAGACTGCGCAGATTCGTCAGTTGGCAGATCTCACAGCTGCACAGTCCCAGCAGATCTCTCAGCAGGCTCAGCTGATTGAGCAGCAGGCACAACAAATGGCTGCTTAGAGCGAAGAGATTGCCCAACTCCAAGAGCATAGAGTCATATCATCAAAGAAGATTGAGGAGTTGGAGGATGCTAAAAAGTCTATTATGCTCAAGCTCAAAGGAACTAAAGATGGGCCTCTGAAGATAAAGGAAGGAGATGGTGATGAGGGTAAGGATGATGATGAGGATGAAGATGAAAAGAGTGATGATGATGAAGGGGATGAGGAAGAAAAGACAGAGGACAGCAGAAGATATGATGATGAAGGAGGAGATGCACCTGCATCTGCTCAGCTCAGGGTCAAGTAAGAAGATCAAAGAGAATCAAGACCAATGAGCTTCCTCTTCTGCCGCACCAAGTGATGATCCAGCGATTCAAGATGAAAGTAATGATTAGAAGATTATGTATTTGATAGCTTTTGTACTTGAATCATGTATTAAACTTATGTATTTGATGTTTATATTAAGATTAATGTATTTCTGTCTTGATTATTAACTAATGTTTGATGTGTTACATGTTTACAATAAGCAGATCCAAACTTTCAAAGGGACGAATTTGATGTTGCTCCCCTTCAACAGATCAAAACTCAATTGACTATGATTCTTGATCTGCAAGGGATCGTCAAGAGATCTGTGAGTTATACCCCTGAAGAAGGGGAAATAATTCATGATCTTTCAAATGAGCAACTGGCTGAAATGTTCTAGCTGAACCCAGATGAGATCATCAAGGATGCTCCAACTTTTGAGTCTACCAGTGAAGAAGAGCTAAATGACATTAATGAGATAGAAATAGAAGACATCACAACAGAGCACTATCCTCAGTACGCTGACAACGAGGGAAATGTGGTCCCCAATCAGACGATCTGAAGTTGACTCCATCACTGGTAAGCCCAAGATAGTGCTGAAGTGGAGTTCCCCAAGAACAATGTCTAGAATCCCTCTTAGGGAAATGCCATAGGACTTCACTCCACACTTTAAGTGGTGGTACTATGATTAGAGAATCGGGGAGGCGGTCATAGTTCTAAATAAAGAGGGACAAATGGATACCGTCAGGGTGTTTGACCCAATGTGGCTCACTAACTTGTCTGATAATGATGTCTACACATTATACTAGTGGCCACTATTCTATGACCCGCAAGATATTTTACAAGCACTCCAATTCCAAAATATGATAAGACTCTGCTCTGCGTTCGAGATACATGCAGGAGTCACAAGAGAGGAAAAGTACAAAAAGTATGAAGAGGTGATGCAAAAGGTAAGACATTAGATAGATCTAGGTCCAAGGGAGAGTTAGTTGATACATATATGTACCTAGATCCTGACCTGAATGTAATATGTCTTACACTTATGTAACTATTGGGGACATGATGAAATACAGAATGATTGGTTGTGTTTATAATGTTTAATATTTCATTAATGAATTTATTAACGCATATTGACGTAATTATATAGGTTTGTGATTGTTTGAAGTGTTATGCATAATGTTATAATATTGAATAAACTCAAACTTGGTGAAGTGAAGTTCTCATGCGTCCGATGGGACCATGCGCCCCAACAGTGGTCATGCGTACGAATGGCCATGCGACTAAGTGTCCATGCGTCTAAATAGTCCATACGTCTAAATAGTCCATACGTCTGAACAACTTCATGCGACTGACTCAGGCACACGACTGAACACTCAGTCGTGCGAATGGATCAAACGCATGGCTCCATCGCACGAATGAACCATTTTAATGGTTCAGTCGCCCGATTGAGCAATACTAACCTATAAATACCACCTAATTCGTGGAAAAACGGGAAGATTGATTCCTATTCGACTCCAGACATACCCTAGTCATCGAGAAGCCTCATAGTTCGTACTCCAAGTTCATTGAACGCAACAGATCAATTGCTAATCGATTGTTAACGTTAGATTCGATACCTTATTGTTTCTACGTGCGTTCTCACTGATTGGATCACCAATCAAATAGGATTCCACACCATTTGGTTTGGTTTACACGTTAATCAATTTGTATTTCGTTTATATACAAGATTCTAACAAACCCGTTTTTGTATGTATGTGTATGTGTATGATTCGTCTGGGGCTTGATTTCGGGCTTGGTTGTGCTTGAATGATGTCGTGGTATGCTTCCCTAAGCTTTAGAATGCTTGATTTGAGCTCAAAAGAGGTTGGAAGAGTTTGGAGGTCGAACTTGGCGGCTGCAGTTCGGGATGAACTGCATTCTGCATCAGCTAGGGCTAGGCGACCGAATGGAGGTCCATGCGCCCGAATGAGGTGCGATTAGGTTCAAACGTACGAAAGGAGTGCGACTGAGGTTCATTCGTGCGACTAAGAGCCATACGCATGAGGGCTATGCGAATGAAGGAAATGCAGATGAAGGTCATGCGATTGAAGGAAATGCGGATGAAGGTCATGTGACTGAAGGAAATGCGGATGAAGGTCATGCGACTGAAGGTCATGCAATTGGAGTCCATACGCCTGTTAGTCGTGCGATTGAGGTTCATACGCATGAAAGGTGTGCGACTGAGGGCCATTCGCATGAAGGTCATGCGACTAAGGTCCATACTCCCAGATGTCATGCGACTGAGGTTCATTCGCATGGGAAGCATGCGATTGGAGGCTATGCGACTGGAGGTCCATTCACCTGAGTGTTCTCATACGTATGGAAGACCATGCAATCGAATAGGGTTCATACGCTCGAACGACCATAGTATTGTCTGACTTTTGGGAAAGTGCGGACGTAGGCTTGGACCTTCAGGGTTGTAGGTGGTGTGATGGCCATGGATGATGTAAGACGATGTATGATGATGAGCTGATGATGATGATGATGCGATGCATGAGGATGGTGTGATGTATGATGATGTGCGCTTTCGTATGGTTGCATGTTGTTGTGATGCGCGTGATTCGTGTGATGTTTGATGTCGTGTGATTGTGCATGTTGTATGTTATGCATGATGTATGTTATAGGTGTCTGATGTTGCCTTGTATGATTGATGTGGTATTTTTTTATGTTCCTTATTATTATGTATGATATTCTTCCCGTGGCTTTGTGTTAAGTGTTAATGAATGTGATGAAAGTATTATATAACGTAAAGTGGAAGATAATGAAAAGAAGAACGTAGTGAATGAATGCAAGCATGAATGAATGAATGGGAGCAAGGATGGCTTGCAAGAGGAAGGAAGGAGAATCACAACTCATTGAGAGTTGTTAGCTCAACTGTGTGTGTATTTATAGCGTGCGATCTTGGCTAACTCATAAGGGGACATAGACAAAGTAGGGAGTTCAGTTTTGGTAACTGCTCCGATACGTGTGATGTGTATTTACTGTGTGCTATGTAGCGTGCGATTTTGGCTACCTCATGTGGTTCATACACATAGTAGGGAGTTCAGTTTTGGTAACTGCTTCGATACGTGCGATGTGGTATTTGCTGTGTGTTATGTAGCGTGCGATTTTGGCTAACCCATGAGATGGCGTGCGATTCTGGCTAAACCCCGAGACTTCCCACACACAGGGGGAGTCGGTCTTGGTGACCACTCCGATGGTGCGATTTATGCGATATGTGCGATGGACAGTATAAGGGTAGCGCACGATTTTGGCTAACTCATGTGAATTATGTAGCATGCGATCTTGGCTAACCCATGAGATAGCGTGCGATTTTGGCTACCTTATGTGTGTGATCCGTGCGATATGTACTTCGGGTATGATGATGCGGAAGTGCGATGTGTATGAAATGGACGAACGGAAGAAATGATGAAGCGAATGATGATGTAACGTGCGATGATTAATGAACGGAAGAATGTAACGAATGTAAAGAAGATAATAACTATATTATATTTGTGTATGTATGTAGTGTGATCACTTACGAAAGTAACGAATGGTTTTATAAAGGCAGTAAAGTATGTTTTCTTTAAAACTAGAACTCACTCAGCAACGCTGACTTTGATGTGTTTCCAGTTGGCAGGTATGTTGCTGAGGATGGCACGGGGCGACTACTCAGTTCTTTTGGAATAATCCATTGTTTTTAATGCTTTTGTAATGAAATGTAAAATGATATTATGTAATGAACAGTTGTAGTATTTGCAAGGGTATTTCGATTAATTGAAAATGTTGTTTTGTTTTTAATGTTTCCGCTGCAACGCTTTTATGAAAAATGATATAAATATATGTTTTAAGTGCGATGAAGAACCAGCTGTAAGCGTCCTGGGAACGGGGCCTTACATAGTACCTGTAGATGAGTAGAATGCACTTTAGTATCACAATCAGTAGGTAAGAACAAGTAAATGAAATTTTGGCAGAGTATGTTTGTATTGGCTATTTCAGAGGGCTTTAAAGGGTGGTAAGGGTTATGACCGACTGACCCCTTTATTTATACTATTTTAAATTTTAGTCGTGCGACTGGACCCATTCTCATGCTCCAGTCGTGCGACTGGGTCCATACTTAAGCTTTAGTCGTGCGACTAGCTCATACTCGTTAATCCATTCGTATGAGTGGTTCAGTCTTGTAGGCCAATCGCATGGTTGTCCCATACACATGGTCCAATCATGTGACTGGCTCATACTTATGGTTCAATCATGCGATTAGCTCATCCTTATGTTTCATTCGTACGATTGGCTCATCCTTATGAGTTTGACCTCATGCACTTTCAAACACTTAACAATTTTAACTATTGATTATAACATTATGACCTTTGATCATCTCAGACATGATCCTTTTAATTTAAAAACCGATTGGTCACCTCAGACGTGACCTTTTTTGTAAGTGATTCACAGATTATATCTAGTTGTATGGTCCGACATCTACACAAGAAAAGACTAGAAAATAGAAAATAACTTAGAAATTTAAAGAAAACAAGTCAAATTTTTTGTTGTTTTGGGTTTGAGAAGAAAAGCTTCAAGTTAATTTTATCATTTCTGGAATGATTCATTATGAAATCATACAGTTATATCAAAATCGTTTGGGAACCCCTTTTTAATATGAACTTTGATGCTAGATTCTTGTTTTGTTTGAGACTCAATAGAACTTTCAAGAAATCATACTAGAGCTATAAGATGCACACAATGATTTTGACTTTCAAGAATTGCAGCCACTATGATTTTCAGTATGTTTGTCCACTTAAATCCATACATAGATTTTTGACTTACATTGGTGATGAATTAGGTTTAATTATTTCAACAAGCATTTGTGGGTCTCACACTTATATGGTAATCAACATTCCTCAGGAGATATTTGAGCAGTCTACGGGTATTTGACAAGAAGAAACTATTCTAAGAGCTTTCAAAGAGATGCCAAGCCTCAGGTCAGTGCCATCGCGCAGTAGAGAGGCGCAAACAACAATGAATTCTAGAATATTTAGGTTATGCTTATCCTTAGGTCAGTGCCACTGCATAGTAGAGAGGCACACAACCGATCTTCTTGTTAGAGCATTTGTTTCTTTTGCACATAATGCACCAATGACATTTTTCATTAGCTTGATTGCTTTTAGTAGTTTTCCATGTGCTTTGCTCATTTATAAGGTCATCCGCACACATTTGTGGCATTTATTTGGCTCGTCACCCCTTATTGGAAATGCGTTGATTGTGTTAACTAGGATAAGGTGAGAACCCACAGTAAGTTGAACAAATTAGTTTGAATTGTAATTCACCAATGAAGTCTACTCATCTATTGTGTTGAATCTACCAACTAATGAACTAGCAAACTTTAGGTCTATTTTCTTTATGTAACCTTAGTAGCATACCAGTTTTACTATCATTTTTCTTTTGTTGTGCTTAGACTTCTCAGACTTGTACTTTGAATTTAGCATTTAGAACAAACTAGTTTTGAAGTCCCAAACAAATTGATCCCTGTGTACTATCATTTTCCATAAGCTTTGAATCAAAATCACAGATTTGATTTCACTTCTTTCAGCTAAATTACCCTCCCCCCTCGGTTTTTTAAATATTTAAATACTGCAACGAATAAATACTAACTTAAAACTATTCTCCCCGTAAAATTCGAAAACCGATAATCTTTTTGTATTTTTGGATTTTAATTGAAAGGAAAATAAAATAAAACAAAATAACTAATAAACTAAGAAACTAATCGTCAAACTAAGGACTATTGTCTTCTTGAATCATATCATTTTCACGCCATTAACCTATAAAATATATAAAAACCTAGGTTTGTCAAATGCTTTTGTGTAGAGGTCGGCACATTGAAAATCAATATTAATTTTAACAACATCGATTAATTGGTTTTCAAAACAGTCACGTATAAAGGGATATTAATACTGATGTGTTTTGTTTTAGGATGTTGGACCGGATTTTTGGTTACAGCAATTGCAGTAGAATTATCAACAAAAATAGGGGTGTTAGAAAATTGTAAATTGTAGTCGCGTATTTGCTATTGAATCCAAATGATTTGAGAACAACAATTTGCAGCAGCAACGTATTCAGCTTCACATGTTGACAGAGCAACTAAAGTCTGCTTCTTACACTGCTAGGTGACTAACTGTCTACCAAAGAACTGACATCGCGCTGATGTTGACTTGTATTTCATCTAGCAACCATCGTAGTCCGAGTCAGTATACGCTGTAAGCTCAAAGTCATCATCATGAGTATACCACAACCCGAGTGTTGGAGTACCCTTTAGATAACGAAAAATCCTTTTAACCCCGATAAGATGATTTAATTTTGGTTTCGCCAGATATCTAGAGCAAAGACACGTGGCGTACATGATATCAGGACGTGAGGCTGTGAGATACATGAGAGATCCGATCATTCCTCTGTACATGATATCACTTCTTGTTGTCAAATACAACTTTAAATCCTTTATCACATATTTGAGAGACTGAAAGTAAGTTGTTCTATAGTTGTTGAATGTAGTTAACCTTGTCAAACTTCACTTTCTCGTTTCCCACTTCACCTTTTGCAGTGATGTAACCTCCTTTGTTCCCAGCAAATGAAACATGTCCCCCTTTAATTTTTTTGAGGTTGAAAATAAGGGACGAATTTCCTATCATGTGCCTGGACGCCCCACTATCAATAATCCAGGTATTAGTGATAGCGTTGTACCGGACACCCTGTACATATAAAGAAACTTATTAGTTCAGATCTGGGACCAAAGCCTTAACTGGCTTAGGTGACCCAGAGGAATCACACATCATAAACTCAACCCATTGTCCTTTATAGGATGAGGGCACAACCTTCTTCTCTTGTCCTCACTATCAGACATGTTACTTGATTTTTCTTTCCATAAGCCAGTTTTGTGTAAGGCCTGTTTGTGGTAAACGGACGACTGACTTATGGTTTGAACTTTAGGTTCACTAACACTTTTAGGTGGAGTGTTAGATCTTACTATAGGAAAACTTGTTTTCGCATCATAAAGTTCAATTTTCTTTTTGGGCATATGATAATAGACAATTAGAAGAAATATGTCCTCGTTTTCCACAATTGTAGCAAGATCTCGCTTCTACAGATTTAAGAAAGCTTTTATGTGATGTTGAGTTTGGTGAAGGTGTGAAGTGTGTCTGGTTGGGTTTTGTCATTTCACTTTTAGATGTTTCAGCCTTGTTCACAAAATTAATTGTTTTAACATTTGAACATCTTTACCTTTCATTTTATTTGGACTTGGATGATTAATACGTTTTTGGTTAACTGGCTTAGTCATTTTGGGTTCTGAAATATACATTGGTGAACCTGACCTTACATGAACCTTTTTAATTTCATCATCCAAATTCTCAACTGGCATCTTGCCTTTTGATTTCAAAGTAGACTCCTTCTGTTTAGTGCCAGATTTCACCGTTAACCGTGGAATCAGGATCACTAACCAGAGGAGTGGACACCACATGATCCTTAACTGGGTTGTTATTAATAGGTCTACATTTTGTATTCACGAGTATCTCATGTGGTGGTGGAAATACATTGTAACCCAACCCTTCCCCACTATTTCATTCTTTCACTAAGTTTTGAACTATGTGAGAAGAACTAGCCCAACTATGTAGTTTTTGTTTTAAAGAATTAACCTCGACTCCCAAAAATGCTTTCTCCTTTTTGTTTCTTCTAAAGAATTTAAATAAAACTTTATATCTTTTGATTGATTTAGAGAAACAACCTCGGTTTCCCTTAGTTGTTTCACTAAAAGTTCTATTTTTTCTTTGAAATTGCACTCATTTTGTTTTAATATACGATTAGCTTCAGCGCAGAGTTGTAAATCATTTACTAAGTTATCATTGTGTTCTAATAACCTAGCAAATTTCAGATCAATGCTTTCTCTAAATTTTTTACATTCAGAACAAGCATGTTTATCAAATAATTGATCTGTAGAACTTACCTGTAAGGAGTCAGTTGAATCAGCCATCAAGGCAGAGTTAGACTCTTCGGTGGCTGGAGATTCTAAACTTGTTGCTCTGAGTTCTTCCTCAACTAAGTGATTTACCACATTCACAGCTTCTTCTGTATCTGACATCGCTTGCTTAGCTGTTATCTCACCTTGACTAGAAGATGCATCATCTAATGCTTCGAAAAAGGCTATATTTGATTCTCCAGGAGAAACAAAGCGGAAGGACCAGTCTTGCCCTTCATCACCTTGAGCAGTTAGAGCCTTTGTTTCTTTGCTTGAAGAAGCAGCTCTAATCACGTCCTTGTCTTGACGGTTGAATGTAGGAAATGGGTTTCCGTTTCCTGTTTTCTTGGGCTCTACACATTCACGTTTAAAATGCCCCTTTTCATCACAGTTGTAGCACGTGACTTTGGTTTTGTCAAAACCAAAAGTCGTATCTTTTATGGCTACTAGATTCTGCCCCGTCTTGTTGACAAATTTTTTAGCTCTTCTGACTGCACTTGCTGGAGCGCACATGATGTCCATTCTCTTCGGCTCATTCTCGTCAACTTGCTCGTAATCTTCATCTGCAAGATGACAATTTCCAATCTTCCCGAAAATTAAACCATCATAGGATTGAACAACAGCTGCTAGAAGATCCATATGCTCCATAGCCACTTCCACTACGATATTACCGAGATTCTCGGTCTTCAACTTCGTAGTATTGGCTTTAGGCACTATGTATTGGGTCCCTGATGTCCCTGATGTTTTTGGTCCTGAAGTCGTGGTTGGGGAAGGAGCAGTTGAAGTAGACACAAATGATGTTTGTAATGGTGCTCTTGAAACGGCTGAAGTAGGAACGGAGTTGTAGAGTGAAGGATTCTGAACGTAGGATCCTTTCTTCGACTTGTACTTCATCCGTAGTTCATCCTCCCTTAACTTTAAGATAAAGTCATTTATGTCTAATGTTGCAAGAATATCATTCTATCTTAGGTTAGATACAAATGAGTCCCATTTCTTTGGCAAACCATCAGCAAAACTTGAAACTTTGTTTTCCATTGATGTGGTTACGCCATGAGTGGGCAGCTCACTCATCAGATGATAAAATCTGTCAATAATATCATCTAAGCTCTCATTCCCTATCGAAGAGAATTTATCAAACTCCTTCTTGAGAGCCTTAGCCTTAAGTGCCTTCAACATCGCGTTTCCGTCAAACCTCTTCTCTAGAGCTTTCCATAGTTTTTTAGCCTGCTTGTTCTCAGAAAACTAATGAAATATGTCTTTTGGGATTGATTAAGTCAACAGGGCATAAACTTTTTTCTCAGCATTATAGAGTATCTTCTAAGCTTCACTCATACCTCCCAAAGTCAACTTGACTCCATTTGCACTAACTGGTACCGTGTAACTAGTCTCTATGGAAGTCCAAGATCGGGATCAACTCCATTTAGGTAAATCTTAAACCGCTGTTTCCACTAAGGATATTCATCTAACATTAACAACTTTGGCATTTTAGTATGATTATCAATCTCATATTCCAGAAGTATTAGGTTCTAGATGCGTGAGTCCTCCCGACAGTAAACGCAACAAACTAATTTTCCATTTATATAAACTTAGTACTTGGAGAGCGGGACAATTTCACTCGTGCGAATGGGCTGTAAGTATGGATCACTAGTGTGTAACACCCGGATATTTTCTTTGAAGCCGACGAAAGAAGAAAAAAAAGAAATAAAGTCCAAAGTCGGGGGACCAAACCTACCAAAACAAGAGAAAGATTGGATAAGTGGGAGAATAAGTGGGGAGGGCAGCCCACACTCTCCCCACACTTGCAAAATTCTGCCCAAAGAGAGAAGAGAAGGAGAAAAGGGAGAAAAAGGGGTTTCAAGCTTGGTTTGTGTGTATTCGAGCGTGGAAATCGAAGTGCAGCGGGTCAAATTGAAGCTCTACTCGACGGTGTCGTTTGTGTTAGTTTTAAGACCCCTCTTTTACCCGTTTTCAACTGATTTGGGGCTAGAACACATAGTGAAAACCTGTTTTTGAAATGTGTGTGTTTGACCCGTGTGTATGTGTTTGTGTGTAATGCGGGTGATGTATGATTTCGGGCTTGTGTGTGCTTGTATGGTGTTGTGATATGCATTCCTAAGGTTTAGGATGGTTTATTTGGGCTTAGAAGAGGTTTGGAAGAGCTTGGAGATCAAAATGGCAGATTAGGTTCGGGATGAACTGCATTCTGCACCAGTTAGGGCTATGCGATCGAATGGCATGCGATTGGAGGCCATACGGCTGAAAGGAATGCGACTGAGGTCCATATGCTTGCCAGTCATGCGATTGAGGTTCATTCATATAGGAGTCATGCGACTGGAGCCCATACGCAGGCTAGTCGTGTGACTCAGGGTCATTCGCATGGGAAGTCATAAGATTGAGGTCCATACGTCTAGGTTTCATCCGCATTGGTTCATTCGCATAGGTGTTCATTCTCATATTATCCATTCGCATGATGTTTAGTCACCTGGACGACCATTCGACTGAAGGGTGCCCATACGCCCAGGTAGGGCTTGTGCACTTGAGGAAAACGTAGTTTATTTACTGACTTTCAGGGGAAAGTGCAGATGTAAGTTTTGATGTGGAAGGTTTCCGGGACTTCATATAAGTTGACTTTTGAGGTCATAGATGCTATGTTGGGCATGTTGATGGCGTATGATGTTGTATGATTATGCATGATGTATGCTATGTATGTATGATGACGCCCTGTATGATGATGTTATTGACTGTGTATGTTATGTTCCTTGCTTTGTATGTTTATCATTCCTGTGGCTTTACGTGGAATGTAAATGAATGAAATGAAAATTATTATGTAACGTAAAGTGGAATATATTTAAAAGAGGAGCATGATGGATGCATGCATTAATGAATGATGAAAGTAATGAAAGTCTTGCAAGCCTTGTATGTCGGGACACGCCCTATTGTAGGGTGTTAGCCTAATGGTGAGCCGGTTTGCTACCCTAGAAGGATGCATATCGGGGTCTTTCTTTGTGATTGACCATTCATATGGAACCATTGTTGCTTGCCTTCAGTACTGTGGCCAGAGGTGCTGTGCACCGTGATGGAAGGTCTATGATAGGCTTCAGCCCGGTACCATGTGACAGAAGGGTAAAGTTCATGGTTTTGAGGGAAAGAAAAGATGTAATGAGGAATGTATGAATGAAAGTAAGAATGTATGAATGAATGGAAGTTAATGAACGATGAAGATAATAATGACATTAACTATGTGTATGTATGATGTATGATCACATGAAAGTAAAGAACAGTTTTAATAAAAGAAAAGTATGTTTTATTGTAAAACTAGAACTCACTCAACAACGCTGACTTTTATGTGTTTCCAGTTGGTAGGTAATGATTGCTGAGAATGGCACGGGGTGGCTACTCAGCTCTTTTGGATGTCATCCATTTTTATAATGCTTTTGTGATGTAATGCAACATGTATTTTGTAACTTGATGATGATGTATTATTTTGCAAAAGCCTTTATTATGAAATGGAATGTTTTGTTTAAATCTTTCTGCTGCAATGTTTTTATGTAATATGATGAAATTATATGTTTTATGTGCGATGATTGACCAGCTGTAAGCGTTCCGGGAACGAGGCCTTACAAGTTGGTTTCAGATCCAAAATTTAAGTGAAGTGAGTAAATTTTAAAAATAACCTTAACTTAAACTGAGAATGGGACGAAAAAGGAAGGGATGCCAATCTGAGTAGCTGCGTGCCATCAGGTATTTCCATAATGTTAACCGGTATTATATGCACATGTTATGTGTTTGTGTGTTGTTTGTAGATTTAAATACTAATGTAGTCAGGAAAGGAAATGCTTGGGGTATGATGAGTAAAGTAAGTGGCTAATCACAATTGGCCACTGCAATTAAGGACTTACTATACTTGACATAAACTGAGCTGTTCTCTTGAATGATCGTGTTGGTGTGTGAATCTTTCAATGTGCGTGTGAATGGCCGGTGGTAGATTTTCGAAAGCTTCACGAGGTGGTGGTCGTGATGGGCTTGGTGCTGAGCAGCGACCCAAGAGGGGAAGACCCAGAGTTGAAAAGGTGGTTCATGAGGAACCCGAGACCCTTCATCCGGAGGGAGGTGATGAGAGTGCCAATCTAAGATCCTCAGTAAAGGAGGCTGTTGTAGAGGAAGTCCATCAGGTCATGCAGACGATCTTACCGTCTGTTGTGACTGAAGTGATTAAGGCTGTACGGGAAGGGGAGAGACAAGAGAGGAATAGGTCCTCGGAGGACGGGAGCAACTTCAGACTGAAATGGTTCTCTTTGATGATGCAAGCCTATAACTATGGGTCCGTGCAGGAGGCGACACAAGGTTGTAACTATGGGGCGTTTCAATGATGCAAACCCCTACTTTTGATGGTAATAGCACTGCTGCTGCTGCTCACCAGTGGGTGAGAGAAATAGAGGCTGTCTTGAACATCAGCGAGTGCCAAGAAGATCAGAAGGTAAAGTTTGCTGCCCATTCTTTTGTGGACTCAGCTCTGTGCTGCTGGGACGATATAGTCCATGATGAGGGTAGTCGGGCTATTGGGAGGATGAGATGGTCCGACCTGAAGAAGTTGGTGATTGAGGAGTTCTGTTCTTATAGAGAAATGGATAAAGTTGAGAGAGAATTCCTGAAGCTGAAGGCGGGAACCATGACACATCAGCAGTATACTACCAAGTTCAACGAGATGGCACGTCTGGTGCCGGATCAGATGACGCCTCTGTCGTGGAAGATTAAGAGGTACATTCAGGGCTTGCCAGCGGATATTCACAGGCACATGATCGCTGCCCGACTGAGTACGTTTAGGTTGGCGGTGGATTTTGCAGGAAGATTGTATGATGAGAGAGCAGTGGTGGTGGTGGCTGAAGGTAGCAAGAAGGGTGGTGATGATCGAAACTGGAACGGGAAGAGGTTTGGTCGGGGTGATGCCTCAACGGGTAACAAGAAGGCACGGGTGGACGACTGCCGTGTGGTCGCATCGGGTGCGGGTTTGAAGAAGTGTGGTAGGTGTGGAAAAGAGCATAGCGGGGAATGCAGGCTGGGGTCAAACTTGTGCTTCAAATGTGGGAAGATGGGGCATATGGAAAGGGATTGTCATACGGTCCGGTGCTTTAGGGCCACATAAGTAAGGATTGTAAGAAGCCGAGGGCTGAGGGTTTTGGGGTGAAAAAGAGGGGTAGTGAAGGACCGAGGGTGAGCGCCAGGGCATTCACTATGACACAGGAGGAAGCGAGGACGGACCCTGATGTTGTGTCCGGTATGTTTCTAGTTAATCCAACTTTTACGTCTGTGTTATTTGATTCGGGTGCAGTAAAAGTTTTATTTCTGCTGCTTTCTGTGCTAAGCTTCCTGTTAGTAGTAGACGTGTCGATGCGCCCTTTGATGTAGAAACTGCCATAGGTAAGTCTACCAGGATTTCTGAGATGATAGAGGATTGTGATGTGGAACTAGAAGGTCATAAATTTTTTATTAGATCGTTCGTGATGACCTTAGGTGGTTTCGATTTGGTTCTTGGGATGGATTGGTTAGCGGACTTTAGGGCAAACATTGTGTGTCGTAAGAAGATGATTTGTCTGACAGCGCCTGACGGGAGTTCTACAACTATTTATGGGGATCGGGTCATGACGATCCTGAAAGTAATCTCAATGGCGGTGGCAGGAAAGTGTATGAGGCTTGGATGTAGTGCCTACTTGGCTTATGTAAAGGATGTGGATACGTTAACACCACAACCGTCTGAAGTACCGGTTGTGTGTGACTTTCCAGACGTGTTCCCAAAAGACTTACCAGGAGTGTCACCTGACAGAGAGATCGAGTTTCAGATTGATATGATACAGGATGCGCAACCTGTTGCCAAGGCACCGTATCGGTTGGCTCCAACGAAGATGAAAGAGTTGATGGAGCAGTTGCAAGAGCTGCTTGGTAGGGGGTTCATTAGACCAAGTATCTCTCCTTGGGGTGCTTCGAACCTGTTTGTGAAGAAGAAATACGGTAGTATGAGGATGTGTATTGACTACCATGAGCTGAACAAGTTGACGGTGAAGAACCGATACCCCTTACGAGAATAGATGATTTGTTCGATAAGCTTCAAGGTGCCAGTTGGTTTTCAAGGATAGACCTTCGATCGGGCTACCATCAGTTGAAAGTGAAGGAGCACGACATCCCTAAAACAGCTTTTCGCACGCGTTATGGTCACTACGAGTTTCTTGTCATCTCTTTTGGTTTGACCGCCAACTGTTTTTATGGATCTGATGATTCGAGTGTGTCGGCCGATGTTGGATAAATTAGTGATTGTGTTTCTTGATGATATCTTGATTTATTCAAAGAGCGAGATAGAGCATGCCGGTCATATTTGGTAGGTTCTGGAGACGTTAAGAAGGGAGAAGTTGTACGCCAAGTTCTCTAAGTGCGCGTTCTGGTTTTGCGAAGTTCAGTTCTTGGGTCACGTTGTAAATCCCGATGGGATTATGGTGGACCCGGCAATGGTGGAGGCGGTGATGCAATGGAAGTCTCCAAAGACGCCATCCGAGATTCGTAGTATCTTGGGTTTGGCAGGCTACTACAGAAGATTCATTCAATACTTCTCCAATATCACTTCTCCACTAACCAAGTTGACTCAGAAAGATGTGAAATTTGTATGGGGTCAAGCTCAAGAGAAGGAGTTTGAAGAATTGAAGGTGAGGTTGACTCAAGCTCTTGTTCTGTCATTGCCCGATGGAAGTGAAGATTTGGTGGTTTATTCTGATGCTTCCTACTCGGGGTTGGGGTGTGTGTTAATGCAGAGATGGAAGGTTATAGCCTATGCATCTTGATAGTTGAAGGTTCACGAGGTCAATTATCCTACTCATGACTTGGAGCTAGCAGCAGTGGTCTTTGCATTAAAGATTTGGAGGCACTATCTGTATAGGACGAAGTGCACCATATTCACTGACCACAAGAGCTTGAAGTACTTCTTTGAGCAGAAGGACCTGAACATGAGACAGAGACAATGGTTGGAGCTCATAAAAGATTATGACTGCGAGATCCATTACCATCCGGGCAAAGCCAACGTGGTGGCCGATGCCCTTAGTCGGAAAGAGGGACCCGAACCGATTCGGGTGAAAGCGTATAAGCTAATCATGACCTCTGACATGATGAAGCAAGTTAAAGAGTTTCAAGATGAGGCATTGTAGGAAGATCATCTTAACTCGGAAAGAATGAGAGTTCTGGTTGTAGAACTGGGTGAAAACACAATTGGTGTTAAAACCCCATTTGGACGAGTGTGGATTCCTCGTTTTGGGGATCTACGCATGAGGATCATGGATGAATCTCACAAGACTCGATACTCCATTCATCCTGGTGCCACAAAGATGTATCAAGACATGAAGAAAGATTAGTGGTGGCCGGGTATGAAACGAGATGTGGTGGAGTATGTGAGTAAATGCCTTACTTGTCTACAGGTGAAGGCCGAACATCAGAAGCCGTACGGGAAGATCCAACCTTTGGATATACCGGAATGGAAGTGGGAGCACATAACCATAGATTTCATTACGAAGCTGCCATGTACTCCGAAAGGGTATGATGCTATATGGGTGGTTGTTGATCGTCTGACGAAGAGTGCTCATTTCCTACCCATTCGCGAGACGCATTCATTTGAGAGGTTGGTGGGTCTATTCATCTAGAAGATTGTAACTCGTCATGGTGTGCCAGTGTCTATTGTGTCTAATCGTGACACCCGGTTCACATCAAAATTCTGGAAGAAATTCCACGACACGATGGGGACGAGGTTACACATCAGCACAGCTTATCATCCCCAGACTGATGGTCAGTCAGAGAGGACCATTCAGACATTAGAGGACATGCTTCGGGCATGTGTTATTGATTTTGGGGGAATTTGGGATGACCACTTACCATTAGCTGAATTCTCATACTACAACAGTTATCATGCCAGCATTGGTATGCCACCTTATGAGATGCTATATGGTAGGAGATGCAAAACACCTGTCTGTTGGGGTGACATTGGTCAGAAGGAGTTAGGGAGCGTCGATGTGATCGAGGCTACGACTGAGAAGCTTGAAAGAATCAAAGCCTTCATGAAGGCAGCCAAAGATGGACAGAAGTCGTATGCTGATAAACGACGCAGTCCGATTGAGTTCCAGGTGGGTGACCGAGTTATGTTGAAGGTCTCACTATGGAAGGGTATCATTCGTTTCCGAAAGCGGGGCAAGCTGAGCCTGGGGTACATAGGCCATTTCCGAATCATTTCCCGATTAGGAGAGGTGGCCTATAGATTGGAGTTACCAAATGAGTTAAGTGGAATTCACTCGACGTTCCACGTATCTCATCTAAGGAAATGTTTGGCGGACGAGGATATGATTGTTCCACTGGAAGATATCGAAGTAGACGCACGGATCAATTATGTGGAGCAATCAGTGGCAATCATCGATCGAAAAGAGAAGAGGCTGAGGAATAAAGTGGTTCCTCTTGTGTGTGTACAGTAGAAGCACAGAAAAGGATCCGAGTCAACGTGGGAGACTGAAGAAGAAATGAGGCATCATTACCCACGTCTGTTCGAGGAATAACCGGTTTCGGGGACGAAACCTATATAAGGGGGGTGGACTTGTACCACCCGGATATTGTTTTTGAAGCCAACGAAAGAAGAAAAAAAGAAATAAAGTCCAAATTGGGGGACCAAACCTGCCAAAACAGGAGAAAGATTGGATAAGTGGGAGAATAAGAGGGGAGGGCAGCCCACACCCTCCCCACACTTGCAAAATTCTGCCCAAAGAGAGAAGAGAAGGAGAAAAGGGAGAAAAAGGGGTTTCAAGCTTGGTTCGTGTGGATTCGAGCGTGGAAATCGAAGTGTAGCGGGTCTATTCGAAGCTCTACTCGACGGTGTTGTTTGTGTGAGTTCTAGGACCCCTCTTTTACCCGTTTTCAACTGATTTGGGGCTGGAACACATAATGAAAACCCGTTTTTGAAATGTGTGTGTTTGACCAGTGTGTATGTGTTTATGTGTGATGCGGGTGATGTATGATTTTGGGCTTGTGTGTGCTTGTATGGTGTTGTGGTATGCATTCCTAAGGTTTAGGATGGTTGAATTGGGCTTAGAAGAGGTTTGGAAGAGCTTGGAGGTCGAAAATGGCAGATTAGGTTTGGGATGAACTGCATTCTGCACCAGTTAGGGCTATGCGACCGAATGGCATGCGATTAGAGGCCATACGGCCGAAAGGAATGCGACTGAGGTCCATACGCATGCCAGTCATGCGATTGAGGTTCATTCGTACGGGAGTCATGTGACTGGAGCCCATACGCAGGCCAGTCGTACGACTAAGGGTCATTCGCATGGGAAGTCATGTGACTGAGGTCCATACGCCTAGGTTTCATCCCATTGGTCCGTTCGCATAGGTGTTCATTCGCATATTATCCATTCGCATGATGTTCAGTCGCCTAGACGGCCATGCGACTAAAGGGTGCCCATACGCCCAAGTAGGGCTTGTGCACTCGAGGAAAACGTAGTTTTTTTACTGACTTTCGGGGGAAAGTGCAGATGTATGTTTTGATGTGGAAGGTTCCCGGGAGTTCATATAAGTTGACTTTTGAGGTCATAGACACTATGTTGGGCATGTTGATAGTGTATGACGTTGTATGATTATGCAAGATGTATGCTATGAATGTATGATGATGCCCTGTATGATGATGTTATTGACTGTGTATGTTATGTTCCTTGTTTTGTATGTTTATCTTTTCCATGGCTTTACGTGGAATGTAAATGAATGAAATGAAAAGTATTATGTGACGTAAAGTGGAAGATAATGAAAAGAGGAACATGATGGATGCATGCATTAATGAATGATGAAAGTAATGAAAGTCTTGCAAGCCTTGTATGTCGGGACATGTCCCGTTGTAGGATGTTAGCCCAACGATGTGCGGGTTCGCTACCCCAGAATGATGCACATCAGGGTCTTTCTTGTGATTGACCATTCGTATGGAACCATTGTTACTTGCCTTCGGTACTATGGCCAGAGGTGCTGTGCACCATGATGGAAGGTCTATGATAGGCTTCGGCCCAATACCATATGCCGAAAGGGCATAGCACATGACAATGGTACACCTGAACATTATCTTCGGTACTGTAGCCAGAGGTGCTGTGCACCGTGATGGAAGGTCTATGATAGGCTTTGGCCCAGTACCATATGACGAAAGGTAAAGTTTATGGTTTTGACGGAAAGAAAAGATGCAATGAGGAACATATGAATGAAAGTAAGAATGTATGAGTGAATGGAAGTTAATGAACGATGAAGATAATAATGACATTATCTATGTGTACGTATGATGTATGATCACATGAAAGTAAAGAACGGTTTTAATGAAAGAAAAGTATGTTTTATTGTAAAACTAGAACTCACTCAGCAACACTGACTTTTATGTGTTTCCAGTTGGCAGGCAATGATTGCTGAGGATGGCACGGGGCGCCTACTCAGCTCTTTTGGATGACATCCATTTTTATAATGCTTTGTGATGTAATGTAACATGTATTTTGTAACTTGATAACGATGCATTATTTTGAAAAAGCCTTTATTATGAAATGAAATGTTTTGTTTAAATGTTTCCGCTGTAACGTTTTTATGTAATATGATGAAATTATATCTTTTATGTGCGATGATCGACCAACTGTAAGTGTTCCGGGAACGGGGCCTTACATCGTGCGAATGAACCATGAGTATGGATCACTCGTGCGAATGAACTATTAGTATGGATCACTCGTGCGAATGAGGAGTGCGAATGAATTCAATCATGCGATTGGATTCAGTTGTGAGTATGAACAAGATGATTGGAAGAAAACGACTGGAGTTGTTCAGTCGTGCGAATGAGCTATGCGACTGAGTTCAGTCGTGCGAATGGAGTGAACGAATGAGTTCAATCGTAGGAATGTGCTAGTCGTGCGACTGAAGGCTGTTGTTTTTACAAAAACGAAGATTTTGACACTTTGACACAAAATACGATTTTTCTAAGATCCCTAATCTGCCGTATAGTGAAAAATCGAAACTTTAAAACCTAATACGTCAAAAACACCTGTTGAAGCAAACGTGGTGACTCTTTTGATTAAAGCGTAGGTTTTTTACACCAAACCTAATTGAATCAAACGCAAAATCAAGAGGCAAAGCTCTGATACCACTTGTTAGTATAGGACCGTGTACGTACGGTGTACTAACTGATTCTGCGTTTATACCGGATCATATAGTGCGTAATCCTATTTGATTGGCGATCCAATCAGTGAGAACGATTACCCAATCGATATAAGATTAAACTAAACGTTAAGAACGAGTAGGAATCGATCGGGAACAAACTATGAACTTGGACAGGCTGTTCGGGACGTTCTGGACGGCTAAGGTTTATGTGTATGCGTAATATCTCTTCCAATGTTTTGTTTTTCCACGAACTAGGTGGTATTTATAGGTGGTTTTCCATTCGTACGACTGAACCATTAGCATGGTTCTGTCATGCGACTGAATCATGCGATTTATCCATACGCACGACTGAAGATTCAGTCGTGCGACTGAGTCAATCTTATGTTTCAATCATACGACTGATCCAGTTTCCTGGTTCAGTCGTGCGACTGGTCCATAAGCATGATGTATTCATGCGTATTGTCCATAAGTATGGGCCATTACCATGAATTCTCATCCGACTAGGTTGAACACATTACTCAATTATTATTGACTTAGAATTGTGTACAACAACCTCAAACCTATATAAAAAGTCATACATATGAATTAAAAATAAATAAACATCAAATTATATATCATATTTCATTACTTCGTTACATTACACATATGTAAGAAACAAAAGACTTTTACATTAAAGCAAATAAACTAGATACACATGTATCTACATTTGGGAAAAGAACACAAAATAAAATCAAAAACAAAAAAAGAAAAAAAAAACTAAAAGAAAAGTGTTTCTTACAAGATTCTAACCTTACCAAAAGGTTGAATAACATCTATCTTACCATCAGACCAAAGTGGTCTATGTTTAAGATATACATTCGAAATAATAGTATTTAAATCCATTTTCAAGTTTGACATTTCATAAAAAAATAACCAAGAGCCAGTTGTCACTCAGTTGGTAGTATTCCCCCACTTCACTTTTAAAGTATAGTAATGTAAATGGATCTAAATGAACCATAGTTAAAAAATCCTTCTATTTAACAACAACTTGCATTTTTTCCCGCATGCGTGTTGGATGAGCAAAGGCTTGTAGTCATCGACATGTCAACCCACCGGCAGGAGGCGGCACTTCCGACGGAGACACCACCGGACCCGATAACCCTTAAGAGCAATGACGGCCACTCTTGGGTCGGATGAAGGTGACGTCGGATGCTGGTTGAGCCATGGCCAACAGAGCCGCCGCCACAACAACCACCAGTGATAAAGACATGCTCAAACAACATACTACGACCTCAAAATAACAGAACCCCTAATAGGCAAAGAATAATATGACATTCGTGTACAAAATTTACACAATTAAAAGGTTACCTTTATAACCTCCTACCGGACTTGCAGTTGCTTTGTCACAAGATCGAGCATGTTCTAAAAAAACAGAAAAGTTATCTGACAAGTCATTAAGTGGTAACTGCGAACTTGATAAGTTGTACAAGATTGGAACGACAACCTCAGAGTGGAGTGATTTTTCAAAAACAAAAAAACCCTAAGTGATTTTAGCAGTACATATTAGAAATTTGGTTAATTATTTATAGGGTTTTCCATCAAATATTATATACTCGATCCTAAAAAAAAAATAGTCGGATGAACGGTGAAAAACACGATTGCCAAAAGTTTGTGGTTATAGTAAAAATTGGTAATACATAATTCTCACCGGTAAAAATGTAATTAACTTAAATTTTTATATTTTAATAAAAAAGTATTTATAAAGATATATGACAACATCATAATTCTCATCATAAATTGTTTTTTTCTTCTATTTGTTATAAAATAATCACATTAATACTAATAATATTATTTAATTTGTTTTTAGATTAAGTCTCACGCGTTGCTACGGGGGGCGTAAAACTATGACAAGTAACATCAATGTCATATTACTGTCAACGACCACTAACACCAGAAAAACTTGTATTAATAAAAGAAATAATATAAAACCGAACGGAAAGTAGACATAAAACGTTGAATCACGCACATGAAATGTACAACATTAAAAACTAAGTTGATCTAAGACTCATGCGTTGTGACGGAACCGTTAGTGGAAAAAAATAAGTTTAAACATTTATCCACACTTTACGGTGTGTTAACTCGTAAAATTCGTAAAACGAAAATTACAAAATATGAAAAGTACAGGAACAAAGTTGAAAGTAAAAAATTGTAGATGTTAAATCGTAAAAGATGTAAAACGTTAGTAATTAGTAACATATATAATTTTTTTAATAAATTAAGAAAAATATATTTTTATTAATATTATTTCTGAATATTTTTTTATAAAATAAGAAAATTTTCTAAAACATTACACTTTCTAAAAAATATGAAATTGTTTCTGAAAAGTAAAATATCTATAAAAAGTAATTGAAATTGAGAGTTACAATAAACAAGTTTTAAAAAATGATAATTTTTACAAACGTTTGTTTTGGAACAACATATTCATTCTATTAATAATAAGATAGATTTAAATAATATTTTATCTTATAATGATGTTTTATAATTAAGAAAATTCTATTTCATTAATATTTTTATTCAACTTATACAATACACGGGTTTTCTGTATATGATTATAAATAAGCATATTGATTAAGCTACAAACATCTTAACACATTTTAGTGTAAATATAGTAAAAAAATAATGTTTTTACTTAAGGTTTTGGATACTTTCTCTTTGTCCCTTCCGGTTCGACAACAGAAGCATTCTCAGCTCTGGAAGAAGATGAAGCTACCGAGATAGGAATTAGAAGAATTTTAGTTTCATTTATTACTTTTTGGCTGACTTAAATTATTTATATATACTTATATATTCTACTTATCTATTTGATTTTTTAGATTACCTACTTTTTTTTTCTCTTATAACCTATAAAAATTTAATGTTATATATTTTTAAATATACCGTTATGACTTGCTTAATTTCATCTACGATTCATGTAAATTCATTTAAACCGCCACCAAATGTACCCTAAATATACTAGTAGGTAAATAGGTTTAATTTATCGGAACCTTAGATTGTCCCCAACACTAAAAGTCGTCATTCCCACAAATAATCTCAGTTAGCATGTCATATCAGATTTCTACTAACTTTTTTTATATGTTATTCCCACAATTAATTTTTACCCAACACCATCCTTGCCATAAACAACTATTAAAAAAACAAAACAACATACATTTTGTGTGTGGGCCCCACAAAATGCATCCCTGGAGCGCTTTTGGCAAAGGGTGGGTGAAGGACGGATGGACATGCACAATGCAACCCTTTCGAAGGGCGGCAGTGAAAGGACTAAGGGCACTACGTTGTGGATAGTCTTGTATCGCCAACGTTATTGCTGCCTTCGTGGTGGAACTAATCCACCACCAGATCTACCCTAATCTACCATCAAAGTGGCTTCAGATGTTGAGGGTGAATTAGATTAAGGTGAATCGCGGAAGTTGTTGCTTTCCTCCGCTACTCCTTCTGTGCTGTAGACATGATTTAGGAGGATATAACAAATGTCTGGTTTTAATATCATCTTCTCCCTCTGTTTCCTCTTATGCATGACACCACAAAAGGTAGATGCAGACATATGTCAAGGAACGTAAACCCTCCTCCACCCTTGATAAGAAAACCAACGAATCAGATGTATAAAATCACTATTCATTTCAGTTAATTTTTAATTGTAGGCCAATTTTTTAGTATCACAGTTGTTATTTAAATGTTTCAAAATGTATAACTTTTATATATAATAATTTATTTTTAATCCATCTAAACCTCGAAAAAGTTTTTGCTTTATTGTAAGTTCTTATATTTAACACTTAACAACAATTTAAGGTTTTGACTTAAAGAACCACTTAAATGTGTGCAATGTTTTTGGAATCGGATCGGACGTCGAACCTGACGTTTTATTGGTATGGTGGTCGGACCGGATTTAACTATTTTAATTATATTTATATATGATTTACATATATCTTTTATAGTTATATATAAAACTTAACTATATTCGTATATTCTATGTACTAATTTATGGTTTAACACCCCGTTTTTACCCATTAAAATCAAATAAAAAAAATTCAAAAACCGGTCCAGCCAGCGGTTCGGGACGAACCGGCAGGTTCGACCAGTCCAAAACGAGTCGATGCGAACCGGACCGGCCACCGGACCAATCCCCGGTCGAACCGGTCGGACCGGCCGGTCCGATCCGGTCACGAAATCATTGAATGTGTGTATATCATATAAAAAAATAATGGCTTTTTAATCACCATTGATTATATTAGTTGAAAACCATCATATATACAACTAACTTTAGTAAACCCGTGTATTACATAAGTTAAATATATAAAATATTAATATAATAAATTTATTAATTATAAAATAATATTTTAAGATATGATATAATTTAAATTACGTATGAGAAATGACTATAAATAATAAAACAATGATATCAACTTTTTAAGATTTTGTTTTTAAAACATTTTTTTAATTAAACATTTTGTTCTAAAACAAAACGTATAAAAATGTATTTTTAAGAATTTTTATTACAACACCCAAATTTGCTTTTTTTTTAAATTTGACATTTTAAAAGTATCAATTTATTTAGAAACAACCTTAATAAATATATTTATTTTTTAATTTATTAAATATTAAAAAGTATAAAATGATATTATTAATAATTAAGATAATTATTTAATATGAGAGAGAGGCGAGAATATTTTAATAAGGATGATTGTGATGCTGATACGTAACACTTTTATTTACTTTTTTATTAGAATAGGAAGATTTAAAACCTTCTATAGTATGCGTGCTTAGTAAGTTATAATTGCAGCTTATGAATGATTATCAATTTATGTTACCTAACGAGGGATATTAATACTAGGACTATCAACTTTAACCATATTTTGTTTTAGCTATATTTTCTAATTATATTGAACCTATATTAAAATAAACTATAACTAAAATTAGTATACTTATTTATGTTTGAGTTCTAAGAGCATTTACACTAACTTTCTCATTCTTATCTTTCATTATTAATTAAAAACCATCATCACTTATAAGAAGTGTTAATTTTCTAAAAGTCTCAATGCTTTCCTATATCTATTTTTATTATAATTAAATAACACTTAACTATTAATTTTTATTATTTATTTTTGTCTTCCACTTATAAACACTTTTAAAAAATATATATAAAATAATAGATTTGAGGTATGACATCCGGTAATTTTCTATTACCAAACTCCATTAGTTTTATTAGGTCTTGCATACACGTTGTGAGCACATAACAGATGTCGTTGAACGTTGGTGACCTAATAATTAGCTTTGGACAACATATAATATAAGTTAATTAATAATTTTGATTATTATATGTGGCTATGTGATTCATGAGTTTTAAGTAATATTTATGAATTTCGTGTTATAATGTGACGACTTGTCAAATATGATCTATATGTAATGTGTTAATAGGAATATATGATTATTATTGTTGACTAATAATAATACATGAGTTTTGTATTTAAAAATTATTTAAAAAGTAATAAAAAGATTAGTTTTTATAAAATATAACAAGGAGGGTTTATTTTGTAATTACTACAAAAGTTAATATTAACAAAATAAACCCAACCCTAGCCCCCATAACCCTCCAAGTCATTGTCAAACACCTCAACCCCCATCCCCTTGTGATTTTTGATCAAGAACAACAAGAATCCATCGATTTTGGTTTGGTTTCAAGTGTTCCAACATGTTAGCAAGTGCTATTCTTGAGTATTACACGATTAAAGGTTAGATGTTTTATTTGATTTCATGGTTTGTGATTAAAGAACAATCCTAGTTCAATTGACATTGAAAAAGTCAAAATTGATGTTGTTGGATGATGTTATGATGTTTGTTGTATTGTATTCATGCTAGTTTACATGGATTATGCAAGAATTTCATGAAATCAACGTGTTATTCATACATTACTATAAGTAGAAACTTTTGTTCATTAGAATTGGGAATTTGATGAATTGTTGATGTTTATTATGCTTAGATGGTTGCTATGAACTAGATTAGGTATAAAATTGATGAATTCATGATTGAATTGATAATAGATTGGTTTTTGGGGTTACTTTCCCAAAAGGAAAATTTTATTGATATGAATCATTTGATCTTGTGAATTGGGCATATATATGGTGTTATATCATGCTAAAATGCTTGTTGATAATGTCTAATGTGTTAGAATGCGTTAATCGGGTTAATTGTGTTAGTATCTGGTACTTGACCAAACACCAATTGATTAACGTGTTAACCAAACCAAATAGTACGAAATCCTATTTGATTGGTGATCCAATCAGTGAGAACGCACGTAGAAACAATAATGTATTGAATCTAACGTCAAGAATCGATTAGGAATCAATCTACAATGTTCTATGAACTTGGAGTACGAACTTAGAGGCTTCTGGACGGCTAGGGTACGTCTGGAGTCGAAGTGGATTCAATGCTTATTTTTCTCCACGAATTAGGTGGTATTTATAGGTTAGGATTGCTCATTCGTTCAACTGAACCATCAGCATGGTTCATTCGTGCAATTGAGCCATGCGGTTGATCCATTCGCACACTGAGTGTTCAGTCGTGCGACTGAGTCAGACGCATGAAGTTGTTCAGGCGTATGAACTATTTAGGCGCATGGACACTCAGTTGCATGGCCATTCGGACGCATGACAACTTCACTTCACCAAGTTTGAATGTATTCAATATTATAACATAATGCATAACACTTCAAACAATCACAAACCTATATAATCAAGTCAATATGTGTTAAACAACTCATTAATGAAATATTAAACATTATAGACACAACCAAACATTTTGTATTTCATTAAGTACCCAATAATTACATAAGTGTAAGACATATTACATTCAGATCAGGATCTAGGTACATATATGTATCAACAAACTCCCCCTTGGACCTAGATCTATCTATTGTCTAACATCTTTCATGATTTCCTCAAACTTCTTGTGCTTAGCTTCTTTGGTGACTCTAGTGTTTATCTCAAAAGCAAAATAAAGTCTTATCACTTTCTGGAACTGTAAAGCTTGTACAATATGTTGTGGGTCGTAGAACAGTGGCCACTTGTATAAAGTATAAACATCTTGTGCTGACAAGTTGGTGAGCCATATCAGGTCAAACACCCTTATGGTTTCCATTGAGCCATTCCTGTTCAAGACTATTACGGCCTCTCCCGTTCTCCAATCGTAGTACCACCATTTGAAGTGTGGAGTGAAGTCCTGTGACATCTCACGTAGTGGGATCTTTGACATTGTACGTGGTGGACTCCACTTCAGCACTACTCTAGATTTGGTAGTTATGGTATCAACCTCAGATCTTCTGATGTACCTCGTTGGTTGTTGAGGTTTGAAGTTGACCCATCTGGTGTGCTACTCCCTCTTTAGAGCAGCTTCAAACCAGCCTGGCATCTTATGAGGGTTAGCATATAGCAATTTTAACTTTGCTAACTGGTTGAGCTCAAAACCTGGAAGAGTCTTCAGATCGTGTGGAAATCTGAAGTACTCAATTCCCTTCTCACGTTTAACTGCACAAACATTGAGATCTGCAAAATGTGCCCATGCTATGATCCTGCCTGCCACTTTTTGATGTTTCTTGACCTGATACAGTTTGGTGTAGACAGTTGACGTTGTCGTGCTGCGTTGGGCTCTTATCTCTTCAAAACATGCTGCCCATTCAGCGTTTTTGATGTTGACTTCAGTGTCTGAGGCTTGGGCCTTCTCTTTATCTTTTTCTGACTCTTGCTCCATTTTATCCAGAGTCTCAAAAGTGTCACTGACAAGAGTTTCTACCAGATTTGGAATGACATTTCCCTCATTGTCAGTGTACTCTGGATAATGTTATGCAGTGACATCTTCAATCTCGATCTCATCGACATCCTAAAGCTCATCGTCACTCTCCTTTTGCACAGTTGGAGCATCTTTGACAATCTCATCAACGTTTAGCTGGAACATTTCGGCTATCTGCTCGTTAGTGAGATCATGAATTATCTCTCCTTCTTTAGGAGCGTAATTCACCAATCTCCTGACAATCCCTTGCAGATCAAGAATCATTGTGAGTTGAGTCTTGATCTGTTGGAGGGGAGCAACACCATATTCATCTCCTTGAAAATTTGGATCTGCTTGATTTAAAACATGTAGCATATCAATCATTAATCAACAATCAAAGAAATAAACATCAATAATAACCATAAACATTAATTACATTTATTTGATACAATATTCAGATACACCTATGCATTTTTCACATGATTTAAATAACATAAACAACTATGCATTACTCTTGTCTTAAATAGCAGGTGTGTCAGTAGGATCAACAGAAGATGATGGGGCTCCTTGGTCCTTATTTTTCTTGGTGCGCCTCTCTTGACCTTGAGCTGATGTAGATGCTGCTGCATCTCCTTCTTTATCATCATCATCATCGACATTATCACCTGCATTAGTGTCATCCCCTTGATCATCACAGTCATCATCATCATCATCATCACTGTCATCGTCATCACCATCATCTCCATCTCCTTCTCTGATCTTTAGGGGCTCATCTTTGGATCCCTTCAGTCTCAGCATAAGCTTCTTGTTTTGGGCCTCTAAATCTTGTATCCTCTGTACTGAGGATGTATGCATCTCTCTCAGCTCTGTGATCTCTTGGCTCTAAGCCTCTATCCTTTGGGCTTGGGATGCATTAAGCTTCATCAGCTGATTAAGCTGAGAGGCTCGCTGTTCATCCGTTGCCAGCAGCTTCAGCACTAACCGGTTAAGATTAGCTAACTTCTCCTCCAACCCGACAGATGGGTAAGAGGATCCAAAAACCGGTGGGACCTGTGAGGAGGTCCCGACTCCATGGCCTGTGGTGGTGGTAGTGGATGTAGAGAAGATTGGGGGTGGTATAGATGTGGATGGCGGTGGATGAGCTATAGTGGTGGTGGATGGGAAGTGTGTAACTGATGGAGTAGGTGTGGAAGTGGTGGTGGGTGGAATGGTGGTAGTGGTGGGTAGGTGGAGTGGTAGATGTGGTGGTAGGAAGTGGAATGGTAGATGTAGTAGTGGGAGCTGTGGTGGTGATGAAGGTGAGTCGTCTCTTCTTCTTCTTCATGTCGTGGGGCTGAGCCATCCTCTTCTTCCTCGATCCTGTCGAGGAGGATACTCCCCCTAGAACACGGCTTGGCAGATCGGGAGCATAAGTAGGGCCAGCAGTAGTCTCTCCCAATCTGCCGTGGCGTCCACCAATCTCCCGAAGCCCCTGGTCTGTGGGAACAACCTTACTTCTCACAGTTCGGGTTAGTGGCTCCTCATCTGACTCCTCTTCCTCCTCACCAGGTATAAATTCCCGGTGGAAGCCAGCGGACTCTGCAATATCTCCAGTGGGGGCAGATACAGGAGATGCACTATCAGTAGTGGGGCCACTTGGTCGAGTGGGCAATGTATCTCCTGCATCCCCGCTATCATCATCATTAGAGTCATGCTCTGGGAGCTGTAGCTGCTCATCGTCGGAGTCGCTGTCTGTGTGACGCCACTTATGTCTGCCTGGCGCCACATAACTCTCATTGGCCAGATGGCCTATCAGTCTCTTCACCTGGGGCTTTACCTGCTTACCCAGGTAGACTCTTATATGACCCAGGGTCGTATCGTCCATAATCTCTAGAGCCACAGCATCGCGGCGCTCCTTAGGAAGTGATGGCAGCTTCTCATCGAAAATCAGCTGCAAGAACCTGGGGTACATGCAAAAACCCTCCTTACCCTTTGCCTCTAGGTTCTCCACAAGGTAAGAGAATATCATGCTCGAGAAGCTGAAGGGGTAGTTCAGCACCAGTGCCACATAGGCATTCTGGATCTGGTCTGAAAGATCATCAAACCCGCCCCTTCTGGAAGCAATGCACTTCAGTATGACATGTGCCAAGTACTTGTATTGGGGACACAGGTTGCTCTTGTTGAGCACACCTGAGTTGATGTCCCCAGCGTACTTAATCCTCAAAAAGCAGCCTCTCACTATCAACGGGTGTAGCTTGGTGGGGTATCCAGCATCATCTCCCAACCCAAGTACATGCTGAATGTCTTCAGCTGTAATCTCTATGTCCATACCAAGGATGGAGCTCCTAATGCTGTATGGCTCTCATGATCTATCCACAGATGCATTCTCCCAAAAGGCCTGGTGTAAAGACCTGTAGGGAGTGCATGGAGTAGAGATGGCCTTGTGGATCCTTGATCGCCTAAGAAACACGATAATCTCTGTAAACTCGGCGCCATTCCGAGTAGCGTGGTCTAGATGAGCACATATATTGTGCTTAGGGTTGATAGACCATCTAGCAGCCATCAATCTGAAACACAAGACACATAATCATTAGATACTCACATAACACATACCATTTCTAAGTAACTTGTTTGAATTCATTATGATTCATTCATGCGAATGAATCATGGATTGTGGTCAGTCGGTTATCCTATCATGCGACTGGACTCATTCGGGTGAATGAACATGCGACTGAGTTCAATCGGTTGGCTGAGCCTGGGATTGGTTTAGTCAGCCGACTGAGCTCATTCGCATGATACATTCGGCTGATTAATCCATTCGACCGGCTCAATCATGCGATTGGAGTTCATCCAGACGACCAGTCGCATGACCCACTGTTCGATCGACTGAGGTTTGAATCTTGACCAATTCTCGAAATTAAACATGGTTTAATGGTTCTTTAGACTCCCAATCTCTTAACTAATGACATATTTAACTTAGTTTTAACATTTTACTTAGTTTCAGTAGGTTATTAGGTCATTTAAAGATTTGGTTCTTGTTTCAATCGACCATCACAATTAGGGCACCATTTCTCCTGATTTCAGTGAGATTTCATCTCATTATACTTCTTGATACATATATGTACCTAGATCCTGATCTGAATGTAATATGTCTTACACTTATGTAATTGTAATTGTATGGGTACTTAATGAGATACAAATGTTTGGTTGTGTTTATAATGTTTAATATTTCATTAATGAGTTGTTTAACGCATATTGACTTGATTATATAGGTTTGTGATTGTTTGAAGTGTTATGCATAATGTTATACTATTGAATACACTCAAACTTAGTGAAGTGAAGTTCTCATGCGTCCGACTGGACCATGCGCCCCAACAGTGGTCATGCGTCCAAATGGCCATGCGACTGAGTGTCCATGTGCCTAAATAGTTCATACGCCTGAACAACTTCATGCGTCTGACTCAGTCGCACGACTGAACACTCAGTTGTGCGAATGGATCAACCGCATGGCTCAATCGCACAAATGAACCATGCTAATGGTTCAGTCGCCCGAATGAGCAACCCTAACCTATAAATACCACCTAATTCGTGGAAAAACAGAAGCATTGAATCCACTTCGACTCTAGACATACCCTAGCCATCCAGAAGCCTCTAAGTTCGTACTCCAAGTTCATAGAACGCTGTAGATCGATTCCTAATCAATTCTTGACGTTAGATTCAATTCGTTATTGTGTCTACGTGCGTTCTCACTGATTGGATCGCCAATCAAATAGGATTCCGCACTATTTGGTTTGGTTTAACACGTTAATCAGTTGGTGTTTGGTCAAATACCAGATCCTAACAAGTGGTATCAGAGCTATAGGCTCTTGATTACGTGTTGATTCAATCGTTTTGATACAAAATTGTGTTTTTGCATAAAAAATGCAATCTTTTTGTATCTAACGGAGTCTTGGACGTTTTCTAATCGAAAAGTGTAGTTTTTCCAGCATATGGTTATTAGGGTTTGGTAAAATTCGAGATTTTACGGCCAAAACAAGTTTAACCTATGAATTATCAAACTTCAGCAGGTTCAGTTGCACGATTGGCTCAATCGCACGACTGAGTTCATACACATCCTTCAACCGCACAATTGAACTCATTCGTACCCTCATTCGTACGACTGAGATCTTCATTCGGACCGTTCAACCGCATTAGTTTATTCGGACAACAGACTCATCCGCATTTGCTTAGTCGCACGATTAACCCATCCGCACTTGTTCAATCGCCCGAATAAGCTCAATCGCATACCTTCATTTGCACCCATCAACGCTTGTCAAATAGTAAAGTCAAGTGTAATGGAGGATCACTTTTTAGCATACACAGCAAGTAGAGATACACATATTTAGAATCTACTACTGTTGGAGAACGAAGTGGGGATTCACAATAAAGCCCCAAAACTTATTACGTTAGACGACTACCCACAATGGAAGCAACGTTTCGAAATCTACTTAAATGGAGTGGATACAAATTTATGGGAGGCAATAGAGTCAGGGTACATCATGCCAGTTGGAGCTGACGAAGTAAAACTTACTCTAAGTGGCATGTCGGATGCTCAGAAGGTAAAACACAACGCTGAGAAGAAAGTCTACGCCTTGCTTACTCAGTCTATTCCGAAGGATATTTTCCATCAGTATTCGGAGTATACTCAAGCCAAGAAACTTTGGGATGCGTTAGAGAAGAGGTATGACGGGAATGCCTCTCTTAAGGCTATCAAGGCAAAAGCATTGAAGGAGTTTGACAACTTCTCTTCAATGGGAAAAGAAGGCCTTGATGATGTGATCGATAGATTCTACCACTTGATGAGTGAGATGCACACTCATGGAGTGCTTACTTCGATGGAAGACAAGGTATCCAACTTTGCTGATGGATTACCAGAAAAATGGGGTTCGTTTGTTTCAAATCTCAGACAGAATGGAATGCTCTCGAAGTTAGACATAAATAACTTCATTCTAAAACTGAGAGAAGAAGAGCTTAGGATGAAGTATCGAGCCCAAAAGGCAAACTACGATCTGAATCCTGCACTCTACAATGCTACTCCTTCAGTCAAGACATTTGGAGCACCACGACAAACCGCCTTCATCTCAAGCGTAGGAGTTCCAGCACAACCCTCAACTTCAGGATCAGAAATGTCAGGGTCGTCTAGCACCCAATATATAATAACTAAAGCTAATGCAGCAAAGCTGAAAACCGACAACCTTGGGAATGTAACTGTGGAGGTGGCCAGAGAACATATGGATCTTTTAGCTGCAGTGCTTCAATCCTACGATGGATTAATTGCTGGAAAGATAGGTAACTGCCACCTGGCAGATGAAGATTATGAGCAGGTAGATGAAATGGAGTTGGAACGTATGGACATAATGTGGGCTCTGGCAAGTGCTGTCCGACGAGCTAAAAAGTTTGTCAAAAAGACCGGACAGAACCTGGTTGCAACAAAAGACACAACCTTTGGGTTTGATAAGTCAAAGGTTACATGTTCAACTGCGGTGAGAAGGGACACTTTAAGAGGGAGTGTATAAAACCAAAGAAGACAGGTAATGGAAATCCCTTCTCGTCATTTAACCGTCAAGATAAATCCACAACCAGTAATGCTGACTCATCAAGTAAGGATCCAAAAGCCTTAACTGCTAATGAAGATGAAGGACATGATTAGAGCTTTGGGTTCGTCTTACCAGGAGAGTCAAATATAACTAATGTGGAGGATATTGATGATGATTCTGCAAGTGAAGGAGATATAGCAGTAGAGCTCGCAATGTTAAATTCTGAAGATACTGCAAATGTGGTCAACTACCTGCCTGAAGAAGAAAAATCTGCATCATCATCTGAATCACCAGAACCAGAGACAACCGAGCCAACACTCATGGCTGATTCTTCTTTAACATCCCAGGTAAGTACTACTGGCCAACTGTTTAATAATCATGCTTGCTTAGAATGTAATAAATTTAGAGAAGTTATAGATTCAAAATTTTTGAGGCTATTAGATCATAATGATAGCTTAGTGAAAGATCTGGAACTGTGCACAGAAGCAAATAGAGTATTGAAACAAAACGAGCACAATTACAAGGAAAAGATAGACCTATTAAATAAACAACATAGGGAAACTGAGGTAGTTGCCTTTAACCAAGCAAATGACATTAGGTACTATCTGAACTCTCTTGAGGACACTAAGAAGCAAAAACCAGTTTTAGAAGTAGAAGTCAATTCATTAAAACAAAAACTGCATAGTTGGACAAGCTCATCACACATTGTCCAACACTTAGTAAGAGAGAGAAATAATGGGGAGGGACTGGGATACAAAGTGGTTCCACCACCACCTGAGACCTTGATGAACACCAAAAGTAAACCAATTAACAATAACCCCATCAAGGATCATGTGGTGTCTACTCCTCTTGTTAGCGATCCGGATTCAGTAAGTAAATCAAGTGAATCCGACAGTAAACAAAAGGAGGTCACTTCAAGGCAATAGGAAAGATGCCTTGTGTAACCTGGAAAAAGAATTCGAAAGGGTGAGTTTAAAGTCAAGGTCAAACAAAGTCAAACAAGAATCTAAAAAGACTATAAAATCTACTCAATCATGTGCATCATGTCACAACCCAGGGAAACAAGAGATTAAAGATGTAAAACCAGTAAAACAATAATTTTGTAAAACCAACTCATACATCTAACAAAGTAGTGCCTCAGTCCAAACACACTAAGGTTGACCGTGTGACAAGTATATGTCCACCAAAACAAATAAACCGTAAAGTTGAAAGGAGATCCTGCTATAATTGTCGAGAGTACAAGAAGCTTCCACTTGAGCTTCTTCACATGGATCTGTTTGGTCCAGTCAGTACAAGAAGCATCGCAGGTGATTTGTATTGCTATGTAGTTACTGATGACTACTCAAGGTTCTCTTGGGTAATGTTTCTGAAATCCAAATCAGAAACATTTGAATCCTTCAAGGAATTGGTAACTACGCTAGAATCCCTATACAAGCTGAAGGTAAGACAGGTGCGCTCAGACAACGGAATCGAGTTCAAGAATCAGAGGATGGAGGACTATTGCAAGGAAAAGGGAATTGTGCATCAATTTACCTCGGCTTATACCCCTCAGATGAACGACATTGCTGAACGGAAGAACCGCAGCTTGATAGAGACGACACGAACAATGCTTGCAGACTCGAAACTGCCTATCCAATTTTGGAATGAAGCAGTGGCAAATGCATGTTATACTCTCAATCGAGTTCAGGTAGTAAAACACCATGGAAAAACATGCTACAAGTTATTACAACGACGTAAACCTAACTTGGAATATCTCGAGCCGTTTGGCGCTTCGTGCACCCTGCTGAAGAAAACTCAAGAGGGAAAATTCAGTGAGAAGGTTGATGAAGGAATCTTTCTAGGATAAAACATACCGAACAGGAGAGTTTACAACAACTCAACAGGTCAAGTAGAGGTGTGGTGTAATGTTGATGTTCAGAGATATATCACACCGCCTGCTGGAAAAGGGTCTGCTTACTTCTTCGACTATGATGGATTCTTCAAGTCCTTTAACATATCTCTTTTTTCTTCAAAAGACGAGTTGGCAAACAAGATGATGTACGATGTCTTGAACATACCGTCTCAAGATTCAACAAGTCATGATCCTACCAACTCGAGGGGAGCAGTTGATATGAGTGACTCCTCCTCTGATGAAGAAAATGATCAGATCAACCAGGATGTATAGGTTCTGACTACCACAAGTTCACAAGCATCGGATAGTGATGCTTCTGAACTTTCTGAACCTCAGACTCCTATCGCCTCAGATCCAGAACCAAATGGTCATAATATTGACTCGGAGGTGGTTGTTCCGACAACCCCTGCCTCACGTCTAAACATCTATCATCCTTTGGATAATATTATAAGAGATGTGAGATCAGGGGTTCAGACTAGAAATTAGCTGTACTCCGCTAATTATGCCTCTGTGATGGAAAAAGGATACCTTCACGACGGTGCATACAAGAAGAACTAAATGATGAGGCTTGGGTTAGTGCCATGCAAGAAGAACTTCTTCAGTTTAAGAAGTTAGGAGTATGGACACTAGTTGATAGACCTAAAGGTGCTAAAGTCATTGGTACCAAATGGGTCTTGAAATGTAAGAAAGATGATGAGGAAGTGATCATCAGAAACAAGGCTCGGCTTGTTGTTCAAGGTTTTCGACATGTTCAAGGTATCGACTACAATGAAGTATTTGCACCAGTGGCAAGGATGGAAGCCATCCTCATCTTCCTTGCCTATGCATCTTATATGAAAATCAAAGTCTACCAGCTAGATGTTAAGAGTGCATTCCTTCACGGTGAAATCAGAGAAACAGTGTATGTCAGTCAACCCGAGGGATTTGAAGATCCATATCATCGGGATAGAGTTTACAAACTCGACAAGGCTCTATACGGGCTTCATCAAGCTCCACAGGCTTGGTATGAAAAACTCTCGACTCATCTTGTGAAACACGGATTTCGCAGGGGAGTCATTGACTGCACATTGTTTATCAAAGAAAAAGATGGAGACTTACTGCTAGTACAGATTTATGTAGATGATATAATCTTCGGTTCAAAGAACAAAGAATTATGCAAAGAATTCGAAGTAGTAATGAAGGCAGAGTTTGAGATGAGTGCCATGGGGGAGATGAAGTTGTTTCTTGGGTTACAAGTAGATCAGACACCAAATGGAATCTTCTTACATCAGACCAAGTATGTAGGGGATATTCTCAGTCGGTTTGACATGGAGAATGCTTCCATAGCTGGCACTCCACTGGCTACAAACCATGATGTAGCACCCGATGAGAACGGTGATCTGGTAGATGCCACTATGTACCGCGGGATGATTGGATCTCTCATGTATCTCACTGCCTCCAGACCAGATATCATGTATGCGACATGTTTATGCTCACGATATCAGGCAAAGCCTAAGGTGAATCATCTAATTGGGGTCAAAAGGATATTTCGTTATCTGAAGGGCACACCCACACTTGGGTTGTGGTACCCTCATGATGATGACTTTGAACTTACAACGTATAGTGACTCGGATTACGGCGGCTGCAAGATGAACCAGAAGTCTACGTCAGCAGGGTGTTAGTTCTTTGGGAGAAGAATAGTAACCTGGCAGTGTAAGAAGCAGACCTCGATTGCCTTGTCAACCTGTGAAGCAGAATACGTTGTTGCTGCAAGCTGCTGTTCCCAATCATATGGATTCAACAGCAATTGCGGGATTACGGTTTGCATTTCACTTCTACTCCTATATTTGTTGATAACTCTGCTGCGATTGCAGTCACTAAGAACCCGGTCCAACATCCTAAGACCAAACACATCGGAATCAAATATCACTTCATACATGACTGTTTTGAAAAGAACTTAATCGATGTGATAAAAATAACACTGATTTTCAACGCGCTGACCTCAATACAAAGGCTTTTGATAAACCACGTTTTTAATATTTGTTAGAGGTCAATGGTGTTAAAAAGAAAAGTGAGGTCATTCCTGAAGATGGCCATGTATAGTCCGATGCGTCGCGTCTAGTTTCTCTTAAAATTTCTTCAATTATAGTGTTCTTTAAGTTTAATTCTCTTGTTTTGTTTAATGTTATTTCGTTAATTGCACTTAGTGTCGGTTCTTGCTCATTAAAATCCTAAAACGCACATCCTTAGAGGTTTTAGTATTTTAGGGGGAGAATAGGTATGAAAAAAAACTGAGGGAAAAGGTGAGGCTAGCCGATAATAAATAAGATCGTACGTGTGATACTGATTTAATGTGTGGAATATGATAGTACACAGGTACAAACCATTTGGGACTTTAAAAATCAAAATTGAAAACGATACAAAGTTCAAAGTCTGAGTAGTCTGAGCAATATAAAAGGAAATATGATAGTTAAGCTAGCTACTACTAAGGTAACACCAAGAAAGTAGACCTAGAGGTTGCTAGACCACAACTGATATGTTGGTAGATTCAACACAATAGATGACTAGACCGTTTGGTGATTAAACTAAAATGTTTGACTAGCTGTGGGAAACACCTTATCCCTGGTTAACACAATCAACATGATTCCAATAAGGGGTGATGCGCAAAATAAACGCCACAAAAGTGTGTGTAAGACCAAAGCATGAGCTAAAGCACATGAATGCTAAAAGAAGAAGAATTGCTCAAACAAGAAGATAGGTTATGTGCCTCTATGTTGTGCGGTGGCACTGACCGGAGGATAAGCATAACCTATATATTCTAGAACTCATTGTTGTTTGCCGCCTCTCTGCTGTGCGATGGCACTGACCTGAGGATTGGCTTCTCTTTGAAAATTCTATGAATAGTCGCTTCTTGAACACTACCCTAAGACCGCTCAAATATCTCCTGAGGAATGTTGATTACCATATGATTGTGGATCCACAAATGCCTGTTGAAATAAACAAACCTTAAAACGATCACCAAACTGTGTTGAAAGTTTGTGTATGGATTTAAGAGGACAAGTATACTGACAATCACTGTGGCTACACTTCTTGAAAGTTCAAATCAGTGTGGAGACCTAAGCGTACTAGTATGATTTCCTAAATTTGCTAAATGACACCAGATGAAAAACAAGGAAAGAGCATCAAAGTTGTTTTTTTAATAACTTGTCCTGAATGATTTGAATATCCTGTATGATTCCAACTTAAATTGATCCATGTATGGTTTAAATGATTGAGGCTGCTCTCTTAGAATATTTATTCCTTAGAACTACATCTTAGGAATTAACTCTCACAAAAACACAAAAACATGTCTTAATGTGTTTAAGTTTTCAGCATTATTTCTTTTATTTCTATACAAAGTTTGTCAAATTCTATCAGTTAGTATCAGACTATATCATGGAAGTTGATAAGGGACCTTATCATCTAAAAGGTCACGTCTGAGGTGACCACAAGTGCTTTCAAACAACAATTAAGTCACATCTGAGGTGACTAATCGGTTGAAAGGATCACGTCTGAGGTGATCAAAAGTATTTCAAGTTAAAATGATCATGTCTGAGATGATCAAATGATTATAATGTAATTCAACAGTTTAAAAGGGTTTAAATGTCAAATGATCAGAAAGTCAGAGGAATTTCAAGAGTATGACCCATTCACATGACTGGACCATAAGTATGGACCAACCGTACGAATGAATCATACTCATGCCTTTAATAGCCGAATGGACAAGCGTATGGACCATGCAACCGAATGGCAGATACGAATGAGCCATTTGGCCACATGAGAGGAGGCGAATGACCAAGTCACACGACTCAACTCTAATAGCATGACTGAAGGTGACCGACTGTGCCAGTCGCACGATTGATACTCAGTCGCACGAACAACTTGTGCGACTGGACTCAGTTGCACGACTGCAGGAAACCCTAGTATATATAGTGGGATAGTCGGTTGCAGTCACTCACCACCCTCAAAATCGCCCCGAGATGCACGAACTATTGTTACTCTGCCAAAATTTTCATTATATCTTTATATACCACTAATTCTTGTGCACTGACAATTTCCACTGACTATACAGGTACAATGCGGTTCAATCCAACCATATCTCATTCAATTTGACTGCAAAATCAACAAGTTTGGTCCAAACCAAGAACCGAGATTTGTTTCCAAAATAACCCAATTAATTCAAGCAATCAACTGAAATTAATGTTATTATGTGCTAAGTATAATGATTGCGAGTCCAATGAACCAAAACACAACATCTAATCATAAGAATTGGTCAAAACTTGAATTTGAATTGAACAACAGTCTGTCATGCGAATGGACAGGCTGATGAACTTCAGTCGCACAACTGAGTAGTGCGAACAGCTAAGTCGCATGACTGAATCATGCGTGTGAGTCTAGGCGCACGATTGGTATACACGACTGAGTATACATACGGGTGAGCTCAGTCGCATGAACAGTCGTACGTATGGAATAATTCGCACGACTAGAACTAAGTCGCACTACTCATTCGCATGACTAGATCTTAGTCGCACAGTCTCAGTCGCACGACAGATCAAAAGGGAAATATTTTCAAGTCCAAGTGATTCAAGATATTCTAAATCAACGGATACTAACGGTTTTTTTAACAGATGGTGAGTCAGTGGACAATGAGCACCAAGCACAATATCTGTGCTCAGCTAGATCAGTCATCCAGACATGCACCAGACTTTGCTGGAATCATCTCGTTTCTTAGGCGCTTAAGGATCTCTCACGCAATCTCAACTCCATGCACACCATATTATTCTATTCAGTAGGCCTTCTGGGATGGTGCTGTAGTTGATAGAACCTCAGAGCCTCATCGAATCCGTAGTTTGATATTTGGAGAGGCCATTGAGATCTCTGAGGATGATCTCAGGATAGTACTGCAGCTTGGGGACGATGCTGAATGCCCCACATGACTACACCCCCTGACTGTCAGAGGCTGTTTCCTGCGGGCAAAGTATGCTGGGGACATCAATGCAGGGGTGCTCAACAAGAGCAACCTGTGTCCCCAGTTCAAGTACCTTGCGCACGTTTTACTTAAGTGTATAGCTTCTCGGAAGGGAGGTTTTGATGAGTTGTACGATCAAATCCAGAACGCATATGCTGCACTTGTGCTGAACCATCCGTTCAACTTCTCCAGGATGATCTTCACCTACTTGGTGGAGAACATTGAGGGGAAAGGGAAGGAGGGCTTCTGCATGTACCCTCGCTTTATGCAGGTGATAATAGACCAGAAGCTCCCTTCCTTGCCGAAGGAGAAGGAGGACGCGATGGTACTCGAGGTGATGGACTATACCACTTTGGGCAGGATGAAGGTTTACAGGGGGAAGCAGGTAAAGCCCCTGTGAGGAGATTATTTGGGCATCTGGCCCGGGAAGACTACGTGGCGCCGGCTAGGCGTAAATGGCATCATGTTGATAGTGACTCTGAAGAAGAGCAGATACAACTCCCTGATGATGACTCCGATGATGATAGCGGAGATGCTGGAGATGAAGGACTCACTCAACAAAGGGGTCCCACTACTGATATTCCATCTCCAGCATCTGCCCCCACTGGAGAAGGAACGGAGACTGCTGGGTTCCATAAGGATTTCATGCCTGGTGAGGAAGAAGATGAGTAAGATGAGGAGCCACTGACTCGGACTGTGGGAAGTAAAGTTGTTCCCACAGAACGAGGGCTCCGGGTGGTTGGTGAATGCCCAGGCGGATTGGGAGAGACCACTGATGATCCTACCTATACTCCTGATCTGCCACGCCGCACTATAGGGGGAGCATCCACCTCGACTGGATCGAGGAAGAAGAGGATGGCTCAACCCCATGGCTTGAAAAGAAAGAAACGTAGAATCACCTTTTTCACCACCACAGCTACCACCATTCCACCTACCACAGCTACCACCATTCCACCTACCACCACCACCACCATTCCACCTACCACCACTACCACCCTTCCATCCACCACCACATCATTCACACCTACACCACCACCACCATCATCTATACCACCTCCAATCTTCACCACAGTCACCACCACCACTAGCCATCCTACAACACCATCTTCTTTCTCTCCATATCCATCAGGATTGCCTCTGCCTCCCAGTGGGGTAGAGGAACAGCTCTCAGCACTTAATCAAATGGTGCTGAGACTGTTAGCAGTAGATGAAGAGAAGACCAATAAGATAAGACAACTGGTAGACCTGACCACTGTCCAATCTCAGTAGCTCACTCATCAGGCTCGATTGATCGATGAGCAGGCACATCGGATGTCTCAGCTCTAGGAGCAACACACCAAAATGATTGAGGAGCTAGAGGCTGCAAACAAATCTATGCAGCTAAAACTCAAAGGGTCCAAAGAAGAGCCCTTAAAGATAGGAGAAGGTGATGGAGATGATGATGCTAATGATGATAGTGATGATGATGATGATGGTGATGATCATTATGGTCATACTGATGTTAGTTATGATGATGATGATGACTCTTCAGCTACAGGTGCCACATCAGTGAGCGAAAGGAGGACCAAACATACTCAAGATCCGAGTGCCTCCTTATCCAACCCGGCAGCAGAAGAGCCGATGATCCAAGACAAGAGTAATGTTTAGTTGGTTTATTGTTATTTAATATCTTTTGTATTCGGATTTTGTATGAAATTAACAAAATACATGTTTATATGTAATGTAAATAGTTATGTTTTCGATTATTATGGTTATGTCTTGATTGTTAACTAATGATTGACATATTGAATGTTTAAATCAAGCGGATCCAAATTATCAAAGGGATAAACACGATATTGCTCCCCTTCAACAGATCAAGACTCAACTAACCATGATTCTTGATCTGCAAGGGATTGTCAGAAGATCAGTGAGTTGCACCCCTGAAGAAGGGGAACTAATTCATGATCTTACTGATGAGCAACTGGCAGAAATGTTCAAGCTCAATCCTGATGAGATTGTAAAAGATGCTCTAACTGTGCAAACAGAGAGTGACGATGAGCTTCAGGATGTCGATGAGATTGAGATAGAAGATGTCACTGCTTAACACTATCATGAGTACACTGATAAGGAGGGAACTGCCATTCCAATCTGGGAGACACTCTTGTCAATGACACTTTTGAGACTCTGGACAGGATGGAGAAAGAGTCAGAAAAGGATAAAGAGAAGGCCCAAGCCTCAGACGCCGAAGTGAAAATCAAAAAGGCTGAATGGGCCGCAAGTTTTGAAGAAATCAAAGCCCAACGCAAAGCTACTACATCAACTGCCTACACCAAACTGTATAAGGTCAAGAAACATCAAAAGGTGGCAGGCAGGATCATAGCGTGGGCACATTTTGCAGACCTCAACGTTTACGCAGTTAAACGTGAGAAGGGAATAGAGTACTTCAGATTTCCATATGATCTGAAGACTCTTCCATGTTTTGAGCTCAACCAGTTAGCAAAGTTAAACTTGCTATATGCTTACCCTTGTAAGATGTCAGGCTGGTTTGAAGCTGCTCTAAAGAGGGATTACCATACCAGATAGGTCAACTTCAAACCTCAACAACAAATGAGGTACATCAGAAGATCTGAAGTTGATACCATAACAGGTAAACCTAGAGTAGTGCTGAAGTGGAGTCCACCACATACATGTCTAAGATCCGACTACGTGAGATGCCACAGGACTTCACTCCACACTTCAAATGGTGGTACTACGATTGGAGAACGGGAGAGGCCGTAATAGTCTTGAATAGGAATGGCTCAATGGAAACCATAAGGGTGTTTGACCCGATATGGCTCACCACTTGTCAGCACAAGATGTTTATACTTTATACAAGTGGCCACTGTTCTAATACCCACAGGATATTGTACAAGCTTTACAGTTCCAGAAAGTGATAAGACTCTGTTTTGCTTTTGAGATAAACACAGGAGTCACCAAAGAAGCTAAGTACAAAAAGTTTGAGGAAATCATGAAAGATGTTAGACAATAGATAGATCTAGGTCCAAGGGGGAGTTTGTTGATACATATATGTACCTAAATCCTGATCTGAATGTAACATGTCTTACACTTATGTAATTGTAATTGTATGGGTACTTAATGAAATACAAATGTTAGGTTGTGTTTATAATGTTTATATTTCATTAATGAGTTGTTTAACGCATATTAACTTGATTATATAGGTTTGTTATTGTTTGAAGTGTTACGCATAATGTTATAATATTGAATACACTCAAACTTGGTGAAGTGAAGTTCTCATGCGTCCGACTGGACCATGCGCCCCAACAGTGATCATGCGTTCGAATGGCCATGCGACTGAGTGTCCATGCACCTAAATAGTTCATACACCTGAACAACTTCATGCGTCTGACTCAGTCGCACGACTGAACACTCAGTTGTGCGAATGGATCAACCTCATGGCTCGATCGCACGAATGAACCATGCTAATGGTTCAGTTGCCCGAATGAGCAACTCTAACCTATAAATACCACCTAATTCGTGGAAAAACAGAAGCATTGAATCCACTTCGACTCCAGACGTACCCTAGCCGTCCAGAAGCCTCTAAGTTCGTACTCCAAGTTCATAGAACGCTGTAGATCGATTCCTAATCGATTCTTGACGTTAGATTCAATTCGTTATTATGTCTACGTGCGTTCTCACTGATTGGATCGCCAATCAAATAGGATTCTGCATTATTTGGTTTGGTTTAACACGTTAATCAGTTGGTGTTTGGTCAAATACCAGATCCTAACAATACCTGTATAAATGCAAACACACGTCAGAAGATCAAGAAGGAAGTATAATGAAGGTCTAAAGAAATTTGGGCAGAGTAACAGTATGATGTGTGATTTAAGGGTGATTGGGAGTGGTGTGAAGAATGCGATCGACTGTGGCCCTTTATATACTGAATCTACGTTCAATCGGCCAACTGGACTAATTCGCTCAGTTCATTCTGGCGAATGAAGCTCAGTCGGGCGATGACTCAGTCGATCACCTTCAGTCGGCTGATTGAAGCTCAGTTGGTCGACTGAAGCTCAGTCGGTTGACTGACTCATTCGCACACTCCCATTCGGTCAGATGGCTCATTCTGATAAGCCATTCGGGTGAATGGCTCATACTCATGTCCCTTCGGCTGTTTAATGCATGAGTATGGTCCATTCACATGATTGGTCCATACTCATGGTCCAGTCGTGCGAATGGGTCATACTCTTGAAATTTTTCTAACTTTATGACCATTTGACTTTTAGACCCTTTTAAACTATTGATTTAACATTATGAACACATGATCATCTCAGACATGATTATTTTAACTTCAAAAACTTTTGATCATCTTAGATGTGATCCTTTTAAGAAATTTTGTCACCTCAGATGTGACCCAATTTTGTTATTTGAAAGCATGTGTGGTCACCTCAGACGTGACCTTTTAGATGATAAGGTCCCTTATCAACTTCCATGACATAGTCCGATACTAACATACTGAATATGACAAACTTTGTACGGAAATAAAAGAAATAATACTAAAAACTTTAAAAAAATAAGACATGTTTCTGTGTTTTTATGAGAGTTAATTCCTAAGATGTAGTTCTAAGGAATAATTATTCTGAGAGAGCAGCCACAATCATTTAAACCATACATGAATCAATTCAAGTTGGAATCATACAGGACATTCAAATCATTCAGGACAAGTTATTTAAAAAAACTTTGATGCTCTTTCCTTGTTTTTCATCTAGAGTCATTTAGCAAATTTAGGAAATCATACTAGTACGCTTAGGTCTCCACACTGATTTGAACTTTCAATAATTGTAGCCATAGTGACTGTCAGTATACTTGTCCTCTTAAATCTATACACAGACTTTCAACACAGTTTGGTGATCATTTTAAGGTTTGTTTATTTTAACAAGCATTTGTGGATCCGACACTCATATGGTAATCAACATTCCTCAGGAGATTTTTGAGCGGTCTTAGGGTAGTGTTCAAGAAGCGACTATTCATAGAATTTTCAAAGAGAAGCCAATCCTCAGGTCAGTGCCATCGCACAGCAGAGAGGCGGCAAACAACAATGAGTTCTAGAATATATAGGTTATGCTTATCCTCAGGTCAGTGCCACCGCACAGCAGAGAGGCACATAATCTATCTTCTTGTTTGAGCAATTCTTCTTCTTTTAGCATTCATGTGCTTTAGCTCATGCTTTGGTCTTATGCACACTTTTGTGGCGTTTATTTTACTCGTCACCCCTTATTGGAATCTTGTTGATTGTGTTAACCAGGGATAAGGTGTTTCCCACTGCTAGTCAAACATTTTAGTTTAATATTGAGATCACCAAACGGTCTAGTCATCTATTGTGTTGAATCTACCGACATATCAGCTGTGGTCTAGCAACCTCTAGGTCTACTTTCTTTGTGTTACCTTAGTAGTAGCTAGCTTAATTATCATATTTCCTTTTATATTGCTCATACTACACAGACTTATACTTGAACTTTGCATCTTTTTCAATTTTGATTTTTAAAGTCCCAAATGGTTTGTACCTGTGTACTATCATATTCCACACGTTAAATCGGTATCACATGTACGATCCTATTTATTATCGGCTTGCCTCTCTTTTTCCCTCGTTTTTTACCTATTCTCCCCCTAAAATACTAAAACCTCTAAGGATTTGCGTTTTAGGATTTTAATGAGCAAGAAACGACACTAAGTGTAATTAACGAACTAACATTAACCAAAAACAAGAGACTTAAACTTAAAGAACACTAAAATTTAAAAATTTTTAAATGAAACTAGACGCGACGCATCGGACTATACATGGTCATCTTCAGGAATGACCTCACTTTTCTTTTTAACACCATTGACCTCTAACAGATATAGAAAACGTGGTTCGTCAAAACCCTTTGTATAGAGGTCAGCGCGTTGAAAATCAGTGTTTATTTTTATCACATCGATTAAATTCTTTTCAAAACAGTCACGTATGAAGTGATATTTGATTCCGATGTTTTTGGTCTTAGGATGTTGGGCCAGGTTCTTAGTGACTGCAATCGCAGCATATTTATCAACAAATATAGGAGTGGAAGTGAAATGCAAACTTAATCCCGCATTTACTATTGAATCCATATGATTTGGGAACAACAGCTTGTAGCAGTAACGTATTCTGCTTCACATGTTGACAAGGAAACCGAGGTCTGCTTCTTACACTGCCAGGTTACTAATCTTCTCCCAAAGAACTGACACCCTGCTGATGTAGACTTGTAGTTCATCTTGCAGCCGCCATAATCCGAAGTCACTATACGCTATAAGTTCAAAGTCATCATCATGAGGGTACCATAACCCAAGTGTGGGTGTACCCTTCAAATAACAAAATATCCTTTTGACCCCAATTAGATGATTCACCTTCGGCTTTGCCTGATATCGCGAGCATAAACATGTCGCATACATGATATCTGGTCTTGAGGCAGTGAGATACATGAGAGATCCAATCATCCCTCAGTACATAGTGGCATCTACAAGATCACCATTCTCATCGGGTGCTACATCATGGTTTGTAGCTAGTGGAGTGCCAGCTGTGGAGGCATTCTCCATGTCAAACCGATTGAGAATATCCCCGACATACTTTATCTAATGTAAGAAGATTTCATTTGGTGTTTGATCCACCTGTAACCCGAGAAAGAACTTCATCTCCCCCATGGCACTCATCTCAAACTCCACCTTCATAACTTCTTCGAATTCTTTGCATAATTCTTCATTCTTTGAACCAAAGATTATGTCATCTACATAGATCTGTACTAGCAGTAGATCTCCATCTTTTTCTTTGATAAACAGTGTGCAATCAATGACTCCCCTGTGAAATCCGTGTTTCACAAGATGAGTTGAAAGTTTCTCATACCAAGCTCTTGGAGCTTGATGAAGCCCGTATAGAGCCTTGTCAAGTTTGTAGACTCTATCCCGATGATATGGATCCTCAAATCGCTCGGGTTGACTGACATACACTATTTCTCTGATCTCTCCATGATGGAATGCACTCTTCACATCAAGTTGATAAACTTTGATTTTCATATAAGATGTATAGGCAAGAAAGATGCGGATGGCTTCCATCCTTGCCACTGGTGCAAATACTTCATTGTAGTCAATACCTTCAACTTGTCGAAAGCCCCGAACAACAAGCCGAGCCTTGTTTCTGATGATCACCCCTTGATCATCTTTCTTGCATTTCAAGACCCATTTTGTGCCAATGACTTTAGCACCTTTAGGTCTATCGACTAATGTCCATACACCTAACTTCTTAAACTAAAGAAGTTCTTCTTGCATGGCACTAACCCAAGCCTCATCATTTAATGCTTCACTGACATACTTTGGTTCAAACTGAGACACAAAGCATCGGTATGCGCCGTCGTGAAGGTATCCTTTTTCCATCACGGAGGCATAATCAGCTGAGTATAGCTGATTTCTAGTTTGAACCCCTGATCTCACATCTCCTATAATGTTATCCAATGGATTATAAACATTTAGACGTGATCCAGGAGTTGTTGGAACAACCACCTCAGAGTCAAGATTATGAGTATTTGGTTCTAGGTCGGAGGCAGTAGGAGTCTGAGGTTCTGATGAATCCAAAGTATCACTAGTTGATGCTGGGGAACTTGTGGTAGTCGGAACCTGTACATCCTGGTTGATCTGATCATTTTCTACATTGTCTTCATCCGAGGAATAATCACTCGCATCAAACGCTCCCCCTGAGTTGGTAGTATCAAGACTTGTTGAATCTTGAGATGGTGTGTTCAATACATCGTACATCATCTTGTTTGCCAACTCGTCTTCTGAAGCGGGAACAGGTATGTGGAAGGTCTTGAAGAATCCATCATAGTCGAAGAAGTAGGCAGGCCCCTTTCCAGCAGGTGGTGTGATATATCTCTGAACATAAACATTGCACCACACCTCTACTTGGCCTGTTGAGTTGTTGTAAACTCTCTTGTTCGGTATATTGTATCCTAGAAAGATCCCTTCATCAACCTTCTCACTGAATTTTCCCTCCTGGGTCTTCTTCAGCAGGGTGCACGGAGCGCCAAATGGCTCGAGATATTCCAAGTTAGGTTTACGTCGCTGTAATAACTCGTAGCATGTTTTTCCATGGCGTTTTACTACCAGAACTCGATTAAGAGTTTAACATGCGTTTGCCACTGCTTCATTCCAAAATTGGATAGGCAGTTTCGAGTCTGCCAGCATTGTCCGTGCCGTCTCAATCAAGATGCAGTTCTTTCGTTCAGCAATGCCACTCATCTGAGGGGTATAGGCTGAGGTAAATTGATGCACAATTCCCTTTTCCTTGCAATAGGCCTCCATCCTCTGATTCTTAAACTCGGTTCCGTTGTCTGAGCGCACCTATCGCACCTTCAGCTTGTATAGGGATTCCAGTGTAGTTACCAATTCCTTGAAGGTTTGAAATATTTCAGATTTGGATTTGAGAAACATTACCCAAGAGAACCTTGAGTAGTCATCAGTAACTACATAGCAGTACAAGTCGCCAGCGATGCTTCTTGTACTGACTGGACCAAACAGATCCATGTCAAGAAGCTCAATAGGATGGTTATAGAATGAACTTTCTTTTCCTTATGAGACTTCTTCGTCTGTTTACCCTTTTTTCATGCAACACAGAAATCCGGAGTTGAAAGTTTTTGACATTTACTCCCCTCACAAGATCATTCTGGATCAGGTGATTCATTTTCCTCGGATTTATGTGACCCATTCTCCTATGCCAGGAGATGGAGTCCTTCTTAGTAGCTTTGGACGAAGCATTTGACTTCCTTATCCATTGTGGATGCCTTTGATAGATCCAAGACATATAGATCATTATATCTTAAAGTTGACATAAGGATCTAGTCCTCCGGGATCATGTATTCCTTCTTTAAAACGTAACACTTTTGGTTGTCAAAAACTACCTTGAATCCTTTATCACAGATTTGAGAGACAGAAAGCAGGTTATTTTGTAATTGTTGGACAAATTTTACCTTATCAAACTTAAACTTCTTATTTCCCACTTCTCCTTGGGCTGTGATATACCCACCTTTGTTTGCAGCAAATGAAACATGCCCTCCTTTAATTTGTCTGACATTTGATAAGAGAGCTCTGTTCCCTGTCATGTGCCTGGATGCTCCGCTATCAACAATCCATGTGTTAGTATTGGAACTATAGCGAACACCCTGCACATTCAATGAAAACATTAGTTCCTATTAAAAACCCAAGCCTTAACTGGCTTGGGTTTCCCTGAGGCATCACATATCACAAACTTAACCCACTGACCTTTGAGGTTAAGGATTAATCATAAAGCTATGTGTTCTTATTTTCAGGCACTGAAGAGGTTTTTTTCTTTCCATAATCCAGATTTGTGTAAGGCCTGTTTGTGATAAACAGACGACTGGCTCATGGGTTGAACTTTAGGTTCACAATCCCTTTTAGGAGGCATCACTGAGTTCCTCTTAAAAGATCTAGATGTAGATGCAGAAAGTTCAACTTTCTTTCTCGATGTCTGGTAATAAGGACAGTGAGACACTATGTGACCATGCTCTCCACAATTATAGCATGATCTGCTTTCAACTTTACAGTTTATTTGTTTTGGCGGAGATATACTTGTCACACGGTGAACCTTATTGTGTTTGGACTGAGACACTACTTTGTTATATGTATGAGTTGGTTTTACAAAATTAATTGCTTTACCTGGTTTTACATCTTTAATCTCTTGTTTCCCTGGACTTTGACATGATGCACATGATTGATTAGATTTTATAGTCTTTTTAGGTTCTTGTTTGACTTTGTTTGACCTTGACTTTAAACTAACACTTTCGAATTCTTTTTCCAGGTTAACACAAGGCATCTTTCCTATTGCCATCGAAGTGGCGTCCTTTTGTTTAGGGTCAGATTCACTTGATTTACTCATGGAATCCAGATCATTAACAAGAGGAGTAGACACCACGCGATCCTTGATTGGGTTATTGTTAATTGGTTTACTTTTTATGTTCAGCAAGGTCTCAGGTGGTGGTGGAACCACTTTGTATCCCAGTCCCTCCCTATTATTTCTCTCTCTTACTAAGTGTTGGACAATGTGTGATGAGCTTGTCCAACTATGCAGTTTTTGTTTTAATGAATTGATTTCTACTTCTAAACTTGTTTTTTGCTTCTTAGTATCCTCAAGAGAGTTCAGATAGTACCTAATGTTATTTGCTTGGTTAAAGGAAACTACCTCAATTTCCCTAAGCTGTTTATTTAATAGGTCTATCTTTTCCTTGTAATTGTGCTCGTTTTGTTTCAATACTCTATTTGCTTCTGTGCACAGTTCCAGATCCTTCACTAAGCTATCATTATGATCTACAGACTCGCAAATTTTGAATCTATAACTTCTCTAAATTTATTACATTCTAAGCAAGCACGATTATTAAAGAATTGGTCAGCGGTACTTACCTGGGATGTTGAAGAAGAATCAGCCATGAGTGTTGGCTCGGTTGTCATTGGTTCTGGTGATTCAGATAATGATGCATTTGCAGATTTTTCTTCTTCAGGCAGGTAATTGATCACATTTGCAGTATCTTCAGAATTTTACATCGCGAGCTCTACTGCTATATCTCCTTCACTTGTAGAGTCGTCATCAATATCCTCCACACTAGCTATATTGGACTATCCTGGTGAGACGAACCGAAAGCTCCAGTCTTGTCCTTCATCTTCATTAGCAGTTAAGGCTCTTGGATCCTTACTGGATGAGTCAGAATTACTAGTTGTGGCCTTGTCTTGATGATTAAATACGAGAAGGATTTCCATTACCTGTCTTCTTTGGTTTTAGACACTCCTTCTTGAAGTGTCCCTTCTCACCGCAGTTGAAACATGTAACCTTTGACTTATCAAACCCAAAGGTTGTGTCTTTTGTTGCAACCAGGTTCTATCCAGTCTTTTTGACAAACTTTTTAGCTCGTCAGACAGCACTTGCCAGAGCCCACATTATGTCCATACGTTCTAACTCCATTTCATCCACCTGCTCATAATCTTCATCTGCCATGTGGCAGTTACCTATCTTTCCAGCAACTAATCCATCATAGGATTGAACCACCACAACTAGAAGGTCCATATGTTCTCTGGCCACCTCCACAGTTACATTCCTGAGGTTGTCGGTTTTAAGCTTTGCTGCATTAGCTTCAGGTATCATATATTGGGTGCTAGAAGATTCTGACATTTCGGATCCTGAAGTTGAGGGTTGTGCTGGAACTGCTGCGCTTGAGATGAAGGCGGTTTGCAGTGGTGCTCCAGATGTGTTGACTGAAGGAGTAGCATTGTAGAGTGTCGGATTCTGATCGTAGTTTGCCTTTTGGGCTCGATACTTCATCCTAAGCTCCTCTTCTCTCAGTTTCAGAATGAAGTCATTTATATATAACTTCGAGAGCATTTCATTCTGTCCGAGATTTGAAACAAACAAAGCTCATTTTTCTGGTAATCCATTAGCAAAGTTGGATACCTTATCTTCCATCGAAGTAACCACTCCATGAGTGTGCATCTCACTCATCAAGTGGTAGAATCTATCGATCACATCATCAAGGCCTTCTTTTCCCATAGAAGAGAAGTTGTGAAACTCTTTCTTCAAGGCTTTGGCCTTGATAGCCTTCAGAGAAGCATATACCTCTTCTCCAACACATCCTAAAGTTTCTTTCCTGTGTATACTCCGAATATTGATGGAAAATATCCTTCGGAATGGACTGAGTAAGCAATGCGTAGACTTTCTTCTCAGCGTTGTGTTTTACCTTCTGTGCATCCAACATGCCACTTAGAGTAAGTTTTACTCCGTCAGCTCCAACTAGCATGCTGTATCTCGACTCTATTACCTCCCACAATTTGTATCCACTCCATTTAAGTAGATTTCGAAAGATTGCTTCCATTGTGGGTAGTCGTCTAACGTAATAAGTTTCGGGGGTTTATTGTGAATCCCCACTTCGTTCTCCAATAGCAATAGATTCTGAATACGTGTATGTCTACTTGTTGTGTATGCTGAAAACTGATCCTCCATTTCTTTTAACTTTACTCTTTGACAAACTGCTGATGAATGCGAATGAAGGTATGCGATTGGGCTTATTCGGGCGATTGAACAAGTGTGGATGGTTTAATCGTGCGACTAAACAACAGCGGATGAGTCAGTCGTCCGAATAAACTGATGCGGTTGAGCAGTCCGAATGAAGATCTCTGTCGTACGAATAAGGGTACGAATGAGTCCAATCATGCGGTTGAAGAATGCGAATGAACTCAGTCGTGCGATTGAGCCAATCGTGCGACTGAACCTACTGAAGTTTGATAATTCGTAGGTTAAACTTGTTTTGGCCGTAAAACCTCGAATTTTACCAAAACCTAATAGCCGTATGCCGGAAAAAACTACGCTTTTCAATCAGGAAACGTCCAAGACTCCGTTAGACACAAAAAGATTGCGTTTTTGACGCAAAAACACAATTTTGTATCAAAACGATAGAATCAACACGTAATCAAGAGCCAATAGCTCTGATACCACTTGTTAGGATCTGGTATTTGACCAAACACCAATTGATTAACGTGTTAACCAACCAAATAGTGCGGAATCCTATTTGATTGGTGATCCAATCAGTGAGAACGCACATAGAACAATAATGTATTGAATCTAATGTCAAGAATCGATTAGGAATCGATCCACAATGTTCTATGAACTTAGAGTACGAACTTAGAGGTTTCTAGACGGCTAGGGTACATCTGGAGTCGAAGTGGATTCAATGCTTATTTTTCTCCACGAATTAGGTTGTATTTATAGGTTAGGATTGCTCATTCGTGCGACTGAACCATCAGCATGGTTCATTCCTGCGATTGAGCCATGCGGTTGATCCATTCGCACAACTGAGTGTTCAGTGCGACTGAGTCAGACGCATGAAGTTGTTCAGGCGTATGAACTATTTAGGCGCATGGACACTCAGTCGCATGGCCATTCAGATGCATGAGAACTTCACTTCACCAAGTTTGAATGTATTCAATATTATAACATAATGCATAACACTTCAAACAATCACAAACCTATATAATCAAGTCAATATGCGTTAAACAACTCATTAATGAAATATTAAACATTATAGACACAACCAAACATTTTGTATTTCATTAAGTACCCAATAATTACATAAGTGTAAGACATATTACATTCAGATCAGGATCTAGGTACATATATGTATCAACAAATTGGATGCTTTATATGTTATTTGAGAAATCTAGGTTTCATGAAATATTGTGGAAAGTGGTGAGTTTATATTAAAAATTTATGGAATCATATTCATAATTATAGTAGGTCATTATTATGTATGTTAATGTATTTGATTGGTATGAATCATACTAAGAAATGTGATAATGATTATCACACACATGCAAATCTGAGGCCCATACTTGATAGGATTGATAAGGTTTAGTATGTGAAGTCTTGAGTGGCTTCACATGGAATGTTATGTGTGATAAATCCAAATGTGTGATTTGCTAGTTGTGATTTAATTATATTTATGTTAAGCATAATGATTGGTTGAGATTTGCATGTGTTGTATGATAAACTATGTTAGTATGATGATCTTGATAGAACAAATGATCCATAATGTGGCATACGTGAATAATTTGTATGGATATCATGAGAATGAGTTACTATACTTGATCAAACAAGATTTCAATTAACATGTCACCAACGGGTCACTAGGTCAAATGTGTCATTGTTTTTCCAAAAAACTTGGCTCAATTCGTTGTTTGAGAACTTGGGTTTGTTAAACTTTTTGGTTACACGCACTTATGTAATCAAGTGTTCTAGGTAACCTTTGACAGGTTGTCATTCCACACACAGTTAGTTTCGCTTTATTGTTTGTTTACACACCTGATGAGCTTAATGCCCCACTTTTATTCACTCTCTTTATGGGGGAGAAAGCATACTTATATTTTCAAACGCTTTATTATTATAACAAGTGTATAGTATAACATAATGTGATATACAATTAAAAATTCTTAAACTTTGAATTGTTAATTAAGGAAATTAGCAGGAAATATTGGGTAGTACTACTGCGTCTGACAAGTGACAAGCCCCACTTGTACGACTAGAGGTCAAGCGGATGCAATATTGTCCTAAACGACTAACAGTGTCATGACTTGGTATGTTGTGGCGTAAGGCAAACAAACGAACATAGTTCGCTTCAATTGCGAAATTTGTGGTTATTACTTTTGAAATTAGACTAGCCATCTGTTTCAGTACACTTGCTTATGGTTTACGAATGCTAGTGTTTATGATGACTTACAAACTTTTGAACTCACTAACCGGCGTGTTGACACATTTAGTATACTTTTCTCAGGTCGTTACTAGGAGCTGCCTTTATGAGCACTCACAAGTCGAGCATGTTTTTAAACACTTATTGGTTTACATTTGTTTTTTAATGCATACTTAGAAATAGTGGGTTGGGCGCGCGTTTTGCGCAATTTACATTTTAATATTTGGATTTGAAATATTTACTAAACGTTTCCGTAATGTTTTAAAATTTTACACTCTGGTTTGTTTTAAGTGTTACATACAGAGTCGTTTTGAGTAACTAATGACATGAATCCTTGTTTGTTTACATGGCTCGTGGTAAAACCCAACATGTGGATTTTGAGGGTATGACATGAGGGATGGACAGTAAACCTGAAATATGAAGGATCATTATGGTTTCCCTTAAAATTATAGGTGATTGAGATGTGGATAGTGGATGCTGATGAGAATATGAATGGGATGCTCATGAGCATTAAGATTTGGTTCCCAACATAATTATAGGTTTTAAGAGATTTACAATTTTGTGTAATTTGATCTTAAATCAAATAACCCATTTCCATCCCTTAAATTTTTAGAGAAAAACTACATATTTCTTTAAATTTGAAGTCACTTACTCACAATCCCTATAAATTATAGGTATGTGACATGATATGTAGGAGATTTTGAAAATATGAAATAAATTTAGGAATGATAATTTTTAAATAAATTATAAGTATAAATATAGAAAACTAAGGTGAGTGCTTACATAGCCAAAGCCCTCCTGGATATGCAAACGCGCTCCTTACGGCTCGTAAGAGCCTTTACAGGCCGTAAGGTCTGCATCCCATCGAATAAGTTATTCAACAGTCTAACGGGCCGTGATTACCTTCACTAGCATTGATTTCACGGGCCGTGAAAATCTTTACGGCCGCTAAGTGTTATGTGCATGGTCCGTTAAGTCACTCACGGGTCGTTACTTTTGTCGAATATTTTTATATTATTTTGAAGCGATGTAATATTCTTCGATTACGGTATAATTTGCATTTATTACATTATTTGACACGATTTAATATTCCTTGAAAATTATTTGACTCGACGTAATATTCTTCGTAAAATACTATATAAATCGTTACTTCTTAATTTATTTCATATCGATAAATTCAATATTTGTATACATTTTAAGCGATATAGTTAATTAACGATGTCAAGGGAGAACAATTATTTATTTGGTTCCGATTCTAACTATTACCCTGTTGAGGGTTATAGTTATTATGGTGACGAGGATAGTAACTATGCTAAATAGTACAATGTTACGACGGTGGTGATGACAACGGTGATGATAGTGGCAACAACGGTGATGACGGCGGCAACAAAGGTGATAGTAGCGGAGATGAGTATGGTGATGGTTCTGAAAAAGGGGTTATATGACACGAGTCCAGTTATTACGTAATTATTAGGTTTTTTAAGTTATTTGATAATAAATAATCATTTGGTTTTGTTATTTGACAATCAGTAATTATATTATGTAAATTTATTAGGTATTTTTATCTCGTAAAGAATTGGTTGATTGGGTAAGTAATATAAGTCGTGAAAATGAATATGTTATTGTCACAAAACAGTTGAAAAAAATATAAGTGGGTTGGTAGTTAAAATATGGTTAAAATGTGATTGGAGGGAGCATATAAAGGAGCACTCACTCTTAGAAACACCGCCAACAAAAAAACAAATTGTCTGTTTGAATTATAGGGAAAATACCAAATAAAAAAGGTGGGTGGATCGTAGTTGTTATAAATGATTCTCATAATCATGAAGCCGATGAATACCTCGAGGGGCATGCATACGCAATGAGATTCACTGAAAAAGAGATTTGTATGGTAAATTAACTTACAGAACAAAATATTAAGTCTCGAAACATTTTAGGCACACCAAGGGACCAAAATCCCAAATTGTGTCGGCCTTAAGAATAGTATATAAATCCTGAACGAAAATACAAAATTCAAGCAGAATCGGCGAAACTCTAATGCAGGTGTGTTTTACTATACTACAACGAAATAAATATATTTACACCCCCTACATAGATGAAGCCACAAATACCGTAGACAGGGTTTTTTTTATACATCCCACATATCCGCATGTGTTGATGATAGACACAACGTATAAAACGAACGTCTACAAAATGCCATTTGTCCAAATGGTTGGTGTGACATCAACACTAAAATCATTTTCTGTTGCTAATGCATTTATTGATCTTGAACGTTAGATTAATTTCAGATGGGTTTTAGAAGAATTAAAAGAAACTTTAGAGCAAAAGTGTATGGAACCCCGCATTATACTTACCGACTAACACCTTGTTATGATGAAAACGTGTGAAGAAGTTTTTTCAAATGCCATCAAACTACTTTGTAGATGGCATATATCAGAAAATATTATTAAACATTTCAAGGTGAGTTTTTTCAAATGATGAATGGGGTACTTTTGAGCATTTGTGGTTAGTATTAGTTAACTTTGTCACACCTAACATATTCACGTACAATTTTGACCACTTTTATCAAAAATTGGTGCCAAAACATTCAAGTAAGTTTTATATTATTATTTTTATTAATATTATTTTTTATAAATTAAATAATATAATTTTTATTTAATTAAGAGTTTTGATGTACCTGAAAAATAATTCGTTGGACTCCCGTAAAGAGAGGTTTGTGACCGCATGGATTGATAGAGATCGTAACTTCGATCAACACACAACGAACCGAGTGGAGAGCCAACATTGCTTGCTAAAAAGTTATCTACAAAAAGTAATAGTACCATGAATATCATACATATTATCCACGTGTATCACATCATCAACCCAAGTCTACCAAAGTTATCATGCAACATTAGATTATCATACAACTCATGCAAATCTCAAACAACCAACATGTTCAACACAATTATAAATACATCACAACTAGTAATTCATACGTGAAGTATAATCATGCACTACATGCCATGTGAAGCACTCACGACTTCATATCCTAAACCCTGCCAATCCTACTAAGTATGGGCCTTAGATCCGCATACGTGTATGAAAATCATAATCACATTCACCAACAAAGTTTATTCCAACGAACATACACAAAAATAGTCAATTCCAATCCCAAACATGATTCCCTAATCACTAACTATAGTTCATCATCATGTATAATCACCAAAAACCTAAATTCCTTACATGATCAAATAAGCACCCAAACAACTCAATTAATGTATTCTACCATATATGACATCATCCATAAACATTCTAACATGATCCTAACATCACAAGCATGCCCAAATCATCATATCCAATGTTCTTCAAAAATAAAGTTTCCTTTTTGGGAAAGAAATCCCCAAAAGCTATCTAACATCCAATTCATTTATAAATTCATTAACTTTATACCTAACCAAATGCATAACATTCATTCTAAATGATAACCATCACTAAATCATTAAAATTCCTGATCATCATGCATAAAAGTTTCTACTTTTAGTAAGTTAAGATCAACACACCAATTTCATGAATTTTCGTGCACAATCCAAGTAGACTAAAATCTAAACATAGTATCTAACATCATATCATCATCAGATCATGAATTCCAAGAACAATTCCTTTTAAGGCAACGTATGAACTACATGATCAATTCATGGATTTCTTGCATAATCAACATAATCCAACATTCATACAACCTAACTAACATCATATTAACATCTAACAATTATTGATTTCATATTTCCAACATCAATTTCAAAGTAGTGTTTATCAAGAACAAAAATGATGAAAAACTAATCAAAACTAACCTTTAGGTGTGTAGAAATCAAGAATTATGCTTGCAAAACACCTTGGAATGCTTGGAACTAATCAAAATTGGATGTTTATGTGTGATTCTTGATCAATTTCGCAAAGGGGAGAGTTGGAGAGGGGTTCTTGAAGCCGAATGGGGGAATGGGGTTATGGGGATTTAGGGTTTAATTTTTGGTGATATTAAGTTAATAGTTATTACGAAATAAACCTTTTTATTTATATTTCATAAAAACTAATGTAAGTTCCTATTTTTGAGACACTTACAGCTGATTAATCATTACACATAAAACATATAATATACATTTACATTTGTTCAAACATTGCAACGGAATAACTTAAAACCATTTCTTATATAAATTTGGTTTTGCAAAATAATACAACAATATAAATAATTTTTAAAATATCATTTGTTCGAATTACAATGCAAAAACATCATAGTTTAACAGAATGGATGCCATCCAAAATAATGCAAGTAGTTGCCCTATGCTATCCTCAGCAACATTACCTGCCAACTGGAAACACATAAAAGTCAACATTGCTGAGTGAGTTCTAGTTTTATAATATAAAATATTTTTCTTTCGTTTAAAACCATTCTTTACTTTCATACGCGTTCATGTATCATGCATACACATAGATTACTCATTGTTCGTTAATTTTCATTCGTTCATCATCGTACGTCATAGTTATCATTCGTTATCTTTCTTACCGCACCTTTTGTACATTTCATTAACTTCCAATGACATGTAAAGTACCCCAAACATTATGCACGAAGCTGGTTATTGGGCCGGAGGTCTATGATAGACCCCGAACATTGTGCATGAAGCTAACTCCAGTACCTAGGGCAAGTACATTCATCACTATCATTCACCTTTCGTTCCGGGCCAATGCCATGTGCTATACCCTGAACATTGTGCACGAAGCTGGTTGCTAGGCCTGAGGTCTATCATAGACCTCGAACATTATGCACGAAACTAATTCCAGTACCTAGGGCAAGCGACAAGAGTCCCATATGTATGGTCAATTACAAATATTGGACCCTAGTGTGTATCCTTCCACGGTAGCTAACCCACACACAGTTGATCTAACACCCTTCATTGGGTGTGAACCTCCGTACATTGCTTGAAAGACTTTTCATTACCTCATTCATTCATTCATTAATGCATACATTCTTTTATTCTTTACATTCCTCTTTTCATTATATTCTGCTTTTCATTTCATACTACTTTATGTTTATTGATTTTATCATACCACGCAAAGCCATCGAAAATAAACATACATAACAAGGAACATAACATAACCATTCCATACATAGCATCATCACATCACATATGACATCATAAAGTCAACTTACATTACCCCTAAGAACCTCCCAAGTCAAAACCTAACACTTCACTTTTCCCAAAATTTCAGAAAATATTATAAGTCTTAGGCGCATGGGCACAATGCAGGCGTATGGCCTTCTGGGCGCATGGGAACACTTAGGTGTGTGGGAAAGGTTCTGGGAGCATGGGCACTATTGGGGCACACGACCTAACACTTAGTCATTTTCACGCAATTCTAGGCGCATGAGCACTATGCAGACACATGAGTGCTTAGGCGCATGGGCAATCTAGACGCATGGATACTTAGCCGAATTTCAGCCTATTCTAGGCACACGAATACTATTTAGGCGCATGGGGGACACTTAGGCAAATTCGAACGTTGGGCGCAGGGGCCAAATCTAGGCTCATGGGCAACCAACTCATACTAACAACCTAATAATCAGTCCCAACATCATTAATTTATCATGTTCTAAGCTTATTTCTTACATTCTAAGCAACAAAACATAAACATAATCATAAAATCATAAGTCACTCAAATCATACCCCACCCACATTCACACATACACATTCATACGGGTACAAAACCCACATTATAAAAACTTTTACACATGCGTTTCTAGCCCCAAAATCAGTTGAAATATGTAAAAGGGGGTTCTAGAACTCACCTTAGCATCCTTCGAGTATGACTTCCTTCAAACCCGTTTACTCTATGAGTTCAACCACCTAAAACCCACCAAATCACCAACCCGAACACACACACAAACACATAAGCATATAATCGAGGAATAGGCCGGTCAAGAATATTTAAAAACACCAAATTCTTACCTTGAATTCTTCTTCTTCTTCTCTCTAAAACCAAAGCTTTCTCTGCTTTCTGACACTAAAAACGATGAAAAGAAGTGTGCAGAGTGTTATGGGCGGCCACAACACCTTTTGTACAATATATGATATAATATTTTGTCCTTTTACACATTTAACCCCTCTACTTGGGTTCTATTACATAATTTCTTTTATTCTTTCTCTTCAAAAATCCGGGTGTTACAACTAATCTTTCTAAAACTTTTTAAATAAATTTAACTACAAGTTATACGTATCATTAGTCAATAATAATAACCATAAATATTTACAATAAGTCACACAACACATGAAATATATAATACATATAGTTACGTAAACATGTAAAATTTACAAATAATGTTTAAATCTATAAATTCATGAATCACATAATCACAACTAAGAATCAACATTATTAATTAGATTATTATTGTTTATCATATATTATTGTTATTAGGTCATCAACGTTCACGACAACTAGTGTGTGGTCATGACACGTGTATGCAAGACATAACGGAACTAACGGAGTTTGGTAACGGAAAAATAACCAGATGTCACAAATATTGCTTTCATGTTAGGCCATCAATAGTGGGCCTTCTGGTCATGATATATTTTATCAAAGCCAGGGTGTATGGAATACTTAGACTTGTGTGCTTCAATCATAACCAAGTCTCTCAAATTTCCACACAAGGGTACCCAAAGTCTATCCATGAAATAGGGGATTCCATCAGATTTGACTTCCAACTGTTTGTCCATCCCATGTAAGGATTCAGATCTAATGTTTTCCGCTTTCAATGCTTCCATCTCGGCTTCCTTGATTTGTTCGAGCAAGTGAGTGTTAACCGTCAGTTGTAGAGCACGTACTGGTTGGGGCTTAGTGGTTTCCTTTCTACTCAAGGCATCGGCGACTACATTCGCCTTTCCTGGGTGATATTTAATAGCATAATCATAATCGTTTAGCAATTCCACCATCTTCACTGCCTCATGTTCAGCTCTTTCTGCTCAAAAATACGTTGAAGACTCTTGTGATCAGTTTAAATAGTGCACTTCGTACATTACAAGTAATGTCTCTAAATCTTCAAGGAAAAGATTACTGCACCTAACTCCAAGTCATGAGTAGTATAGTTCTTTTCGTGCACCTTCACTTGTCTCGAGGCATAGGCTATTACCTTTTCATGTTACATAATGACACAACCAAGTCCTTGGATAAAAGCTTCATAATAAACCACAAAATCATCACTTTCTTCAGGTAATGCTAATATCAGCGTCCTACAGAGTTTCTGCTTCAACAATTAAAAATTAGCTTCTTGACTCTCACCCCATTTATAAGTCATCAATACGAGGTAAAAGGTATGGTTCTTGACTGTGACTTTGTTCAACTCTCTATAGTCGATACACATTTAGAAAGTTCTATCCTTCTTCTTAACAAAGAGAATAAGTGCTCCCCACGGTGATGAGCTCGGTCAAGTAAACCCTTTATCCTACAGCTCCTAGAGTTGTGTAGATAGTTCCTGTATTTCGTTTGATGTTAACCAGTAAGGTGCTCTTGCAATTGGAGCTGCTTTAAGAGTCAAATAGATCTGAAACTCAACTTGATGATAAGGTGGTAGTCCGGATAGGTCCTCTAGCAATACCTCTGGAAAGTCACGAACCACTAGAATATCCTCTATCTTCTTTTCCTCTTGTTGCTTGTCAGATACGGGGGCTAATATGGCTAAGTGACCCTTGCGTAGCCACTTCTGAGCCTTCATGAATGATATGATGCCTATCACAGCACCACTCTTCTCGCCCTTAACCGAAAGAGTTTCCCCATCTACCAGAGGAATACGAATTACCTTCTCATGAAAAAGTACCTCTGCTTGCTTCTCGGACAACCAATCCATGCCTACGACCACATTAAAAATTCCAAGAGTTATGGGCATAAGATCAATATCGAAGGTATGACCAGCAAGCTTTATCTTGCAACCTTAAGGATGTGCGTAACGGAGATTTGATTACCATCAACTAATTCTATGGTATACTTAGATTCCAATGCAGAAGACATATCACTTAAGAGACTACAGATCCTAACATCACAAGCATGCCCAAATCATCATATCCAATATTCTTAAAAATAAAGTTTCTCTTTTGGGAAAGAAATCCCCAAAAGCTATCTAACATCCAATTCATTATAAATTCATCAACTTTATACCTAATCAAGTTCATAACATTCATTCTAACATGATAATCATCACTAAATCATTAAAATTCCCAATCATCATGCATAAAAGTTTCTACTTTTAGTAAGTTAAGATCAACACACCCATTTCATGGATTTTCTTGCACAATCCAAGTAGACTAACATCCAAACATTGCATATAACATCATATCATCATCAAATCATGAACTCCAAGAATAAAAAGTTTTCTCTTAAGGCAAGGTACGAACTACATGATCAATCCATGGATTTTCTTGCATAATCAACATAATCCAACATTCATACAACCTAACTAACATCATATTAACATCTAATGTAACACCCATAAATTTTCTTTGAAGTCGACAAAAGAAAGAAAAGAAAGAAAGCCCAAAGTTGAGGGACCAAACTTGTCAAAACGGGAAGAAACTAGGATGAGTGAGGGTATAAAAGGGGAGGGCAGCCCACACCCTCCCCATTCTTGGAAAGCTCAGCCAAGGGAGAAGAGAAGGATAAAAAGAGGAGAAAAGCTTGGTTTCGGTGGATTCAAGCGTGAAAATCAAAGTGTAGCGGGGCACCGTTATAGTTGGCCTATGATAGACCTAGGTCCAGTACCAGGAATACCAGGGTAAAGTTTATGGTGAAGGAAAGAAAAGATGTAATGATGAAAGAATGCAAAAGTTAATGAATGTTCGAGTGAAAGAATGAAAGTATGAATGGTTAATGAAGATAATAATGATATTATCCTTATGTACGTATGATGTATGATAGCATGAAAGTGAAGTACGGTTTTAATGAAAGGAAAGTATGTTTTATTTTATAAAACTAGAACTCACTCAGCAACGCTGATTTTTATGTGTTTCCAGTTGGCAGGTAAGGTTGCTGAGGATGGCACGGGGCGACTACTCAGTTCCTTTGGGATGGCATCCAATGTTATGTTGCTTTTGTAATGAAATGTAACTTGTATTTTGTAATTCGATAATGACGTATTGTTTTGCAAAAGCTATTATATTTAAATGAAATGGATGCTTAATTGTTTCCGCTGTAAGGTTTTTATGTAAGAAAATAAATATATACGTTTTATGTGCGATGATCAACTAGCTGTAAGCATCCCTGGAATGGGGCCTTACAAGTTGGTATCAGAGCCAAAGTTTAGGGAATTGGGTAAATTTTCAAAATAAACCTTACTTAAACTGAGAATGGGACGGAAAGGAAGGGGTGCCAATCTGAGTAGCTGCGTGCCATCAGGTATTTTCTCAATGTTAAACGGTATTACGTGCGCATGTTATGTGGTTATGTGTTGCTGGTAGATTTAAATACTGATGTAATTAGGATAGATAATGCTTGGGGTATGAAGAGTAAAGTAAGTGGCTAATCACAACTGGCCACTGGAATTAGGGAGTTACTATACTTGACATGAACTGAGTTGTTTTCTTCAATGACTGTGTTGGTGTTTGAATATTTCAGTATGTGTTAGAGGATAGCTGGCGGTAGATCTCCCAAGGTTTTGTCAGATGAAGGTTGTGGTGGACGTGGTTCTGAACCGCATGTCACGAGAAGCATGGCTAGGGTGGCTGAAATGGCACTCGAAGAGCCCGAGGCCCCTCACCTAGAAGGCGGCAATGATAGTGCTAGTTTGAGAGCCACACTGAAAGACTCTGTTGTCGAGGGAGTCCAACAGGTCATGCAGGCGATTTTGTCGTCTATGGTAACCGAGGTAATTAGGGCGGTGAAGGAGACGATCGTGACTGAAGTAAACACGAAGGGTAGTGACGATAAGAACTAGAACAGAAAGCGGTTTGGACGTGGCAGGGCCACTCTAAAGAAGAAGGTTGCCAGGATGGAGGACCGGCGCGTAGCTTCGTCCGGTGCAGGGACGAGAAAGTGGGTAAGTGTGACAAAGAGCATATTAGAGAGTGTATGTGGAGACCAAACCTCTGTTCCAAATGTGGACGCCAACACCCGGGGAATGTAGACTGGGGACCAATATCTGTTTCCGTGTGGGATGCCCACTCTTGTGGCCAGAGAGTGTGGGGGTGGTACGGTGCTATAATTGCAGAGAAAAGGGTCACATAAGTAGGGATTGCAAGGAACCAAGGGCGGAGGGCACAAGGCCTTCACGATAATGCAGGAGAAGTCTAGGATGGGCCCTGATATCATGTCAGGTATGTATCCAGTAACCGAACTCTTGCTTCTGTGTTGTTTGATTCCGAAGCTAGTAAGAGTTTTATTTTTGCTGCCTTTTGTGCTAAGCTGCCCATTAGGAGTAGAAGTATTGATAAGCCCTTCGATGTAGAAACCGCCATAGGAAAGTCTACCAGGATTTCTGAGAGGATAGAAGACTGTGATGTGGAGTTAGAAGGTCATGAATTCCCGGTTAGACTATTTGTGACAGCCTTAGGTGGTTTGATTTAGTTCTCGGGATGGATGGTTGGAGGACTTCAAGGCGAACATTGTGTGTCGCAAGAAGATGATTCATTTGACAGCGCTTGACAGGAGTTCAGTAACGGTTTATGGTGATCAAGTCACGACGATCCCAAAAGTGATTTCGATGGCTGTGGCGGGAAAGTGCATGAGGCGAGGATGTAGTGCCTACTTGGCTTACGTAAAGGGCGTGGATGCACCAACACCACAACTACTCGATGTCCCGGTCGTGTGTGACTTTCCAGACGTGCTCCCAGATGACTTACTGGGAGTGCAACCGGAACGTGAGATCGAGTTTCAGATTGACTTGATACCAGGTGCCCAACCAGTAGCTAAGGCACCGTATCGGCTGGCTCTGACTGAGATGAAAGAATTGATGGAGCAGTTGCAAGAGCTTCTTGATAAGGGGTTCATTAGACTGAGTATCTCACCTCAGGGTGCTCCGGTCTTGCTCATGAAGAAGAAACACGGTAGTATGAGGAGGTGTATTGACTACTGTGAGCTGAACAAGTTGACGGTGAAGGACCGATATCCCATACCGAGAATAGATGATTTGTTCAATCAGCTTCAAGGTGCCAGTTGGTTTTTGATGATATACCTTCGATCTGGCTATCATCAGCTGAAGGTGAAAGAAACAATGTCCCTAAAATAGCTTTCCGTACGCGTTATGGTCATTTCGAGTTCCTCATTATGTCATCTGGTTTGACCAACGCGCCAACTGCTTTTATGGATCTGATGAACCGTGTGTGTCGGCCAATGTTGGATAAATCAGTGATTGTGTTCATTGATGATATCCTGATTCATTCAAAGAGTGAGCTGGAGCATGCCGGTCATATTCGGGAGGTTCTGGAGACACTAAGAAAGGAGAAGCTGTACGCCAAGTTCTCCAAGTGTGCATTATGGTTGCGTGAAGTCAATTCTTAGGTCACGTGGTGAATCCTAATAGGATTATGGTGGACCCGGCAAAGGTGGAGGCGGTGATGCAATGGAAGTCTCCTTAGACGCCATCCGAGATTCGTAGTTTCTTGGATTTGGCGGGCTACTACAGTAGGTTCATCCAAGACTTTTCTAAGATCGCTTCTCCACTAAACAGGTTGACCCAGAAAGATGTGAAATTTGTATGGGATCAAGCTCAAGGGAAGGCATTCGAAGAACTGAAGGCAAGACGGAGTCAAGCTCCTGCTCTATCATTACTCGATGAAAGTGAAGACCTGGTGTGTTATTCTGATGCTTCCTAATCGAGGTTTGGATGTGTGTTAATGCAAGGAAAGGTTATAGCCTATGCATCCTGACAGTTGAAGGTTCATGAGGCCAATTATCCTACTCATGACTTGAATGAGAGGCCTGGTTGTGGAATTGGGTAAAAACACACCCGGTGTTGAAACCCGATTTGGACGGATGCGGATTCCTCATTTTGGGGGATATACGGGTGAAGATTATGGATGAAGCTCACAAAACTCGATACTCTATTCACCCCGGTGCCACAAAAATGTATCAGGACATGAAGAAAGACTACCGATGGCTGGGTATGAAGCGCGACGTGGTGGAGTATGTGGGTAAACACCTTACTTGCCTACAAGTGAAGGTCGAGCATCAGAAGTAGTATAGGAAGGTCCAACCTCTAGATAGACCGGAATGGAAAGGGAACCACATCACCATGGATTTTATCACGAAGCTACCGCGTACCTCGAAAAGGTATGATGCTATATGGTAGGAGATGTAGAACACGCGTGTGTGTTGGGGTGATGTTGGCCATAAAGAGTTAGAGAGCGCTGAAATGGTCGAGGCTACGACTGAGAAGCTGGAAAGGATCAAAGCCTTTGTGAAGGTAGCCAAAGATAGACAAGAAGTCGTGTGTGGATAAACGATGTAGACCGATTGAATTCCAGGTGGGAGATTGGAAAAGAGATAAGGCAGTATTGCCCATAATTGTTAAAGGAATAACAGGTTTCGGGGACGAACCTATATAAGGGGTGGACTTGTAACACCCGAAAATTTTCTTTGAAGCCGACGAAAGAAAGAAAAGAAATAAAGCCCAAAGTCGAGGGACCAAACTTGCCAAAATGGGAAGAAACTTGGATGAGTGAGGGTTTAAAAGGGGAGGGCAACCCACACCTTCCTCATCTTGCAAAGCTCAGCCAAGGGAGAAGAGAAGGAGAAAAAGAGGAGAAAAGCTTGGTTCGGGTGGATTCGAGCGTGAAAATCGAAGTGTAGCAGGTCAAATCGAAGCTCTACTCGACGGGATCGTTTATGTGAGTTCTAGGACCCCTCTTTTACACATTTTCGACTGATTTTGGGGCTGGAACACATCAAAAACCCGTTTTTGTAAAGTTGGGTGTTGAACCCGAATGTATGCTTATGTGTATGTGACTGATGCGTTTGGAGTTTGATTTCGGGCTTGGTTATGATTGTATGGTATCGTGGTATGTTTCCCTAAGGTTTAGAATGGTTTATTCGAGCTTAAATGAGGTTTGGAAGGGTTTGGAAGGGTTTGGAGGCCGAAAATGGCCGCTGTAGTTCGGGATGAACTGTATTTTGCATCCAGCTAGGGCTATGCGACCAGAGGCCCATGCATCCGAATGAGATGCGACTGGGTCCATATGCAAGAAAGGTGTGCGACTGAGGTTCATTCGCATGAAAAAAGTGCGACTGAGGTGTTAGGATCTAGTATTTGAACGAAACACCAACTGATTAACGTGTAAGCTAGACCAAATAGTGCGGAATCCTATTTGATTGGCGATCCAATTAGTGAGAACACATGTAGACAAAATAATTTATTGAATCTAACATCAAGAAACAAATAGGAATCGATCTACAACGTTTTATGAACTTGGAGTACGAACTTAGAGGCTTCTAGACGGCTAGGGTACGTTTGGAGTCGAGTGGATTTAATGCTTACGTTTCCCACGAATTAGGTGGTATTTATAGGTTAGGGCTGCTTATTCGGGCGACTGCACCATTAACATGGTTCAGTCATGTGATTGAGTCATACGGTTGGTCCATTCACCTGACTGAGTGTTTAGTCGTGCGACTGAGCCAATATTATGTGACAATCATATGACTGATCCAGTCTCCTGGTTTAGTCGTGCGACTGAGTCATTTGCATGAAGTTGTTCATGCGTATGGTCCATTAGCATGGGCCATTCGCATGATAACTTCATGTTGTTAAGTTTGAATGTATTAAATATCATAATGTTATTTATATTAATTCATTCAACCACAAACCTATATAATCAAGTTAATATGCGTTAAACAACTCATTAATGAAATATTAAACAATACAAATCACAATCAAATATTCTCATTTCATTAAGTACCCAATATTACATAAGTGCAAGACATTCAAGACATATTACATTGAGATCGGGATCTAGGTACATATATGTATCAACAAACTCCCCCTTGGACCTAGATCTGTCTATATTCTAACATCTTTCATAATTTCCTCAAACTTCTTGTACTTAGCTTCTCTAGTGACTCCTGTATTTCTCTCCAAAGCAAAACAGAGTCGTATCACCTTCTGGAATTGTAAAGCTTGTATAATATCTTGTGAGTCATAGAACAGTGACCACTTGTATAAAGTATAAACATCTTTTGCTGACAAGTTGGTGAGCCACATTGGGTCAAACACCCTTATGGTTTCCATTATACCATTTCTGTTCAAGACTATCATGGCCTCTCTTGTTCTCCAATCGTAGTACCACCATTTGAAGTGTGGAGTGAAGTCCTGTGGCATCTCCCATAGTGGGATCTTTGACATTGTACATGGTGGACTCCACTTCAACACAACTTTTGGTTTGCCAGTTATGGCGTTAACCTCAGATTGTCTAATGTACCTCGTTGGCTGTTGAGGTTTGAAGTTGACCCATCTGGTGTGATACTCCCTCCTTAGAGTTGTTTCAAACCATCCTGACATCTTACGAGGGTCAGCGTATAACAATTTTAACTATTCTAACTGGTTAAGCTCAAAACCTGGAAGAGTCTTCAGATCATGTGGGAATCTAAAGTACTCAATTCCTTCTTACGTTTAACAACGTAAACATTGAGGTCTTCAAAATGTGCCCACGCTATGATCCTGCCAGCCACCTTTTGATGTTTCATAACCTTATACAGGTTGGTGTAGACAGTTGATGTTGTAGCGCTGCGTTGGGCTCTTATCTCTTCAAAACACGCTGCCCATTCAGCCTTTTTGATGTTGACTTCGGCGTCTGAGGCTTGGGCCTTCTCCTTATCCTTTTCTGACTCTTGCTCCATTTTATCCAGAGTCTCAAAAGTGTCACTAACAAGAGTGTCTCCCCGATTGGGAACCACATTACCGTCAATGTCAGTGTACTCTGGATAATGTTGATCTATGACATCTTCCATCTTAATCTCATCAATGTCATTGAGTTCGTCGTCACTATCACCTTAGACTATCGGAGCGTTTTTCACGATCTCGTCGGAATTTAGTTTGAACATTTCGGCCACTGCTCGTCAGTGAAGTCGTGAATTATCTCCCCCTCTTCTGGGGTGTAACTCATAGATCTCCTTACAATCCCTTGCAGATCAAGAATCATGGTTAATTGAGTCTTGACTAGCTGAAGGGGATCTACATCAAACTCATCCCTCTGAAGGTTTGGATCTGCTTGATTTACACATTCAACACAACAATCATTAGTTAACAATCAAAACAAAAACATTAACATTATATATAAACATTCATTACATTAATTTTGATACAAGATTCAAATACATATAATTTAACTAATATGAGCAGCTAAGTATTACTCTTATCCTGTATCATAGGCTCTTCTGTTGCCGGCGCGGATGTGGAGGCACCTTGATCTTGTGCTCTCTTCGTCCTCCTTTCACTAGCAGGTGTGGCGCCCACAACAACAGTGTGTCGTCTTCATCATTATCAACCTCATTATCTCCAGCATCACCAACAACATCAGTATCATCATCACCATCATCATCCTCGTCATCACTGTCATCTCCATCCCCTTCCTTGATCTTTAGGGGCTCTTCCTTGGATCCCTTGAGACGTAGCATGATGGTCTCCAACTCCTCACTCCTTTTTGCTGATTGGACATGCTGCTCTCGGACTTGGGACATCTCTACACGCTGAGCATCCATCAGCTGGGCCTGCTGAGATATCTGCAGAGATTGGGCAGCAGTAAGGTCTACTAGCTTACGTATCTGAGCAGTCTTCTCTTCGTCTACAACCAACATCCTCAACACCATACAGTTAAGTGCCGAGAGCTGTTCCTCTACCCCATTGTGAGGTAGAGGTGATCTTGATGTGTAGGAAGGGTATGATGGTGGTATAGCATGGTGGCTAGTGGTGGCAATGGTGTAGATTGGTGGTGGTATATGTATAACAGGTAGAGGTATGGCGGTAGTAGTGGAGGGTGGAGGTGTGGTAGTGATGGTGGGTGGTATGGTAATGGTGATAGAGGGTGTGGTAGAAGTGGTGGTAGCTGTGGTGGTGGTTGTGGTGGTAGGTGAAGTGGTGGTGGTAGGTGGAGTGGTGGTGGTAGGTGTAGTGGTAGTGGTGGTAGTGATGAAGGCGAGTCTTCTCTTATTCTTCTTCATGTCGTGGGGCTGAGCCATCCTTTTCTTCCTCGATCCTGTCGAGGAGGATGCTCCCCCTAGAACACGGCTTGGCTGATCGGGAGCATATGTTGGATCAGTGTCAGCTTCTCCTGACCCGCCAGGGCGTTCACCAACCGCCCAGAGCCCTCGTTCTGTGGCAACGACTTTACTGCCCACAGTCCGAGTCAGAGGCTCCAAATCTGAATCCTCCTCCTCACCAGGTTTGAAATCCTAGTGGAATCCAGCAGTCTTTGCTCCATCATGGGCAAATGCCGGAGATGCTATTTCAGTAGTGGGGGCCCTTGGTTGAGTGGGCCTTGCATCTCCAGCATCACCGCTGTCATCGTCATCAGAGTCATCCTCCGGGAGCTGTAGCTGCTCAACCTCTGAGTCACTGTCAACGTGACTCCATTTACGCCTTGCCGGCGCCACGTAATCTACCTGGGCCAGATGCCTGAACAGTCTCCTCACAGGGGACTTAACCTGCTTCCCTCTATAGACCTTCATACGACCTAGTGTAGTGTCGTCCATCACCTCAAGGATCATTGCATCCTCTTTCTCCTTTGGCAAGGAAGGGAGCTTCTGGTCAACAATCATCTGCATAAATCGAGGGTACATGCAAAAGCCCTCCTTCCCTTTCCCCTCAATGTTCTCCACCAGGTTGGTGAAGATCATCCTGGAGAAGCTGAATGGGTGTTTCAGCACCAACGTTGCATACACATTTTGGATCTGATCTGAGAGCTCGTCAAAACCTCCCTTCCAAGACACTATACACTTCAGTAGCACATGTGCGAGGTACTTGAACTAGGGGCACAGGTTGCTCTTGTTGAGCACCCCTGCGTTGATGTCCCTAGAGTACTTAGCTTGGAAGAAACATCCTCGGACAGTAAGGGGGTGTAATCGAGTGGGACAATCAGCATCATCCCCAAACTACAGCACCGTCCTAAGATCATCTTTAGTGATCTCTATGGCCTCCCCAAATATAGAATTCCTGATGCGATGAGGCTTTGAGGATCTATCAACTACTGCGCCTTCCCAGAAGGCCTGCTGAATAGAGCGATATGGTGTACACGGATTCGATATGGCATGGAAGATCCTCGATCTCCTCAGAAACGTGATAATGCCAGAAAAGTCTGAAGCATTTCTGGATGTCAGATCCAGATGAGCACAAATGTTGTGCTTAGTGCTCATAGTCCACCAACTTGCCATCTGTTACATGATGAATATAAACGTTAGTAACCGTCAATGAGTAATAACTTGAATCATTTGGACTTGAAATTTTTCTTGTTCTGTCGTGCGAATGAGACTATGCGACTGAGATCTAGTCATGCTAATGAGCAGTGCGACTGAGTTCTAGTCGTGCGAATGACCTCATACGTATGAGTGAACATGCAACTAGGCTCATACGTATGCAAACTCATGCATTTACACCAGTCGTGCGACTGAACTCATACGCATGGTTCAGTCGTGTGGTTTAGCCAGTTGCATAACTCAGTCGTGCGACTGAAGTTCATCAAACTGTCCATTCGCATGACAGACTGCTGCTCAATTCAATTTCAAGTTCAGACCAATTCTTAAGATTAGACATCGTGTTTTGGTTCATTGGACTCGCCATCACTCTATTTAACACCTAATAACTTTGTTTTCAATATTTTACTTAGTTTTGTTAGGTTATTTGTCCAAACAAGTCTCGGTTCTTGGTTACGGCCGAAGATCTTGATTTTGGAATCAAATTGATCGAAATTTGGTTGGATTGCACCGTATTATACCTGTCTAATCAGTGGAAATCGTCAGTAAACAACAATCAATGGTATAGAATGATCAGTCGAAAATTTGGTAGAGTAACGATGAGTCGTGCGGATTAGGGAGATTTTGGGAATGATGAATGACTGTGACCGACTCCCCCTCCTTTTATACTAGGGTTTCCTACAGTCGTGCGACCGAACCCAGTCACATAGTTTATTCGTGCGACTGAAGATCAGTCGTGCGACTGGCACAATCGGTCACATTCAGTCGTGCGACTGGGTCATTCGGTCACCTTCATCCATGCGATTAGCACATTTTAGTCATCCTGATGGTCCAATCGCACATATGTCCCATACGTGTGGGTTAATCGTGTGATTGGGCACATTCGTATCCAGACTGGTCCATGCTCATGGTCCAGTCGTGCGAATGAATCATACTTATGGTTTTTGACTTTATGTCCATTTTACCTTTGACACCCTTTTAAACTGTTGATTTAACATTATGAACCTTTGATCATCTCAGACATGATCATTTTAAACTTGAAAAACTTTTGACCACCTCAGACGTGGTCCTTTTAACATACTTTGTCACCTCAGACATGACCCAATTTTATTTGAAAGAACGTATGGTCGCCTCAGACGTGACCTTTTAGATGATAAGGTTCCCTATCAACTTTCATGACATAGTCCGATATTAAACACTCTGAAATTGACAAAATATAAACAGAAATAAAGAAATAACATTGAAACTTAAAACTAATACATGGTTTTGTGTTTTCGTGAGGGTTAACTCCTAAGAAGTAGTTCTAAGGAATAATTTTTCTGAAAGAGCAGCTTCAATCATTTAAATCATACATGGACCAATTCAATTCGGAATCATACAGGATACTTAAATCATTCAGGACACATTATTTAAAAACTTTGATGTTGTATTCTTTTTTTTCATCTGGAGTCATTTAGCAAATTTGAGAAATCATACTAGTACTCTTAGGTCCCTACACTGATTTGAACTTTCAAGAATTGTAGCCACAATGATTGTCAGTATACTTGTCCTCTTAAATCCATACACAGACTTTCAACACAGGTTGGTGATAGTTTAGGTTTGTTTATTTCAACAAGCATTTGTGGATCCCACACGTATATGGTAATCAACATTCCTCAGGAGATTTTTGAGCGGTCTCAGGGTAGTATTCAAGAAGAAACTATTCATAGAACTTTCAAAGAGAAGCCAAGCCTCAGGCCAGTGCCACCGCATAGCAGAGAGGCGGCAAACAACTATGAGTTCTAGAATATATAGGTTATGCTTATCCTCAGGTCAGTGCCACCGCACAGCAGAGAGGCACACAACCTATCTTCTTGTTTGAGCATTTTCATTCTTTTTGCACAGATCTCACCAACAACCTAGGTTATTAGTTTGATTGTATCTGCATTTTGTATGTGCTTTTGCTCATGCTTTGGTCTTACGCACACATTTGTGGCGTTTATTTTGCTTGTCACCCCTTATTGAAATCTGTTGATTGTGTTAACTAGGGATAAGGTGTTACCCACAGCTAGTCAAACATTTTAGTTTAATATTGAGATCATTGAAAGGTCTAGTCCTATATTGTGTTGAATCTACCGACATATCATCTGTGGTCTAGCAACCTCTAGGTCTACTTTCTTTGTGTTACCTTAGTAGTACTAACTTATCTATCATATTTCCCTTTATATTGCTCAGACTACACAGACTTATACTTGAGCTTTACATCTTTTTCAATTTTGATTTTTTAAAGTCCCAAATGGTTTGTTCCTGTGTACTATCATATTCCAAGGATTGAATCAGTATCACACACCAAGACTGAATCAGTATCACACATATGATCTTATTTTTATCAGTTTGCCTCTCCTTCTCCTTTGTTTTTTTTATATTACTGCCTAAACCTATTCTCCCCCTAAAATTATAAAACCGTCACGGATTAGCGTTTTAGGATTTTAATAGGCAAGGAAATAGACCAATTGTAATTTAATTACTTAAAGTTAAGCAAATAAAATAAAATAAAAGAAATTTGAAAAATAAAAGAAACTTGACAAGACGCATCGGACTAGGCATGGTCATCTTCAGAAATGATCTCACTTTTCTTTTTAACGCCGTTGACCTCTAACAAGTATAGAAAATGTGGTTTGTCAAATGCCTTTGTATAGAGGTCAGTGCGTTGAAAATCTATATTTATTTTTACCATATCGATTAAGTTCTTTTCAAAGCAATCACGTATAAAGTGATATTTAATTTTGATGTGTTGGTCTTAGGATGTGGAGCGGGTTTTTAGTGACTGCAATTGCAGCAGAGTTATCAACAAAGATAAGAGTACAAGAGAAATTCAAACCGTAACCCGCATTTCCTATTGAGTCCATATGATTTGAGAACAACAGCTTGCAGCCGCAACATATTCAGCTTCACAGGTTGACAATGCAACCGAGGTCTGCTTTTTACACTACCAGGTTACTAATCTTCTCCCAAAGAACTGACACCCTGCTGATGTAGACTTGTAGTTCATCTTGCAGCCGCCGTAATCCAAATCGCTATACGCCGTAATCTCAAAGTCATCATCATCAGGATACCACAAACCAAGTGTAGGTGTACCTTCAGATAACGAAATATCCTTTTGACCCCAATAAGATGGTTCACCTTAGGCTTTGCCTGATATCGTGAACATAAACATGTAGCATACATGATATCAAGTTGTGAAGCAGTGAGATACATGAGAGATCCAATCATCCCTCGGTACATAGTGACATCTACCAGATCACCATTTTTGTCGGGTGCTACATCATGGTTTGTAGCAAGTGGAGTTCCAGCTGTAGAAGCATTCTCCATGTCAAACTGACTAAGAATATCACCTACATAGTTGGTCTGATGTAAGAAAATCCCATTTGGTGTCAAATGCACCTGTAACCCGAGAAAGAACTTCATCTCTCCCATTTCACTCATCTCAAACTCTTTACATAACTCTTTGTTCTTGGAACCAAAGATTATGTCATCAACATAGATCTGGACTAGTAGTAAATCTCCATCTTTTTCTTTGATAAACAATGTACAATCAATGACTCCCCTACGAAAACCGTGTTTCACAAGATGAGTCGAGAGTTTCTCATACCAGGCCCTCAGAGCTTGATGAAGCCCGTATAGCGCCTTGTCGAGTTTGTAAACTCTGTCCCGATGATATGGATCCTCAAATCCCGAGGTTGACTGACATACACTGTCTCTCCAATCTCACCATGAAGGAACACACTCTTCACATCTAGTTGATAAACTTTGATCATCATATAAGATGCATAGGCAAGGAAGATGCGGATTGCTTCCATTTTTGCCACGGGTGCAAACACTTCATTGTAGTCAACACCGTCAACTTGTCAAAATCCCTGAACAACAAGCCGAGCCTTGTTTTGAATGATCACTCCTTGATCATCTTTCTTGCATTTCAAGACCCATTTGGTGCCAATGACCTTAGAACCTTTAGGTCTGTCAGTCCATACACCTAACTTCTTGAACTAAAGAAGTTCTTCTTGCATGGAACTCACCCATGCCTCATCTTTCAAGGCTTCACTAACATTCTTTGGCTCAAACTGAGACACAAAGAAACGATAGGCACCGTCGTGAAGGTATCCCTTTTCCATGACAGAGGCATAATCAGCTGAGTACAACTGATTTCTGGTCTGAACTCTTGATCTCACATCTCCTATGACATTATCCAAAGGATGATAGACATTTAGACGTGAGCCGAGAATTGTTGGAACAACCATCTTAGAATCAAGATTGTGAACATTTGGTTCTGGGTCTGAGGCAATAGGAGTTTGAGGTTCCGAAAGCTCAGAAGCACCACTATCAGATTCTTGTGGACTTGTGGTAGGCGGAACCTGTACATCCTGGTTGTTCTGATCATTTTCCACATTATCGTCATTAGAGGAAGAGGCACTCACATCAAGTGTTTCCCCTGAGTTGGTACATGATTGACTTCGTGAACTGATGGTGTTGAATCTCGAGACGGTGTGTTCAAGACATCATACATCATCTGGTTTGCTAACTCGTCTTCTAAAGTAGAGAGAGGTATTTTGAAGGACTTGAAGAATCCATCATAGTCAAAGAAGTAGGCAAGACCTTTTCCCGCAGGTGGTGTGATGTATCTCTAAACATCAACGTTACACCACACCTCTACTTGGCCTATTGAGTTGTTGTAAACTCTCTTGTTTGGTATATTGTATCCTAGAAAGATCCCTTCATCAACCTTCTCATTGAATTTTCCCTCCCGAGTCTTCTTCAGCAGGATGCACGGAGCGCCAAACGGCTCGAGATACTCTAAGTTAGGTTTACGTTGTTGTAATAACTCGTAGCATGTTTTTCCATGGCGTTTAACTACCAGAACTCGATTAAGTGTATAACATGCATTTGCCACTACCTCATTCCAGAATTGAATAGGCAGTTTTGAGTCTGCAAGCATAGTCCGTGCTGTCTCTATCAAGCTGCGATTCCTTCGTTCAGCAACCCCGTTCATCTGAGGAGTGTAGGCAGAGGTAAATTGATGAACAATTCCCTTTTCCTTGCAGTAGGCCTCCATCCACTGATTCTAGAATTGGTTCCGTTGTCTGATCGCACTTATCGTACCTTCAGCTTGTATAGGGATTCTAGTGTAGTTATCAATTCCTTAAAGGATTCAAATGTTTCTGATTTGGATTTCAGAAACATTACCCAAGAGAATCTTGAGTAGTCATCAGTAACTACATAGCAATACAAGTCGCCTGCGATGCTTCTTGTACTGATTGGACCAAACAAATCCATGTGAAGGAGCTCAAGAGGAAGTTCTATAGAATGAACTTTCTTTTCCTTATGAGACTTCATCGTCTGTTTGACCTTTTTGCATGCAACACAGAAATCCGGGAGTTGGAAGTTTTTGACATTTACTCCTCTCACAAGATCATTCTGTATCAAGTGATTCATTTTCCTTGGATTTATGTGTCCCATTCTCCTATGCCAGGAGATAGAGTCCTTCTCAGTAGCTTTGGACAAGAAGCATTGGACTTCACGATCCGTTGTGGAGGCCTTTGAGAGATCCAAAACATAAAGATCATTATATCTTGAAGCTAACATTAGGACTTGGTCCTCCAGTATCACGTAGTCCTTCTTTAGCACGTAGCACTTCTTGTTGTCTAAGACTACTTTGAAACCTTTATCACATTTTTGAGAAACTGAAAGTAAGTTATTTTGTAATTGTTGGACATAGTTTACCTTATCAAACTTAACTTTCTCATTTCCCACTTCCCCTTAGGCTGTGATGTACCCACCTTTGTTTCCAACAAATGAAACATCCCTCCTTTTATTTTTTGACATTTGATAAGAGAGCTCTATTCCCTGTCATGTGCCTAGATGCTCCGCTATCTATAATCCACGTGTTAGTCTCAACACTATAGCGAACACCCTGCACATTCAATGAAAACATTGGTTTAGGTTAGGAACCCAAGCCTTCACTGGCTTGGGTTTCCCCGAGGCATCACATGTGATAAACTCAACCCATTGACCATTTGAGGTTGAGGGAAGCTCAGATTTCTGTTTGTTTTCATTTTCAGACGCTGAGGCGGATTTTTCTTTCCATAGTCCAACTTTGTGTAAGGCCTGTTTGTGATAAACAGACGACTGGCTGATGGGTTGAACTTGGGTTCACTTTCTCTTTTAGGAGGCGTCACTGAGTTCCTCTTAAAAGAGCTAGGTGTTGATACTGGAACTTCAACTATCCTCCTTGGTGTCTGATAATAAGGACAATTAGATGCAATGTGACCGTACTCTCCACAATGGTAGCAAGATCTGCTTTCAACTCTGTAGTTTATATGTTTTGGTGGAGATGTAGATGTCACATGGTCGACCTTATTATGTTTAGATTCAGACACTTCTTTATTAGATGTATGTTTTGGTTTTACAAACTTAATTGCTTTACCTGGTTTTACATCTTGTGTTTCTTGTTTACCTTGTCTTTGACATGAAGCTCGTGAGTTCAGATAGTCCTTTTGGGTTCTGATTTTACTTTGTTTGAAGTGGCCTCCTTTTGTTTAGCGTCAGATTCATTGGATTTACTTACGGAATCTGGATCACTAACAAGAGGAGTTGACACCACATGATCCTTGATAGGGTTATCATTAATCAGTTTACTTTTGGTGTTCATCAAGGTCTCAAGCGTTTGTGGAACCACTTTGTATCCCAATCCCTCCCCATTGTTTCTCTCTCTCACTAAGTGTTGGACAATGTGAGATGAGCTTGTCCAACTGTGTAGTTTTTGCTTTAAGGAGTTGACTTCTACTTCTAAAACTGCATTCTGCTTCTTAGTGTCCTCTAGGGAGTTCAGATAGTACCTAATGTCATTTACTTGGTTAAAGGCAACTACCTCTGTTTCCCTAAGCTGTTTATTCAATAGGTCTATCTTTTCCTTATAACTGTGCTCGTTTTGTTTTAATACTCTATTAGCCTCAGTGCACAGTTCCAGATCCTTTACTAGGCTATCATTATGATCTAATAACCTAGAAATTTCAAGTCAATACTTTCTCTAAATTTATTGCAATCTAAACAAGCATGATTATTAAACAACTGGTCAGTAGTACATACCTGAGATATTGAAGAAGAATCAGCTATGAGTGTAGAATCTGTTGTCTCTGGTTCTGGTACTGGTGATTCTGACGTTAATGCATATTTTTCTGCTTCAGGCAGGTGGTTGACCACATGTGCAGTATCTTCAGAATTAGACATCGCGATTTCTACTGCTATATCTCCTTCACTTGCGGAATCGTCATCAATGTCCTCCACACTAGCTATGTTGAACTCTCCTGGTGAGACGAACTGAAAGCTCCAGTGCTGTCCTTCATCCTCATTAGCAGTCAAGGCTTTGGGGTCCTTGCTTGATGAGTAGAACTGCTAGATGTGGCTTTGTCCTGATGATGAAAGGACGAGAAGGGATTGCCATTACAAGTCTTCTTTGGCTTCACACACTCCCGCTTGAAGTGACCCTTCTCACCATAGTTGAAACAAGTTACATTTGACTTGTCGAAGCCAAAGGTTGTGTCTTTGGTAGCAACCAAGTTTTGTCCGGTCTTTTTGACAAACTTTTTAGCTCGTCAGACAGCACTTGCCAAAGCCCACATTATGTCCATTCGTTCCAACTCCATTTTTCCACCTATTCATAATCCTCATCTGCCAGGTGACAATTTTCTATCTTTCCAGCAACTAGTACATCATAGGGGTGGACTACAGCAGCTAAGAGGTCCATTTGTTCTTTGGCCACCTCAACAGTCACATTACCAAAGTTATTGGTTTTCAATTTTGTTGCATTAGCTTCAGGTATGATATACTGGGTGCTAGACGACCCTGACGTTTCGGATCCTGAAGTAGAAGTTGTGCTGGAATTGCTACGCTTGAGACGAAGGCAGTCTGCAGTGGTGCTCTAGATGTCTTGACCTGAGGAGTCGCATTGTAGAGTGCAGGATTCTGATCTTAGTTGGCCTTTTGGCTTTGTACTTCATCCTAAGCTCCTCTTCTCTCAGTTTTAGAATGAAGTCATTTTATCTAACTTCGAGAGCATCCCATTCTGTCTAAGATTTGAAACTAAGGAAGCCCATTTCTCTGGTAGTCCATCAGCAAAGTTGGATACCTTATCCTCCATCGACGTAGTTACTCCATGAGTGTGCATCTCACTCATCAAGTGGTAGAATCTGTCGATCACATCATCCAGGCTTCCTTTCCATTGAAGAGAAGTTGTCAAACTCCTTCTTCAAGCTTTCACTTAATGGCCTTGAGTGAGGCATTTTCGTCATACCTCTTCTCCAACGCATCCCATAGTTTCTTTGCTTGAGTATACTCCGAGTACTGATGGAAGATATCCTTCAGAATAGACTGAGTGAGCAAAGCGTAGACTTTCTTCTCAGCGTTGTGTTTTACCTTTTGTGCATCAGACATGCCCCTTAATGTAAGTTTGACTCCGTCAGCTCCTACTGGCATGCTGTACCCCGACTCTATTGCCTCCCACAAATTGTATCTACTCTCCATTTAAGTATATTTCGAAACGTTGCTTCCATTGTGGATAGTCGTCTAACGTGATAAGCTTTGGGTTTATTGTTAATTTCCATCGTTCGCCAACATCAGTAGATTCTATATACAAGTATCTCTACTTGCTGTGTATGCTGAAAACTATCCTCCATTTCAATTACTTTAACTATTAAACAAACTGCTAATGTATGTGAATGAAGGTATGCGATTGACTTATTCTGGCGGTTGAACTATGCGAATGGTTCAATCTTGCGACTGAACAAATGCGGATGAGTCAGTCGGCCGAATGAACTAATGCGGTGAACAATCCGAATGGGGTCTTAGTCGTACGAATGAGGGTACTGTAGAGATTAATGAAGAGGCTGATGCAACCTAAACATCTTTAGTCTCTCCTGTATGCTGCACAAGTGCATTGAAGTGGAATGCTTCGGAAGTTCACATGTGCACAGAAATACTCTAAGTGTGAAATCTTCCGAAGCCAAGACCAACATCTTCCGAAGCCAAAGATGAAGTCTTCCGAAGCCTCAGAGACAAAGTCTTCCGAAGCTTCAAGTTCATGAAGACAGATTTCTTCCGAACTCTTTAACATATGCTTTATCTGATGTACTGTTCCATAAAGTTGGACACCTTTCCGCTGCAGCTCTGCAAGTCACCAACTAACATGGTTTGGTGAAAAGGTCATGCTTTTGGTAACTGTACATTGAGGTCTTGAGTCTGTATACTTTCTACTTTATGTACTTTATCCTTTTTTTTGTAATAGAAAAGGATGTGAGCTATGGCATGTCATAGTCACAAGTCAAAAGGCAATCTGCCTTTTGACTCTACAATTGATTTTGTTGTGTCTAGTCAATTGTATCCAGCTGGCTTCAAAGTATAGCCAGCTGTAGGATGTAGTATAAGTATCTCATGTTCTTGTATCTTTTATTAACGCTTTGTAACACTTGTAATAGAATATAGAGAAAGCAATATACTGCATTCTTGAAAACCATATACTTGTGTTCTTTGTGTTCTGTCTCTTTCATACTGTGTTCTTAGTGTCTTATCTTGGTTAATCCAGTTTACTGTTTGATTAAAGTTTGTTAATATCCTCTTTGTGTTGTTGTGTTGTAACTCACACCCTTCAACGTCCTGCATTTGGAATCAGAGCTTTCAGGCTCTTGATATAAGATCTCACCATATTAAGATCCTCACACACACATATTCCAAACTTTTCAAATGGCAGCCATTTCAAAACCGATATGGAAACTGGAACCATGAACAAGTCCCCACTGATCACTCTTGATGAGTTTGACACCTTGTTTAAGAATGGAAGGTTTCATCAGGTCTCTCGATTCAAGAATGTGGGAGTCTATTGAGAATGGACCTTTCATACCCAGCACACCCTCTGCTACTGGTGCTGGTATGATCCCCAAGGATGTGGCTAACTACTCTGATGAAGATAGAGAAGAGTAGAGATAGACAGGAAAGCCATGATAGCTCTTCAAACTGCCCTTCCAACTCTGTATACAGAGGTTTCAAGAAGTGCAAAACAGCTAAATTGTGGGATGCATTGAAATTGATGTATGAGGGTTCTTCTGAAGCCAAGGAGAACAAGAAGGATATCTGAAGCAGCAGTTTGAAAACTTCACCTTCAAAATAGGTGAGACCATGACTCAGCAATACTTCAGGTATGTTGAGATTGTGGATTACCCTAGTGGATGGAGGAGTTGCTCTTGAGAATAGAGACATTGTAAGGAAGTTCATGTCCTCACTTCCTAGGCAATGGACACACTACTGTGTGGTGATCAAGAGAACTGAAAATCTCAAAACTCTCACTCTGACAGAGTTATATGGGATTCTCAGTGGCTACCAGATGGAGATGAACATGCAGGGTTCATCTGGCAACTCCAACAATCAAATGGGTTCATCCTTACATGTGGTTGAAAGGGATAGCATAGAACCCAAACATCATCTTATATGCTACCTTGACAACTCACCCAAGGGTCCTTTCATCACCTTCCCAGAGACACCAAGGGAGAACTACACTCAAGGAAGCCCATTCCAAGAGACAAGCTCTTCTCAAGCATTTGTGTCTTCTGATGAAAGCAGGAGTGGCAACTCTCTTTTCACTCTTGAAGACTTGGACTGTATCCATCCAGATGATCTGGAGTACATGGAAATAGTCTGGCAGATGGCTCTCCTCACTAACAGAGCCAAGAAGTTCTACAAGAGAACTGGAAGGAAGTTTCCAAGCAATGCAACCGGTGGAAAGTTTGGACTGGACAAAGGCAAAGTCAAGTGTTACAACTGTAACTTGATGGGCCACTTTGCCAGAGAGTGTAAGGCACCTAGAACAAGTGGTGGCCAAACACAATCCCGACCAAACTACACTGACAAAGCTCTTCATAATGAGAAGTCAAAGCAGCAAGCTGCTATTGCTGTTGAAGAAGGAGGCTTTGACTGGAGCTTTCAGGTGGAAGATGCTTCTCCAAACCAAGAACTGATGGCAGATCATGATCAAGCCAAGGTATTGGAACATCTTTGTACTCTTGAATGCATTGCTAAAGTTAATAGGTACAGGTCCTATAACTTGGAATTGAGATCTGATATTGAGTCATTAAACATTTTAAAATCTGATTTTAGAAAGTCTGAAAATGATTATAAGCTGAAAATAGAGGACTTAGAGAAAACCATTTCAGTTCTAAAACATGAACACACAGATTTTAGAACTCAAATTCAAGATCTCATAACCAAGCTAACTGAATGCCAGGCTGAGCTTGTGATCAGCAAAGCCAGGGCAGAAAAGAATGTTCTTGAAGAAGAGACCTTCAAGAACATGATATCCTCATCCCTGCAAAATAAAGTGTGCTATCAAAACAGACAGGGACTGGGATCAAATGAGATAGCTCTTCCACACACAAACTTGTCTGTAAGACCCCCTAGGTGTGGAACTTGTGAAGATGAGCTTCCTCTCATAGATCCTATGAGTGAGGAGGATGAAGAAGAGATAGTGAAGAATCCATCTACTAAGAGTGAAGAGGAGGATTCCAAGAAGGGCCACTATCCTTCTGAGGAGAAAGTGAAGACTGTGATGACCAAGTCCATGAGAAAGAAATTGATCAGAAAGAGCAAAAGAAAGGCAAGGAAGGCTCAAGAGATCAAGGCTGCTTTTGACTCTAAGCAGAAACAAGTTTTTATTTCTGTAGGGTTTAAAGTGGTAGGGACTAAAGACATCAACCAAAACTCTTCTGCTAAGAGTTCTGGTTCTTGTTCAACTATCTCAGTACAAAAAGAAGACTGATTTGTTGTGTACCACTGCTGCACAGCCTGGACCATCAAACTCCAAGCACAGTCCTTAGCCCAAGAGGACTATCTCAGCATATGTAAAGATGAAGGTGGAGAAGGGATGTGACCAAAAACAGTCTTATTCTCAAGAAAAGGCTCTTGTGAAGAAGAAGATGAATTGTGTTATGTGTGACAGCACTACTCACATTGCAAAGGATTGTCCCTTCAATCCTAAAGGTACTGTCCACATGGCCAAAAAAAAGGCTTCAAAGAGTTCCAAGAAGATTCAGGCTTCGGGAGGAAACCAGTTTCCTTCGGAAGTCTCAAATCTAAAAAGAAGGGAAATGGAAAATTACCTTCGGAAGAAATATTGGTCTCGGAAGAAAGGAATTCTTCCGAAGCACTGAAATCTGCTACAGTGTTTGCAAAATCTTCCGAAGTATCAGTCATCAAAACTTCCGAAGTTCCACAAACTTCCGAAGTTTTGAAGGTCAAGTCCAAGACTCCAAAGGTGGTGTGGATGTCTAAGAAAGACCAAGTGACTGAGATTTCTCCATCTACAACAGCTCAAGATCCTCTTAGTACAACCATAGGATCTATCACTGTTGAATTACTTCTGTAAGTAAGCCCAAGACAAGCAAGGATTGGGTTTCCAGATGTAACTAATCATTCTCTTTTGTACAGGAACAGCTGAAGACAAACAGAAATGTTTGGATCATAGACAGTGGCTGCTCCAGGCACATGACTGGTAATAGGTCACTACTCTAGAACTTTGAAAGGATTGATGGAGGACCTGTGCTTTTGGAGGAGGTTTGGTGGTTACATTTCAGGAAGGGGCAAGGTCACAAATGGTAAGCTCAGCATTGAAAAGGTAACTTTGTTAAGGAGCTTGGATACAATCTTCTAAGTGTATCTCAATTTTTTGATCAGAGTCATAACATGTTCTTTACTGAGCATGAGTGCATTGTCTTAAACCTGGTGTGTCATTCCTCATGAGCATATCCTGCTTAGAGCCCCAGGAAAGGAAACATGTACAAGATGGACTTGCAAGAAATCTCTCCCTCCAGAGAAGTTTCATGCTTTCTATCTAAAGCCAATAGTGATGAATCTTTCCTATGGCATAAAAGAATGTGCCATGTAAACTTTAAGAACATGAATAAATTGATAAGCATGATCTGGTAACTGGAATGCCAAGAAAGAGAGTTACAAGTGATGATCACTGTGTTGCATGCCTGAAAGGGAAGCAACATAAGGTATCTCATAAGCCTAAGGAAATGAACTCCATCACTACACCCTACACTTGTTACATATGGATATCTTTGGCCCCACCAGTGTAATGAGTTTAGGAAGGACCTCATACTGTCTAGTGATCACAGATGATTTTACAAGATTCACTTGGGTCTTTTTCCTTAGAACTAAGGATGAGACTCCTGAGATTCTGAAGAATTTCATCTTAAAGATTGAGAATCAGTCTGATCACAGGTCAAAATCAGCAGATGTGATCAAGGAACAGAATTCAAGAATCAACCCTTGATACATTTTGTGATGATAAGGGTATTGCAAGACAATTTAGTGCTCCCAGGACTCCTCAGCAAAATGGTGTTGCTGAGAGAGCAATAGGACACTGATTGAAGCTGCAAGAACCATGCTGTCTGACTCTAAACTGCCCATCACCTTCTGGGCAGAGGCAGTCAACACTGCCTGCTATGTGCAGAACAGAGTTTTAGTAGTTAAGACTCATGGGAAGACTCCTTGAACTTTGGCACAAGAGAAAACCTTTCATTGGTTTTCTCAGGTCATTTGGATGTCCTTGCACCATCTTGAATACAAAGATCAAATTGCCAAGTTTGCTGAGAAATCAGATGATGGACACTTTATTGGATACTCTTCCCAGCTAAGGCTTATAGAGTGTACAATCTTAGAACTAGAATAGTTGAGGAGTCAGCCAATGTGACCTTCAATGAACACACACCATGTGTTGCTGGTTCTGGTCCAGATTGCTATTTGATCTTGATTTGGTTACCAACTGTTTTAATAAATCTTGTGAGAATGTTTCAGGATCTGCAAAAAATTTAAATACAAGTGATCCTGACCCAAGATTTGAGCTAGGAAGACCTTCAAGTCATACATCTTCAACTCCAGTTGGAACTACTTCTGCAAATGAGGTTTCTATCAGCACAACAATGACAAATCAGCTGATACATCTGGTATGCCTTCAAATTCCAGCTCAGAGGCTCTACAACCAGATAGAACACCTCAACTGTGGAAGGAACAATGGTGATGGTGACAGTGACCAAGGATTTCTTGATGCCACTAACCACACCATAGATGAGAACAACATCAATGATGTCACACACTACTTGGATCAAGTTTCACTTGAAAGTGTGCTGATGTGGTGGGAGAAACATCTATGCCAGATCTAAATTTTTCTAATTTAGATCTTTCTCAACAACTTGCTGTGATTCCTCAGCTTAGGATCCACAAGTCTCATCCTCCCACAAACATCATTGGAGATGTTGTCTCCAGGGTAAAGACAAGAGGACAAACCCATGAAGCAAATGTTTGTCTTCACTCTTGTTTTCTATCCGAGATAGAGCCAAGAAAGTTGAGGAGGCTCTAAAGGATGGAAGTTGGGTTGAAGCTATGCAACAAGAGCTGCTTTAATTCAAAAGACAGAAAGTTTGGAACCTTTGTCCTCTTCCTTCTGGAAGACTACAATAGGAACCAAATGGGTGTTTAGGAACAAGAAGGATGATAGAGGCATATCATCAAAACAAAGCTAGACTGGTTGTTCAAGGATACACACAAGAAGAAGGGATTGACTACACTGATGTCTTTGCTCCAGTGGCAAGATTAGAAGCTGTTAGGATATTCCTGGCATTTGCTACATCCAAGAACTTCAAGGTCTTTCAACTTGATGTGAAATGTGCCTTCTTATAAGGAGTGATAGATGAAGAGGTTTATGTCAAACAGCCACCTGGTTTTGTAGATGATCATCCTGATTATGTCTGCAAGCTTGACAAAGCTCTCTATGGGCTGCATCAGGCACCCAGGAAGTGGTATGAGACACCGTCTGAGTATCTCTGTAAACATGGATACAGGAGAGGTACTATAGATGGAACTCTCTTCATCAAAGGACAAGGAAAAGACATATTGCTAGTTCAAGTATATGTGGATGACATCATTTGGTTCAACTAATCCAAAGCTCTGCAAAGACTTTGAGAAGCTGATGAAAGACAGATTTGAAATGAGTGCCATAGGGGAACTCAATTTCTTTCTGGGAATTCAAGTGAAGCAAGTTGAAGATGGCATCTTCACAGTCAGTCAAAGTATGTTCAAGACATACTCAAAAGGTTCAATATGACTGACTGTAAGATTGCTAAGACACCCATAGCCAGAAACCACTCCCTTGGTCCTGATCTTGAGGGGGAGTGTGTAGATGAACATATATAGGGCTATGATTGGGTCTCTTATGTATCTTACTGCTAGTAGGCCTGATATCATGTTTGCTACATGCATCTGTGCAAGATATCAAGCCAACCCTAAGATTCTCATCTTATCACTGTCAAAAGGATTCTAAGATACCTCAAAGTGCATCAACACTTGGTCTATGGTATCCAAGAATTCTGACTTCAATCTGTATGCTTATACAGATAGTGATTATGGTGGTTGCAATATGACTGCAAAGTCTACATCTAGGGGATGTCAATTTCTTGGTGGAAGGGTTGTCTCATGGCAATGCAAGAAACAATCCTGTGTCTCTGCATCAACTGCTGAAGCTGAATACATTGTTGCCGCTAGCTGCTGTGCTCAAGTGCTTTGGATTCAGAATCAAATGCTAGACTATGGGTTAAATTTCAAGGAGACTCCAATCCACATAGACAACAACAGTGCTATCTCAATTACAGAGAACCCTGTGCAGCACTCAAGGACAAAGCACATCAATATCAGGTATCATCTAATAAGAGATAATTATGAAAAAGGGATTAATTAAAGTAGTCAAGGTTCACACAGATGAACAATATGCTGATTTGTTTACAAAGGCTTTTGATGAACAAAGATTTAAATATCTAATATCAGCTATTGGGATGATCAACCTTGAGTAAATTTTTCTTAAAACTAATTCTTATTATTTCTTAAAAAATGTGTGTTCTAAGTTGTCTAGTCTATCATCTTCATAAGCTCATGTTTTTCTCTTGGATTGGAAGACTTTCCTTAGATTAATTGATGATTTTTTATACTTCGGAAGTTATGCATTTTAACTTCGGAAGAAAATCACACTTCAAAATATTTAACTGTCTAAGAATTTACCTTCGGAAGAAATTTCATTTTATCTTCCGAAGCTTAAATAGTTATCTTAGACACTTACTTATTTTCAAGGACCTTTTCCTTCCGAAGCAATAATTAACTCTCAGAAGCTTTGTTGATCTCTATACAAAGCACTCAAGTCTTAATTTTTCCTTCCGAAGCAAAATCATCAAATACTCTCAAGAAATTCTTCCGAAGTCATTTTAGCTTCGGAAGCTTTTTCATTAAACTTCCGAAGATAATTTACCTTCGGAAGCTTGTTGATTTCCAAGAAAACTACTTTTTGAGCAAAAAGTAAATACTTTTTCAGAGGTGGGACCGACATCCGGATTTCAAAGTTTATCCTCTTTCATTAAATTTATCTGAAATCCTCTCTCTCATATAAACCCAACGATTTCCCCTCTTCTATCATCTACTCTTCCTCCAAACCTAAACCCAAATTTTCTCTCTGAAATTTCTTTCTTTCTTCTTTCTTTGTTCTTAAGCTACCTCACAATGGCTAACCTTGCTCACAGAAATGATCCCAACTTTACCATGCAGCTACACAGACAACACAATCAAGTTGCTCTGTTATGCTCTGAGAAAGATCCTCATTTCTCAAGGTTTGCCGTTTCTTGTCTCTGTCCACTACTTCACCTCCTAACCATTGATCCTCCCCTCTATGAGGATCAGTTGCTTGAATTCTGGAAGACCTGCCAAGAGGTCATTATGGACGGGGATAAGGCACTGTCTGCCACAGTGCAGGGGAGAACAATCTTCATCACTCCGGCCATCATCAACCGACATCTTCAGCTGGATGATGAAGAAGGTGAGGTGTTCTTCCAAAGGAAGCTGTAAATCATTCCTTTGAGCAGATAGGCTACGAGGGAGATTTCTCTGTAAAGACCTTCAGGAAAGGGAAGGTCTCATCCAAATGGAGATTCCTGCTCCATGTGGTCATTCACAGCTTATCAAACAAGCATGATGGATGGGACCAGATTCCTGAAGATCTCTCCTTCATAGTCCATGGAATGGTTCAAGGGGTCAAATTCAGGTAACTCTAATTTGTTGATACAAATTTGCTTGCTAATTTAGACTCCTTAGAGTACTACATGTTTCCTAGATATGTCCAGTACATCTTAACTGTGAACTGGGCTCACAGTTTAGGGAAACATGTAACACTCTTAAATGGGACAGATGAAGCCGGCATCTTTAAACATTGAGAAAGTCCACTGTTGGATTCTTGGGGTAGAAACAGCCCTAGTCCCAAAAATTTTAGAGCTCATTGCTCAAGGTGACAACCTAGCAGCACAAGCTAGTGTTGAACCCAGCACTTACTACTTCCAACCACCTACACAGCCTCAAATATCCATCACCTACAAAAGAAAATCCCAAACAAACCCCTGATCAGACTATTCAGTCTGAGGAGGCCCCCATATACTCACCAATAATGGAAGAAGTGGATACTGGAGCTCCTATTTCTCCTGAGGAGCAGACCACTCCCATCTTTTCTAGAATCAGTGCTGAGGTTCCTCATGCTCAGCCTGATGAGCTCATTAGCCCCTACTACTTTAAGCCATCACTCTGAGTCTCAACACTCAAGTGATCAACCTTCAGGGGACAGTACCATCCCCAGCCTATAGATCTCAACCAACCAATTCCAACCTTGACTTATACACTGATGAAGATCTAGGTTTCAGTGAGTATAATGAGTCTCTCTTCTTTTCCCCTACTAAAGAGAGATGAATACTCCTGAGTCTCCTACATCTATCCCACATCAGTCACCTACAACTGAGGTAGACACTTCTGAACTTTTCAGGATGTCCATATGGAAGAGGCTCTCACTTCTGCAAGTGATTACATCATTAAGACCTCAGCCATGGCAACTCAGCCTACTGACATCTCAACTGAGACTGCCAGTAAGCAGAGGAAATCCAGTAGCCAAGAACTTAGAATGGTCATAAGAGAAAGGACTCTGGTCCAATCTTCTCCACCCCCAGTGATTCTTCTGATGAAGATGAGGGGGAAATGAGACTAAAGTGTGCAACACCTATCCAAAACATGCACCTATTTAGTCTCAAAGGTCAGTCACCTTGAATCTCAGGTGACTACCATAACAATAGGATCAATGATCAGCAACTTGAGATTCATATCTTAAGGAAAACTAGCTGGGAGACCCTTAAGGAAGCTCAACCAGGAACACAAGAACCTGTGGATGTGATTGATCTATCCTCCAGCTCACCTATGCAAGTGGGTGATGCTACCAAAAAGGGGGAGAAAGTTCTTTACAGCCATAGAACCTGGGAGTTCCTCTGAGAGAATGGACATTGAGGACTCACCATCCTCACTTGCAACTCTGCATTCTCAGCAACCTCCTCTAGATCACATTGATGTGGACTACACAGACTCCTTCATACAGAGTCTGTTTGAGGATGGGATACCAAGAGCCATGTCACCTTCATCATCCTTTAATCACATCATTGGATGGAGGTATGAAACAACTGGAAGGCTCTCTCATCATAAGAGTTCAAGGACAGCAAGAAGTTTTTAATTTTCAGACCTTGAACTACTATGAAGGTCTGGATCTATCAACATGCCACTTGTCAACCCAAGCCATCAAGACAAGCTGACAGAATGGCTAGAAGAATCCAAGACAGGATCATTGAAGAGTTCAGCCTAAGAAGGAGACTAAAGCAATCAGGCAATGTCATCGGTCACTGGATGTGAGGCAGGCCCTAAGATTCGTTCATAGGGGAAACCTTGACTGAAGGCCCAGTGCAGAACCTGAGAGCCTGTCTCATCATCTTCCAACTGCTGCAGAGATCCATATTCCTTCTGAGGAACCTGCGGTGAAGGTGCTTCTCAACCTCTCTCTGGCCTGAGCTCAGATGCTGCAATGAGCAATGAAGGCCAAAGCTCTCTCCACCCTAAGTCACAAAGGTCTGTGAGTACAAAGGGAAAGAAAAATGACATCTGAGGAGATTGAAGGAGGAGGAGAGAGAGAGGAAAAGGAGGCTAAGGGGAGAAAGTTCCTCTACTGAGTCTCCAAGACTCATGGAGTCTGCAATCAGGGCTGCCCCAGACTAGATACTTAGAATGATGAGTTAAGGGCAGTCAGGATTAACTATCTGCAAACTAGGAACTATGACATAGATAATATCATTTCTCTCCCCTTGGATGAATTGAATGAGCTGGTTGATCTGGAAGGTCAAGAGAGAAGAAGGAGGCAGAAGATGCAAAACTCCTAGTACAGATCAAAGAAGAAAAAAAAGAAAAAGACTGTACAGAGGTATGCCTACCCTCTCACCAGTTTAAGAAAGCCCTTGAACAAGAGGATGTGGTTCACAAACAAGGTAGATCAGGTAGATAAGGAAGAAGATAGAATCAAGATGATTAACTACCTGAGTGCCACAGGTCTCTATCAGGCAGATGCATTCCTTCCCTTACCTTATGACTATGTTGAGTTGAGTATTTAAAACAACTTGAGCTTGAGCTAGTCAAGGAAAGAAAGAAGACAACAAAGAGGAAGATGAGGGAAGAAGCTGCAAAGTCAAGAGCCATCATCCAAAAGAGCATGAAGAAGTCTGCTGATAGGCAGAGGATGATGAGCTTCTTGAAGCTGTATGGATTCTCCGAAGGAGACTTGGACCCATGTCTCTATCCACTATGGATGAGCATATCAGGTAATCAAGAAGAAGATCAAGAGTGGAGTGCTCACTGACTTACACTCCACTCCAAGTCAGGCCCCACCTAAGTGGAGGTTAAGGTTGAACAAACAGACACAACACAACCCGGACCTCCTGCTAATGCTCAGCAAGCTTCATCTTCTGATCCACAGCAGGGTCAACCTCCCTCTCCTTCTGAGCCTAAGAGAGAGGAGTCCCAACTGAGAGAGACAGTAAAGATCAATCTGGTGCTGCAGGCCAGTCTTCTCAGTTAAAATTTGGAAAGAGAAAGAAGAGGATGGCTTCTAAACCAAAGTCTAAGAAGAAGAAGAAGCCTGCATCCTCTTCTGAACCTCAGGATGAATCAGAACAACCTAAGGATGTGCAGCAAGAGGATACTCAACCAACTCCAACTTTAGTAGCTCCTCTAGCATCAGGAAGACCCATCTTGTCTTGGACATACACCACAAATCCAGAAAGATGGCATGTTATTAGAGATCAAGGCATTGAAGACATTTATACATGGCAAGATATGTTTCAGTTGCCTCTGCATGATCTTTTTGACATGAGAAGACACTTTGACAGCCTGAAGGATCCTGATCAACTTATGAAGAAAGGAATGGTGATCATCCTAATGAGGGTTGTTAATATCTGAAGTTTTCTAAGTGTTTTGGTAGCATCAGCCTAGGGGGAGTTTGTAGAGATTAATGAAGAGGCTGATGCAACCTAAACATCTTTAGTCTCTCCTGTATGCTGCACAAGTGCATTGAAGTGGAATGCTTCGGAAGTTTCACATGTGCAACAAATAAAAATCTAAGTGTGAAATCTTCCGAAGCCAAGACCAACATCTTCGAAGCCAAAGATGAAGTCTTCCGAAGCCTCAAAGACAAAGTCTTCCAAGCTTCAAGTTCATGAAGATAGATTTCTTCCGAAGACTTTTAACATATGCTTTATCTGATGTACTGTTCCAAAAAGCTGGACACCTTTCTGCTGCAACTCTGCAAGTCACCAACTAACATAGTTTGGTGAAAAGGTCCATGCTTTTGGTAATTGTACATTGAGGTCTTGAGTCTGTATACTTTCTACTTTATGTACTTTATCCTTTTTTTGTAATAGAAAAGGATGTGAGTTATGGCATGTCATAGTCACAAGCCAAAAGGCAATCTGCCTTTTGACTCTACAATTGATTTTGTTTGTGTCTAGTCAATTGTATCCAGCTGGCTTTCAAAGTATAGCCATCTGTAGGATGTAGTATAAGTATCTCATGTTCTTGTATCTTTTATTAACGCTTTGTAACACTTGTAATAGAACATAGAGAAAGCAATATACTGCATTCTTGAAAACCATATACTTGTGTTCTTTGTGTTCTGTATCTTTCATTACTTGTGTTCTTAGTGTCTTATCTTGGTTAATCCAGCTTACTGTTTGATTAAAGTTTGGTTAATCTCCTCTTTGTGTTGTTGTGTTGTAACTCACACCCTTCAACGATCCTGTAGGTAGGAATGAGTCCAATTGTGCGGTTGGAGAATGTGAATGAACTCAGTCATGCGTTGAGCCAATCGTGCGACTGAACTTGCTGAAGTTTGATAATTCGTAGGTTAAACGTGTTTTGGCCGTAAAAACTCGAATTTTCACAAACCCTAATCACCGTATGCCAGAAAAACTAAACTTTATGGTCGGGAAACATCTAAAACTCCGTTTGACACACAAAGATTGCATTTTTAATGGAAAAGCACAACTTTTGTATCAAAAACGATTGAATCAACACGTAATCAAGAGCCAAGGCTCTGATACCACTTGTTAGGATCTAGTATTTGAATGTGTTGGACCAAAAGAACCAATGAGCCAAGATCAGAAAACCTCTAAGTCCCACATGATATCACAACAACTGCTGAAAGCTTCATCAGCAGTTTGACAAGTACTGAAAACTTCAACAGCTGAAGATCAAGTGCTGAAGACTTCAACAGCTGAAGAACTAAAGTGCTGAAGTACAACAGCTGAAGAACACAAGTACTGAAGCTGAACAGCTGAAGAACACAAGTACTGAAGCTGAACAGCTAAAGTTCAAAGTACTGAAGTACAACAGCTGAAGAGTTTACAAGTGCTGAAGATCAACAACTGATGTAAAAAGTCTGAAGACAAAGACTGAAGACATCAGCTGATGATATCTACTGAAGTCATCAGCTGATGAAACGTCTGAAGTACAAGTCTGAAGATCAAGTACTGAAGTTTCAGTAGTTTGTCACAACAGCTGAAGAGTACTTCTTCAGTAGTTGTGATATCAATATTTTATATTTTTACTTTCAGTAGTTTTGTAAAACGACTGAAGAGCTTGTTCTTCAGTCGTTGTAGTTTCAGTAGTTTTATGTTTTTCAGTAGTTATAACAACTGATAACACTTAGCATTTTTGTAAGGAGATGTTAACTGTTTTGACATCTTCAGTAGTTGTGTTTCAGTTGTAATAAATCTGTTAGATGTCACTATCAAGTGACATTAGCAGACGTCACATCTCTTATATATAAGAGGTGTCGACCTAATTGTAAGTGTGACATTCTGTTACCACGAAAGCGAATATTGAATGAAATATATTTGCAGAAATTCTCTCTCTATAACCGTCTTTGTTCTTCATTGAATATCATTTCGTTCTTGTGAATCGGCTAATTCATTGTTTGAATTCCGCTGCTTTACTCTTTAATCAATCAATCATAGATCACTGATCCTAACAAGTGGTATCAGAGCGGGTTCATCATTGATCGATCTAACAATTGATCATTGAAACTGCTAATTGATATCTATGTTTGATTGAATTAGCGTATTCGCAACAACTGGTTATAGATTATTGAATTTCTGTCGCTTTCGTTCATTTATTTTGAGATCTTCTGGTTCAATTGGTTGTTGCGTTTTGTTCTAAATCTGTTTTAGCTTAATCGAATTTGATTGAATCTGAGATGACGACTCCTTCTAATGATCCTCACAATACCGGTTCCTCAACCAAGCCTCCGATGCTGGTTAGGACCGAGTATAACATATGGCAACGAAGAATGCTTCATCACCTGTCTGTTAACAGTTCAGGTTGTTGGACATCTGTGGTACATGGACCACATAAGCTATGGTGAACAATCTGGAAACCAATCAAATGGTTCCGAAGAAGAAGGAACAATACTCTGATGAAGATCGGAAACTGTTTGAGATTGATGCTAAAGCCCATGGAATTCTGGCCATGGCACTGCCTAATGAAATCTATTCTGGGCTTATGCATCATGAAACTGCTCATGATCTCTGGAATGCCCTGAAGGAACAATTCGGTGGCACAGATGAGGTCTTAGCAAATAATAGAGAAATCCTTGCCCAACAATATGAGACATTCTCTCATAGAAAGGGTGAGACACTGACTCAACAGTTTGAGCGCTTTTCCTGCTGCTGCTGAAGGTTCTACAAACACTTGCACAGATCTCATTGTTTATCAAGAATTGAAGAATCACCCAATGTCTCAGATTATTGGTGATATCAATGCTGGTGTTTCAACAAGAAGTCAATTGTCTAACTTCTGCTTCTATGCTCTCTTCATCAGTCAGCTAGAGCCAAAGAACTACCATGTTGCTTTGAGAGACAATGAATGGGTTGAAGCTATGCAGCTTGAGCTACTTCAGTTCAAGAAACAGCAAGTGTGGGAACTGGTTCCTCTTCCCCCAGGTAAGTGTGCAATAGGCACTAAATGGGTGTTTAGGAATAAAACTGATGAAAATGGGCTTATTGTTAAGAACAATGCTAGACTGGTTGTACAGGGTTTTCACAAGAAGAAGGTATTGACTATGATGAAACCTTTGCCCCTGTAGCCAGACTAGAGGCAATCAGATTGTTCTTAGCCTATGCTGCATTCCACAATCTTAAAGTTTTCCAAATGGATGTCAAAAGTGCATTTTTATATGGTAAAATAAAGGAAGAAGTGTATGTGTGTCAACCACCAGGCTTTGAGGATAATAAACATCCTAAATGGGTGTATAAACTTGATAGGCTCTTTATTGGTTGAAACAAGCTCCTAGAGCCTGGTATGAGACACTCTCTACTTTTCTTCTTAAGAATAATTTCACTAGAGGCTCTATTAATAAAACTTTGTTTATTAAGAAGGTGGATCAGCATAAGCTACTTGTTCAGATTTATGTTGATGATATCATTTTTGCATCCTCTGATCCCCAGTTGTGTGATGATTTTACAACATTAATGAAAAAGAGGTTTGAAATGAGTGCAATGGGAGAATTACAGTTCTTTCTGGGCTTGCAAATCAAACAAAAGGCTGATGGAACCTTTATTCATCAGTCAAAATATACAAAAGATCTTTTGAATAAGTTTGATTTACAAAACTGTAAGCCCTGTTCTACTCCCATGTGCAACACCACACAACTGGATGCTGATCAGAAAGGTGAAGCTGTTGATGAAACACTTTACAGATGTATGATTGGGTCCTTGATGTATTTAACAGCTTCTAGACCAGATATTATGTTTGCTACATGTGTTTGTGCTAGATTTCAGGCTGCTCCTAAAGAGTCTCATTTGATTGCAGTCAAGAGAATCTTTAGATATTTGCAAGGTACATAATCTCTGGGTTTATGGTATTCCACTGGACACTCTTGCAAATTAGTGGCTTTTTCAGATAGTGACTATGCAGGGTGCAAGTTAACTAGAAAGTCAACTTCTGGTGGTTGTCAATTCCTAGGCAACTGTTGATTTCTTGGCAGAGTAAGAAACAAACATCTGTTGCTACATCAACTGCTGAGGCCGAGTACATTACTGCTGCAAGTTGTACTTCTCAGGTACTCTGGCTTCAGAACCAACTTCTGGATTATGGCATTACAGAGACTAAGACTCCATTATTAATGGATAGTGCTTCAGCTCTGTGTATTGTCAAAAATCCAGTCCAGCACTCTAGGACCAAACATATAGAGATCAGACATCATTTTATTCGGGATTGCTTTGAAAAAGGTCTGATTGATCCTAAGTTTGTGCCTAGTGCTAATGAGCTTGCATATATTTTTACTAAGCCTTTGGATAGTTCTACTTTCCAAAACCTTATGTTAAGGCTTGGTATGCTGCAGCTAGAATAAGTGACAACTACTGATGATTTCAGTAAAAATTACTGATGATCATTGGTAACCATGTCATATATAAGTACTGATGAGTCCTTTCACCTTCAGTAGTTTTTATAACTACTGATGGCTAAATGCCTCACAAGTACTGAAGTACTTTATCTGTTCCAAACTACTGATGTAGTTAAAACTACTGATGTAGTTACAACTACTGAAATCAGTACAAACAGATAAGTACTGACGTCCTATGAAACACCTGAAAAGCAGATGCAAAGTCTGATGAGTTAGTGTTGAGGACAGTATGAAACAGCTGAAAGGCTATGAATTGACGAAAACTACTGACGAGAACTTTCTCTTCAGTTGTTTCAACAACTGCTGTTTCATTCTAAACAACTGAAGCAAAACCATGTCTTCAGTAGTTTTATAACTACTGATGACTAATACCAAGTCTTCAGCTGTTTACAACAACTGATGACAAAACCACTGTCTTCAGTAGTTTCACAACTACTGATGACAAACACCAAGTCCTCAGTTGTTTCATCATCTGAAGTCAAAACCATGGCTTTCAGTAGTTTTCTAACTACTGATGCCTAACACCACGACTTCAGCTGTTTCAACGTCTGAAAGGGTAATACCATGTCAACAGTCGTTTAAAACTATTGATGACTAACACCAAATCCTTCAGTCGTTTTCTAACCCGTATCCTATAAATATCCCTGACCTAATCCTTCAAAGACTCATCTTCTTCAAACCTAACGTTTATCTCTCCAAAACTTCTCTCTTCCAAATGGCGCCCATGCAAATCAAACCGCGACACAACTGTGTAGCTTACCTCACCAAATCGCCATTCTGGGCTAAGTTCGATACTGCTATCGATCTTATGGTCCAGTCACAATACAAAACGGCATTTCTTCTCAATCCAATCCTTCATGCCGAATCCCTCAAACAGTTTTGGATGAATGTCACCACACCACTGGGGAGAACAACACAACGTCTCTCCGGTCGGTCGTCAACAAGCATGAAGTGGTCATCACTCCTGATATCCTCCGTCAAACTCTCCACCTGGATGATGCTACTTCTCCTGCTGGATATCCAAAGGGCACAACTGATTTATCCTTTGCCCACCATGGATATCAGGGCAACCTTAGTGCCTCCACTATATTGAAGAAACATTTCCATGACGCTGAACGTCTAATCTTCCACATGGTAAATGTCTGTTTGGCTCCTAAGACTTCGTCTTGGGATCAAATGTCTACAAAGAGGTAGCAGGTAATGTAATCTATTCTTGAGCAACAACCTTTAAATTTTTCAGAAATAATATTTTCAGAGCTCAAGAATATGGCTCAAAAACTAACTGCTAACCGTTGGATATTATATCCGCGGTTCATAATGGCCATAATTACAAACCAGCTTTAGGCTGAGGGACTTGTTGGCCTGGGAGTCCCTGCTATGGCTGTTTTGCCTGAAGTATACTCCCGGCACAACTCTGACCACTCACTCAAACTGGCTGCCAAGCTGCGCAAACCCACGCAGCTGGAACCCACAACCACCACCTCCAAATCAAAAGTCCCCACCAAACCCACTAAAAAGAAACCCAAAACGGCTACTCAGGGAAATGAGTCCCCTGAGGATGCCCCTGCAACACAAACGCAGGATATATCCACTGGTCATAACCCCCTAGTGGATATAAGGACTCTTCCAGCCATAGCCGCTCAGGATTCCTCTCAACAGGAGCCTGCAGCAACCACACAAGGGGTACCCACACATCTGGGATCTTCCTCACTTGAGGGGATTGCCATTGAAGAGCACCTTCCTGCCAAGGTGCACACTGCTTCTATCCCTTCACCCCATGCAACCGCCCCCCAAAGCCCAACATTGCTTGTTGCACAAGTGCTGACTCAATTGCACTACTCACCCCCTCCCCAGATACCAATTACTACTGGGAACACCTCTACCATTGAGGGGGAGGACCAAAGTGCAGATGAGAACCCACAGCATAGGGGTTACAATGTTCCCTCTCCTAGTGTAGCAATGGAGATTGGAACTTCTGGTAAGGCTGCCACCTCTCCTGTGTCAGCATATGATCAGGTTGTAGTTGGTACCATTACTAAGTCCTTACCAGAGGCAACTGCTGATGACGGACAGTCCTGAGGCAGGAAGTCCCCAGTACCAAGACAAAGGGGCACATGCTACAACTGAGCTACACTCAATGCATGTTCATCCTGATCCTATCAGGAGGTCAGATGATTCAGTATCTACTGATGATGACATGGGCTTCTTTTACCATGTAATCGCCCGAAACACCATCCTAGAAGAGGAGGTGAGCAGACTCAAAGAGCTGTTTGCCAAAACTTCTAAGGACCAAAGACCATCTGCCTCCACAAACCCACAGATGGCACCTTCATCTGAAGGTCTTCCAAACACTGAGCCACTCCCAACAACTAAGCCACTGCCTCTGCTTCTAGCACTATTTCTCAGGAACAGAACCCTCCTGAGCAAATAGTTGTTGTCCTTCAACATTCCCTCTATCTCATCACACCCATAATCACTGACATTGTGACTAAAGCCATTGATGAGAGGATTTCCTCAACTTTACAACCATTGATTGATGCTGCTGTGCAAAAGACACTTTCTGCGGTACAAACCCCTACCACCAATGCATCCAAAAAGGGGGAGAGTACTGCAGTGAAAGAAAAGAAGAGGAAAAGAACAGAGGATGAGAAGGCAAAAGAACAAATCCAGGAGTTGGAAAAAGAAAAGCAACAACTGATCACCTATAAAAGAAAGAAAAGTGCTGATGATCAACCTACTGCTGAAGAAAAATCCTTGGAAGAGCTGGTAAAAGATGCTGATGATACACACAGCCGATCCATGGATAAAATTATTGAGCAACTCTTCAAGCAAGGTTTTGATACAGCTACATTAGATAGTGAGATCAGGAAGTTGGAAGTGGAGGAGATTCAAACCCGATGGGCTGGGTATGATGTACTAGAGAAGGAAAGATTGGAGATCATGATCCGTTTCATTACCAAATACTTAGGAAGATCTTTGATGGAGATTCGTGTGTGGACCAGAGACAGTATTCTGGCTATAGCCACCAAAATCTGTCTGTCTGAGCAGTTCCATAAGGGGATTATCATTGAAGCCCTTGATGAGGCTGGGGTTGGAAAAAGGTTTGAAATGGCAAGACTTACAAAGGCTAAACTCACAACAAAGATGCTCGAACAACCTTCCCTTCCACCCACTCAAAAACTGCCTGCCCCTCAAATCTCCAAACCAATCTCAAAGCCCAAATCTATACAACCACAATCACAACCCGTAAAACCAACTCCCTTACCCTCTAAACCAACAGCCGATGATGCACCCAAGAAGAAGAAGAGAAGGGTGTTGAGGCTAAAAGAAGAAGAAGAAGAGGATGATGTGGAAGAAGATAGGATGCCTCTGTCTGCAGTCCTAACATTGGCGAAAGCCAAACCTATGCTCATCACTCCCACCTCACAAATGGATGCTGTGAGAGTAAAGATTGAAGAAGAGGAGCAGCAAAAGCTTCATGATGATGAAATGCTGAAAAGCATTGACAAAACTTATGCTGCTTCGTCATCAATTATCAGCATGAAGAAAGAAGCTCTGAGGTTGTACACTCTCGCCAACACATTTCAATATCAGAAGGAAAGGGTGAGAGTATGGCCTGATCCGAGGGTGGCTCACAGGATTGTAAAGAATGATATTCCTTCGAGATACAAGGGTCAAGTCAGGAGGATCGTAGATGAAGAGATCACAGTGGCCCTTGTAGTATCACCCTGGGAGATTGTCGAAGATTTCAAGAAAGCCTACGAGACTAAACAACCACCCCAGAAGATGCTAGAGAATAGAATTATTAAAAAGGGGTTAGTCTACAAGAGGCTTGAGAACTTCAAACAAAATGAGCTCAGTCTGTTACTTGAAGGGAATCATCCTGATGAGTTTGCATACAGACAGATTACAACAGTTGAGCTCAAAAATGGCAAACAGGCCAAGTACATCTCAGAGCTGTATGGGCGAGAAGGATTGTTTGATGGTGAAGCTGAGAACCTGACCATGGAAGAACAAATCATGTTTCTCAGAGCCTACACCAGAGAATCTTACAGGCTCATACACGGGAAGTAGATCTCATGAATGGGATAACAACTCTGTGTCCAGTTCCCCAAAACAGAGTTCCCATTCATATCCTGCCAAACAAATATCTGAGATTTCTTCCCAGGCAGGAGCTTATATGGTCATCTTCTCTACTGATCAAGAAGGAAAAAGACCAACCTTTCTGCCAACAATAAGTGGGAAAACAAATAAATTAGAGGTTTTGGCTGCATTGGTTCAGGGGGGGTTTGTCGGACCAAAAGAACCAATGAGCCAAGATCAGAAAATCTCTAAGTCCCACATGATATCACAACAACTGCTGAAAGCTTCATCAGCAGTTTGACAAGTACTGAAGACTTCAACAGCTGAAGATCAAGTGCTGAAGACTTCTACAGCTGAAGAACTAAAGTGCTGAAGTACAACAGCTGAAGAACACAAGTACTGAAGCTGAACAGCTGAAGAACACAAGTACTGAAGCTGAACAGCTGAAGTTCAAAGTACTGAAGTACAACAGCTGAAGAGTTTACAAGTGCTGAAGATCAACAACTGATGTACAAAGTCTGAAGACAAAGACTGAAGACATCAGCTGATGATATCTACTGAAGTCATCAGCTGATGAAACGTCTGAAGTACAAGTCTGAAGATCAAGTACTGAAGTTTCAGTAGTTTGTCACAACAGCTGAAGAGTACTTCTTTAGTAGTTGTGATATCAGTAGTTTTATATTTTTACTTTCATTAGTTTTGTAAAACGACTGAAGAGCTTGTTCTTCAGTCGTTGTAGTTTCAGTAGTTTTATGTTTTTTAGTAGTTATAACAACTGATAACACTTAGCATTTTTGTATGGAGATGTCAACTATTTTAACATCTTCAGTAGTTGTGTTTCAGTTGTAATAAATCTGTTAGATGTCACTATCAAGTGACATCAGCAGACGTCACATCTCTTATATATAAGAGGTGTCGACCTAATTGTAAGTGTGACATTCTGTTACCACGAAAGCGAATATTGAATGAAATATATTTGCAGAAATTCTCTCTCTATAACCGTCTTTGTTCTTCATTGAATATCGTTTCGTTCTTGTGAATCGGCTAATTCATTATCTGAATTCCGCTGCTTTACTCTTTAATCAATCAAACATAGATCACTGATCCTAACAGAATGAAACACCCACTGATTAACCTGTAAACCAGACCAAATAATGCGGAATCCTATTTGATTGGCGATCCAATCAGTGAGAACGCACGTAGACACAATAATGTATTGAATCTAACATCAAGAATCGATTAGGAATCGATCTACAGCGTTCTATGAACTTGGAGTACGAACTTAGAGGCTTCTGGATGGCTAGGGTTCGTTTGGAGTTGAAGTGGATTCAATGCTTACGTTTTTCCAAGAATTAGGTGGTATTTATAGGTTAGGGTTGCTCATTCGGGCGACTGAACCATTAACATTGTTCAGTCGTGCGATTGAGTCATACAGTTGGTCCATTCGCCCGACTGAGTGTTTAGTCGTGCAACTGAGCCAATCTTATGTGACAATCATACGACTGATCCAGTCTCCTGGTTCAGTCGTGCGACTGAGTCATTCACATGAAGTTGTACGAGTTATTACAACGACGTAAACCTAACTTAGAGTATCTCGAGCCGTTTGGCGCTCCGTGCACCTTGCTGAAGAAGACTCAGGAGGGAAAATTCAGTGAGAAGGTTGATGAAGGGATTTTTCTAGGATACAACATACCGAACAAGAGAGTTTACAACAACTTAGCGGGTCAGGTAGAGGTGTGGTGTAATGTTGATGTTTAGAGATATATCACACTGTCTGCTGGAAAAAGGGACTGCTTACTTCTTCGACTATGATGGATTCTTCAAGTCCTTCAACATACCCCTTTCTTCTTTAGAAAACGAGTTGGAAAACAAGATGATGAACGATGTCTTGAACACACCGTCTCAAGAGTCTACAAGTCAATCTCCTACCAACTCAGGGGGAGCACTTGATGTGAGTGACTCTTGCTCTAATGAAGAAAATGATCAGATCAACCAAGATGTACAGGCTTCGACTACCACAAGTCCACAAGCATCTGCTAGTGATGCCTCTGAACCTTTGGAACCATAGACTCCGATTGCCTCAGATCCAGAACCAAGTGTCCATAATCTTGACTCTGAGGTGGTTGTTCCGACAACTCCTGGCTCACGTCTAAACGTCTATCATCCCTTGGATAATATTATAGGAGATGTGAGGTCAGGGGTCCAGACTAGAAATCTGTTGTACTCAGCTGATTATGCCTCTATGATGGAAAAAGGGATACCTTCACGACGATGCATACCGCTGCTTTGTGTCTCAGTTCAGCCAAAGTATGTTAGTGAAGCACTAAATTATGAGGCTTGGGTGAGTGCCATGCAGGAAGAACTTCTTTAGTTTAAGAAGGTAGGTGTATGGACACTAGTGGATAGGCCTACAGGAGCTAAATTCATTGGAACCAAATGGGCTTGAAATGCAAGAAGGATGATTAGGGAGTGATCATCAGAAACAAAGCTCGACTTGTTGTTCAGGGTTTTCGACAAGTTGAGGGTATCGACTACAATGAAGTGTTTGCACCAGTGGCAAGGATGGAAGCCATCTGCATCTTCCTTGCCTACACATCTTATATGAAAATCAAAGTTTATCAATTAGATGTTAAGAGTGCGTTTCTTTATGGTGAGATCCGAGAAACAGTGTATGTCAGTCAACCGAGGGATTTGAGGACCCATATCACCGGGACAGAGTTTACAAACTCGACAAGGCTCTATACTGGCTTCATCAAGCTCCAGGAGCTTGGTATGAGAAACTCTCGACTCATCTTGTGAAACACGGCTTTCAAAGGGGAGTCATTGACTGTACATTGTTTATCAAAGAAAAAGATGGAGACTTACTACTATATAGATCTATGTAGATGACATAATATTCGGTTCAAAGAACGAAAAATTATGCAAAGATTTTGAAGTAGTAATGAAGGTAGAGTTTGAGATGAGTGCAATGGGAGAGATGAAGTTCTTTCTCGGGTTACAGGTGGATCAGACACCAAATGGGATCTTCCTACATTAAACCAAGTATGTAGGTGACATTCTCAATCGGTTTGACATGGAGAATGCTGCCACAGCTGGCACTCCACTGGCTACAAACCATGAGTAGCACCGGCGAGAATGGTGATCTAGTAGATGCCACTATGTACCGAGGGATGATTGGATCTCTCATGTATCTCACTGCCTCACGACCTGATACATGTATGCTACATGTTTATGCTCACGATATCAGGCCAAGCCTAAGGTGAACCATCTAATTGGGGTCAAAAGGATTTTCCGTTATTTGAAGGGTACACCCACTCTTAGGTTATGGTATCCTCATGATGATGACTTTGAGCTTACCGCATATAGCGACTCGGACTACTGCGGCTGCAAGATGAACTACAAGTCTACATCAGCGGGGTATCAGTTCTTTGGGAGAAGAGTAGTAACCTGGTAGTTTAAGAAGTAGACCTCGGTTGCATTATCAACCTGTGAAGCTGAATACGTTGCTGCTGCAAGCTGCTGTTCTCAAATCATATGGATTCAACAGCAAATGCGGGATTACGGTTTGAATTTCTCTTCTACTCATAGCTTTGTTGATAACTCTGATGCGATTGCAGTCAGTGAAAACCCAGTCCAACATCCAAAGACCAAACACATCGATATTAAATATCACTTTATTCGTGATTGCTTTGAAAAGAACTTAATCTATGTGGTAATAATAAATATAGATTTTCAACGCGCTGACCTCTATACAAAGGCATTTGATAAACCATGTTTTTTATATTTGTTAGAGGTCAACGGGGTTAAAAAGAAAAATGAGGTCATACCTGAAGATGACCATGTATAGTCCGATGCGTCATGTCTAGTCTTTTTTAATTCTTCAATTTTTAATTTTATTTTATTCTCTTATTTTTGTTTAATTTTAATTAGTTTAATCACAATTGGTATTAGAGCCGGTTACTGCTGGAATGATCTAACAATCATTCTAGCAACCCAAGATCTTGATTTCTGGATCAAATTTTAGATCTTGACATTAAACCCACTTCGTGTTCTTTTCGTTTTGCTCAGATCTTGTTACGTGTGTTGCTTCTATGTTATAATCAAATTCGAAACCACATTCCTATCACCCTTTCGAATATGATGATGCCTAATTTGTTTCGGTTCATGTAAAATTCGTCAGATTAGGGTTGTGGGCAGCCCTGGCGGCTGTAGATCTGAAAATCTGCATGCAGACCCGTTCATGCGACTGGGCCATGCGAATGGACCATTCGTACGAATGAGCCATGCGAATGGACCATTCGTGCGACTGGACCAGTCATATGTTCAGTCGTGCGACTGGACCAGTCGTATGTTCAATCGCACGAATGTGCCATCTGCATTGACTCATCCGCATTTGTTCCAGACCAAAAAAAAGTCTAGAACAGCTTCTTGCACAGATTTGAAAAAGAGCAAAGCATATTCATCCTAACGTTCTTTTGTCAAATAAGTTTGATGTATACCCCATTATTCATCGGACTTCCAGAATAGGTGAATGTAATTGGAACACGAAGGAGAGAGGAGAAGATGTCACCAGTCGGTGCTGATTTTATGGGGTAGTCAAGAGCATCTGACTACTTATGGGCCAATCAAGTTATATTTATCTGCACAGAGAGGATTCTCATTCTTAGGGGGAGTCCATGTATAGAGAATTGAAGACGCAATCAGAAAGTGATGATGTGAGCAGGTTTCTGATGTTGAATCTACATCCATGCTGATTTGTTTGATATTGTCAGCTGTGGATTGGAACCTTTAACCTTTTGCCCAATACACTGTGTGAAGATGCCAGGAGAGTACAATGTCTATATATTAGGATATGCTGAATGTGAGGGGGAATTTCTATAGGTGTTGATGTTAATCAAGTTAGCCTGTGTGAAGATTGAAGCAATGGAAAACTATTCGTATCATTATCTGGAAAAATCAGTCATATGGGGAATCTTGTTGCGATGATGGTTTTCTGCAAAGTAAACAAAAGCTGTTGTGCCTAGATTCATTTTCAGGGATGTGTAACCACCTGACGGATTGACAATGTTGGCTAATATGGTTTTTCATTTGATTCTATTGGCAACCAGATCAGAGACTGACTGAAGATTGTAAATTATCTCATGAACATATTATCCACATAGTGACGTTCTATCACAAAAGCAATATTTAGAAAACCAATTTTATAAATAGGTGTCAAACATTTATTGTATGATCTCATCAATAAATAAGTGTTTGTTAGTGTTTGTATAGCCTGTTATTGGGTATGACCTGACTTGGATCATAACGTACTAACCACATCAATCTTGTATGTGTCTTGGGCATATAAGATCCTACAATCTCCTACTTGCACAAGATTCATAGAAGATTGATGCAAGTAGTAAATACCGCCTAGCAACGGTTTACTACCCTTAATACGTATGACTAAGTGCCATTCAATAACATCATCCCCTTCAAGTACCATACTTGAAATGTTTTAGGTGAATCAATCATCTATCCTTTTGTCACAGATGTCATGTTAAATCCTAGAGACACAGAGTGATCATTCTCATTGATTTAACTTTATCAGGCCTTAGACATCTTACTCTCAACGAATAAGAGGGACAAATCCCTTCTTGAATACATACGTCTCTCACAATTACCTTATATCATACCTGAACTCAGACTTATGTACTACCATATTTTAGAACAACGAAGAACTGAGTCAAAGTATAATATTTGGTAAATATCAAGACCCAATATGTATCTCAGGTCAGCGGATACCAAATGATGTTCGCCTTTACTCAAAATTACTTATGATCAATCAGGAAGATTCGATGTAGTAATATTGAGATGCAGGTCAGTCCAATATTGCATCCCACAAATATCTATGAACCTTGGCAGCAACCTTTTGCTCTATATTTATCCATATGAGTATATACCAATCCAATTTATAATAATCTTACCCTCATACTTGTTCCCACAAGTCTGAACGACTACGGACATTTAGAGTAAACAATTTACTCATGGATTAAACATGCTAAATTGGAATATTAATTGAAACATTATAACCAAATAATTTATTCAAATAATAAAAAGTTCCACATATCCAAATACAAAATTACAGATCAAATCCAATCACTAGAATATCGAAGTCCCATGGCACAAGTATGACCTTCATGCTTTGCCTTTTCAAGGAGCTTCGTGAGAGGATCCATAATGTTTTGATCCGTGTGAACTTTACGAATACATATCTTTCTCTTTTCAACTTCATCTCGTATGTAGCTGAATCTCCGCTCAATGTGCCTAGTCTTTTGATGAGCACGAGGTTCCTTGATTTGGGCAATCGCACCCTCGTTATCACAAAAGATCTCTAGGGGGTCCTGAATGGAAGGGACAACCCCTAGATCGGCAATGAATTTCTTAACCATGCAGCTTCTTGAGCTGCCAATGAGGCGGCGACGTATTCTATTCTATAGTTGATAGAGCCACCACATCCTGTTTGGAGCTCTTCCAAGAGACTGCTCCTCCATTCAGAATGAAAATATATCCCGATTGTGACCGTGAATCATCACGATCGGTTTGGAAACTCGCATCCGTGTAACCTTTTACAACGGGTTCCTCATCACAAGATCCATAGATTAGGAACATATCTTTTGTCCTCCTTAGGTACTTAAGTATGTTCTTAACAGCCATCCAATGACTATTTCCAGGATTTTGCTGGTATCGGCTTGTCATGCTTAAGGCGCATGACACGTCCGGTCGAGTGCATATCATTGCATACATGATGGATCCAATACTAGATACGTATGGGATTGCCTTCATTTTATCTTGCTCATCCTTTGAGCTAGGACATTGAGTCGTACTTAATATTGTTCCTCTTTGAATAGGTACCATACCTTTCTTAGAGTTCTCCATCTTGAACCTTTTCAAGATTTTATCAATGTATGCACTTTGATTTAAACCAATCAACCGCCTTGATCTATCCCTATAGATCTTTATTCCCAGAATATAGGCGGCCTCACCAAGATCCTTGATTGAAAAACAACTTCCAAGCCAGGTTTTTACACCTTCCAAGGTTGGAATGTCATTTCCAAATAGTAGTATGTCATCAACATACAATACTAGGAAAGTGATGATGCTCCCACTAGCTTTCTTATATACACAAGCTTCATCAGCGTTCTTGATGAATCCGAATTTAATTATTTCTTCATCAAAACGGTGATTCCAACTTCTCGATGCTTGTTTCAATCCATAGATTGATTTCTTTAACTTGCATACTTTATCAAGATGTTTTGGATCAACAAAACCTTTAGGCTGAACCATATAGACATCTTCGTCAAGATATCCATTTAGGAAAGCGGTTTTGACATCCATTTGCCAAATCTCATAATCATAATGAGCAGCTATGGCAAACAATATCCTAATAGATTTTAGCATCGCAACAGGTGATAAGGTTTCATCATAGTCAACCCTTGAGTTTGAGTGAAACCTTTTGCTACAAGTCTAGCCTTATAAGTATCCAAGTTTCCATGCATATCGGTTTTCTTCTTGAAAACCCACTTACTTCCAACTACTTTGGAGTTAAGAGGTGGTACAACCAAATCCCATACTTGATTGTCATGCATGGATTGCATCTCAACGCTCATGGCCTCGAGCCATTTGTCACAATCCGAATTGGACACTGCATCATGGTATGTGGTTGGTTCATCTGAATCTACCACATAGCATCCATCCATGAAAAATCCGTATCTTTCAGGTGGATTACTAGTTCTACCACTTCTGCGAACGTTTTGTGTGTATTGATCAACCACTTGATCATCTCAACATCCTCATGTTGAGTGCTAGTTTCAACCAAACGTGCATTGGGTTGTGGTTCTTGATCCTCCTCAAGATCCACTGTTCTACTGGTAGTTCCTTCCATAAGGAACTTTTCTTCTAAGAACTCACCCTTTCTGGCAACAAACACCTTTTGTTCCAATGGATCATAGAAATAATATCCCATAGAATCTCTAGGATATTAACAAAGATGCACTTGTAGGATCGGACTTCCAATTTGTTTGGGGTGGGAGTCTTAACATAAGCCTCACAACCCCAGACCCTTAAGTATGATAGGGATGGAACTCTTCCATGCCATATCTCAAAAGGTGTCCTTTCCACCTTTTTGGTTGGGGCCATATTTAGAATACGGGCCGCGGAGAGCAAAGCGAAACCCTAAAATGATAGAGGTAATGTGCTTCTAGCCATCATCGATCGGACCATATCCAATAAGGTTCGATTTCTCCTCTCAGACATACCATTATGTTGTGGTGTTCCAGGTGGAATGGGTTGTGAGACAATCCCACAACTCCTAAGATGATCTTGAAAAACATCACTTAGGTATTCACATCCTCTATCGGTGTGGAGAACTTTAATCGACTTGTTGAGTTGATTTTGTACTTAATTTTGAAAGATCTTGAACATTTCAAAACCTTCATCTTTGTGTTTTAACAGGTACACATACCCATAGCGACTATAATCGTCGGTAAAGGTAATGAAGTATCTTTCACCATTCCTAGTCATTGGCTTAAAAGGACCACATACATCCGAATGTATGATTCCTAACAAATCTTTTGCCCTTTCGTTAGTCCCACTAAAGGGTGCCTTAGTCATTTTACCTTGTAAACAAGACTCACACACATCAAATGAATCACATTCACTTGTTTTTAAAAGACCATTATTTTGTAGTGTTTGAATTCTTTTCTTGTTTATATGACCAAGACAACAATGCCAAAGATAGGTATCACTCAAATCCAACTCGAGTTTCTTGGTGCTAGTTTGGTACAATGAACTAATTAAAGTATTTTCATGAACCAATTCATAAATACCATTAATGGGAATAGCTTTAAAGTAGAACATATCATTTAAAGAAACATGAATATCTTTTTCAACAAATGATAATACATATCCAAATTGTTTTAATATGGCTACAGAAATAATATTCCTAGTCATACTAGGAGCATACAAAACATTGTTCAAAATTAGTTCCAAACCATTTGGAAGTTTCAATATGTAGTCACCACGGGCTTTAACTTGAACTTTAGTCCCATTGTCCATGTAGAGGCTAACATCCCCTTTGTTGAAGTTACTACTTCTTTTAAACCCTTGCAACAAATTGCAAATGTGAGTTCCACATCCGGTATGTAATACCCATGTGTTAGAGGATGTCATGTTTAAATCAATATGGATCATGTATATTGTACCTGAGGTTTGCCCAGCATCCCTCTTTGCTTTCAACTCTTGGAGATGAACATGACAATTTCTTGCCCAATGTCCAATCTCCCCACACTTAAAGCATGGGTCATTAGTAGCAACCTTTTGCTTCTTCTCTTGTGGTTTGGGTGGCACCCTTACCACCCCTTTCCCTTTTCCCCATACGGGTCCCTTGCCCTTGGCAACCTTTTCCTTGGGTGTGGGATGAGGCCTTTTCTTGTTCCCACATTCATTGATGGTGAGAATGGGTAAAACCCTTTTACCCATGGCCGCCTTGGCCGTTTTGAGCATTGAGCGAAGCTCACCAATGCTTTTGTCCCAAGCATTCATGTTGTAGTTCAACACGAATGTCCCGAACTTCTTGGTAAGGCCATTGAGGATCAAATCCGTGGCCAATTCCTTCGAGACAGGACAATTAAGCCTTTCGAGGCGGTCAATGTGGCTTTTCATCTTAAGTACATAAGATGAAACAGATTGGTTGTCGTCCATACGACATGCATGGAGTGCTCGAACCGTTTTGAAGCGCTCAACCCTCGCTTGCTGTTAGAACGTTTCCTTCAGCTGGGTTATCATGTCATAAGCTCCGTGATGTTCATACTCCTTTTGGAGATTCGGAGTCATGCTCGCCAGCATGAGACAAGACACTTGGACGGAGTCCTCAGTGTACTTCAGCCAATCGTTATAGGCCTCCTCATCATCCTCAGTAGGTTGATCGGGGATAGGGTCATCTAAAATATATGATCGTCTCTCTTGCTTGAGAACGATTCTCAAGTTTCGATACCAATCAATGAAATTGTTATGATTTAGACGTTCCTTTTGGAGAATCGCTCGTAATGATTGGGCAGATGCGGATGAATTTTCATGATTATCATTATTGGTGACCATCTACAAAATTTAACAAAGATCTATTTTAGTATTTTCGATATTGCTATTTTTTAATAATTAATGCCTTTTAAGGTCATTTTCATATTCAAATCTAGAACCCAACATTACATTTAAATTGTGGTTAGGTGACCTTTATCCCACGATTTAAATTAATAAGGTGGTCAACGATTGACGGTTGCAACCATTTGCAAGTTCTAGAGGTATGGTATCGACTTTAAACATCATATGTAAAGTCAGCATGTTAATCCCATCAACACCATTTGAAAACCATATTGTAGGTGATCCATTTAACATGGTTTGCAAATCAAGTTACCCTACTTGCACGCACATGTGAGTTTACCAACATAAGTGGTTAGGTGACCTTTATCCCACCAATGTGGTATCCCCACCTTAAGTCACAAGTTCCCTCTAAATGGTTAGGTGACCTTTATCCCATTAAAAGTTTCCAAATGACTCAAGTGTTGTGAAAAAGGACGGTGTTAAACTTGTTGGTAAAGAATTTAAAGTTTTCATTAATTCTAGACTTTGAAAACTCTATGTATCTTGTTATTGCATGCTTACAAATACTTGGTACTCTATGGATCTTTTAATAAAACCCATTTTATTATGAAATCATTAATCCTTCTAATAACCATTTATTAACACTTAATAATTAAGAACCATTTTTATATTAGCTTGTTAAGATCATTTTTATTAAGATTATTTATCATATCCAAATATCACACAATCATTCACAAAATCACAATCAAACAAGCATAATATAAACAACCACATGTGCATAACCATAGCTACTATTGTGACCACACTTGTTTGCCATCACAAGTGTGGTCATTTGGTCTTTCCTAAGGGTTACCAAAAAACACAAAATAGAGATTACAATGGATCTCCCACTTGATGTCGCATCTGTATGCTTCAAGTCCACTTTGTGTCTACTTTTGTGCTTCCTTCCCGAGCATCTTCTTTTACAAAATATATATCCTAATACATATTTTCTAGTAAAAGAAAAATACTCCTAATCTATATTACATCCCAATGAATAAATAGATAAATTACAAGCACAAAACTTTACAACCCTATTGAATGAATATAATCAAATAAATACATTTTCAAACCAAACAACACAGGTCTAAGCTAGGTTATGCACTATCAAATGAACAATAAGAAACATCATACAATAAACAAAATAAACCCCATCAAACCCCAATTTTCAGCCAACATAAACTGAAAATTAGGTTTGTTTGTCCAAACAAACAACAACCAAACATATCACCCAATTGACATTCCTATCCTTCAAAATTAATCATAAGCATGAAGATATAACTTTGAAAGACATGCGGTTTATTGAATCAACCAAAACAGCCTCTAATGAGTTGATAAACATCCTTTAAAACTGATTTTTAAAGTAAAAGAACAAGCAAGCTATCCACATAACCGGCTCTGATACCATTACCGGGTTTGTTAGAAGATAAAATCAAAGTTTAACCTCTTAAACTTTCTGAAAAACACAGCAGATATATATTTTGAAACATGTTTATAAAACTGAAAAATCATGTTCTTTAGGTGACAATTATATGTATAAACAAACCCATATTACAAAGGATCATATTATGTGAATAAGAAAGCTATGTAAACATAAAACGAGCATTATGGACAGCCATATAGAGGCTGCCATAACTACCTTTCAGCAGCTCAAAAGGGTCGAAATTTTTGAAGATGATGATGTTTTTTGAGCAGCAATCCTTCAAGGTGGAGGACCTCAAATCGTGATACCCACAATCCTTCCAAACACTTACTTGCTAAGTAGTGTTACACCAAGCCTTGTCCCTCTTCTTGAACCCGAAATTTCAGCCAACAAGTAGCTTCAAGTTCAGCTAATAATCACTTGGAAATCAACCAAGATTTCGAAAATCTTGAGAGAAGAAGGAGAGAAAGACTATTGCTTATGTGAGAGAGTAAGATAGTGTTCAAGTTGTAATCATGAAAGAGTGTATGGCTAATTAAGTCTTGCATGAAACAAGACCAAAATGAAGTTCCCAAGGCCCTTGGGTGGCCGAGTTTGGCTGTTCAAAAAAAAACAAATTTTCCCACCCTTTTCATCCTTTATTTTATAACAGTCTTTCAATTAACTAACTTATAAAATTAAAACTTAGTTTAATTTTATAACATAACACTCTTTTATATTTCATTATTTAACCAACTTAAATAATAAAACATAAAATTATCTCATGAACATATTATCCACATAATGACGTTCTATCACAAAAGCAATATTTAGAAAACCAATTTTATAAATAGGTGTCAAACATTTATTGTATGATCTCATCAATAAATAAGTGTTTGTTAGTGTTTGTATAGCCTGTTATTGGGTATGACCTGACTTGGATCATAACGTACTAACCACATCAATCTTGTATGTGTCTTGGGCATATAAGATCCTACAATTATAATGTTTAATATTTCGGTAATGAGTTGTTTAACGCACATTGACTTGATTATATAGGTTTGTGGTTGATTGAACTAATATAAATAACATTACTATGTTTAATACATTCAAACATAATAACATGAAGTTATCATGCGAATGGCCCATGCTAATGGACCATACGCATGAACAACTTCATACGAATGACTCAGTCGCACGACTGAACCAGGAGATTGGATCAGTCGTATGACTATAACATGAGATTGGCTCAGTCGCATGACTAAACACTCAGCCATATGAATGGATCAACCGCATGTCTCAATCACACGAATGAACTATGCTTATGGTTCAGTCGCCCAAATGAGCAACCCTAACCTATAAATACCACCTAATTCGTGGATTCACTTCGTACCCTAGCCATCCAGAAGCCTCTAAGTTCGTACTCCAAGTTCATAGAACGCTGTAGATCGATTCCTAATCGATTCTTGATGTTAGTTTCAATACATTATTGTTTCTACGTGGGTTCTCACTGATTGCATCGCCAATCAAATAGGATTCCGCATTATTTGGTTTGGTTTAACACATTAATTTGTTGGTGTTTCGTTCAAATACCAGATCCTAACACTCAGCTTGGACAATATTGTCCCACAAACACAAAGCCAAGTTCACGAATAAGTGGGTGGCAAACTTCACCTTCTGATTTTCCCGACACTCGCTGATGTCAAGAACAATTTCCATCTCTCTCACCCATTGGTGAGCCATAGCAGCACTGCCATTACCATCGAAAGTAGAGGGCTTGCATCTTTGAATTGCCTCATAATTATAGCCTCGTGTTGCCTCAGGCACATTCCTTCCTCTTCCTCTTCATCAGTAGAGACAACTGTCTCAGTCTTGGACTGTCCCCTTTCACCCGTAGGCCTACTCCTTTCCTTCCTTTCTCCTTCCCTCACAACCTTGATTACTTCGGTCACCATAGATGGAAAGATCATCTGCATGACCTGGTGCACCTCCTCCATAACAGCCTCCTTTACTGAGGCTCTCAAGTTAGCACTCTCATCCCTAGCCTTCGGATGAGGGGTCTCGGGTTCTTGATGAACCACCTCTTCAGCTCGAGGCCTTCCTATCGTGACCCGTGGTCTAGCACCACATCCACCACGACCTCCACCTCTAAAAGCCTTAGAAGATCTACGACCGACCATGCTCTAAATACACTATAAGATTCAAACATTAACAGGGTCATTCAAGGGAATAGCTCAGTTTATGTCAAGTATAGTATGTCCCTAATTACAATGGCCAGTTTTGATTAGCCACTTACTTTACTCTTCATACCCCAAGCACATAAACCACATAACATGCGCACGTAATACCAGTTAATATTAATGAAAATACTTGATAGCACACAGCTACTCGGACTGGCATCGCTTCCTTTTTGTCCCATTTTTAGTTTAAGTTTAGGTTTCTTTTCAAAATTTACCTATTTGACTTAAACTTTGGGTTTGATACCAACTTGTAAGGCCCCGTTCCCGGGTCGCTCACAGCTGGTCAATCATCGCACGAAAACATACATATAATTTTTAACATTACTAAAACATTGTAGCGGAATTAACTTAAACCATTTCATATATTAATAATCGGTTTTGCAAAATAATACAACGTTGTTATCAATTACAAAACATCATTTGTTCGCATTACTGTAAGAGCTCGTTCCCGGGACGCTCACAGCTAGTCTATCATTGGTCATAAAACTTATATTTACATTTACTTTCATAAAACATCGCAGTCGAATCATCAAAATAGACACCTCAATTCCTTATATTAGCTTTTGCAAAACAATACATCGTTTTCAAGTTACAAAATACATGTTGCATTACATCACAAAAGCATTATAAAAATGGATGCCATCCAAAAGAGCTGAGTAGCCGCCTCGTGCCATCCTCAGCAACCATTACCTGCCAACTGGAAAAACATAAAAGTCAGGGTTGCTAAGTGAGTTCTAGTTTTGTAATAAAACATACTTTTCTTTCATTAAAACCATTCTATACTTTCATGCAATCATACACCATACATACACATAGCTAATATCATATTATCTTCATTAATCGTTCATTAACTTTCGTTCATTCACCATACGTCATTATCATTCACATTCATTCATACTTTCTTTCTTTCATTCGTACGTTCATTACTTTCGATGACATGTACATTACCCCGAACATTGTGCACGAAGTGGGTAACTGGTTTGAGGTCTTTCATAGACCTTGAACATTAGGCACGGAGCTGACTCCAGTACCTAGGGCAAGTATATTCACCACTTATCTTTTCTCGTTCGTTCTGGATCAATGCCATATCCTATACCCCAAACATTATGCCCGAAGCTGGTTACTATGCCTGCGGTCTTTCATAGACCTCGAACATTCTGCACGAAGCTCACTCCAGTACCTAGGGCAAGCGGCAAGGACCCCATACATATGGTCAATCACAAAGATTGGAACCCAGTGTTCATCGTTCTGAGGTAGCTAACTCGCACAAAGTTGTGCTAACACCCTTCATTGGGTGTGAACCTCCATACATTTGCTTGCAAGCCTTTCTTACATTCATTCATTTATTAATGCATGCATTCATTAGGGTTCAACGTAAAGCCAAGGGAAAATAGTCACACATAATTATAAGGAACCTCAACATACACAGACAACATCATACAGGCCTTCATCATACATACATAACATACATCAAGAATAATCATACAACATCATCATCGATGCCTAACACAACCTCCATGGCCTCTAATGTCATCTTACATGAACTCCCGGAATCTTCCACGTCAAAACTTACATCAGCACTTTTCCTCGAAAGTCAGTAAATAAACTATATTTCGTCGGATACACAAGCCCTACTTGGGCGTGTGGGCACCCTTCAGTCGTATGGCCTCCCAGACGATTGAACACTTAGGTGAATGGACATCAGGCGAATGAACCCTATGCGAATGGACCTATGTGGATAGACACCATGGGCGACTGAACCAAATGCGGATGAATACCTAGGCATATGGACCCTCAGTCACACGACTCACATGTGATTTGATATAATGCGGATGGATTTCATGTGAATGGAATTAATGTGGATGAATCTACGCGTATGGACCCTTAGTCGCATGACTCCCCATGCGAATGGACCTTAGTCGTACGACTCACAAGCGAATGGACCTCAATCTCACAACTCCCATGCAAATGAACCTCATTCGCACTCCTTTCGGCCGTACGGCCTCAGTCGCATGCCATTTGGTTGCCTAACCCTAGCTGATGCAGAATGCAGTTCATCTCGTACCCAATATGCACTTTTCGGCCTCCAAACCCTTCCAAACTCGTTCTTAGCCCAAATCAACCATCCTAAACCTTAGAAACACATACCACAACACCATTCAAGCACACACAAGCCCAAAAACAAACTCAACTCACATCACACACAAACCACACATACGAGTTCAACACCCAACTTTTCAAAAAACAGGTTTCAGATGTGTTCCAGCCCCAAATCATTTGAAAACTTGTAAAAGAGGGGTCTTAGAACTCACATGGGAGTAGAGCTTCAACCTAACCTGCTACACCTCAACTTTCATGCTCGAATCCACAAAAACCGAAGGTTGAGACCACTTTTCTTCCTCTTTTCTCTCTAAGGCCAAAAATTTGTGAGTGTGGGGGAGGGTGTGGGCTGCCCTCTTCTCTTAATCTCCCACTTTTCCAATTTTTCCCGTTGGGAAAGTTTGGTTCCCTAGACTATTTTATTTTTTTGTTGGCTTCAATGAAAATATCCGGGTGTTACAATTCCACCCCCTTAAACAAGTTTCGTCCCCGAAACCTGTTATTCCTCAAACAGACGTGGATAATGCTGCCTCATTTCTTCTTCAGTCACCCACGTAGACTCGAATCCTTTCCTGTGCTTCCACTGTACACGCACAAGAGGAACAACTTTATTCCTCAGTCTCTTCTCTTTTCGATTGATGATTGCCACTGGTTGCTCCACATAATTGAGCCGTTCATCCACTTTGATATCTTCCAGTGGAACAATTATATCTTCCTCCACTAAACACTTCCTCAGCTGAGACACATGGAATGTCAGGTGAATTACACTTAACTCATCTGGTAATTCCAGTCTATAGGCCACCTCTCCTACACAAGCCATGATTCGAAAAGGCCCTATATACCTTGGGCTCAACTTGCCCTACTTTCTGAATCAGATGATCCCCTTCCAAAGTGAGACCTTCAACATAACCCAGTCACCTACCTAAACTCAATCGGTCTGCGTCGTTTATCGCCATACGACTTCTGTCTATCTTTGGATGCCTTCATGTAGGCTTTGATCTTTTCAAGCTTCTTGGTCGTAGCCTTGATCACCTCGACGCTCCCTAACTCATTATGACCAATATCACCCAACATAGGGGTGTTATGCACCTCATACTGTATAACATCGCATAGGGTGGCATACCAATGTTGGCATGATAAGTGTTGTTGTATGAGAATTCAGCTAACGGTAAGTAGTCATCCCAACTTTCCCCAAAATCAATAACACATGCCTAAAGCATGTCCTCCAATGTCTGAATGGTCCTCTTGGACTGACCATCAGTCTAGGGATGATAAGCCGTGATGATGTGTAACCTCGTCCACATGGCATCGTGGAATTTCTTCCAAAATTTGGATGTAAACCGGGTGTCACAATCCGACAAAATAGACACCAGCACACCATGACGAGTTACAATCTCTTTAATGAAAAGATCCGCCAACCTCTCAAATGAATATGTCTCGCGGATTGGTAGGAAGTGAGTACTCTTCGTCAAACGGTCAATTACCACCCATATGGCATCATACCCTTTTGGGGTACGCGGTAGCTTCGTAATAAAATCCATGGTGATGTGCTCCCACTTCCATTCCGTATATCTCCAACGGTTGGATCTTTCCATATGGCTTCTGATGCTCCGCCTTAACTTGCAAGCAAGTAAGGCACTTACTCACATACTCCACTAGGTCACGCTTCATACCCAGCCACCAATAATCTTTCTTCATGTCTTGTTACATCTTTGTCGCATCGGGATGAATAGAGTATCAAGTCTTGTGGGCTTCATCCATGATCTTCATGCGTAGATCCCCAAAATGAGGAATCCACATTCGTCCAAATCGGGTTCTAACACAAAGTGTGTTTTCACCCAACTCTGCGACTAGACCTCTCATTCTTTCAGAGTTAAGATCATCTTCTTTTAATACCTCATCTTGAACTCTTTAACTTGCTTCTTCACATCAGAGGTCATGATCAACCAGTACGCTTTCACCCGAATCGGTTCACGTCTTTCTTTCCGACTATGGGCATCCGCCACCACGTTGGCTTTGCCCGGATGGTAATGGATCTCGCAGTCATAATCCTTTATAAGCTCCAACCATCATCTCTGTCTCATGTTCAGGTTCTTCTGCTCAAGAAGTACTTCAAGCTCTTATGTTTTGTGAATATGGTGCACTTCGTCCCAAACAGATAGTGCCTCCAATATTTAGCACAAAGACCACGACTGCTAGCTCCAAGTCATGAGTAGGGTAGTTGGCCTCATGAACCTTCAACCGTCGGGATGCATAGGCTATAACCTTCCCTTTCTACATTAACACACATCCCAACCCCGAGTAGGAAGCATCAGAATAAACCACCAGATCTTCATTTCCATCTGGTAATGACAGAATAGGAGCTTGAGTCAACCTCGCCTTCAATTCTTTGAACACTTTCTCTTGAGCTTGACCCCATACAGACTTCACATCCTTCCGGGTCAACTTGGTTAGTGGAGAAGCGATCTTAGAGAAGTCTTGGATAAATCTTCTGTAGTAGCCCGCCAGACCCAAGAAACTACAAATCTCGGATTGCGTCTTTGGGGACTTCTATTGCATCACCGCATCCACCTTTTTCGGGTCCACCATAATCCCATTAGGATTCACCACATGACCCAAGAATTGAATCTCGCGCAACCAGAACACACACTTGAGAACTTGGCGTACAACTTTTCCTTTCTCAACGTCTCCAAAACTTTCGAATGTGACCGGCATGCGCAATTTCACTCTTTGTATAAATCAGAATATCAACAGTAAACATAATCACTGATTTATCAAACATCGACTGACACCATCAGTTTATCAAATCCATAAAAGCAGCTGGGGCGTTGGTCAAACCTAATGACATAACAAGGAACTTGTAGTGACCATAACGCGTACGAAAAGCTATTTTAGGGACATCCTACTCTTTCACCTTCTGTTGATGGTAGACCAATGGAAGATCTATCCTTGAGAACCAACTGTCACCTTGGAGCTGATCAAACAAATCATCAATTCTTGGTAAGGGATATCGGTTCTTTATCGTCAACTTATTCAGCTCACGGTAGTCTATACACTCCTCGTACTACCGTCTTTCATCTTCACAAATAGAACCGAAGCACCCCTAGGAGAGATACTCAGTCTAATGAACCCCTTATCAAGCAGCTCTTGCAATTGCTCCATCAACTCTTTCATCTCCGTCGGAGTCAATTGATACGGTGCCTTGGCAACAGGTTGGGCACCTGGTATCAAATCGATCTGGAACTCGATCTCTCTGTCAGCTAGCACCCTTGGTAAGTCTTCAGGAAACACATCTGGAAAGTCACACACGACCAATACATCATATAGTTGTGGTGTTAGCGTATCCATATTATTTACATAGGCCAAGTATGCACTACATCCACGCCTCATGCACTTTCCCACCACCGCCATTGAAATTACTTTCAGGATCGTCGTGACCCGATCCCCATGAATCGTTACTGAACTCCCATCGGATGCTGTCAACCGAATCATCTTCTTGCGACACACAATGTTCGCCTCGAATTCCGCTAACCAATCCATACCAAGCACCAAATCGAAACCACCTAATGTCATCATAAAGGTTCTAACCAGAAATTTGTGATCTTCTAATTCCACGTCATAACCCTCTATCATCTTGGAAATCCTGGTAGACTTGCCTATGGTAGTTTCTACATCAAAGGGCGCATCTAACATCTACTACTAAGAGGCAGCTTAGCACAGAAAGTAGTAGAAATAAAACTTTTACTAGAACCAAAATCAAATAACATGAAGGTTAAAGTTTGGGTTACTAGAAACGTACCTGACACGACATCAGGGTCTGTTCTAGCTTCCTGCTGCATAATCGTGAATGCCCTGGCCCTCACCCTTGGTCCTTCTCTTCCAGTCTTCTTCACCTCGGAACCCTCAGCCCTCGGCTTCTTACAATCTTTACTCATGTGACCATTTTCCCCACAGTTTAAACACCTCACAATCCTACAATCTCTAGCCATATGACCAGGCTTCCCACACTTGAAATAGACAGTCAACCCCTATCTACACTCACCACTGTGCTCCTTCCCATATTTGCCACACTTCTTCGTTCCCGTACCCGGTGTGACTACACGACGATTGTCCACTCATGCGTTCTTGTTACCTGTCGAGGCATCACCCCGCCAAACCTCTTCCTATTCCAGTTCCGGTCACCACCACCTTTCTTGCTACCATTAGCCACCACCACCGTTCTCTCGTCATACAACCTCCCTGCCAAATCAACCGCCGACCTAAACGTGCTCGCCCGGGTGGCCATCATGTGCCTACGGATATCCGCTGGCAAGCCCGGAATGTACCTCTTAATTTTTTGTGACAGAGGTGTCACCTGATCTGGCACTAGACGTGCCATTTCGTTGAACTTGGTGGTGTACTGCTGATATGTCATCGTGCCCGCCTCCAGCTGAAGGAATTCCCTTTCCACCGTATCCATCTCCCGGTGAGGACAGAACTTCTCAAACACCAACTTCTTTAGCTCGGACCATCTCATTCTCCCAATAGCCTGACTACCCTCAGCTTGGACAATATTGTGCCACCAGCATAAAGCTGAGTCCATGAAAGAATGGGCAACAAACTTCACCTTTTGATCCTCTCGGCACTCGCTGATATTTAATACAGCTTCCTTTTCTCTCACCCACCAGTGAGCAACAGCAGCAGTGCCATTACCATCAAAAGTAGGGGGCTTGCATCGTTGAAACACCGCATAGTTACAGCCTCGTGCGGTCTCCAGCGCAAGCTCTTCTTCTCCCTCTTTTTCATCATCAGAGATAACCGTTTCATGCTCTGGTTGCTCTCGTCCTCCCGAGGACCTATTCCTTTCCTTTCTTTCCCCTTCTCGTACAGCCTCAATAACTTTGGTCACCACAGACGGAAAGTTCGTTTGCATGACCTGATGGACTTCCTCAACAATAGTGTAACACCCGGTTATTTTTTAAAGACAAGAAAGAAGAATAAAGTTAAGTAAAAAAAGGAAAAGAAATAAAACCAATTCTAGGGGTAAAAAGTGTCCAAAAGAACAAAATGTTTGAAAAGTGGGTGTAAAAAGTGTCCAAAAGTACAAAAAGTGTCCATCAAAAGTAGGGGGCTTGCATCGTTGAAACGCCCCATATGTCACACACCTTACCAATCTTTGGATTCTAGAAAGAGAAAGTGGCAAGAGCAGCAGAGAAATCTTGGTTTTGAAGGAAGAACAAGAAAGAATTCAAATTCAAGGTAAGAATTCATGGTTTTATGATTTTCTTGACTGGTTATATCCTCGGGTTTATGCTTATGTGTGTTTGTATTTGTTCAGGTATGTTTTAGTGGGTTTCTAGGCAGTTGAATTCAATTTGGAAATGAGTTTGGAAGAAGCCATACTCAAGAGCTGCAAAAGTGATTCTAGAACCCCTCCATTTACATTTTTAAACTGATTTTGGGGCTGGGAAATGCATGAGTGTATGTTTTTAGAAAACGGGGTTTTAAACCCGTATGTATGAATGTATGTATGTTGTGATTGTGATGTGATGTTGGTTTATGTTCACACTTGTTGATGCTACGGTTGTGTTTCTAAGGCTTAGAAGGTAAGATTTAAGTTTAGAACATGATGGATAGTGTATGGGAACTAAATCTGATGTTTAGGTGCAAATGGCTTTACAATAATTGTCTAAGTACCAGAAATGCGGATGAATGTTAATGCGAATGAAAGTCAATGCGGATTAGTATTGTCTAAGTATGAGAAATGAGAATGAAAGTCAATGCGGATGAGTATGACTAAGAATGAGAAATGCGGATGAATGTTAATGCGGATGAAAGTCAATGCGGATGAGCATTGACTAAGTATTAGAAATACGGATGAAGGTTAATGCGAACGAAAGTCAATGCGGATGAGCATTGACTAAGTGTGTGAAATGCGGATGGAAAATGCGGATGAGTATTGACAAATTCGGATGAGTAAGGTCAATGCGGATGAAAAAGTGAACAAATGTGGATGACAAATGGGGATGAAGTATGGAAAATACGGATGAACAAACACAAATGCGGATGAACAAAAGGGCAATGCGAATGAACACTTAGAATATTTTCTGACTTCTTGGGAAAAAGTGAAATGCAAGCTTTGACTTGGGAGATTCTCGGGGGCTATGTAAGTTGACTGTTTGAGGTCATAGATGTTATGATAGGCATGTTATGATGTATGATTGATGCATATGCATGATGATGATCTATGATGTTGTATGATTATGCATGATGTATGTTATGTATGTATGATGCCTTGCATGATGATGATTGAATGTTATGTTTATGTTCCTTGTGATGTATGATTTTTCCCATAGCTTTACGAAGAATGTTAATGAATGAAATGAAACTATATGTAACATAAAGTGGAAGATAACGAAAAGTGGAACATGATGGATAAATGCATGCATTAATGAATGAGGGAAGGTAATGAAAGTCTTGCAAACCTTGTATGTTGGGACACACCCTAATGTAGGGTTTAGCCCAACGGTGTGCGGGTTAGCTTCCCCAGAAGAATGCGCATTGGGGTCTTTCTTTATGATTGGCCATTTGTGTGGAACCATTGTTGCTTGCCTTGGGTACTGTGACCAGGCTGTTGTGCGCCATGATAGAAGGTCTATGATAGAATTTGGTCCAGTACTTGCTTTATGCATGACGGAAGGGCATAGCTCATGACAATGGTACACCTGAATTTACCTTTGGTATTGTGGCCAGGATGTTGTGCGCCATGATGGAAGGTCTATGATAGACTTCGGTCCAGTACCAGCTTTATGCATGACGGAAGGGTAAATTTCACGGTGTTGTTAGAATGAAAAGATGTAATGATGAACGAACGAATGATGAAGATAATAATGATATTATCTATGTGTACGTATGATGTGTGAGCATTGCTGAGGATAGCACGGGGCAGCTACTTGGCATTTGGATGGCATTCTTTTGTTAATGTTTTTGCATTGTAATGCGAACAAATGAAATTGTGTAATGAATATTGTATTATTTTGAAAAAGCATTGTTAATGAAAATGTTGTTTTTAATGTTTCTGTTGCAACGTTTATTTCATGTTAATGTAATTATATGTTTTATGATCGATGATTGGCCAGCTGTAAGCGTCCCGGGAACGGGGCTTTACAAGTTGGTATCAGAGCCAAAGTTTAAGTGAAATAGGTACATTTTCAAATAAACCTAAACTTAAACTGAAAATGGGATGGAAAAGGAAGGGATGCCGGTCAATGTAGTTGCATGCCATCAGGTATTTTCGTAATGTTAACCGGTATTACGTGCGCATGTTATGTGGTCTATGTGTTGGTTGTAGATTTTGATACTGATGTAGTGAGGACAAGTAATGTTTGGGATATGAAGAGTAAAGTAAGTGGCTAATCACAACTGGCCACTGTAATTAGGGACTTACTATACTTGAGATGAACTGAGTTGTTCCCTCGAATGACTATGTTGGTGTTTAAATCTTTCAGTGTGAGTTGGAGGATGGCCGGTGGTAGATCATCAAAAGCTTCGCATGGTGGTGGTGGACGTGGTGCTGAACCACGGGTCACGAGAGGAAGGCCTAGATCCAAAAAGGTGGTTCATGAAGAACCTGAGACCCCTCATCCAGAGGGCGGAGATAAGAGTGCTAACCTGAGAGCCTTAGTGAAGGAGGCGGTTGTGGAGGAAGTGCATTAGGTCATGCAGACGATCTTACCATATGTGGTGACCGAAGTGATAAAGGTTGTTAGAGATAGGGAAAGAAGGGAAAGGAGTAGACCTACGGGTGAAAGAAGACAGCCTGAGACTGAGACAATTCTATGTGATGACGAAGAAGAAGAGCCTATGCAGGAGGTGGTACGAGGCTATAACTACGGGGCATTTCAACGATGCAAGCGCCCTACTTTTGACGATAACGACACTACTGCTGCTGCTCATCGATGCGTGAGAGAAATGGAAGCTGTTTTAAATATCCGTGATTGCCAAGAGGATCAAAAGGTAAAATCTGTTGCCCATTCATTTGTGGACTCGGTTCTGTGTTGGTGGGACAATATTGTCCAAGCTGAGGGTAGTCGGGCCATTGGAAGAATGAGGTGGTCTGAGTTGAAGAAATTGGCAATTGAGGAGTTCCGTCCTCACCGGGAAATGGATAAGGTGGAAAGGGAATTCCTGCAGCTGGAAGCGGGAACCATGACATATCAGCAGTACACCACTAGGTTTAATGAAATGGCACGGTTGGTGCCGGATCAGGTGACGCCTCTGTCACGAAAGATCAAGAGATAAATTTAGGGCTTACCGACGGATATTCGCAGGCACATGAACGCTTCCTGGTCGAGCACGTTAAGTTTAGCGGTAGATCTAGCAGGGAGACTGTATGATGAGAGGACTGTGCTGGTGACCGAAGGTAGCAAGAAAGGTGGTAGTGATAGGAATTGGAGTGGAAAGTGGTTTGGTTGGGGTGGCGCCGCGATGGGTAACAAGAAGGCACGGGTGGATGACAGTCATGTGGTCACATCTGGGGCAGGATTGAAAAAGTGTGGTATATGTGGAAAGGAGCATAACGGGGAATGTAGTCTGGGGTCAAACTTGTGCTTGAAATATGGGAAGATGGGCATGTAGCAAGGGACTGTCGTACGGTCCGATGTTTCAACCATGGCGAGGAGGGCCGCATGAGTAGAGACTATAAGAAGTCGAGCGCTAAGGGTTCTAGGCTGAAGAAGGCTGGAGGAGGACCAAGGGTGAGGGCCAGGGCATTCACGATGACACAGGAGGAGGCAAGGACGGACCCTGATGTTGTGTCCGGTACGTTTCTAGTGAACCAAACTTTAGCCTCTGTATTATTCGATTCTGGTGCTAGTAAAAGTTTCATTTCTGCTGCTTTCTGTGCTAAACTACCTATTAGTAGTAAGAATATAGATGTGCCCTTTGATGTATAAACTGCCATAGGTAAGTCTACCAGAATCTCTAAGGTGATAAAAGAATGTGATGTGGAATTAGAAGGTCATAAATTTCCGCTTAGACCATTTGTAATGGCCTTAGGTGGTTTCGATTTGGTTCTTGGGATGGATTGGTTAGCGGATTTCAAGGCGAACATTGTGTGTCGCAAGAAGATGATTCGGTTGACAGCGCCTGATGGGAGTTTGGTAACGGTTTATGGGGATCGGGTCATGACGATCCAAAAAGTAATCTCAATAGCGGTGGCGGGAACGTGTATAAGGCATGGAAGTAGCGCCTATTTGGCTTATGTGAAGGATACGTAAACACCAATACCACAGTTGTCCGATGTCCTGTTTGTGTGTGACTTTCCCGATGTGTTTCCCGAAGATTTACCAGTAGTGCCACCTAACCGTGAGATCGAGTTTCAGATTGATTTGATACCAGGTGCCCAACGTGTTGCCAAGGCATCGTATCGGTTGCTCCTACCAAGATGAAAGAGTTGATGGAGCAACTGCAAGAGCTGCTTGATAAGGGTTTCATTAGACCGAGTATCTCTCCTTGGGGTGCTCCGGTCTTATTCGTGAAGAAGAAAGACCGTAGTTTGAGGATGTGTATCGACTACCGTTAGTTGAACAAGTTGACGATAAAGAACCAATACCCCTTACCGAGGATTGATGATTTGTTTGAACAACTCTAAGGTGGCAGTTGGTTCTCAAGAATAGATCTTCGATCGGGCTACCACCAGCTGAAGGTGAAAGAGCAGGATGTTTCTAAAATAGCTTTTCGCATGCGTTATGATCACTACGAGTTCCTTGTTATGTCATTTGGTTTGACCAACTTCGCCAGATGCTTTAATGGATTTGATGAACCGAATGTATCGGCCTGATGTTGGATAAATCAGTGATTGTGTTTATTGATGATATTCTGATCTATTTGAAGAGCGAGATTGAGCATGTCGGCCACATTCAGGAGGTTTTGGAGACGTTGAGAAAAGAGAAGTTGTATGCTAAATTCTCCAAGTGCGAGTTCTGGTTGCGCGAGGTACAATTCTTGGGTCATGTGGTGAATCCTGATGGGATGATGGTGGATCCGGCGAAGGTGGAGGCGGTGATGCAATGGAAGTCTCCAAAGACGTCATCCAAGATTTGTAGCTTCTTGGGCTTGGCGGGCTACTACAGAAGATTTATCCAAGACTTCTTTAAGATCGTTTCTCCACTAAGTAAGTTGACCCGGAAAGATGTGAAGTTTGTATTGGGTCAAGCTCAAGAGAAGTCGCTCGAGGAATTGAAGGCGAGATTGACTCAAGCTCCTATTCTGTCATTACCCGATGGAAGTGAAGATCTGGTAGTTTTTTCTGATGCTTCCTACTTGGGGTTGGGGTGTGTGTTAATGCAAAGGGGAAAAGTTATAGCCTATGCATCTCGATGGTTGAAGGTTCATGTGGTCAACTACCTTACTTATGACTTGGAGCTAGCAGTTGTGGTCTTCGCGTTAAAGATTTGGAGGCACTATCTTTACAGGACGAAGTGCACCATATTCACTGACCACAAGAGCTTGTAGTACTTCTTTGAGCTGAAGGACCTAAACATAAGGCAGAGTCAACGGTTGGACCTCATAAAGTATTATGACTGCGAGATCCATTACCATCTAGGCAAAGCCAATGTGGTGGCGGATGCCCTTAGTCAGAAAGAGAGAACCGAACCAATTCGGGTGAAAGCATACTAGTTAACCATGACCTCCGATGTGATGAAGCAAGTTAAAGAGTTTCAAGATGAGGCATCGAAAGAAGATCATCTTAACTTGGAAAGAATGAGAGGTCTGGTTGAGGAATTGGGTGAAAACACAGTTGGTGTTAGGACCCAATTTGGGTGAATGCGGATTCCTCATCATGGGGATCTATGCATGAAAATCATGGATGAAGTTCACAAGACTCGATACTCCATTCATCCCGGTGCCACAAAAATGTATCAAGACATGAAGAAATACTATTGGTAGCCGGGTATGAAGTGTGATGTGGTGGAGTATGTGGGTAAATGCCTTACTTGTCTACAAGTAAAGGCCGAGCATCAGAAGCCATATGGGAAGATCCAACCTTTGGATATCCCGGAGTGGAAGTGGGAGCAGATCACCATGGATTTCATTATAAAGCTGCGGCGTACCCCAAAAAGGTATGATGCCGTATGGGTGGTAGTTGACCTTTTGATGAAGAGTGCTCACTTCCTACCGATCTAAGAGATATATTCATCTGCGAGGTTAGCTGATCTTTTCATCAAGGAGATTGTGACTCGTCATGGTGTGCCGGTGTCTATTGGGCCTGATCGTGACACCCAGTTTACATCAACATTTTGGAAGAAATTCCACAAGGCTATGGGGACGAGATTGCGTATCAGCATGGCGTATCATCCCAAGACTGATGGTCAGTTAGAAAGGACTATTTAGACCTTAGAATACATGCTTCAGGCATGTGTTATCGAGTTTGGAGGAAGTTGGGATGACCACTTACCGTTAGCTGAGTGCTCATATAACAACAGTTATCATGCGAGCATTGGTATGCCCCCTTATGAGGTGCTATACGGTAGGAGATGCCGAATACCCGTGTGTTGGGGCGACATTGGTCAGAAAGAGTTGGGGAGCGTTGAGGTGATCGAGGCTATGATTGAGAAGCTTGAAAAGATCAAAGCCTTCATGAAGGCAGCCAAAGATAGACAGAAGTCGTATGCTGATACACGACGTAGACCGATTGAGTTTATAGTGGGTGATCGGGTTATGTTGAAGGTCTCACCTTGGAAGGGTATCATCCGATTCCGAAAACGGGGCAAGTTGAGCCCAAGGTATATAGGGCCCTTCGGAATCGTTGTTCGAGTAGGAGAGGTGGCCTATAGACTGGAATTACCAGATGCGTTAAGTGGAATTCACCCAACATTCCATGTATCTCATCTGAGGAAGTGTTTAGCGGATAAAGATATGATTGTTCCACTGTAGGATATCAAAGTGAATGAATGGCTCAATTATTTGGATCAACCAGTGGCAATCATTGATTGAAAAGAGAAGAGGCTGAGAAATAAAGTGGTTCCTCTTGTGCGTGTACAGTGGAAGTACGGGAAGGGATCCGAGTCTACGTGAGAGACTGAAGAAGAAATGAGACAGCATTACCGACAACTCTTTGAGTAATAACAGGTTTTGGGGATGAAACCTATATAAGGGGGGGACGAAATAAAACCCAAGTGTAGGGGTAAAAAGTGCCCAAAAGGACAAAATGTTTGAAAAGTGGGTGTAAAAGGTGGTATGGCTGCCCATATGTCACACACCTCAACTTGATGGATGGTGTATGGGAACTGAATCTGATGTTTAGGTGCAAATGGTTTAGAAAAATTGTCTAGGTATGAGAAATGCGGATGAATATTAATGCGAATGAAAGTCAATGCGGATGAGTATCGTCTAAGTATGAGAAATGCGGATGAATGTTAATGCGAATGAAAGTCCATGCGGATGAGTATTGACTAAAAATGAGAAATGCGGATGAATGTTAATGCGGATGAAAGTCAATGCGGATGATGTAGATTCATGTGTACCTAGTTTTGGAGCTTAATGTAAAATGTCTTTCATCTCTTACATATATGTAATTGAATGGGTATGAATGAAATACAATGTGTGGTTGATGTATATAATGTTTAATATTTCATTGTTTATTATGTGATAACGCATATTGAACTAACTATATAGGTTTTTGGTTGTTTGTATAATTCTTAGTCAATAAAGATTAAGAAACATTTTCAATCTTGATCATTTGAAGTTCTCATGCGAATGGACCATACGCATGAATACTTCATGCTAATAACCAGGAGACTGGATCAGTCGCACGATTGAGACATAAGATTGACTCAGTCACACGACTGGACCTTTAGTCGTGCGGATGGATCAATCGCATGATTCAGTTGCACGACTGAACCATGCTAATGGTTCAGTCATGGAAAACCCTAACCTATAAATACCACCTAATTCGTGGAAAAATAGGAAAATTTGAATACCTACGCACATAATCGTACCCTAGCCTTCCAGAGAGTCAAAACAACCTGTTCCAACTTCATAGATCACAGTTGATCGTGTTATAATCATTCATAACGTTTCATTAATCGTTATATTGATCTGAACTGTGTTCTCCTTGATGGGATCGCCAATCAAATATGATTCCGCACTATTTGAGTTAGTATACGCGCAGAATCAGTTAGTACTCCGTACGTACACAGTCCTAACAAGTGGTATTAGAGCTTTGGCTCTTGATTTTGCGTGTGATTCGATCGTTTTGGTGTAAAAAATTACTTTTTTTCATCCAAAAACACCATCTTTTTGAGTAAAACACTCTTTTCGACGTCTCCAGATCTAAAAGTTCATGTTTTTTCACTTACGGCAGATTAGGGTTCGTGAAAAATCGTATTTTTGTGTCAAATTACCAAAAATCTATGAATTTTCAAATCCAACAGCATCAGTCGCACGATTGGCTCAATCACACAACTGAACTCAATCGCACCTCCCATACGGACGATTGAACTCAGTCGCCCATCCAGTCGTACGACTGAACAGCTCATTCGCATTGTCCATCCACACTTGCTCATTCCCACAATTGACTCATCCGCATTGGTTCAATCGCACGATTGATTCATCCGCATTAGTCCATCCGCACGATTGACCCAATCGCATCTCTCCATTCGCACTAGTGAAACAATTTTGTTCTAACTCTCAAAGTATAAAGAAATGGAAGATCAGTACTCAGAAAATGAGACTGGGAATCACTACATGTAGGGACTCACGTATCCAGAACCTATTACTTCTGGAAAATGAGACTAGGAATCATAATAAGCCGCCTAAGCTTATCGCGTTAGACGATTACCCACAATGGAAGCAAAGGTTTGAAACTTATCTAAATGGTGTTGATCCCGATCTGTGGGAATCAATCGAGACTGGTAATAGTATGCCGTTTGGTGTTGATGGCGTCAAACTTACTCTAGGCGGCATGACTGGTAGCCAGAAGGTGAAGTATAATGCTGAGAAAAAAGGTGTATGCTCTGTTGACTCAGTCGATACCTAAGGATATATTCCACCAATTTTCTAAGAATAAACAGGCAAAGAAACTATGGGAGGCTCTGGAAAAGCTATACGACGAGAATGCATCGTTAAAAGCTTTAAAGGCTAAGGCTTTGAAGAAAGAGTTCGATAACTTCTCGTCGATGGGTAAGGAGATCGGGGATGATGTCATAGACCGATTCTACCATTTAATGAGTGACCTGCACACTCATGGGGTTACAACATCCATGGAAGATAAGGTATCAAGTTTTGCCGATGTCTACCAGAGAAGTGGGACTCGTTCATGTCTAATTTGAGACAGAACAATTTACTAACAAAATTAGACATAAACGACTTCATCTTGAAACTAAGGGAGGAGGAACTAAGGATGAAGTACAGGTCTCAGAAAGGATCTTACGATCAGAACCCGTCTCTGTATAATTCAACTTCCACCTCAAAAAGCTTAGGAGCACCACTTCAAACTGCATTTGTGTCAAGTTCAGCAGCTCCTCCGCAAGACACTACTTCAGGATCTCAAAGCGTCAGGGTCATCTTGCACCCAATATATAGCACCTGAAGCAAACGTTATGAAGTTGAAGACCAAAGACCGAGAATCTTGGGAATATCACTGTGGAGCTGGCAAAGGAGCATATGGACCTCTTAGTTGTAGTTGTTCATTCTTATGATGGTCTAGTTGCAGGAAAGATCGGAAATTGCCATCTGGCTGATGAGGATTACGAGCAGGTGGACGAGAATGAATTGGAAAGAATGGACATTATATGGGCATTGGCAAGTGCTGTTCGTAGAGCAAAGAAGTTCGTGAAGAAAATAGGACAAAACTTCATAGCCACAGAGGATACAACTTTTGGTTTTAACAAAATCAAGGTTACTTGTTTTAACTATGGATAAAAGGGGCACTTCAAATGTGAATTTGTGAAGCCCAAGAAAACAGGTAATGGTAATCCTTTCTCATCATTCAACCATAAAGACAAACTCACAAGTGAAGTTGCGTCATCAAGCAAAGATCCTAAGGCTTTGACTGCACAAGATGATGAAGGTCAAGATTGGACCTTTTGGTTTGTATCCCCGGGAGAGTCAAACATTGCAAATGTTGAGGTTTTGGATGATGACACTGCAAGTGAAGGTGATATAGCAGTTAAACTAGTAATCTCAGATTATGAAGATACTGCTAATGTGGTCACTCACCTGAATGAAGAGGATCTCAGAACTATAGTTTCAGAATCTTCAGCAACTATGAAGTCAAACTCTGCACTAATGGCTGATTCAATCGAGTCTTCTCAGGTAAGTACCACAGACCAACTTTTTGATAATCATGCTTGTAATGAATGTAATAAATTTAGAGACAGCATACGTTCAAAATTTGCTAGGTTATTAGATCATAATGATAGCTTAGTAAATGACCTACAAATGTGCACAAAGGCTAACTGGACTTTAAAACAAAATGAGCACAGTTATAAAGAGAAAATAGAGCTTTTAAATAAACAACTAAGGGAAACCAAAGTTGTTGCTTTTAGCCAAGAAAATGACATAAAGTTCTATTTGAACTCTATAGAAGCAACTAAGAAAGAAAAAGTAGTTTTGAAAGTCAAAGTAAAGTCATTAAAACAAAAATTGCACAGTTGGACAAGTTCGTCTCATATAGTCCAGCACTTAGTGAGAGAACGAACAAATGAGGAGGGGTTAGGATGCAAAGTGGTTCCACCACCACATGAGACAGTGTTAAATGCTAATTGTAGACTAGTAAATAACAATCCTATCAAGGATCATGTGGTGTCCACTCCTCTAGTTAGTGATCCAAATTCCACGAGTAAATCGGTGGAATCTACCACTAAACAGAAGGAGGCCACTTTAAAATCTAAAAGTAAGATGCCTATTGTTAACTTGGATGAGCAATTTGAAAAGGTTAAGGTAAAGTCAGGGTCTACCATATCTAAGTCTGAACCCAAGGAGACCAAATAAGTTAATCAACCACGTGCACCAAGTCTCAGTCCAAATAAACAAAAGGGTAAAGATGTTCAAAATGTTAAAATATTGAATTATGTTAAAGAAGCTAAAACATCTAAGCCAGAAGTGTCAAAACTCAAATAACCTAAAGTTACACATTGTCATACACTTCCCCACCAAAACAGTTCCACCAACACGTAAAAAGTAGATCGTGCTATACCTGTGTAAAGTATGGACACTTACTATCAGACACCAAAGAAAAATATTGAACTTCATGACACTAAACCAAGTTCTTTGAAACGGATCTCTATTACTCCACCAAAAAGAACTAGTGAAAATAAGGTTCAAACTATCAGCCAGTCATCTGTGTATCACAAACAGGCCTTACACAAAACTGGCCTATGGAAAGAAAAATCAAGTAAAGTGTCTGATAATGAGAACAAGAAGAAAATAGATCTGCCTTCACCCTCAAATGGACAGTGGGTAGAATTTATGATGTGTGATGCCTCTGGGTCACACAAGCTAATCAAGGTTTGGGTCCCTAACCTAAACTAATCATTTCCTTTAAATGTGTAGGGTGTCTGCTATAGTGCTTCTACAAATACCTGGATTGTTTATAGCGGAGCATCAAGGCACATGACTAGGAACCTGTATCTCCTTTCAAATGTGAAACAAATTAAAGGAGGACACGTTGCATTTGCTAGAAATAAAGGAGGTTACATCACAGCTCAAGGAGAAGTGGGAAACTAGAAAGTGAAGTTTGACAAGGTAAACTATGTTCAACAACTTCAAAATAACTAACTTTTTGTATCCCAAATTTGTGACAAAGGCTTTAATGTAGTCTTTGACAACAAGGAGTGTTATGTGTTGAAGAAGGATTATGTAATCCCGGAGGACCAAGTCTTAATGTCGCTTCAAGATATAATGATTTATATGTCTTGGATCTATCAAAGGCCTCCACATCTGATTATCAAGTACAATGCTTCTTGTCAAAGGCTACAGAGAAAGACTCCATCTCCTAGCATAGGAGAATGGGACACATAAATCCCAGGAAGATGAATCACTTGATCTCGAATGATCTAGTGTGTGGAGTAAACGTTAAAAACTTCCAATTATCGGATTTCTGTGTCGCTTGTAAGAAAGGAAAATAGACCAAGAAGGCTCAAAAGGCTAAGAAAGTTAATTCCATTGAGTTACCACTTGAGCTTCTTCCCATGGATCCGTTTGGTCCATTTAGTACAAGGAGCACCACCAGCGACTTGTACTGCTATGTAGTTACGGATGATTACTCAAGATTCTCTTGGGTGATGTTTCTGAAATCCAAATCGGAGACATTTGAATCATTCAAGGAGCTTATAACTACATTGGAGTCACTCTAAAAGTTGAAGGTATGACAAATTCGCTCAGACAATGGTACCGAGTTCAAGAACCAATGGATGGACTCATTCTTCAAAGAAAAAGGAATTGTGCACCAGTTCACATCTGCCTACACTCCTCAAATTAACGGAGTTGCTGAGAGAAAGAATTGCAGCTTGATAGAGACAGCCTGGATGATGCTAGCAGACTCGAAACTGCCCATTCAATTCTAGAATGAGGCAGTTCCCAATGCATGTTACACCCTAAATCAAGTCCTGGTGGTCAAGCATCATGGTAAAACGTGTCACGAGTTACTGCAACGACGTAAACCTAATCAAGAGTACCTCGAACCATTTGGAGCATCATGTACCCTTCTAAAGAAAGCTCAGTTAGGGAAGTTCAGCGAGAAGGCTAAAGAAGGAATTTTTCTAGGATACAACATACCAAATAAGAGAGTTTACCACAACTCAACGGGTCAAGTAGAAGTGTGGTGCAACGTCAACATTTAGAGATACACCACCCCCTGCTAGCAAAGGACCTGCATTCTTCTTCGATTATGATGGATTCTTTAAGTCCTTCAACATCCTTCCCTCCCCTCTCGACGTTCAGTTAGCAACCAAAATGATGTATGATGTCTTAAACACACCGTCACAACACTCAACAACATTTGGTTCACAAGGTGAGTCTCCTAGTCATTCAGGGGGAGCACTGGAAGTAAGTGACTCTTCCTCTAATTATGAAGATGTGGAGAATGATCAGGTAGATCAGGAGGAACAGGTTCCTACTACTACAAGTACACAAGCATCTGATATTGAGGCCTCTGATATTTCGGAACCTCACACTCGACTACCTCAGATACTGAACCTGTTGTTCACAATCTGGATAATGAGGTAGTGGTTCCCACCACTCTTGGATCACACTTAAATGTTTATCCTCTGGACAATGTCATTAGGGATGTAAGATCAGGAGTTCAGACGAGAAATCAGCTATACTCAGCTGATTATGCCTCGGTAATGGAAAAGGGGTATCTTCACAATGGTGTGTATCGATGTTTTGTGTCACAATTTGACCTAAAATATGTAAGTGAAGCCCTAAATGACGAGGCATGGGTGAGTGCCATGCAAGAAGAACTTCTTCAGTTCAAGAAGTTAGGTGTATGGACATTGGTGGATAGACGTAAAGGTGCTAAGGTCATTGGCACCAAATGGGTCTTGAAATGCAAGAAAGAGGACCAAGGGGTCATAATCAGAAACAAAGCTCGACTTGTAGTTCAAGGATTTCGACAAGTCGAGGTGATTGATTACAATGAAGTCTTCGCACCTGTGGCGAGAATGGAAGCAATCCATATCTTCCTACCCTATGCCTCTTGCATGAAGATTAAAGCTTATCAACAGGATGTAAAGAGTGCATTTGTTCATGGTGAAATCCGGGAGAAAGTGTACGTCAGTCAACCCGAAGGATTTAAGGATCCGTATCATCGGGACAGAGTTTACAAACTATACAAGGCTCTCTATAGGATCCACCAAACTCCAAGAGCATGGTATGAAAAAATCTCGACTCATCTTGTGAAACTCGGATTTCGCAAGGAGTGATTGGTTGTACACTGTTCATCAAAGAAAAGGATGCTGACTTACTGCTTGTTCAAATTTATGTTGAGGACATAATCTTCTGTTCCAAAATCAAAGAACTATGTAAAGAATTTGAAGCAGTAATGAAAGCTGGGTTTGAGATGAGGGCCATGGGAGAGATGAAGTTCTTTCTCGGGTTACAGGTGGAGCAGACACAAAAGGGCATATTTCTACATCAGACCAAGTATGTAGGTGCTATCCTAAGTCGGTTCGATATGGAGAATGCTTTGGCAGCTGGGACTCCACTTGCTACAAACCACGACGTAGCACCCGATGAAAATGGTGATCTAGTGGATGCCACCATGTACCGAGGAATGATCGGATCCCTGATGTACCTCACTGCTCAAGACCTGATATCATGTACGTGATGTGTCTCTGCTCCAGATATTAGGCAAAACCGAAAGTCAACCATCTCATAGGAGTCAAAATAATATTTCATTATCTGAAGGGTACGCCAACACTTGGGTTGTGGTATCCTCATGACGATGACTTTGAACTTACAGCGTACAGTGACTCGGATTATGTCGGCTGAAAATGAACTACAAGTCAACTTTAGCAGGACGTCAATTCTTTGGGAAAAGATTAGTCACGTGGCAGTGTAAGAAGCAGACATCAGTTGCTCTGTCAACTAGTGAAGCTGAATACGTTGCTGCTGCAAGCTGCTATTCTCAAATTATCTGGATTCAACAACAAATGCGGGACTACAGTTTGAAATTCTCTAACACTTCTATCTTTGTTGATAATTCTACTGCTATAGCCGTAACTAAAAATCCAGTCCAACATCCTAAGACCAAACACATCGGAATTAAATATCACTTTATACGTGATTGTTTTGAAAAGAATTTAATCGATGTTGTTAAAATTAATACGGATTTTCAACGCGCTGACCTCTACACAAAAGCTTTTGATAAACCAAGATTTCTATATCTGTTAGAGGTCAACGGCGTTAAAAAGAAATGTGAAGTGATTCGAGACGATGAAAGTACATAGTTCGACGAGTAGATTTTTTTAATTTTATTGTCTTTTATTTCAGTTTAATTATTCGCCTATTAAAATTCTAAACGCAAAAACATTTTCGGTTTTAGAATTTTAGGGGGAGAATAGGTTAAATTAGTATTAAATTAGTTGTTTTAATTTCAGTACTTAAAAAAAGAGAGGAGAACAGTCTAGCAAATAGAAATGAGATCGTATTTGTGATACTGATTCAGTGTTTATGGAAAATAATAGTACACAGGAGCAAAGAGTTTGGGACTGTAAAAGAATGTAATTGATTAAGATACAAAATTCAAAGTATGTCTGAGAAATCTAAGGAACATAAAAGGAAAAATGATAGTAAAACTAGCTGCTACTAAGGTGACACAGAGAAGTAGACCTAGAGGTTGCTAGACCACTACATGATGTGTCGGTAGGTTCAACATAATAGATGATTAGACCTAATTGGCGATTTAAAGCTCAAACTAAGTTGTTCAACAAGCTGTGGGTTATCATCTTATCCCTTGTTAACACAATCAACGAAGTTTCAATAAGGGGTGACGATCAAAATAAACGCCACAAATGTGTGCGGATGACCATAAAAATGAGCAAAGCACATGAAAATTGCAAAAAGAAATCAAGCTAATAACCTATGTTGTTGGTGCGATCTGTGCAATAAGAATAAAATTGCTCAAAAAAGAAGATAGATTGTGTGCCTCTCTGTTGTGCGGTGGCACTGACCTGAGGATAAGCATAACCTAAATATTCTAGAATTCATTGTTGTTTGTGCCTCTCTGCTGTGCGGTGGCGCTAACCTGAGGCTTTGCATCTCCTGAGGAATGTTGATTACCATATAAGTGTGGGAACCACAAATGCTTGTTGAAATAATTAAACCTTAAATATCACCAATATGTGTCAAAAGTCTATGTATGGATTTAAGAAGACAAGTATACTAACAATCATCGTGGCTGCAACTCTTGAAAGTCAAAACCAATGTGTGCATCTTGTACCACTAGTATGGTTTCCTAAACTTGCTAATGACCCTCGATGAGAACAAGAATCCAGCATCAAAAGTTTTGGTAAAATGTCCCAAATGATTTGATAAACCTATATGATTCCATAATGAAATGTTCCAGTTATGATCAACGTAACTAGACGCTATATTGTCCAGGATTTCAACCTCACACAAAAATACAAAAATCTGTTTTTAGTTTTGTTTTATTTCTAGTTGTTTAATTCAGTTAACTTAGTAGTTAACTGTCGAACTACGCATCGGAAGTCAATTTGGGAATCAATCACTAAAAAGGTCACGTCTGAGGTGACCAATGGGGTTTTCAAATGTAAAAGGATCACGTCTGAGGTGATCAACAGTGTTATAAATTAAAATGGTCATGTCTGAGATGATCAATGGTCAAAATGTCTTATCAATAAGTAAAAGAGCTATGTGTATGAATGGTCATAAGGTCAAACTCATAAGTATGAGCCATTCGCACGACTGGACCATGAGTATGGACCAGTCGTACGATTTGACCATACGTATTTGCCCAATCGCACAACTAACCCACATGTATGGACCAGACGTGCGATTGGACCATCAGTATGGGTCAATCCATATGATTGGATCTTCATAATGAACCAATCGCACGAACGGAGGTGACCGAATGAGTTAGTCGCATGACTGAAACCTAGTCGCGAGACTGAAGGTGATCGATAGAGTCAATCGCACGACTAAGCTCCACTCACACGAATGAAGAATGTGAATGGATCCAGTCGCCTGATTGAAGCTAGACTCATTATAAATAGGGCTAAATTCGGTCGCATATTTTCATTACACCTCAATCGTCCTAAAATCACCTGAAAGTAGCGAAACACTGCCAAAAATTTGATTAAATTGATTTTTCTTCACCACTGTGTTACTGACAAGGTTACATCATCTACAGGTAATTACTAACCCAAATTGCATAAAATGCACGGCGAAAATAAACCCTAACAGGCCCTAAGTGTTTAAAATCAAGAAATTAGTGATAACCAACAAACAGATCATATAAACGTGAAAATTGGTTATAATTAAAGACATAACAATTAGGGTTCATGCGAGTCTAAAGAACCTAACCACAACGTTTAGCTTCTATTTTTTACTCAGATTCAGGATTAAAGTGTCGAACGGAGATGTATACGACTGATCACTCCGAATGAACTTCAATCACCGATTGAATTGGTGTGAATGACACAATCGGCCAATCGAACTAGGCGTATGAGCACAATCGGCCAATTGAACTCAGCCGCATGCTTAGTCGCCCGATTGAACTCAGACACAGGCTTAGTCGCCCGATTGAAGTCAGTCGCATACTCAGTCAACCGACTGAACTCAGTCGTATGGTTCAATCGCATGATTTAACCAAACTGATTTCAAAAGAGTGTAAGGGTCAACAGTTTCTATTATGGAGAAATCAAATGTTTATGTGTCTTGTGTTACCGAAACATGGTAGAGAAGTGGATCATCAACACCAAACACAACATTTGTGCTCATCTAGATGCCACCACCAGGGATGCTGCAGATTTTGCTGACATCATTGCATTTCCGAGGAGATCAAGGATCAACATAGCTATATCTGCACCATGCACACCCTACCGGTCTATATAGAAGGCCTTCTAGGAAGTTGCATCAGTCGGCAGATCCACTAAGCCCTACTGTATACGCAGCACCATTTTTGGGAAAGAGATAGAGGTAACAGCAGCAGACTCCGACGAGTTCTGGACCTGGGTAATGATGCTACTCACCCAACAAGGTTACACCCCTTGACTATTCGGGGATGCTTTCTCAGGATGAACTACCCTAGGGACATCAACACAGGGGTGCTGAACAAAAGCAACCTGTGTCCCCAGCTTAAGTACTTAGCACATGTCATTCTCAAGTGCATTGCATCAAGGAGGGGTGGATTCGATGACCTCTCTAACCAAATCCAGAATGCGTACATGGCACTGGTAGTAAACCAACCCTTTAGCTCCACCAAAATGATCTTTACATACATGATCGAGAACCTAGAGGCTGAAGGAATCCCACGAATGAAGAATTTGAATGGATCCAGTCGCTTGATTGAAGCCAGACTCATTATAAATAGGGCTAAAGTCGGTCACATATTTTCATTACACCTCAATCGCCCAAAAATCACCTGAAAGTAGCGAAACTCTGCCAAAAATTTGCTTAAATCGATTTTTCTTCACCACTGTGTTACTGACAAGGTTACATCATCTACAGGTAATTACTAACCCAAATTGAATGAAATGCACGGCGAAAATAAACCCGAACAGGCCCTAAGTGTTTAAAATCAAGAAATTAGTGATAACCAACAAACAGATCATATAAACGTGAAAATTGGTTATAACTAAAGACATAACAATTAGGGTTCATGCGAGTCTAAAGAACCTAACCACAACGTTTAGCTTCTAGTTTTTACTCAGATTCAGGATTAAAGTGTCGAACGGAGATGTATACGACTGATCACTCCGAATGAACTTCAATCACCCGATGGAATTGGGTGAATGACACAATTGGCCAATTGAACTAGGCGTATGAGCACAATCGGCCAATTGAACTCAGCCGCATGCTTAGTCGCCCGATTAAACTCAGACACAGGCTTAGTCGCCCGATTGAAGTCAGTCGCATACTCAGTCAACCGAGTGAACTCAGTCGTATGGTTCAATCGCATGATTTAACCAAACTGATTTCAAAAGAGTGTAAGGGTCAACAGTTTCTATTAGGACAAATCAAATGTTTATGTGTCTTGTGTTACCGAAACATGGTAGAGAAGTGGATCATCAACACCAAACATAACATTTGTGCTCATCTAGATGCCACCACCAGGGATGCTGCAGATTTTGCTGACATCATTGCATTTCCGAGGAGATCAAGGATCAACATAGCTATATCTGCACCATGCACACCCTACCGGTCTATATAGAAGGCCTTCTAGGAAGTTGCATCAGTCGGCTGATCCACTAAGCCCTACTGTATACGCAGCACCATTTTTGGCAAGAGATAGAGGTAACAGCAGCAGACCTCCGACGAGTCTGGACCTGGGTGATGATGCTACTCACCCAACAAGGTTACACCCCTTGACTATTCGGGGATGCTTTCTCAGGATGAACTACCCTAGGGACATCAACGCAGGGGTGCTGAACAAAAGCAACCTGTGTCCCCAGCTTAAGTACTTAGCACATGTCATTCTCAAGTGCATTGCATCAAGGAGGGGTGGATTCGATGACCTCTCTAACCAAATCCAGAATGCGTACATGGCACTGGTACTAAACCAACCCTTTAGCTCCACCAACATGATCTTTACATACATGATCGAGAACCTAGAGGCTGAAGGAATCCCACGAATGAAGAATGTGAATGGATCCAGTCGCCTGATTGAAGCTAGACTCATTATAAATAGGGCTAAAGTCGGTCGCATATTTTCATTACACCTCAATCGTCCTAAAATCACCTGAAAGTAGCGAAACTCTGCCAAAAATTTGATTAAATCGATTTTTCTTCACCACTGTGTTACTGACAAGGTTACATCATCTACAGATAATTACTAACCCAAATTGCATGAAATGCACGGCGAAAATAAACCCTAACAGGCCCTAAGTGTTTAAAATCAAGAAATTAGTGATAACCAACAAACAGATCATATAAACGTGAAAATTGGTTATAATTAAAGACATAACAATTAGGGTTCATGCGAGTCTAAAGAACCTAACCACAACGTCTAGCTTCTATTTTTTACTCAGATTCAGGATTAAAGTGTCGAACGGAGATGTATACGACTGATCACTCCGAATGAACTTCAATCACCCGATTGAATTGGGTGAATGACACAATCGGCCAATCGAACTAGGCGTATGAGCACAATCGGCCAATTGAACTCAGCCGCATGCTTAGTCGCCCGATTGAACTCAGACACAGGCTTAGTCGCCCGATTGAAGTCAGTCGCATACTCAGTCAACCGACTGAACTCGGTCGTATGGTTCAATCGCATGATTTAACCAAACTGATTTCAAAAGAGTGTAAGGGTCAACAGTTTCTATTATGGAGAAATCAAATGTTTATGTGTCTTGTGTTACCGAAACATGGTAGAGAAGTGGATCATCAACACCAAACACAACATTTGTGCTCATTTAGATGCCACCACCAGGGATGCTGCAGATTTTGCTGACATCATTGCATTTCTGAGGAGATCAAGGATCAACATAGCTATATCTGCACCATGCACACCCTATCGGTCTATACAGAAGGCCTTCTAGGAAGTTGCATCAGTCGGCAGATCCACTAAGCCCTACTGTATACGCAGCACCATTTTTGGGCAAGAGATAGAGGTAACAGCAGCAGACCTCCGACGAGTTCTGGACCTGGGTGATGATGCTACTCACCCAACAAGGTTACACCCCTTGACTATTCGGGGATGCTTTCTCAGGATGAACTACCCTAGGGACATCAACGCAGGGGTGCTGAACAAAAGCAACCTGTGTCCCCAGCTTAAGTACTTAGCACATGTCATTCTCAAGTGCATTGCATCAAGGAGGGGTGGATTCGATGACCTCTCTAACCAAATCCAGAATGCGTACATGGCACTGGTACTAAACCAACCCTTTAGCTCCACCAACATGATCTTTACATACATGATCGAGAACCTAGAGGCTGAAGGAATCCCACGAATGAAGAATGTGAATGGATCCAGTCACTCGATTAAAGCCAGACTCATTATAAATAGGGCTAAAGTCGGTCACATATTTTCATTACACCTCAATCGCCCTAAAATCACCTGAAAGTAGCGAACTCTGCCAAAAATTTGCTTAATATTGATTTTTCTTCACCACTGTGTTACTGACAAGGTTACATCATCTACAGGTAATTACTAACCCAAATTGCATGAAATGCACGGCGAAATAAACCCTAACAGCCCTAAGTGTTTTAAAATCAAGAAATTAGTGATAACCAACAAACAGATCATATAAACGTGAAAATTGGTTATAACTAAAGACATAACAATTAGGGTTCATGCGAGTCTAAAGAACCTAACCACAACGTTTAGCTTCTAGTTTTTACTCAGATTCAGGCTTAAAGTGTCGAACGGAATGTATACGACTGATCACTCCGAATGAACTTCAATCACCCGATGGATTGGGTGAATGACACAATTGGCCAATTGAACTAGGCGTATGAGCACAATCGGCCAATTGAACTCAGCCGCATGCTTAGTCCGCCCCGTTTAACTCAGACACAGGCTTAGTCGCCCGATTGAAGTCAGTCGCATACTCAATCAACCGAGTGAACTCAGTCGTATGGTTCAATCGCATGATTTAACCAAACTGATTTCAAAAGAGTGTAAGGGTCAACAGCTTCTGTTATGGACAAATCAAATGTTTATGTGTCTTGTGTTACCAAAAGATGGCAGAGAAGTGGATCATCAACACCAAACACAACATTTGTGCTATCTAGATGCCACCACCAGGGTTGCTGCAGATTTTGCTGACATCATTGCATTTCCGAGGAGATCAAGGATCAACATAGCTATATCTGCACCATGCACACCCTACTGGTCTATACAGAAGGCCTTCTGGGAAGTTGCATTAGTCGGCAGATCCACTGAGCCCTACTGTATACGCAACACCATTTTTAGGCAAAGATAGAGGTAACAGCAAGCACCTCCGACGAGTTCTGGACCTGGGGATGATGCTACTCACCCAACAAGGTTACACCCCTGGACTATTCGGGGATGCTTTCTCAGGATGAACTACCCTAGGGACATCAACGCAGGGGTGCTGAACAAAAGCAACCTGTGTCCCCAGCTTAAGTACTTAGCACATGTCATTCTCAAGTGCATTGCATCAAGGAGGGGTGGATTCGATGACCTCTCTAACCAAATCCGAATGCGTACATGACACTGGTACTAAACCAACCGTTTAGCTCCACCAATATGATCTTTACATACATGATCAAGAACCTAGAGGCTGAAGGAAAAGAAGAGATTCTGTATGTACCCTCAGTTCTTACAGCTGATTATAGATTATAAGCTTCCTCTACTGTCTAAGGAGAAGGACGACGCAGTGATGTTAGAGGTGATCGATGACACCACTCTAGGAAGGATGAAGGTGTATAGGAGGAAGCAAGTGAAGCCCCCTATAAGGAGGTTGTTTGGGCATCTTGCCCGGGATGACTACGTGACGCCAGCAAGGAGGAAGTGGCGCCACGATGATAGTGACTCAGACGTTGAGCAGATTGCTCTACCATCCGATGACTCTGATGATGGTAACAGTGGTGATGGTGGATACTGGCCCCACCCAATCTAGGCCCACTACCACAGATGTTACACCTCCACCATCCACCCACAGAGGATTTGATATAGCAGGATTCCATCAGACTTTTGTCCTGATAAGGAGGAGGATGATGACAAGGAGCCGTTAGTTTGAACGGTTGGCAACAGGGTGGTTGCCATCGAGTGAGGGATTAGGGCGGTAGGTGGATGACAGGGTGAGTCTGGGGAGGCTGCTACTGATCCATCCTACACCCCAGACCAGCCCAGTAGCCAAGGGGAGCCACTGTGTCCAAGGGCTCGAGGAGAAAGAGGATGGCCAAACCCGATGGCAAGAAGGGGAAGAGCCAATGTTCATATTGACTACAACAACTCCCATGCCACTGCCACCACTACAGCTACCACCACCACATCCACATCTACCACAACTACCAGCACCAGCACCACTACCACACCACCTATCACTACCACACTCCCATCCACCACCACTACAGCCTACCCTTCACCACCCACTCATATACCACCACCCATCTACACCACAACCACCACTACCACCACCAGCCACAAGCGGGACCATCATCCCACCCAACATTCACCACAGGACCATCTAACCCCCATTAGGGTAGAGGAACAGCTGTCAGCACTTAACCGTATGGTGCTGAAGCTATTAGCTGCTGATGAAGAGAAGGTTGCCCAACTCTATCAGCTTGCAGAGCTAAACGCTAACCAAGTGCAGCAGATCTCACAGCAAGCTCAGCAAATCGCCCAACTCCAGGAGCATAACGTCCAATCAGCAAAGAGAATAGAGAAGTTGGAGGCCTCTAAGAAACCATCGTGCTCAAGTTAAAGGGATCCAAAGATGAGCCCCTTAAGATCAGTGAAGGAGATGATGATGATGATGATGATGATGATGATGATGATAAGGATGATGATGAAAAGGATGACGATAGTGATGATGATGAGGCAAGTGAAGATGAAGAGACAAGGGAAAGGCGAAATGATGATGATGATGAAGAAGGAGATGCAGCTGCATCTGCCTCAGCTCAGGGTTAAGAGAGACGTACAAAGAGAAATCAAGACCAAGGAGCTTCATCTTCTGCCCCACCTACTAACGCGCCTACTATTCAGGGCAAAAGTAATGATTAGATATTTATGTATTTGAAAACATTTGTACTTGAATCTTGTATTTATATTATGTAATTAATGTTTATATATCTTTTTAAATGTTTGATTGTCTTGATTAATTACAAACAATTGATGTGTTACATGTTTAAATCAAGCAGATCAATCATCTCAGCAAGATGAGTATGATGTTACTCCCTTTCAGCAAATCAAGTCTCAACTTACAATGATTCTTGATTTTCAAGGGATAGTCAGAAGGTTTGTAAGCTATACTCCTGAGAAGGAAAAATCATTCATGACCTTACTGATGAACAGCTTGCTGAGATGTTCTAGCTAAACCCGGACGAGATTGTCAAGGACGCTCCTACTTTTGAAGTTACAAGTGATGAGGAGCTCAATGACATAGATGAAATCGAGATCGAGGACATCACTACTGACCATTATCAAGAGTATGCTGATAGAGAGGGAAATGTAGTCCCCAATTTGGGTGATACTCTCGTCAATGACACATTTGACAAGCTAGATCAGATGGAGAAAGAGTCCAAGAAGAATGAGGGTCAAGCCCAAGCCTTAGAAACCGATGTTGACATCAAAAAGGCTGAATGGGCGGCTTGTTTTGCTGAGATCCGAGCCATGCGCACTGCACAAAAGCCCAATGTCTACACCAAACTATACAAAGTCAAGAAACACTTAAAGGTGTCAGGCAAGATTATCGCATGGGCTTATTTAGAGGATCTGAATGTATATGCAGTGAAGAAAGAAAAGGGCATAGAGTTCTTTCGATTTCCACATGATCTAAAGATTCTCCCTGGTTTTAAACTCAACCAGCTGGCACGCGTAAAGCTGTTATATCCTAATCCGAAGAAAATGTCCGGCTAGTTTGTGGTGTTGAGGAAAGAGTACCACACCAGGTGGGTTAACTTTGGATCTCAACAACCGAATAGGTATATCAGACAGTCTGAAGTGGATCCCATTACTGGAAAGCCTAAGGTAGTGCTAAAATAGACTCCTCTACGCACAATGTCAAGAATCCCTCTAAGGGAAATGCCCCAGGACTTCACTCCACACTTCAAGTGGTGGTACTACGATTGGAGAACAGGTGAAGCGGTCATAGTCTTACAAACGGAGAGCCAAATAGATACTATCCAGGTATTTGACCCTATGTTGTTAACTAACTTGTCTGCTGATGATGTTTCTGCTTTGTACAAGTGGCCACTATTCTGTGATTCCCAAGACATTGTACAAGCCCTCCAGTTTCAGAATGTGATAAGGCTCTGGTTTGCATTTGAGATACATGCCGGAGCTACAAGAGAGGAAAAGTACAAGAAGTTTGAAGAGCTGGTGAAGAATGTTAAACAATGATGTAAACTAGGTCGAAGGGGGAGTTTGTAGATACATGTGTACCTAGTTTAGGAGCTTAATGTAAAATGTCTTTCATGTCTTACATATATGTAATTGAATGGGTATGAATGAAATACGATGTGTGGGTGATGTATATAATGTTTAATATTTCATTATTTATTGTGTGATAACACATATTGGACTAACTATATAGGTTTGTGGTTGTTTACATAATTCTTAGTCACTATTGATTGAGAAACATGTTCAAACTTGATCATGTGAAGTTCTCATACGAATAGACCATGCCAATGGACCATACGCATGAATACTTCATGCTAATGGACCAGTCGTACGACTGAATCAGTAGACTGGATCAGTCGCACGATTGAGACATAAGATTGACTCAGTCGCACGACTAGACCTTCAGTCGTGCAGATGGATCAATCACATGATTCAGTCGCACGACTAAACCATGCTAATGGTTCAGCCGTACGAATGGAAAACCCTAACCTATAAATACCACCTAATTCATGGAAAACAGGACAATTCGAATACCTACGCACATAATCGTACCCTAGCCGTCCAGATAATAAAAAAAACTTGTTCCAACTTCATAAATAACAGTTGATCTTAACTGTGTTCTCCCTGATTGGATCGCCAATCAAATAGGATCCCACACTATTTGAGTTGTATACATGTAGAATTAGTTAGTACTCCGTACGTACACGGTCCTAACAGATGAGCATTGACTAAGTATGAGAAATGCGGATGCAGGTTAATGCGGACGAAAGTCAATGCGGATGAGCATAACAAGTATGTGAAATGCGGATGACAAATGCGGATGAGTATTGAAAAATGCGGAAGAGTAAGGTCAATGCGGATGAGAAAGTGAACAAATGTGGATGAAGTATGGGAAATGTGGATGAACAAACACAAATGCGGATGAACAGTAAGGGCAATGCGAATGAACACTTAGAATATTTTCTGGTTCTTGGGAAAAGGTGAAATGTAGGCTTTGACTTGGGAGATTCTGGGGGCTATGTAAGTTGACTGTTTGAGGTTATAGATGTTATGATGGGCATGTTATGATGTATGATTGATGCATATGAATGATAATGATGTATGATGTGTTATCATTATGCATGATGTATGTTATGTATGTATGATGCCCTGCATGATGATGACTGAATGTATGTTATTGTTCCTTGTGATGTATGATTATTTTCCATAGCTCTACGAAGAAGATGTTATGAATGAAGAAAGTATTTTGAACGTAAAGGGAAGATAACAAAAAGAGGAACATGTGGATGAATGCACCATTAATGAACGATGGAAGGTAATGAAAGTCTTGCAAGCCTTGTATATCGGGACATGCCCTAATGTAGGGTGTTAGCCAAAGGTGTGCAGGATAGCTACCCTAGAAGGATGCGCACCGGGTCTCTTTCTTTGTGATTGACCATTTATATGGAACCATTGTTGCTTGCCTTCGGTACTGTGGCCAGGCTGTTGTGCGCCATGATGGAAGGTCTATGATAGACATCGGTCCAGTACTAGCTTTATGCATGACAGAAGGGCATAGCAGATGACAATGGTACATCTGAATTTACCTTCAGTAGTGTGGCCAGGCTGTTGTGTGCCATGATGGAAGGTCTATGATAGACTTCGGTCCAGTACCCGCCTTATGCATGACGGAAGGTAAATTTCACGGGTTGACGGAATGAAAAGGCATAATGATGAATGAACGAATGATGAAGATAGTAATGATATTATCTATGTGTACGTATGATGTGTGATCTCATGTTAAATAAAGGACGGTTTTGATGAATGTAAAGTATGTTTTTATGTTAAACTAGAACTCACTCAGCAACGATGACTTTTTATGCATTTTCTAGTTGGCAGGTGAGCATTGTTGAGGATGGTGCGGGGCAGCTACTTGGCATTTGGATGTCATTCTTTTGTTAATGTTTTTGCATTGTAATGCGAACAAATGAAATTGTGTAATTATATTGTATTATTTTGTGTTAGGATCAGTGATCTAAGTTTGATCATTAGAGTAGATTGCAGCAAAATTCGAACAATGAATTAGACAATTTAGCAAGAACTCAATTGATATTCAATAGAAAAGCACATGGTTATAGAGAGAGAGAGAGAGAAGTCTTCAAAAGGAATATTTCATTCAAATGCTCTCGTGGTGGCTAAATGTCACGCATTACAAGTAGGTCAACATTCCTTATATAAGGAATGTGACGTCTGCTGATGTCACTTGATCGTGACATCTAACAAATTTATACAAACAACTGATCACATCTCAGAGAATGATGAGTACAAAAAACATAAAAAACTACTGAACTAAAATTACTGAAACTATAAACTACTGAAAAGGTAAATTACAAGTACTGAAAAGGAAAACCATCACAACTACTGAAGTTAATAACTTCAGCTGTTATGACAACTACTGATCACTCTGGTCTTCAGTCTTTGTCTTCAGTCTTTGTTGTTTAGACTTTTACTTCACACGTTGTCTTCAGCTGATAGCTTCAGACTTTGTCTTCAGTACTTCACTTTCAGACTTTGTCTTTAGTAGAAATCTTCAGATCTTGTCTTCAGACTTTGTCTTCAGACCTTGTAATCAGCTGATGTCTTCAGCTGTTGTGATCTTCTTCAGCAGTTGTAATGTCTGTGGGACTTAGAGGTTTTCTGATCAGGCTCATTGGTTCTTTTGGTCCAACAAACTCCCCCTGAACCAATGCATCCAAAACCTCTAAGTTTATTGATGATCCCACTTATTCTTGGCAGAAACACCCTCTTGATCAGCTTTAAAGGTATTCATGTAAGCACAGGTAGGGAAAAGGTTTCTGATCTTTTGATTGGCTAACTGTGGAAGGGAACTCTGTCTTGGGGAAACTGGACACAGAGTCTTGTCCCAACCATGAAACCTAATTCCCATTGATGAGTGTGTAAGACTCACTTGCATAGGCCTCAAGGAGAACAACTTGTTCCTCCTTGGTGAGTTCTTCTGCTTCTCCCTCAAAGAAGAACTCTGGGCATAATATTCAGACAGATACCTTACTGTCTTTCCATTCTTCAACTCAACACTTGTGATCTCTCTGTATGACGAATTCATCTGATGAGAGCCTTCTAGCAACAACTGGAGTTCACTCTTTTGAAGATCTTCAAGTCTCTTGTCTACAGCCCATCTTGATCATTTTGTTTTCAAGTATAGATTGAGGGGTTGTCTTTGAGTGTTGGTGCTCTCTGAATTCTTCTATAATCTCCTAGGGTGAGACTACCATAGCCAACATAATTGCAGCATTCAAAGTCTTTTTCACTTGCCATGATATCTACTTGGTATGTTCTTCTTGTGAATTTGGAACTTACCCTGGGGTCTGGCCAAATCTTACTCTTTTCTTTGATGTTGGAATGTATGCCTAAGAGTGTACAGCCTCAGAGCTTGTTTCTTCATTTCTTGAATGGATGAGGACTGAGGGAAAGTCCTTGTCAACCATTTTGAGAAATTGCTCATCATGCTGCTTCTGATTTCTGCTTCTTCTATCTTCACTTTCACCATTTGCATTTGCAAGTCGGTGTGATCATCTGTTGACTTCTGGGCTCAGGTGTTTTAAGTTTGAGAATAGCAGAGATTGGCAGACTTCTTCATTCTCATCCTATTCTTCTTCTTCTTCTACCGTCAACACCCTTCTCCTCCTTCTGGGTGTATCACTGGGTGTGTTTGAGATGTTTTTGGTGTAATGGAATTGGTTTTGTGGGTTGATTTGTGGGTGGTTGTGGTTTAGGATAGACTTGGTAGATTTTAGAGATGATTGCTTTAAGGGTTGTTTTTGAGTGGGAGTATGAGAAGGCTGATCTAGCAATTTAGTGGTGAGTTGGCTTTTGAGAGCTTTGCCATCTCAGTTCTCTTCCTAGCACCTGCTTCATCCAGTGCTTCGATGATCACCCTTGTGTGTAGCTTCCAGCAGAACAGATTTTCTTGGTATCTCCAATATACTGTCTGGACCAAGACTTTATCTCTATCAATGATCTTCCTAGATATTTGGCAATAAATCTGATCATAATCTCAAATATTTCCCTATCCATCACACTGTAACTAGCCCATCTTGCGTGAATTTCATTTATCTCTAGCCTTCTGATCTCAACATCTAAGGTGGCTGTGTCATGACCCTGTTTGAAGAGCTAATCTAATTTTGTCCATAGATCTGCTGTGAGCTTCATCAGCTTCTTTGACTAGATCTTCTAAGGACTTTTCTCCATCAGACTTTGACTCAGCACTTCTATTCCTTTTGTAAGTGATCAGCTGATCTTTCTGCTCTTTGCTGTGCTCAGCTCTTGCATTGTGATCAGCTTTTTCTCTGAGATCAGTTCTTGTTCTTTCTCTATCTCCTTTTCTTTTTATGTTCTTTTCATCTTCTACTCTCTTCCTTTTCCTTTCTTTCACCGCCTTAGACTTAGTAGTCTCCCGTTTTTGGGTGCATTGGGATCAGGGGCTTGAAAGGCAGAAAGTGACTTGTGAACAGCATCATCAATGAGTGTTTGGAGATTTGAGGAGATCCTCTCATCAATGGCTTTATGTACTATCTCAGTGATGATGGGATGATGAGAGGTAAGGAGCTTTGAAAGATTGCGACCATCTGCTCAGAGGGATTCTGTCCCTGAGAAGTGGTGCTAAAAGCAGTAACTGGTGGCTTAGTTAAGTGTATTGGCTGTGTGTTTGGTGAACCTTCAAATAAAGGTGCCATCTGTGGGTCTATTGGGGTAGATGGACTTTCATCCTGAGACATTTTGGCTAGCAGCTCTTTGAGTCTGCTCACCTCAGTCTCTAGGATTGTGTTATGGGCTAAGACATCAAAGAAAAAGCCCAGGTCATCATCAGTCTTTGCTGAATCATCTGACCTCCTGATTAAATTAGGATGTACATGCCCTGAGTGTAGATCAGTATATGCATGTGCCCCTTGTTCTTGGTTCTGGGGACTTCCTGCCTAAGGACTTTGTCCTTCATTGGCAGTTGCCTCTGGTGAGGTCTTATATATGGTACCAACTTCATCCTATCATTTGCTGAATCAGTAGAAGTGGCAGCCTGACTAGATGTTCGAACCTCCTCTTCTACACTTGGAGATTGAACATTATAACCCTGTCTTGTGGGTTATCAGCAGCATTTTGGTCCTCCCCCTCAATTGTTGAGGTATTTCCAGTGTTAATTGGTTTCTTGGGGGGGGGGGGTGAGGAATGCAGCTGACTCAGCACTCTAGCAACTATAAGGGTTGGGCTTTGAGGGGCGGTTGCATTTGGAGATTGGTCGATAGAAGATTGCACCCGGGGTGAGAGACGCTCTTCAATGGTAACCTTATCAACTGAGATAGGTTCCAGTAATGTGGTATCCCCAAATTTGGTTGCAACAGGATCCTGTGGAGAGGATACCTGTACGGTTTCAGCTGGTTGAGTCTCTGACATGACTGGGGGGTTAGAACCAGTATGTGTTTCCTGTATTGGTGGTACAGGGGCATCCGCAGGGGACTCATCTCCCTGAGTAGCCTTTTTGGCTTTTGGGGTTTGGGTTTGGTGGGGACTTTGGATCTGGAGGTGGAGGCTGTGGGTTCCCTCTGCTTGGGTTTGAGCAGCCGGGCAGCCCCTTTGAGAGTAGGGTCGGAGTTATGTCTAGAGTATACCTCAGCTAAAACAGCTGGAGCAGGGACTCCAAGACCAACAAGGCCTTCAGATTTTAATTGATTTAAAATTATGGCCATCAGAAACCTGGGATATAGTAGCCATCTGTTTGTCATAGGTTTCTGAGCCAGATCCTTAAGTTCCATAAACACTATCTCAGAAAAATTTAGAGTTTGTCATTCAAAGATAGAATACAATACCTGTTGCCATCTTGAGGACATCTAATCCCATGAAGATATCTTTGGAGCAAGGCAGACATTCACCATGCGGAAGATAAGTCTTTCAGCATCATGGAAGTGCTTTTTGAGAATGGTTGTAGCACTTAAGTCTCCTTCATACCCATTGTTGATGAAAGACATATCAATGGTGCCTTTCGGGTATTCTATAATGCAGGTGGCATCATGCAAATTTAGGGTTGTGCGAATGATGTCAGGGGTGATTAGCACCTGCTTCTGGTTGACCAACGACTGGAGAGTGATTTGGCTATCATTTTCACCAGTTGTTACAGAGACGTTGGTCAAGAATTGGTTTAAGGAATCGGGGTATATGGTAGGATTCAAAAGAAAGGCGGTTCTTTATTGGGAATCCACCATAAGATCGATGGCATTATCAAATTTGTTCCAAAAGGCCGATTTCGAGAGGTAGGCAACACAGTTGTGTCTGGGTTTGAGTTTCATGGTCGCCATTGTTGAGAGAGAAAAGGATAGAAAACGGCTAATGAAACGTTCAGCTATAAGTGCAGGTATTTAGAGGTTATGAAAAGATTGAAAAGAAAACGACTGAAAGTGTTGGTGTTGTCAGCAGTTGTATGAAAACAATTGAAGACTTGGTTTTAACTATTAGACATTTGAAAACAACTGAAGACTTGGTTTTAGTCATCAGTAGTTATGAAACTACTGAAAACCTTGGTTTTTTCTTCAGGTGTAGGAAACAACTGAGAACTTGGTGTTAGTCATCAGTAGTTGTGAAACTATTGAAGACATGATTTTGTCATCAGTTGTTTAAGGTGAAACAACAGTTTGTGGAAACGACTGAAGAGAAAATTCTCATTAGTAGTTTTCGTCAATTCTTAGCTTTTCAGCTGTTTCAAACTGTCCTCAACACTTACTCATCATACTTTTTAGTTGTTTTCAGTTTTTTTCATAGGACATCAGTACTTATCTGTTTTTACTGACATCAGTAGTTATAACTACAGCAATAGTTTGTAACTGCTTCAGTTTCTTTTAACAGAGAGTACATATTTGTGACATGTTTACTAATGGTCATCAGTACTTGTTTACTGAGATCATCAGTAGTTGTCACTTATTCTAGCTGCAGCATACCAAGCCTTAACACAAGGTTTTGGAAAGTTGAACTATCCAAAGGCTTAGTAAATATATCTGCAAGCTCATCAACACTTGGCACAAACTTTGGATCAATCAGACCTTTTTCAAAACAATCCCTAATAAAATGGTGTCTGATCTCTATATGTTTGGTCATAGAATGCTGGACTGGATTCTTGACAATACACAGAGCTGAAGCACTATGCATTGATAATGGAGTCTTAATCTCTGTAATGCCATAATCCAATAATTGGTTCTGAAGCCAGAGTACCTAAGATGTAAACTTGTAGCAGCAATGTACTCTGCTTCAGCAGTGGATGTAGCAACAGATGTTTGTTTCTTACTCTGCCAAGAAATCAAACAGTTGCCTAGGAATTGACATCCACCAAAAGTTGACTTTCTGGCTAACTTACACCCTGCATAGTCACTATCAGAAAAAGCAACTAATTTGTAAGAGTGTCCAGTGGAATACCAAAGACCTAGAGATTGTGTACCTTGCAGATATCTAAAGATCCTCTTGACTGCAATCAAATGAGACTCTTTAGGAGCAGCCTGAAATCTAGCACAAACACAAGTTGCAAACATAATATCTGGTCTAGAAGCTGTTAAGTACATCAAGGACCCAATCATACATCTGTAAAGTGTTTCATCGACAGCTTTACCTTTCTGATCTTCATCCAGTTGTGTGGTGTTGCACATGGGAGTAGAACAGGGCTTACAGTTTTGTAAATCAAACTTATTCAAAATATTTTTTGTATATTTGACTGATGAATGAAGGTTCCATCAGCCTTTTGTTTGATTTGCAAGCCTGAGAAAGAACTGTAATTCTCCCATTGCACTCATTCAAACTTTTGTTTCATTAAACTTGTAAAATCATCACACAACTAGGGATCAGAGGATGCAATAATTATATCATCAACATAAATTTGAACAAGTAGCTTATGCTCATCCACTTTCTTAACAAAATTTTTTTTATCTATGGAGCCTCTAGTGAAATTATTTTGAAGAAGAAAATTTGAAAGTGTTTCATACTAGGCTCTAGGAGCTTGCTTCAACCCATAAAGAGCCTTATCAAGTTTATACACCCAATCAAGATGTTTATTATCCTCAAAACCTGGTGGTTGACACACATAAACCTCTTCTTTTATTTTTCCATATAAAAAAGCACTTTTGACATCCATTTGAAAAACTTTAAGATTGTGGAATGCAGCATAGGCTAAGAACAATCTAATTGCCTCCAGTCTGGCTACAGGGGCAAAGGTTTCATCATAATCAATACCTTCTTCTTGTGAAAACCCTTGTACAACCAGTCTAGCCTTGTTCTTGACAATAAGCCCATTTTCATCAGTTTTATTCCTAAACACCCACTTAGTGTCTATTGCACACTTACCTGGGGGTAGAGGAACTAGTTCCCACTTGCTGCTTTTTGAACTGAAGTAGCTCAAGCTGCATGGCTTCAACCCATCCATTGTCTCTTAAAGCAACATGATAGTTCTTTGGCTCTAGCTGACTGATGAAGAGAGCATAGAAGCAGAAGTTGGACAATTGACTTCTGGTTGAGACACCAGCATTGATATCACCAATGATTTGAGACATTGGGTGATTCTTTAGCTTTTGGTACACTATAAGATCAGTGCAAGTGTTTGTAGCAGGTTCAGCAGCAGTAGATGTTGATCAAGACTCTTGAAACCAAGTGTGAGATGGCAATTCAAATGATGTAGAGGAGTCAGAAATCTCATCAGCATTTGTTGTGGATGGAGCTGCTGAAGCTACAGAGAACATCAAGTTTAGTAGACTCAGGCAGTTGATCACTAAACATGAAAAGGTGAGTACTGATATCATATCATCTTCAACCACCAGGTGGAAGACTTGTTGCAGAAGATGATTTATTCACATGATCTGCAACAGCTGGAGGTTGATAAGGAACATATTATAGTATATCCAGATCAAACAACTCCATAGGGTTTTGTGGAATTTTATCCTTAGGAGATTCATTGAACTTCACATGCAAGGTTTCTTTAACTATCTTTGTTCTGCAGTTGAAGACTCTGTAAGCCTTGCATGTGGATGAATATCCTACAAAATACCCTGCATCCACCTTAGGATCAAATTTGTGGAGTTGATCCTTTGTGTTGATAATGAAACAAGGACACCCAAAGGCTTTGAAGAATGAAATTAGAGGAGCCACATGATGTAGAATTTCATATGGAATCTTTATCAACCTCTGATTTACTAAAACTCTATTCTGCACATAGCAAGCTGTGTTGACAACTTCAGCACCAAAGGTCAATGGCAAACCAGAGTCAGCCAACATGGACCTTGCAGCTTCAATTAGGGTCTTGTTCTTTCTCTCCACTTCTCCATTTTGTTCTGGAGTCCTTGGGATGCTAAACTGCCTCTTGATTCCCTTTGAGAGATAAAAATCATCAAGTGTATGGTTTCTAAATTCTGTTCCATTATCACTCCTTATACACTTGACTGATAGGGAATACTGCTTCTCAACATACAACACAAAGTTTATAATCGTCTGAGCAACCTCATCCTTTGAATGCAAGAAGAAAGTCCATACAAATCTGGAGTAATCATCCACAATACCAGACAGTATTTCTTCTTTGCCATGCTCATCACTCTCACAGGACCAAATAGATCCATGTGCAGTAACTGCAAGCAGGCAGTGGACTTAGGTTCTTCAATAGGAGGGAATGAGACTTTGTGTTATTTTCCTTTCAAACAAGCAGTGCAGGTTTCATCACAATGGAACTCCTTATTGGTAGACCTCTCACTAAACTACTGTGGATCAGCTGATTCATGTTTTGAGATTTACATGACCCAGCCTTCTGTGCCACAGTTTAGATTCCTGAGGAGAGGCTTTGGAGAACAAGCAAGGATGACCCTTCAAATCAATCTTCTTTGACAAATCCAGGGCATATACTCTTCCAATCCTGTTGGCCTTCAGGAGAGTATGTTCATCCAATACCTTGTCAATCAGCCTCAGAACTTGGAAGACAGAATCCTGCAGTCTGGCTTGTGAAAAGTGCAACATGCCCTTTATCACACATCTGACTAACACTAGTAGATTATACTTGAGATTCTCCACATGGTTAACATCATCAAATTTGAGTTCTCCATTAGACACATATCCTTTCCTGATGATGTAACCCTTAGCATCATTTCCAAATGAAACAAATCCCTTCTTTCCTTGAGAGTAGTCATTAAGAAGAGAACTGCTCCCTAGTCATATGCATAGATCCTCCACTGTCTACATACCAGATGCTCTTTGGCATGCTGAAAACCCTGCATTCATCACAAGGAACTAGTTAGGTTTGGAGACCTAAACCTTTTGGTTTTGGGTCTGTTTTCATCAACAGATTTAACCATAACTTGTTTCTCATGATGAACAGCTGATGACGGTGGAGATGGTGCTGAAATAGATTCCTTGGATTTGGGCTTGGAATACCTTTTCAGTGGTTTGATCAAGGTGCATCTAGTTGGTTAACTCTCCCCAACAAATGCTGAACCATCATAACAAGTGTTGTCTGATTTGTAGCTAAAGCTTTCAGCTTTTGACACATCAGTACTTGTTTTTGATGAGTTCCTATGACCACCATTTCCTCCTTGAAATTCACAGACTTAATCTGATGTTTATCATGAGGAACACTATCAGTTGTTTTATGATAAACCCTATCCTTCTTTTTGGATTAGGTGAAGCCTTGGGTTTATCACATTGGGATGACTGTGGTACAAACTTGGTCTCAAACTCATTTTTCATTTCATCCATCTGCATTTAATGAGCTTATCTCTGTTGAGTTTGGAACCCTTTTGGTACCAACATTCATCAGAAAGATGATTTAATTTACCACATATTTCACATGGCTTATTCTTCATCTTGGATTGATCAACTGCTGAAGTGGAAACTATTGAAGGTGTGATCTTCAGTACTTTCCTCCTTTCAGTACTTCTGTTAAGTACTGAAGGATCTGTAACAACTGAAAACTGTTCTTCAGCTGTTCTCTATCCATCCTGAAAGACCGTATGATAGATTCCTAAGCAGTTGTTAACCTTTTATTTCAGTTGATTTGAAATGCTTTTCAGATGTTGTGACTTGCCCTTCAGTACTTGAGGTACTTTGAGGACAACATCTAAAGTACTCAGCTTCATGTGCTTATCAGTAGTTAACCCATCAGGCAATTGATTTACTGAGGTATCAACACTGATTTCATCTTCTGATCTTGGGTGATCACTTGAGGATGATACACATGATGATGTGGTTTGGAAATTACTTTCACCTTCAGGTTTTAGTATTGATTTTGGAGTAAAATATGTAGGTGGTGCAATGTGATTGTAACCTATTCCAAACTTCACATTTGAAGCTGTTTGCTTGCTGAAAGGATTTCAAATCCCTTGCAGGATGATACCCAGCGGTCACACTCAACTTGGGTAGCTGCAAGTGTTTCTTTGAGATCTCTGTGGTTGTCAAGAATGACCTCTAGCTTAGCCTTTTCTCATTTAATTGGCATTTAAGCTTATAAATCTCATCATCTTTATCTTTATGGACAGACTCATACTCAGCTTTTCTTTTGGAAAGGGTTTGCTCAAGCTCAAGATTTTGATTTATTAAGCTACATTTGCCTCTCTAATAGAGATAAATACAACTATGCAAGATTCAGAACATAGCTGGCCTTAGCCTAAAGGATACCTGGGTTACCTGTGATGAAGATGCATTGGAGCATGACCCTCAGTAGACTCCAGGGCCATGAGAGCAAGATTCCCAAAAGGATGTTCACCACCATGTGACCATCACTAGCAAATAATTGCTCATTACCAGAAAGATCATCTAGTAGACTGCTCCAGTCAACAACACTAGGGGTGAAGAAGCTGTGATGAGGTGTGATTGAGATGATTGAGATGGTTGAGGCTCAGGTAAGGCTTGAGGTTGTTGTGCAATAGGAACTTGAACTTGATTTGGCTGTGGTATGTAATAGCAGGATATGGATATGGCATTGGACCCTGAGGGACAAAATATGCAAGAGATATAGGTTGTGAATGATGACCAGAACTAGCAGGATGTTGCCCTCTGTTTTGTGAACTATTGCTTGGAAAAGTCACAAAGGGTGCAGAGGAGTTAGATCCAGTTGATCTACACTCTCTTGCAAAGTGCCCAAGCCTGTGGCATTTGTGACACCTCAACTTACTCTTGTCAAAACCAACTTTGGTTTTGCCAGAGAGTCCTGGAAATTTCCTGCCAGTTCTCTTGTAGAACTTTTGAGATCTGATATTAATCAAGGCCATTGGCTTAGAATATCCATCTCTTCTAGGTCATTATCAGCAATACCTTTCAAATCATCCATAATGAAGCACAAATTGTCACTATTACAGCCTGACTGACTATCAACACCAACAAACGCATGATCAAAACTGTTTGAAGAGAAATCTATATGCTCATCATAATTGCTTTCTGACGCAGCATATTCTGACTCATGACCAACCAAGGTAGTGTTCCTTGGTACAAAGTCATTAGTGAGCTTTCCTGATGATTTGTTTCCTTTTCTGCCCTATCTCTCTTTCAAATGTAAGCAATTTCCTATGGAGTTGGGTAAGAGATAGGCTATCCAGATTTGCACTGGAGCGTAGGACAATGGTATATGTGTCCCATCTCTCAGGTAGTGATCTGAGAAATCTGTTGTTCATCTGGCTATTAGTGTATTCATGTTTGACCATTTTCAGCTCAGAGATCAAACAGGAAAAACGCTCAAACTGTTGAGTCAGTGTCTCACCCTTCCTATGAGAGAATGTCTCATATTGTTGGGCAAGGATTTCTCTATTGTTTGCTAAGACCTCATCTGTTCCACCAAATTGTTCTTTCAATGCATTCTAGAGGTCATGAGCAGTTTCATGATGCATAAGCCTAGAATAGATTTCATTCGGCAGAGCCATGGCAAGAATTCCATGGGCTTTAGCATTAATCTCAAACAATTTTCGATCCTCATCTGAGTAATGTTCCTTCTTCTTTGGAACCATTTGGTTGGTTTCGGATTGTTCACCATAGGCTTGTGTGGACCATGTACCACAGATGTCCAACAACCTGAACTGTTAACAGACAGGTGATGGAGCATTCTTCGTTGCCATATGTTATACTCAGTCCTAACCCATATGGGAGGCTTGGTTGAGGAACCAGTATTGTGAGGGTCATTAGAAGGAGTAGTCATTCTCAGATTCAATCAAATTCAATTAAGTTTTAACTGATTTAGCGCAAAACACAACAAACTCAATATGAACCAAGAGAAATCTCAAAGCAAATAACCGAAAGCAGCAGAAATTCAATCTTTATAACCAATTCTTGCAAATATACTAATTCGATCAAACTTAGATTGAAATAGCAGTTTCAATGATCAATTGTTAGATCGATCAATGATTAACCTGCTCTGATACCATTTGTTAGGATCAGTGATCTAAGTTTGATCAATTAGAGTAGATTGCAGCGGAATTCGAACAATGAATTAGACAATTCAGCAAGAACTCAATTGATATTCAATCGAAAAGCACACGGTTATAGAGAGAGAGAATTATGCAAAAGGAATATTTCATTCAAATGCTTCGTGGTGGCTGAATGTCACACATTACAACTAGGTCAACATTCCTTATACAAGGAATGTGACGTCTGCTAATGTCACTAGATAGTGACATCTAACAGATTTATACAAACAACTGAAACTATGCAAACTACTGAGAATGTTCTCAACAACTGATCACATCTCAGAGAATGCTGAGTACAAAAACATAAAACTACTGAACTAAAATTACTGAAACTATAAACTACTGAAAAGGTAAATTATAAGTACTGAAAAGGAAAACCATCACAACTACTGAAGTTAATAACTTCAGCTATTGTGACAACTACTGATCACTCTGGTCTTCAGTCTTTGTCTTCAGTATTTGTTCTTCATACTTTTACTTCAAACGTTGTCTTCAGCTCATAGCTTCAGACTTTGTCTTCAGTACTTCACTTTCAGACTTTGTCTTCAGTAGAAATCTTCAGATCTTGTCTTTAGACCTTGTAATCAGCTGATGTCTTCAGTTGTTGTGATCTTCTTCAGCAGTTGTAATGTCTGTGGGACTTAGAGGTTTTTCTGATCAGGCTCATTGGTTTTTTTGGTCCAACATTTTGCAAAAGCATTTTTAGTGAAAATGTTGTTTTTAATGTTTCCGCTACAAGGTTTGTTTCATGTTAATGTAATTATATGTTTTATGAGCGATGATTGGCCAGCTGTAAGCGTCCCGTGAACGAGGCTTTACAAACAGCCTCCTTTACTTAGGCTCTCAAGTTGGCGCTCTCATCACCGCCCTCCGAATGAGGGGTCTCGGGTTCCTCATGAACCACTTTTCAACTCTGGGTCTTCCCCTCTTGGGTTGCGGTTCGGCACCACGACCTCCACCACATGAAGCTTTTGAAGATCTACCACCGGCCATTCACATGCACACTGAAAGATTTAAACACCAACACGGTCATTCAAGGGAACAGCTCAGTTTATGTCAACTATAGTAAGTCCCTAATTATAGTGGCTAGTTGTGATTAGCCATTTACTTTACTCTTCATACTCTAAGCATTACCTATCCTGACTACATCAGTATCTAAATATACAGACAACACATAACCACATAACATGCGCACACAATACCGGTTAACATTACGAAAATACCTGATGGCACGCAGCTACTCAAACTAGCATCCCTTCCATTTTCGTCCCATTTTCATTTTAAGTTTAGGTTTATTTTGAAAATTTACCCGTTTCACTTAAACTTTGGCTCTGATACCAACTTGTAAGGCCTCGTTCCCGGGACGCTCACAACTGGTCTATCATTGCTTATAAAACTAATAATACATTTACTTTCATAAAACATCATAGCGGAATCATCAAAATAGACACCTCATTTCATTATAAAAGCTTTTGCAAAAGAATACATCATTTTCAAGTTAAAAAATACATGTTGCATTACATCACAAAAGCATTATAAAAATGGATGCCATCCAAAAGAGCTAAGTAGCCGCCTCGTGCCATCCTCAACAACCATTATCTGCCAATTGGAAACACATAAAAGTCAGCGTTGCTAAGTGAGTTCTAGTTTTATAAGAAAACATACTTTTCTTTTATTAAAACTATTCTTTACTTTCATCCTATCATACACCAAACGTACACATAGGTAATATCATTATTATCTTCATTAATCGTTTATTAACTTTCATTCATTCACCGTACGTCATTATCATTCACATTCATTCATAATTTATTTCTTCCATTCGTACGTTCATTACTTTCGATGACATGTACATTACCCCGAACATTGTGCACAAAGCGGGTAACTGGGTCTGAGGTCTTTCATAGACCTTGAACATTGGGCACGGAGCTGAATCCGGTACCTAGGACAAATACATTCACCACTTATCTTTTCTCTTTTGTTCCGGATCAATGCCATATGAAATGCCCCAAACATTATGCACGAAGCTGGTTACTAGGCCTGAGGTCTTTCATAGACCTCGAACATCATGCACGAAGCTGACTCTAGTACCTAGGGCAAACAGCAAGGACCCCATACATATGGTCAATCACAAAGATTGGACCACAGTGTGCATCCTTCTGGGGTAGCTAACCCGTACACAGTTGAGCTAACACCCTTCATTGGGTGTGAACCTCCATACATTTCCTTGCAAGCCTTTCTTACATTCATTCATTTATTAATGCATGCATTCATTCATCATGTTTCTCTTTTTCATTATCTTCCACTTTATGTTGCATAATACTTTCATTTCATTCATTAGCGTTCAACGTAAAGCCAAGAAAAAATAATCACACATAATAATAAGGAACCTCAACATACACAGACAACATCAACATACAGGGCATCATCATACATACATAACGTACATCAAGCATAATCATACAACATCATCATCCATGCCCAACATAACCTCTATGGCCTCTAAAGTCATCTTACATGAACTCCCAAGAATCTTCCACGTCAAAACTCACATCTGCACTTTTCCCCGAAAGTTAGTAAATAAACTATATTCCCTCTAGTACACAAGCCCTACTTGTATGGGCACCCTTTAGTCGCATGGCCTCCCACTCGATTGAACACTTAGGTGAATGGACATCAGAAGAATGAACCCTATGCGAATGGACCTATGCGGATGGACACCATGGGCGACTGCACCCAATGCAGATGAGTACCCAGGCGTATGGACCCTCAGTCGCACGACTCACATGCGATTGACTCTAATGCGGATGGATTTCATGCGACTGGACTTAATGCGTATGAATCTAGGCGTATGGACCCTCAGTCACATAATTCCCCATGCGAATGGACGTCAGTCGTACGACTCACAAGCGAATGGACCTCAGTCGCACGAATCCCATGCGAATGAACCTCAGTCACACGAATCCCATGCTAATGAACTTGAGTCGCACTCCTTTCGGTCGTATGGCCTTAGTCACATGCCATTTGGTTGCCTAACCCTAGCTGATGCAGAATGCAGTTCATCCCGAACCCAGTCTGCACTTTTCGGCCTCCAAACCCTTCCAAACTCATTCTAAGCCCAAATCAACCATCCTCAACCTTAGAAACACATACCACAACACCATTCAAGCACACACAAGCCCGAAAACAAACTCCACTCTCATCGCACACAAACACACGCATACGGGTTCAACACCCAACTTTTCAAAAAACAGGTTTCAGATGTGTTCCAGCCCTAAAATCATTTGAAAGCTTGTAAAAGAGGGGTCCTAGAACTCACACAAACAACACCGTCGAGTAGAGCTTCAATCTAAACCGTTACACCTCAACTTTCACTCTCGAATCTACGAAAAACGAAGCTTGAGACCACTTTTCTTCCTCCTTTCTCTCTAAGGCCGAATATTTGTGAGTGTGGGGGAGGGTGAGGGCTGCCCTCCCCTCTTAATCTCCCACTTTTCCATGGTTTTCCTATTTGGCGAGTTTGGTCCCTCGACGGTGGACTTTATTATTAATTTTTTTCGGCTTCAAAAAAATATCCGGGTGTTACAATTACAATGCAAAAACACTATCGTTATACAAAATGGATGCCATCCAAAATGAGCCGAGTAGCTGTTCGTGCCATCCTCAGCAACCATCACCTGCCAACTGGAAACATATAAAAGTTAGCATTACTGAGTGAGTTCTACTTTTAAAATAAAATATACTTTACTTTCATTTAAAATCTTTCTTTATTTTCACACATGATCATACATCATACATACAAATAGATAATATCATTATTATCTTCCTTTACTATTCATTACTTTCATTCTTTAATTCTTTTCTTCTTTTCGGATTAGTGTCATCAGTTATACCCCAAATGTATACAGAAAGCGGATACTGGGGCGAAGATCATAAATGACTTGCATAACGCACATAGCCTGGCACCAGCACCGGCCAAGCGACAAAGATCCCATCTATATACTACACCCCAAACGTATGCACAAAGCGGGTACTTGGTCGAAGATCATAAATGACTTTCATAACACACATAGCCTGGCACCAACATCGGGGTGAGTATCCACTATCATCCATGTACTATACAATTGGCTAGTCAGAAAGACTAGACCCCTATGTGTATCCTTATGGGTTAGCTAAACCACACACAGTTAATCTAATGACATTTTAGAGTCGTGCACCTTTGTACATTTGCTTGCAAGACTTTCTTTACTTTCACTTTCATTAATGCATGCATTCTTCCATTACGTTCCTTTTTTCATTATCTTTCACTTTATGTTACATAATACTTTACCATTTACATTCACAACTATACCACGTAAAGCCACGGAAAATAAACATAAATAATAAGGAACATAAACATAACCATACATGGCATCATCAACATCATACATGACATAAAAATCATGATACTTCATCACAACCTCAACTTACTTCACCACTGGGAACATCCCAAGTCAAAGCCTACACTTTACATTTTTCCAAAAATCTCAAAAAATATTCTAAGTCTTTGGCGCATGGGTACAATGCTGGCGCATGGGAAACTTCCAAGCGCATGGGCACTATTGGGGCGCATGGCCAACACTTAGGCGTTTGGGCATATTTCTTGGAGCATGGGCACTATGCAAGCACATGATTGCCTAGGCGCATGGGCTTTCAAGGCGTATGGACACTTAGTCAAATTCAGCCTTATTTCTAGGCACATGGGCAACCAACTTATACTATAATCTTTCCAATTGAGACCAAACATCAATCTAACATGTTCTAAGCTTAGTTCTAACATTCTAAGCAACAAAACATTAGCATAACACAATCATAACACCATATATCTCCCAAAATCAAACCCACTCGCATACATACACGCACATACATACGGGTCACACCCACATTTTATAAAAAACTTTTAAACATGCATTTCCAGCTCAAAATTAGTTAAAACAAGTAAAAAGGGGGTTCTAGAACTCACCTTAGGTACCTTTGGGTATGACTTCCTTCAAAACCCGTTTGTTAAAAGTTCAAACACCTAAAACCCATCAAAACATCCAACCGTACGCACACAATCAAACAATCGAGGCATAGGCCGGTCAAGAACATCTGAAAACCAAGAATTCTTACCTGATTTTGAACTTCTTCTTGTTCTTCTTCAAATATCCAAAAACTCCAGCTTCTTCTCTCTCTAAAATCCGATTGAAAAGTGTGTGTGTAATATCATGGGCGGCCATGCTACCTTTTACACTCACTTTTTGGAACTTTTGTCCTTTTTGACACTTTTAACTCACAACTTGGGTTAAATTATGTTTTTTCCTTTTTCTTCACTTTATTATTTCTTTCATGCCAATTAAAAATATCCGAGTGTTACAATATATATATATATATATATGTATGTATGTATTAAATGAGAACTTAATTTTTTTGTGAGAACTCTAGAACCAATTTCACCAACTTGTTTTCAATGGCAAAATTGTAATTAACAAAACACATAAAAGAATATAAATAAAAAAATAAAATAAATAAAAAAATAAAACAACAAAAATGTTTCTTTCACCGTCTCTCATAAAAAAGTTATCAAAATAAAAAAATTATGTTTTTTTAGGAAATTCATTTATATATGTGTAACAATGGATTTACACATGTATTAAACCGGTATTACACATGTGTATAACCAGATTTACACATGTGTAAATAACGAGCTGATACTTTTTTTAGAAAAAATATATTAATATGGTAGGCGTTAGTAAAATAAAAAATACTAATATTAATTTTAAAATTTTATTGAAAAAATAGTGCCGTAAAATAAGTTATGAAAGTTCAAAAAAAATGGTGAAATTGGCATGTGGCTAAAATGTGTAGTTAATATTGGTTCTTAGAGTTTAAAAAAAGATGTTTATCAAGATAACCCTACTTTATATATATCTAGAACATCTAATAAAATAATATTTTTTTACCATATGTCATTCTCTTAATATATGTTTTTGTTACTTGTTCTTTTTCTAGAATTCTATAAATTAATTTTCTCTCCAAAAGGTATTGTAGTAATTTAAATATTCATATAATTTCTCTCTTTTTTTAAAAATAAAGTTTATTAATTTCTATATTTCTCTCTCCTATCTAGATTTTTACAAAATCAAACTATCTTTTTTAAAAATAAATTAAAAAGAAAATTTAAAAAAATCACATTTTTTTATTAAAACTGAAATAGTAAAACAAAAAAAATATAATATAAAATTTCTAAAATAGTAAACCTTTTTTAAAAAAATATTTTAAATCATTTTGTTTTAGAAAATTATAAAAAGGTAAGTCTTTTAAAAAAGTTTTATTAAAACAAGCAAAATAATTACAAACTAGAGTTTTAAAAAACTAAATTTATATAAAAAAACTTCTATAAAAAATCTTAAAACCAATGTTTAAAATAAAATATTTAGATAAAAGGGTTTAAAAAGGTATAAGTATTTTATTTCTTCAACTATTATGTATATATAATTTTTAATATATTTTATATTAAAATATTATACTGTAACTATTTGTGTTTTTCACTAATTATTATTCTTTTAATGACTGAGTTTTTTGCCTATCGATCTATCTATCTGTCTGTCTATAAAAATAAAATAAACGTGACACAATTTTAAAACTTATCATACTAATATTCTTATTTCTCTATACTATACTAATAATATTAAATACTAATAATATTTCTCATACCATATTCAAATTAATAAAATATATAAGTTAATAAATTAAAAAACTTTATTTTATTAAAAGCACACTTTTTTAAAAACAATAGTTTTATAAAATAAAGAATACAATGAAATATTTTTTTAATTCATTTTTCTTAGAATAAAGTATTTAAAATCATAGTTTTTATGAAACAAAAGTTTAAGAAATGTGCATACTTGTTGTTTACTTAAAGTAACTATTTATACGTAGTTATAATCATACTTTATCTTCAAGGATAATTTTTTAATGCATAAATTTTTATTACTAATTATTTAATATTTTACTATTCAATTCGTGTAACACATGAAGACTAACCTAGTATATATATAGAAGTAGTATCCTATACAAACCCATTAATTCATAAATACATTAGAACCAATTAAAAAATGCCATGTGTATTAAATAATGACAACTCACCAAGGGTAATTTAGGGAAAAAAATTTATAAGTGGTTATACTTATTCCTAAAAATAAGCTAAAAGTTGTTTCTATTACGATTATTTCTTCATTGATTAGGAAAATAATTTTAATCTATTTTTTCTCCTCATATGTATTCAGTGTTGTAAAAGTCGGACTAGTCGGCCTATTAATCGGCGATTAGATGGCAATCGGTGGGTCACCCATTGGATTTCCACTAATCGGAGGGGATAATCGCTAGTCGGTGAAATTGGTCCAAATCGGGGAAAAATCAGAACTAATCGAACCTAGTCGGCTCTTAATTGGCCTTTATTCTGCGTTTTTGCAGATTCCGGCAACATTCTAGCGAGTTTCCGGCGAAGTTCAAAAATTCCGGCGAAAATTTTGAAATTTCGGTCAGATTTGTTATATATATAAAACTAAACATATAAAAATATGTATTTATATATATAAAAATGAAAATTATATATAAAAATTCCAAACCGATTAATCCATATTATTCCCGATTATTCCTATTAATCTCAATTAATCCCTAGTCCCCAACTCGCCGCCCAACTAACGCCTAGCGATTTTTACAAAACTGTATTTATTCATTTACAATATTTTCCTCATCTTGATCTTCATGTCTATATCTTTTATAAGTATGATTGCCATTTTTAATTCACATGCTAACATAAATCATGGTTATTCACATGCAACATGCTTAATGTTTAGAATTTGGACTACCATAGTAAATTTTATATGTGATTTTGGAATAAGAAGTAACATTTTTAAGTTTATGTGTGGGGCTACATTTAAATTTATAGCAATATTTGTTTTTATCAAAGTACTAAACATATGTGAAAAGTGATGTTTTTATAATAAGAATGTTATTTATTATATATAATGTTCTTAAATAATATTAGTCATGTTTTACCATAAATATTTATAAAAATCGCAAACCAATGATATTTTAACTATAATAGTTTTGTTTTAAATGCGAATTTCATTGTTTGCAACATACACACGTGAATTCAGTTAATCATCTATATTTATATCAGTAAATTATTTTATAAAAAACAGAATCTCACTCTCTATCTTGACAAATCTATGAAAAGTAGCAATGTATAGGTAATAGTTTGTAAAGTAGCATGTTATTATACACAATTTATTATGTACGTAGACTAGCACTTTGTTAGCACTATTCACAAAGTAGCACTATATAAGTAGAATAATGTAAAATAGCACTTTATAAAATAACATTGTATATAAGTAGCACTATCTAACTAGCACTATGTAAAGTATGTAAATAGCACTTTATAAATTATATATGTAGCTTGTATATATGTAAATAAATAACACTAGTAGGTTGCATAAATTATTTTAAAAAAATTTAGTTATTTTAATGTACAATATTATACTCATAACGAAATGCTTGATTTAATGGTATCAGTTTTTAAAAAAACTGAAAAAGTATACAAAAGTTATCTAGATTTAAAAAGTGAGTGGAATTAGTATTTATTTATTAAATTCAAAAATACAAACTATCTAGTAATTGATTTAGTAAATGTCGAATTATAAAGAAACTTGTATTTATCCAATTATTGCAGATTACAAAAATACCCTTTTCCATATTAAGTAATATGTTAATTAATGATTAATGAGTTGTCATTCATCCTAACCATCTATCTAATTAATCAATGATCCAAATTTGTTCTCACGGATTTTACCGGATCCATATAGTTTGTACCGGATCCATCCTCTATATATAAAACATACGATAGGGGTAATTTAATGTATCCTAAAATTAAGAACAGTTATATTGCTCAATTCATAATGTAAAATACTTTTAAGGGTAAATAATAATTATATTATTATGTACGGATTTTCCCTTTACAATTAGTTACATAATGACCCATCACCTACTAATACTTGCATAAAAATTGAAGTAGTTACACTATTTCAACTTTGCATTATTTTAAGAACCATATAAACCTTTAAAAATTACATTATTTTAGGAACCTTAGGAACCATATAAACATTATAATTTTGCATTATTTTAGAACGTGATTGTCTTTGATTTTTGTAAAATACTACAAGAATAGCAAAATTGTAATGCCCCGAAAAAAGTCTAAACGAGCCAAATAATTATAATGGGCTTAGACGAAATTATTTAACGTAAATAAGATGGATATGAGTTATAGACAGAGTTAACTTTTTGGGTTATGTGTCCGGCGAGTTAAAGGTCCCGAGAACGTCCGGTATATATAAACGGATCAAATTGAGCAACTCTTATTTGTAACTCAACACTCTAATTCTAGAGAAAGAGTGTAGAGAGAGAGAGTGGAGAGAATTGAAGATTCAAGGCTCGGTAGATCACGAGATTGAGATCGGTGTTTGTAGGCATCCAAACAACAAGAAAACACCAAGAATCCAAGTAAGAAACATCATTTAATCGTTCCTTTTGATGTAAACCGGATTCTAGGGCTTGGGTTTTTGAAAGTGGCAAAGATTCACCCAAAACTCACGTTTTCTGTGTAAGAAAACATGTAAGAAGCTTAGATATAGCTTATTGGGTGTTAAAACAAGGTTTTGGATGTAAAATATTGAAGTTTTAGGTGAAATGGGTTGGTTCGTAATTTTCAGCCCGTTCTGCGTAATTAAGGGTTCATCCAGCGAAATTGCGTAGTCATCCAGTGAAACTATGAAGACTTCCTGCGAAACAATAGTTTCGCAGGGTAGTTTTTGCAGACATGGTTTTCCAACAAAAGTTGGGCGAAACTGGAAGCAAAACTGGCAGCGAAGATTCTAGTGAGGATGCTAGTGAAACTAGCAGTGAAACTGCTGATCTGGCAGCGAAATTTTGAAATTAAGCAGAAATTAACTCTTTTTAAGTGTTAACTTATCTGTAGGTTGTGTAGTGCGACCCTTGTTTTGAAAGCTTGATTGAGGAGCTACTCATTAAGTCCAGGTGAGTTCTAGATCCCCTATTTTAAAGGTTTTAAACTCGTTTGAGGCTGGAAATGCATACTAAATATACGATTTAAATGAACAAGATTTTAAAGGGTTTTAACCGGAAGATCAATTGTTCTATAACAAAATGTATTATATAAATGTTCTAAAATGAAAAAAAAAATTCACGTTGACCTGGCAACGCAACCCCAGCCAAGGGCGTTGCCCCTTGGACCCCCCTAGGGGTTGTTGCCCCTAGGACCCCGCTATTAGGGGCTGCCGCCCCCAAACCCCCGCTGTCCCGTGGAGGATCAGTTATGTTTTACGATGACTTATGCTTGTTATTCATATGTTTGTGAATGTGAATGTATGATGTATGATGTTTATGATGACGTGTGATGGTATATTTTATGTATGATAATGTGTGATGATGTTATGCTTATGTATGATATTTTTTCTTATGTTCCTTACTACGTATTATGATGTGACTTTACGTGGTGTGATTATGATAATGAATGTAAAGTATTATCTTAACAAAGTGAAAGATTTATGATAATGAAAATGGAACATAATAAATGAACGATTGAAAGTCTGGCAAGAAAAAGAAAGGATGTTCACAACTCATTGAGAGTTGTTAGCTGAACTATGTGGTTACAGTGTGCGATCTTGGCTAACCGTTAAAGGTTCACACACAGGGGGAGTTAGTCCATGTGACTACTCCATACGTGCGATATGTGTGATATGGGGTCCTTATCGCTTAACCTTAGATGATATAGCTTTGTGCTCAAGAGGGGTGTTAAGCATATGACATGGCCTAGACAGAAGTGAAAAGATAATAAATGTACGTAAAATGCGATAAGTACAAAATGTGCAAAACGTGCGAAATGTACGAAACGAACAATGATAGAAGATAATAACTATTATCTTGATGTACGTATGATGTGTGATCACGTGTGATAGTAAAGAAAATGTTTTAATGAATGAAAGGTAATATAAAATTTTATAAAACTAGAATTCACTAGGAACACTGACTTTTAATGCGAACAAATGATGTTTTGTAAATATTAACAATGTTGTATTATTTTGTGTCACACCCTCTAAATCCACGTGCGGAGTTTTACCGCGAGGCATGTGAACAAACAAGGATCATAGTCACTAGTTACTTAGAAAGACACTATATGCCATATTCAAAACAAGACCAACCAAAATTCAAACGTTTAATGTAACATCTTGCACTTTTGTTAACTAAGTGTTAACTTTGCTAATTCTTGTAAGGGTCTTTACTGTCGTTTATGAAACTCATGGGTGCTTTATTTGCTTGAAATTAACTTTTAATTTGAAAATTTATAGTTTCATTAAATTAAACTTAACGTTTAATAATAAAATGATACAAATAATGATAAGAATATTAATAAAAATTAGTAACAATAATAATGCTAATAATAATAATAATCATAATAATAATAATAGTAATAATACTAGTAATAATAATAATAAGTCATAGTAATAATAATACTAATTTTTTAAAAAACTTCAAATAATTAACTTGGGGGGGGGGGGGGGGGGGTTCGTTGTCTTTTTTTAAAACATTAAATGAAGGCTTTACCATAAAATAATAAAGGTTGAAAGTTGAGGGACCATTTGTGTAAACATTTGAAACCCAAACCCCTCCCCCCATTTCAAACCCGATTTTCCGGCCGCAACTCCGGCGACCCTAAAATCGTCCAAATAATCGATTTCGAAGCTCGAAACCGATCCAAAACATTTCGTATGCAAGTTTCGAACTTGAATGTATGATTTAATTGTGTTTTAAACGTCGGTTACCACTCGAATCATTGTTTAACTGATACCATTAATCGAATGACCCGTTCGAACATTAAATCACATTAATAGTTCAATTAAACGATACTTAATCGCTGGTTTAACCAACACTACACTCCTACCAAATGAAAATCTATTTGAAACACGTGTAAACACCTTAAATCGAACATCACACTCATTGTGTCTGCAAGTCGACCGAACTACATCTTCTGCAACCCTTCTAGATCAATTGGTTGAGGGTTTTCGAGGGTCACAACCCACTGAAACTACACACGATGTTAATATGGTTTTCAACATCAATTGGGCATCATTCGAATCGAATTTAGTCGTGGATTGTTCTTCTACTTGTTCATCCTTGAATATACCACCAACCGGGTAATTAAACACATGTATACGTTCGTCTAAGCATGGGGAGTAAAAGCCCCATGGTTAACTCGATTAACAACATCGTTTTATGGTTTAATTTGGGACAAATCGAATCTGGGGTTCTTGATTTGGCAGAAATGCATTGGGGTTGTGTTTATAAGTTTTTAAAACCGGTTTTTAACGTGGCTGAGGCCTTAGAGTAGCTGGTAAGATGCGCCCCCATAAACCTGAGGTCGCCGGTTCGAATCCGGGGGACCCCATGTTTTGTTTTTAAGGCTTTTTAGCCTTCATTTGAATCTAGTTTTTTTTCGAAAAATTATAAGAATTGGTTTTGTAACTTTTATTTATTTTTAAAGTTAATTATTCATTTTCTGTAAATTTATTTATATATTATTTTTATATATACTTTAACAAATATTTATCACAAATATAGTGTTTAGTTATTTTTATAAAAAAGATTTTAGATAACAATTTAAACCATTACATTATATTAATCATTTTAATGGTGGATTAATGATGATATTTATAAAAAGTATCTTCATTTTATTCCACATATATTTATAAAGCTTTAATTCTTTTAAAAATTATATAAAATTATGTTTTTATGCTACTAGACTTTCATATATATAGGCATAATTTCACCAATTAGTTTTATTTATTTTTAAAAGCTCCCCAAATTATTATCAAGACCCTAGTTCATGTTAAAACATTTATCTTGTTATTAAATTTAAAACTTGGATTATATATATATATATTTTCGGTAGATTGTGAAGGTTTGCGTTGAAGCGTTGTTTATTATTTATTATTAATCGCTATTCTATACTTATTGATCAAGTCAGTATTTCTATACCCCCTTTTCATATTTTCACACTTTGGGGTGAAACATGTTACCTTATAATCATTGCACTTTGTAAAACGTTTGATTCTTGTAAACTTATGGGAATTCACTTATATGTTGTGGTTAGTTGATCTTTGTAATTACCACGTATTGAGGATTATATGTACAATCATTAACTATTGCTAGCCTAGGAACGTCATAAATCTATGGGCCTGACAAGCCTGCTTGGTTAATCCAAGTACACTTAGCTACTCGTATATACTTGTAAACGTATCGTATATACCTGTAAACGTTTGAGACTTGTAAAAATCTGTCAAGGTTGATTGTGCATTCTTTCTTACATCTCTAGTTACTTTGATCTCTAACTTACAACATGAATTGCCATCTTTTATATAAGTATTGCAAACTATGGAAATGTCACCAACACTATTATTGACATTTTATTTTAATATGTTTCAGGAAATGCTCAAGTTTGATTGACATCTTGAAGTGCTTTCACATCTAGGAATGGACCAAGTTAAATAAATGAAATAAATTGGCTTGTTACATTTTGTGTTATGTTATTTACTTTCTTTGAGACTTATGTTTGTAATGGTACAATTGGAACTTATGATTAATATATATTTGGGTTATTAATAGTGTTATGTGGCTGTGAACGATCTTAACTCTCACTCCTTGACGTTTCTGCCGTCAAGGTTGGGGTGTGACAGATTGGTATCAGAGCCCATAACTATAGGGATTTAGGTTATTTGAAATGGTGACCTAGACTATAGTATGCATGAACCTTATAGAATCATAATTTATCTTGTAAATTATATAGTTTGCATGCTACATAATGCTATGCCCTTCTATGTGCAATTTGATGCCTTAGCATAGCACTACCCAAGATTTCTCGCTAGTTACCATTATTAGCGATCTGAAAGTGTGAGGACTGTAGAGATTAATGAAGAGGTTGATGAAACCTAAACATCCAATATTTATCCTGCATGCTACACAAGTACTATGAAGAAGAATGCTTAGGAAGTTTCACACATGCAACAGAAATATTCTAAGTGTGAAATCTTCTGAAGCCAAGACCAATATCTTCCGAAGCCAAATGTGAAGTCTTCCGAAGCTTTAACTTATGAAGATAGATTTCTTCCAAAGACTTTTGACACATGCCTTATCTGATGTACTTTTCCATAAAGTTGGACACCTTTCCGCTGCACCTCTGTAAGGTCACCAACTTACATGAGTTGGTGAAAGGTCCATGCTTTTGGTAACTGTACATTGAGGTCTTGAGTCTGTAACTTTCTACTTCATGTACTTTATCCTTTTTGTAATAGATAAGGATGTGAGCTATGGCATATCATAGTCACTAGTCAAAAGGCAATGTGCCTTTTGACTCTACAATTGATTTTGTTTTGTGTCAAGTCAATTGTATCCAGCTGGCTTCAAAGTATAGCCGGCTATAGGATGTAGTATAAGTATCTCATTTTATTGTATCTTTGAATTATGCTTTGTAACACTCGTAATAGAGCATAGAGAAAGCAATATACTGCATTCTTGAAAACTATATACTTGTGTTCTTTGTGTTCTATCTCTTACATTACTTGTGTTCTTAGTGTCTTTCCTTGGTTAATCTAGTTTACTGTTTGGTTAAGTTTAGTTAATCTCTTCTTTGTGTTGTTGTGTTGTAACTTAGCGCCCTTCAACGATCCTGCATTTGGTATCAGAGCATTTGAGGCTCTTGATATAAGATCTCACCATCTTAAGATCCCTCACACACACAAATACTAAAATTTTCAAATAGGAGCCATTTCCAAGACTGATATGGAAACTAGAACCATGAACAAGTCCCCACTGATCACTCTTGATGAGTTTGACACCTGGTGTTTAAGAATGGAAGGTTTCATCAAGTCTCTTGATTCAAGAATATGGGAGTCTATTGAGAATGGACCTTTCATACCTACTACCCCTTCTGCTACTGGTGCTGGTATGATCCCCAAAGATGTGGCTAACTACTCTGATGAAGATAGGAAGAGAGTAGAGATTGACAGAAAAGCCATGACAGCCCTTCAAACTGCCCTTCCAAACTCTATGTACAGAGGTTTCAAGAAGTGCAAAACAGCCAAGCAGCTGTGGGATGCGCTGAAACTAATGTATACAGGTTCCTTTAAAGCCAAGGAGAACAAGAAGGATCTCCTGGAGCAGCAGTTTGAAAACTTCACCTTCAACACAGGTCAAACCATGACTCGGCAGTACTTCACGTATGTTGAGATCGTGGATACCCTAGTGGATGGAGGACTTTCTCTTAAGAACAAGACATTGTAAGGAAGTTCATGTCCTCACTTCTTAGGCAATGGACACACTACTGTGTGGTGATCAAAAGAACTAAAAATCTCAAAACTCTTACTCTGACAGAGTTATATGGGACTCTCAGTGGTTACCAAATCGAGATGAACATGGAAGGTTCATCTGGAAACTCCAACAATCAAATGGGGTCAGCCCTAGATGTGGTTGAAAGGGATAGCATAGAACCCAAACATCATCTCATATGCTACCCTGACAACTCAGCAAAGGGCCCTTTCATCACCTTCCCAGAGACACCAGAGAGGACTACACTCAAGGAAGCCTATTCCAAGAGACAAGCTCTTCTCAAGCTTTTGTGTCTTCTGATGAAAGCTCTGGCAACTCTCTTTTCACTCTTGAAGACCTGGACTGTATTCATCCAGATGATCTGGAATACATGGAAATAGTCCAGCAGATGGCTCTTCTCACTCACAGAGCCAAGAAGTTCTACAAGAGGACTAGAAGGAAGTTTCCAAGCAATGCAACCGGTGGAAATTTTGGCATGGACAAAGGCAAAGCCAAGTGTTACAACTATAACTTGATGGGCCACTTTGCTAGAGAGTGTAAGGCACCTAAAACAAATTGTGGCCAAACACAACTTAGACCGAACTACACTGACAAAACTCTCCAGAATGAGAAGTCAAAGCAGCAGGCTGTTGTTGCTATTGAAGAAGGAGGCTTTGACTGGGGCTTTTAGGTGGAAGATGCTTCTCCTAACCAAGCATTGATGGCAGATCATGATGAAGCCAAGGTATTGGAACATCTCTATACTCCTGAATGCATTGCTAAAGTTAATAGATACAGGTCCTATAACCTGGAAATGAGATCTGACTTTGAGTCCTTAAATATTTCAAAATCTGATTTTAGAAAGTCTGAAAATGATTATAAACTAAAGATAGAGGACCTTGAGAAAACCATTTCAGTTCTAAAACATGAACACATAGATTTTAGGACTAAATCTAAGATCTTATAACCAAGTTAACTGAGTGCCAGGCTGAGCTTGTGATCAGCAAAGCCAGGGCAGAAAAGAGTGTTCCTGAAGAAGAGACCTTCAAGAACATGATATCCTCATCCCGGCACAACAAAGTGTGCTATCAAAACAGGCAGGGACTGGGATCAAATGAGATAGCTCGTCCACACACAATCTTGTCTGTAAGATCTCCTAGGTGTGGAACTTGTGAAGATGAGCATCCTCTCATAGATCCTATGAGTGAAGAGGATGAAGAAGAGATAGTGAAGAATTCCTCTAAGAAGAGTGAAGAGGAGGATTCTAAGAAGGGCCACTATCCTTCTGAGGAGAAAAAGAAGACTGTGATAACCAAGTCCATGAGAAAGAACTTGACCAGAAAGAGCAAAAGAAAGGCAAGGAAGGCTCTAGAGATCAAGACTACTTTTGACTCTTAGCAAAAACAAGTTTTCATCTCTGCGGGGTTTAAAGTGGTAGGGACTGAAAACATCAACCAAAACTCTTCTGTTAAGAGTTCTGGTTCTTGTTTAACTCATCTCAGTAACAAGAAGAAGACTGATCTGTTGTGTACCACTTCTACACAGCCTGGACCATCAAACTCCAAGAACAGTTCCCAGCCCAAAGAAACTGTCTCAGCATCTGCAAAGATGAAGGTGGAGAAGGGATGTGACCAAAGGAAGTCTTGTTCCCAGTAGAAGACTCTTGTGAATAAGAAATGATGTGTGTCATGTGTGAAAGTACCTCTCACATTGATAAAGATTGTCCATACAATTCTAAAGGTACTGTCCATATGACCAAGACAAAGACTTCAAAGAGTTCTAAGAAGATTCAAGCTTCGGAAGGAAAACAAGTTTCCTTCGGAAGCTCCAAGTCTAAGAAGAAGGGAAGTGGAAAACTACCCTCGGAATAAAAGTTGGTCTAAAAAGAAAGGAGTTCTTCCGAAGCATTGAAGTCTGCTGTAGTGTCTGCAGAATCTTCCGAAGGTTCAGTCATCAAAACTTCTGAAGTTCCAAAAGCTTCCGAAGTTTTGAAGGTCAAGTCCAAGACTCCAAAGGTGGTGTGAAAGTCTAAGAAAGACCAAGTGACTGAGAATTCTGCATCAACAACAGCTTAAGATCCTCTTTGTACAACCATAGGATCTATTACTCTTGAATTACCTTTTGTTAAGGAGCCCAAGACAAGCAAGGTCTGGGTTTCCAAATGTAACTAATCATTTTCTTTGTGCAGGGACAGCTAAAGACAAACAAAAATGTCTGGATCATTGATAGTGGCTGTTCCAGGCACATGACAGGCAATAGGTCACTACTCCAGAACTTTCAAAAAATTGATGGAGGAACAGTTGATTTTGGAGGAGATGAAGGTGGTTATATTTCTAGAAGGGGCAAGGTCACAAATGGTAAGCTCAGCATTGATAAGGTAGACTTTGTCAAAGAGCTTGGGTACAATCTTCTAAGTGTATCTCAATTTTGTGATCAGAGTCATAACATGCTCTTTACTGAGCATGAGTGCATTGTTCTCAAGCCTGGTGTGGTCATTCCTCCTGAGCATATCCTGCTTAGAGCCCCCAGGAAAGGAACATGTACAAGATGGATTTGCAAGAAACATCTCCCTCTGGAGAAGTTTTATGCTTTCTGACTAAAGCTAATAGTAATGAGTCTTTCCTATGGCATAAAAGAATGTGCCATGTAAACTTTAAGAACATGAATAAATTAATTAAAAATGATTTGGTAACTAGAATACTAAAGAAAGAGTTTACAAGTGATGACCATTGTGTTGCATGCCTGAAAGGGAAGCAACATAAGGTATCTCACAAGCCTAAGGAAAGGAACTCCATCACTACACCCCTACACTTGTTACATATGGATCTCTTTGGCCCCACCAGTGTAATGAGTTTAGGAAGGACCTCTTACTGTTTAATGATCACAGATGACTTTACAAGATTCACCTGGGTTTTCTTCCTTAGAACTAAGGATGAGACTCCTGAGATTCTGAAGAATTTCATCTTAAAGATTGAGAATCAATCTGATCACAAGGTCAACATCATAAGATGTGATCAAGGAACTGAATTTAAGAACCAAATCCTTGATACATTCTGTGATGAAAAGGATATTACAAGACAATACAGTGCTCCCAGGACTCGTCAGCAAAATGGTGTTGCTGAGAGGAGAAACAGGGCACTGATTGAAGTTGTAAGAACCATGCTGTCTGATTCTAAGCTGCCCATCACCTTCTGGGTAGAGGCAGTCAACACTGCCTGTTATGTGCAGAATAGAGTTTTAGTACTTAAGACTCATGGCAAGACTTCTTATGAACTTTGGCATAAGAGGAAACCTTTCATTAGGTTTCTCAGGTCAGTTGGTTGTCCTTGCACCATCTTGAATACCAAAGATCAAATTGCCATGTTTGCTAAGAAATCAAATGATGGACACTTTATTGGATACTCTTCTCAAGCTAAGGCTTATAGAGTATACAATCTCAGAATTAGAGTTGTTGAGGAGTCAGCCAATGTGACTTTCAATGAACACACACCTTGTGTTGCTGGTTCTGGTCCAGATTGGTATTTGATCTTGATTTATTACCAACTGTTTTAACAAATCTAGTGAGAATGTTTAGGACCTACAGAAAATTTAAATACAGGTGATTCTGATCCAAGATTTGAGCTAAGAAGACCTTCAAGTCATACATCTTTAGCTCCAGTTGGAACTACTTCTGCAAATGAGGTTTCCATCAACACTACATTGACAAACTCAGCTGATACATATGGGGTGCCTTTGAATTCCAGCTCAAAGGCTCCACAACCAGATAAGAATACCTCAATTGTAGAAGACAATGATAGTGGTGGTGAAAGTGACCAAGAATTTTGACAGGATCAGTGATCACAAGTTTGATGTATCAGAATACAAAGCAGCGGAATACAAACTAGAATTAGACAAATTGTAGCAAGCATTGATACTTGTAAGCATTAAGATCGCATATGGTTATAGGGAGAGAATATATATTTCTGATTTCTAGGAATGTTTATAGATGTAGAATATTCTAATCAAATCAATCATTCATTCCATTCATTCACTCATTCATCTCACAGATTACAATAGGTTGTCACTCCTTATATAGAGTGCAACAATCACTGCTGTTATCACGGAAAGTGACAACTGGCAGATCCAATACAAAATAACTAATTCTTAACAAACTACTGAAATGTTCACAACTACTGAGAACATATCAGCATGTTAAGTACAAAATAAAACTACTGAAACTACAACGACTGAAGAACAAGCTCTTCAGTCGTTTTACAAAACTACTGAAACATAAAAATATAAAACTACTGATATCACAACTACTGAAGAAGTACTCTTCAGCAGTTGTGACAAACTACTGAGGCTTCAGTACTTGATCTTCAGACTTTGACCTTCAGGTGTTTCATCAGCTGATGACTTCAGTAGATACCATCAGCTGATGTCTTCAGTCTTTGTCTTCAGACCTTGTACATCAGTTGTTGATCTTCAGCACTTGTAAACTCTTCAGCTGTTGTACTTCAGTACTTTGGTCTTTCAGCTTCAGCACTTTGTTCTTCAGCTGTTGTACTTCAGCACTTTGGTTCTTCAGCTGTTGAGGTCTTCAGCACTTGAGCTTCAGCTGTTGAAGTCTTCAGCACTTGTCAAACTACTGATGAGGCTTTCAGCAGTTGTTGTGATACCATGTGGGACTTAGAGGTTTTCTGATCTTGGCTCATTGGTTCTTTTGGTCCAACAAACTCCCCCTGAACCAATGCAGCCAAAACCTCTAACTTATTTATTCTCCCACTTATTGATGGCAAAATGTTGGTCTTTTTCTTCTTGATCAGTAGAGAAGATGACCCATGTAAGCTCCGGCCTGGGAAGAAATCTCAAATATTTGTTGGCAGAGTATGAATGGGAACTCTGTTTTGGGAACTGGACACAGAGTTGTTATCCCATTCATGAGATTTACTTCCCATAACGAGTCTGTATGACTCACGAACATAGGCCTCAAGGAGAACAACTTGTTCCTCCTGAGAGAGTTCTTCTGCTCCTCCTTCGAAGAAGAACTCTGGACCATAGTACTCTGATAAGTACTTCATGGTCCTGCCATTTTTCAGCTCCACCGTAGTTACCTCCCTATATACAAATTCATCAGGATGGTTGCCTTCAAGGAGTAACTGGAGCTCATTCTTCTGGATGTCTTCAAGCTTTTATATAACAACCCCTTCTTAATCATCTTGTTTTCTAGTAAGGCTTGAGGTGTCTTCTTTGCTTGGTGAGCTTTCTTGAATTCATCAATGATTTCCCAAGGTGAGACTACAACGGCCAACATGATGGTAGACTCTATTGTTTTTTCGTACCTGGCCGTTGTATCTGTGTGGGATAGTTCTTTTATGGATCCTAGAACTCACCCTGGGGTCTGGCCATACTCTCACTCTCTCCTTCTGATACTGAAAGGTGTGCCTGAGAGTGTACAGCCTTTGAGCATGCCCTTTCATGGCTTGAATAGATGATGACTGAGGAAATTCCTTGTCAACCATCTTCAACAGTTGCTCATCGTGCTGTTTCTGCTGTTCTTCTTCTTCTATCTTGACTCTGACCATTTCCCTTTGAGAGTCAGGTGTGATCATGGGTTGACTTCGGGGTTTTGGTAGCTTCAGAACAGCAGAGAGTGGCAGACTGTCATCTTCATCCTCTCTCTTCTTCTTCTTCTTCTTCCTCCTCAGCACCCTTCTCCTCCTTCTGGGTACATCACTGGATGATGGTTGGGTTGGTGAAGGAATTGGTTTTGAAGAATGAGGATGTTTGGATTTTGGCTTAGAGGTTGGTTGGGAGATTTGAGGGATAAGATCTGTTTGAGTGGGTGGAAGGGAAGGTTGATCTAGCATCCTTGTAGTTAGTTTCGCCTTTGAGTTTAGCCATCTCTAACCTTTTCCAGCCCCAGCCTCATCAAGGGCTTCCACAATAATCCCTTTGTTGAATTGCTCAGACAGACAGATTCTGGTGGCTATAGCCAGAATGCTGTCCCTGGTCCATGCGCGGATCTCCATTAATGATCTTCCCAAGTATTTTGCAATAAAGCGGATCATTATTTCCAATCTCTCTTTCTCAAGAGCATCATACCCTGCCCATCGGGTTTGTATTCTTGTACTTCTAACCTTCTGATCTCACTATCCAGTGTGGCTGTGTCAAACCCCTGCCTGAAGAGTTGTTCAATTATTTTATCCATGGATCGGTTGTGTGTGGTGTCAGCTTCTTTGACCAGCTCCTCCAAGGATTTGTCTTCAGCAGTGTGATCATCAGCACTTCTCTTTCGCTTGTAAGTGAGCAGAGGTTGCTTTTCTTTTTCCTCCTCTTGCTTCTCTCCTCTGTTCTTTTCCTCTTCTGTTCTTTCACTGCAGTACTCTCCCCCTTTTTGGTTGCATTGGAGGAAGGGGTTTGTACCGCAGAAAGAGTCTTTTGGACAGCAGCATCAACCAAGGTTGTAATGTTGAGGAAAGCCTCTCATCAATGGCTTTGATCACTATATATGTGATTATGGTGTGATGAGAGGGAGGGAATTTTGGAGTACAGCACCTATTGCTCAGGAGGGTTCTGTTCCTGAGAAGAAGGGCCTGAAGCAGAGGCAGGTGGTTGATTTTGGAGTGGCTCGGTGTTTGGGAAACCTTCAAGGGAAGGTGCCATCTGTGGGTGGATAGAGGCAGATGGTCTTTCTCCTTGTGAGAGTTGGTCAAGTAGGTTTTGCAGCCTACTGACTTTCTCTTCAAGGAGTGTGTTCTGGGCAAGAACATCATAGAAGAAGCCCAGGTCATCATCAGCCGAAGCTGAATCAGCTGACCTCCTGCTTAGATTAGATTTACATGCACTGGGTGTAGACCAGTTGGTGCATGTGCCCCTTGTGCTTGGTACTGGGGACTTCCAGCCTCAGGACAATGTCCATCATCAGCTGTTGCCTCTAGTGAGGTCTTAGCAATGTTACCAGCCTCACTCTGGTCATGTGCTGAGTCAGAGGAGGTGGCAGCCTCACTAGATATTCTAAGCTCCTTGTCTACACCAGGAGATAGAATTGGGAAACCCCTGTGCTGTGGGTTCTCAAGCGCACTGTGTTCCTCCCCCTTAATTGTAGAGGTATTCCCAGTAGTAAGAGGTTTCTGGGGAGGGGGTGAGGAGTGCAATTGAGTCAGCACTTGTGCAACTATTAAAGTTGGGCTGTGAGGGGCGGTTGTTTGGGGTGAGGGGATAGAAGCAGTGTGCACCTGGGGAGGTTGGTGCTCTTCAATGGCAATCTCCTCAAGTGAGGAAGATCCCAGATAAGTAGGTACCCCTTTGGTGGTTGCTGCAGGCTCCTGTTGAGAGGAGGCCTGAGCGGCTGTGGCTGGAGGAGTCATTGTATCCACTAGGGGGTTTGTACTAGTGGATATATCCTGTGTTTGTGTTGCAGGGGCATCCTCAGGGGACTCAATTCCCTGAGTAGCCGTTTTGGTTTCTTTTTGGTGGGTTTGGTGGGGACTTTGGATTTGGAGGTGGTGGCTGTGGGTTCCAGCTGCGTGGGTTTTCGCAGCTTGGCAGCCATTTTTAGTGTCCGATCAGAGTTGTGCCGGAGTATACTTCCGGCAGAACAGCCGAGCAGGGACTCCCAAGCCAACAAGTCCCTCAGCATTAAGCTGGTCTGTAATAATGGCCATTATGAACCGTGGATAAAGTATCCAACGGTTGGCAGTTTGTTTTTGAGCCATATCTTTGAGCTCTGAAAATATTAACTCTGAAAAGTTTAGTGGTTGTTGCTCAAGGATAGAATACATTACCTGCTGCCATTTGGTGGACATTTGATCCCAAGACGACGTCTTAGGGGCCAAACATACATTTACCATGTGAAAAATCAGGCGCTCAGCGTCATTAAAGTGTTTCTTCATGATGGTGGTGGCACTGAGATCGCCTTGATATCCATGTTGAGCAAAGGATAGATCGATGGTGCCCTTCGGATATCCAGCAGGAGAAGTAGCATCATTCAGTTGAAGAATTTTGCGGATTGTTGCAGGAGTAATGACTACTTCTTTGTTGTTGACGACTGACCGGAGGGATGGTGTGTTGCTCTCCTCAGTAGTAACAGTAACGTTCATCCAAAATTGGTTCAAGGATTCGGCATGTAGACGGGGTTCAGAACAAATGCCTTGTTGTATTGGGACTGAACCATAAGATCGATAGCAGTATCGAACTTAGTCCAGATCGGCGATTTAGTGAGGTAGGCAACACAGTTGTGTCGCGGTTTTAATTTGCATAGACGCCATGGAGAAGAGGGAAGTTTTGGAGAGGAACGTTAGGTTTGAAGAAGATGAAGCATGGAGAGCTAAGGTTAGGGGTATCTATAGGGTCGGGTAAGGAAACGACTGAAGGATGTGGTGTTCGTCATCAGTAGTTTTAAACGACCGTTGACATGGTATTATCCTTTCAGACGTTGAAACAGCTGAAGTCGTGGTGTTAGGCATCAGTAATTTAGAAAACTACTGAAGACCGTGGTTTTGACTTCAGATGATTGAAAGAACTGAGGACTTGGTGTGTGTCATCAGTAGTTATGAAACTACTGAAGACCGTGGTTTTGTCATCAGTTGTTGTAAACAACTGAAGACTAGGGATTAGTCATCAGTAGTTATAAAACTACTGAAGAGGTTTTGCTTCAGTTGTTTAAAATGAAACAGCATTGCACAAACGACTGAAGAGAAAGTTCTTTTCAGCTGTTTTCATCAATTCTTAGCTTTTCAGCTGTTTCAATCTGTCCTTAACACATTCATCAGTCTTTTTGGCTGATTTCAGTTGTTTCATAGGACATCAGTACTTATCTATTTTTTTTATTATTGCAGTAGTTGTAACTGCTTCAGTAGTTTAGAACAGATGAAGTACTTCAGTACTTGTGAGACATTTAGCCTTCAGTAGTTATAAAAACTACTGAGGATAAAAGAACTCATCAGTACTTATATGTGACGTTGGTACTTATGATCATCAGTATGAATTACTAAGATCATCAGTAGTTGTCACTTATTCTAGTTGCAGCATACCAAGCCTAACACCAGGTTTTGGAAAGTTGAACTATCCAAAGGCTTAGTAAAAATTTCTGCAAGCTCATCAGCACTAGGCACAAACTTAGGATCAATCAGACCTTTTTCAAAACAATCCCTTATAAAATGATGTCTGATCTCTATATGTTTGTCCTAGAGTGCTGGACTTGATTTCTGACAATACAAAGCTGAAGCACTATCCATTAACAATGGAGTCTTAGTCTCTGTAATGCCATAATCCAAAAGTTGGTTTTGAAGCCAGAGTACCTGAGATGTACAACTTGCAGCAGCAATGTACTCTGCTTCAGCAGTTGATGTAGCAACTGAGGTCTGTTTCTTGCTCTGCCAAGAAATCAGCAGTTGCCTAGGAATTGACATCCACCAGAAGTTGATTTCCTGGTCAACTTACACCCTGCATAGTCACTGTCAGAAAAGCAACTAATTTACCAGAATGTCCGGTAGAGTACCATAAACCTAGAGATGGAGTGCCTTGCAGATATCCAAAGATCCTCTTGACTGCAATCAGATGAGACTCTTTAGGTGCAGCTGAAATCTAGCACAAACACATGTAGCAAACATAATATCTGGTCTAGAAGCTGTTAAATACATCAAGGACCCAATCATACATCTGTAAAGTGTTTCATCAACCACTTTACTTTTCTGATCTGAGTCCAGTTGTGTGGTGCTGCTCATGGGAGTAGAACAAGGCTTACAGTTTTGTAAATCAAACTTTTGCAAAAGATCTTTTGTATATTTGGACTGATGATAAAAAATCCATCAGCCTTTTGTTTGATTTGCAACCCCAGAAAGAACTGTAATTCTCCCATGGCACTCATTTCAAACTTCTGTTGCATCAACTTTGTAAGGCAATCACCACTTTGGATCAGAAGATGCAAAAATGATATCATCTACATAATTTGAACAAGTAGAATATGCTGCCCACGTTCTTAATGAATAAAGTCTTGTCTATGGAGCCTCGAGTGAAATTGTTTCCCAGAAAAAGTTTTGATAATTCTCATACCATGCTCTGTGAGCTTGTTTTTAACCCATAAAGAGCTTTATCAAGCTTATATACCCAATTAGGATGTTGTATTGTCTAAAGCCTGGATGTTGACATACATAAACCTCTTCTTTACTTTTCCATACAAAATGCACTTTTGACATCCATTTGAAAAACTTTAAAGGTTTTGGTAAGCAAGCATAATCTAAAACAATCGAATTGCTTCCAGTCTGGCTACAGGGGCAAAGGGTTCATCTAATCAATACCTCTTCTTTGGCAACCCTGAACACCAGTCTGGCCTTGTTCTTAACCATAACCCATTTTCATCAGTTTTTTTTTTGGTCCCGAAACACCCATTTATGTCTATGCACACTACTGGAGGTAGAGGAACCAGTTCCCCACCTTGCCGTGTTTCTTGAACTGAAGAAGCTCAAGCTGCTGGGCACAACCCTCCATTGTCCTTTAAAGCAATGTGATAATTCTTTGGCTCTTGCTTGAACTGATGAGAGGAGCATAAAGTCAAGATTTTACATTGACGCTTGTTGATACTCCGCATTGATATCACCAATGAATTTGAGACATAGGGTGATTCTCAGATCTTGATACACAATGAGATCAGTGGATGTTTTTAGCCGGTTCAGCAGCACCATATGTGTTATGGGTTATCATTTCCTTGAACCAATCAGTGGATGGTAATTCAAAGGTGTTGGACCAAAAGAACCAATGAGCCTGAAGAGAGAAACCTCTAAGTCCCACAAGACATCACAACAGCTGAAGAAGACCTGATCAGCTGTTCTACAAAGTCTGAAGAATACAACTGCTGAAGTACGTCTGAAGTACTGAAGACAAAGACTGAGACAACAGCTGAAGATCTAAAGTCTGAAGACTTCAACAAGTACTGAAGACAAAGACTGAAGATCAACAGCTGAAAGACAAAGTCTGATGTTCAAGTACTGAAGACATCAGCTGATGTTAACAGCTGATGACAACAGCTGAAGAGGGCTTCTTCAGTTGTTGTGATGGTTTTTCTTCTTCAGTAGTTTTCTTTTTCTTTTCAGTAGTTTGTTTATTTTTCTTTTCAGTACTTGTAAACAACTGAAGAGGTTGTTCTTCAGTTGTTGTAGTTCAGTAGTTTTATGTTTTTCAGTAGTTGTAAATGAGATGTTTAACACTTAGGAACATTTGTAAGAAGATGTCAGTTGTTGACATCTTCAGTAGTTGTTAAACATCAGTAGTTATAAAACGGTTACATGTCACTTTCAGGTGACATCAGTCTACGTCATTCTTTCCTTTATAAGGAAGATGACTCACCTGTAATCGTGCCTTTGAGGCCGACAATCTTAATGCAATATTCCTTTTGTCGGATATTTCTCTCTCTATAACAAAATTCTTTTATCGTTTTATATCAATTGTTCTTGTTTGAATTTGTCTAATTCTGAGCTATTCCGCTGCTATATCTGTTCAATCGATTAAACCAAGGGCTGAGATCCTAACAAATGGTATCAGAGCAGGTTAATCATTGATCGATCTAACAATTGATCATTGAAACTGTTCAATCGCTCTAAGTTTAATCGAATTAGCAAATTCGCAAGGATCTGTTATAGAGATTGAGAGTGTATCGCTTCTGGCCGTTTTATTTGAGGTTCTGTGTGGTTTTGAGCTAAATTTATTGTGATTTTACTTGAATCTGTCTGATTTTCACAATGACTACTTCTTCTAATGATCCTTTCAATACTGGATCCTCTACCAAGCCTCCGATCTTGGTGAGGAATGAGTATAACATTTGGCAGAGAAGATTGCTCCATCACCTGTCTGTCAATAGCTCAGGTTGTTGGACATCTGTGGTACATGGACCACATAAGCCAATGGTGAATGATCCGGAAACAAACCAGTTGGTTCCAAGAAGAAGGAGCAATACTCCGATGAGGACAAGAAGTTGTTTGAAATCGATGCAAAAGCCCATGGAATTTTGGCTATGGCTATTCCTAATGAGATTTACTCTGGGCTTCTGCATTGTGAGTCTGCTCATGACCTCTGGAATGCCATCAAAGAACAATTTGGTGGTACTGATGAGGTTTTAGCAAACAACAGGGAAATCCTCGCCCAACAATATGAGACTTTCTCTCATAGAAAGGGTGAGACTCTGACTCAACAATTTGAGCGGTTTTCATGTTTAATCTCTGAATTGAAAATGGTTAAACATGAATATACCAGGAGTCAGATGAACCATAGATTTTTAAGATCACTGCCTGAGAGATGGAACACATATACCATTGTTCTACGCTCAAATGCTGATGTTGATCGCCTATCTCTCACCCAACTTCATGGGAAACTGCTTACATTCGAGAGAGAGATAGAGCAGAAAAGGAAATTGGTTTCATCTGGCAAGCTCACTGAGGATTTTGTCCAAGGGAACACTGCCCTGATTGGACATCAAGAGTCAGAATATGCGTCATCTGAAAGCCAGTATGATGAGCATATTGATTTCTCTACAAACACTTCTGAGCCTGCCTTTGTGAGTGTTGATAGTTATTCTGCTGGTAGTAATAGTGACAATCTATGTTTCATCATGGATGATCTCAAGGGGATTGCTGATGATGACTTAGAAGAGATGGATATTTTGAGCCAAATGGCCTTGATAAATATCAGATCTCAGAAGTTCTACAAAAGAACTGGAAGGAAATTCCCAGGACTCTCTGGCAAAACCAAAGTTGGTTTTGACAAGAGTAAGTTGAAGTGCCATAAATGCCACAGGCTTGGGCACTTTGCAAGAGAATGTAGATCATCTGGATCTAACTCTCCTGCACCCTTTGTGACTTTCCCTGGCAATAGTCAACAAAACAGAGGGCAACAACCTGTCAATTCTGGTTATCATCATCAACCACAATCTCCTGCATATTTTGTTCCACAGGGGCCAATGCCATATCCATACCCCTGCTATTACATGCCACAACCAGGCCAGGTTCAAGCACCCACTGCTCAGCAACCACATGCACTCCCTGAGCCTCAACCATCCCAATCTCATCAACCTAATCAACTTCAACAACAGCTTCTTCACACCAGGAGTTGTTGACTGGAGCAGTTTACCAGATGATGTGTCTGGTAATGAACAACTGTTCTCAGGTGCTGGTCAACATGGTGGTGAGCATCCTTTTGGAAATCTAGCTCTCATGGCTTTGGAATCCTCTGATGGATCATCCTCAAATACCTCTTCAACACAGGTATCACAGGTATCCTCTGAGGCTAAGGCCAAATTATGTTCTGAAACTTGCATAGCAGCATTTGCCTCTATTAGAGAAGCAAATGTGGCTTTAATCAATAAAAATGTAGAGCTAGAACAAACAATTTCCAAAAATAAAGCTGAGTTTGAGTCTGTGCTAAAGAGAAAACTGATGAGATTTACAAATTAAAATGCCAAATTCTGATGATAAGGCTAGGGAGGATGTACTCTTAGAGAAGTACAAAGACCTCAAAGATACTCTTGCTGTCACCCAGGTAGAGTGTGATCGATGGGTACAATCTTGCAAGGGCTTTGAAATGCTTCTTAGTAAGCAAACTGCTTCCAATGTGAAGTTTGGAATTGGTTATAATCACACTGCTCCTCCTACAGTTTTTGCTTCAAGAGCAGGCGGAATCTGATGGAGAAAGTAATGACCAATCCACCTCATCATGTGATTCACTACTTGATAAAGCACCATCAGTAGTTGAAGTCAGTAGTAATCCCTCTGTGAACCTATCAGCTGATATTGATGGTTCAACTGCTGACACTCACATGATCAATGAGTTGATCAACCCAAGTGTTATCCCTAGAAGTACTGAGGGTACTGGAGAGCAGGGGATAACATCTGGAGTTCAAATCCTAATGACTGACAGCACAAGAGAGAGAAAACTGTCAGTAGAAGGATTTGAAGCCTACTAAGGAAGTTGACAAGAAGGCAAAAAGTGCTTCTAAACTGCTGAAGAGCAAGTCTTCAGTAGTTTCATCTTCTTTAGTTGATGATCAACAGAAGATGAAGAAGAAACCATGTGAAATATGTGGTCTATTCAATCATCTCACAGATGATTGTTGGTACAAAAAGGGATCCAAACTCAAACAAAAAGAGAAAATTAAAGAAAATTTGGCTAAAATGAAAACTGAGTTTGAGTCCAAGTTTGTACCAGCAGCATCAAATCCTGTTACTCCTATGACCAAAAGAAATCTAAAAAAGGAGTGCAACAGGCAATAGCTGAGGTTGCTCAAAAGAAGATGGTGCAACACAAGAACTCATCATCAAACACCAATACCAATGTGTCTGAAGAGCTGAAAGCTCTCTCCCAGAATCAGACACAGCTGGTAATGATGGTTCAACATCTGTTGGGAAGAGTTAACCAACTTGATGGCCCTGTGTTGAAACCCCAGAAAAGGAGATCCAAGCCGAAGGATTCCTCTTCTACACCATCTCCTTCACCTCAAGCTATTGTGTCCAATAAACCTGTTAGTTTACCATCTGTTGATGAGACCAGGCCCAAAACCAAAAAGGTTTGGGTCTCCAAAACTAACTGATTGTTTATTTATGCAGGTTTCTTCAACATGCCAAAGTAGCATCTGGTATGTAGACAGTGGGGATCTATGCATATGACTGGGAACAACTCACTTCTTAATGACTACTCTCCAGGAAGGAAGGGATTTGTTTCCTTTGGCAATGATGCAAGAGGTTACATCATCGGGAAGGCTTTGTTTCCAATGGGAAATAAAGTTTGATGATGTCAACCATGTGGAAAATCTCAAGTATAATCTTTTGAGTGTCAGTCAATTGTGTGACAAAGGCCATGTTGCCCTTTTCACAAGCCAGAACTGCAGGATTCTGTCATCCAAAGTTCTGAGTTTGATTGACAAGGTATTGGATGCTCACACTCTCCTGAAGGCCAACAGGACAGGAAGAGTGTATGCCTTAGATCTTTCCAAGAAAATTGATCTCAAAGGCCATCCTTGCCTATTTTCCAAGGCCTCTCCTCAAGAATCTAATCTATGGCATAGAAGGCTGGGACATGTTAATTTCAAGAACATGAATCAGCTGATACACCATAGTTTAGTAAGGGGAATGCCTATGAAGGAGTTCAAGTGTGAAAACAACTGCACTGCTTGTTTGAAAGGAAAACAGCACAAGGTTTCATTTCCACCTATTGAAGAACCAAGTCCACTGCCTGCTTACAACTTCTTCACATGGATCTCTTTGGTCCTGTGAGAGTGATGAGCATGGCACAGAAAAATACTGTCTGGTAATTGTGGATGATTACTCCAGATTTGTATGGACTTTCTTTCTACATTCAAAGGATGAAGCTGCACAGAAGATCATAAACTTTGTGTTGTATGCTGAGAAGCAGTATTCCCTCTCAGTCAAGTGTATTAGAAGTGATAATGGAACAGAATTCAGGAACAATACACTTGATGAATTCTACCTTTCCAAGGGAATAAAGAGACAGTTTAGTATTCCAAGAACTCCTGAACAGAATGGAGTTGTGGAGAGAAAGAACAGGACCCTCATTGAAGCTGCAAGGTCTATGTTGGCTGATTCTGGACTGCCATTGACCTTTTGGGCTGAAGCTGTCAACACAGCATGCTATGTGCAGAATAGAGTGCTAATAAATCAGAGGTTGATGAAGACTCCATATGAAGTTCTACATCATTTGGCCCCTCTCATTTCATTTTTAGAGCATTTGGGTGTCCCTGTTTCATTCTCAACACAAAGGATCAGCTCCAGAAATTTGATCCTAAGGTGGATGCAGGGTACTTTGTTGGTTATTCATCAACTTGCAAGGCATACAGAGTCTTCAACTGCAGAACAAAGATGGTTGAAGAGACTTTACATGTCAAGTTCAATGAATCTCCAAAGGACAAGATTCCACAAAGCCCTGTGGAGCTCTTTGATTTGGACATACTGCAATATGTTCCTTATCAATCTCCTGCTGTTGCTCCTGTCAACAGTTCACCACCTGGTGTTACTACTGAAGATGATGATGATAGTAGTAATCACCTCTTCAGGTTTAGTGATCAACTGCCTGAGTCCTCTAAACCTGATGCTCCTGTAGCTCCAGCCGCACCATCCACAACAAATGCTGATGAGATTTCTGCATCCTCAACTTCATTTGAGTTGCCACCATCTTCATGGTTTCAAGAATCTGCATCAACATCTGCTGCTGCTGAAGACCCTACAAACACTTGCACAGATTTGATTGTTTACCAAGAGCTGAAAAATCACCCAATATCTCAAATCCTTGGTGATATCAATGCTGGTGTCTCAACCAGAAGCCAGTTGTCCAATTTCTGCTTCTATGCTCTCTTCATCAGTCAGCTAGAGCCGAAGAACTATCATGTTGCTTTGAGGGACAATGGATGGGTTGAAGCCATGCAGCTTGAGCTTCTTCAGTTCAAGAAACAGCAAGTGTGGGAGCTTGTTCCTCTACCCCCAGGTAAGTGTGCAATAGGCACTAAATGGGTGTTTAGGAATAAAACTGATGAAAATGGGCTAATTGTTAAGAACAAGGCCAGACTGGTTGTGCAGGGTTTTGCACAAGAAGAAGGTATTGATTATGATGAAACCTTTGCCCCTGTAGCCAGACTGGAGGCAATTAGATTGTTTTTAGCCTATGCTGCACTCCACAATCTTAAAGTTTTCCAAATGGATGTCAAAAGTGCTTTTCTATATGGTACAATAAAAGAAGAAGTTTATGTGTGTCAACCACCAGGCTTTGAGGATAATAAGCACCCAGAATGGGTATATAAGCTTGATAAAGCTCTTTATGGGTTGAAACAAGCACCTAGAGCTTGGTATGAGACCTTATCAAACTTTCTTCTACAGAATAATTTCACTAGAGGCTCCATAGATAAAACTTTATTTATTAAGAAGGTGGATCAGCATAAGCTACTTGTTCAAATTTATGTTGATGATATTATATTTGCATCCTCTGATCCCCAATTGTGTGAGGATTTCCAAACCTTAATGCAACAGAAGTTTGAAATGAGTGCAATGGGAGAATTACAGTTCTTTCTAGGTTTGCAAATCAAACAAAAAGCTGATGGAATTTTCATTCATCAGTCTAAATACACAAAAGATCTTTTGAATAAGTTTGATTTACAAAACTGTAAATCTTGTTCTACTCCCATGTGCAACACCACACAATTGGATGTTGATCAGAAAGGTAAAGGTGTTGATGAAACCCTTTACAGATGTATGATTGGTTCCTTGATGTATTTAACAGCTTCTAGACCAGATATTATGTTTGCTACATGTGTTTGTGCTAGATTTCAGGCTGCACCTAAGGAGTCTCATCTGATTGCAGTCAAGAGGATCTTTAGATATCTGCAAGGCACACAATCTCTAGGCTTATGGTATTCCACTGGACATTCTTGCAAATTAGTTGCTTTCTCTGATAGTGACTATGCAGGATGTAAGTTGACCAGGAAATCAACTTCTGGTGGATGCCAATTCCTAGGCAACTGTTTGATTTCTTGGCAGAGTAAGAAACAAACATCTGTTGCTACATCCACTGCTGAAGCCGAGTACATTGCTGCTGCAAGTTGTACATCCCAAATACTCTGGCTTCAGAATCAACTTTTGGATTATGGCATTACAGAGACTAAGACTCCATTATTAATGGATAGTGCTTCAGCTCTTTGCATTGTCAAAAATCCTGTCCAGCACTCTAGGACCAAACATATAGAAATTAGACATCATTTTATAAGAGATTGTTTTGAAAAGGGTCTAATTAATCCTATGTTTGTGCCTAGTGCTGATGAGCTTGCAGACATTTTTACTAAGCCTTTGGATAGTTCAACTTTCCACAACCTGGTGTTAAGGCTTGGTATGCTGCAGCTAGAATAAGTGACAACTACTGATGATCTCAGTAATTACTGATGATCATTGGTAACCATGTCACATATAAGTACTGATGAGTTATTTTACCCTCAGTAGTTTTTATAACTACTGAAGGCTAAATGCTTTAAGTACTGTACTTTCTGTTCTACACTACTGATGTAGTTACAACTACTGAAATCAGTAGAAACAGATAAGTACTGATGTCCTATGAAACAACTGAAAACAGCTAAAAGCTGATGAGTAAGTGTTGAGGACAGTATGAAACAGCTGAAAGGCTATGATTGACGACAACTACTGATGAGTACTCTCTCTTCAGTAGTTCACAACTGCTGTTTCTTTATAAACAACTGAAGCAATACCATCTTCAGTAGTTTCACAACTACTGATGACTAACACCAAGTCTTCAGTTGTTTACAACAACTGATGGCAAACCACGGTCTTCAGTAGTTTCACAACTACTGGACTAACACCAAGTCTTCAGTTGTTTACAACACTGATGGCAAAACACGGTCTTCAGTAGTTCACAACTACTGATTAATACCAAGTCCTCAGTTGTTTCATCTGAAGTCCAACTTGTCTTCAGTAGTTTTTAAACTACTGATGCCTAAATCAGAGACTTCAGTTGTTTCAACGTCTGATAGTAAACACCATGTCTTCAGTTGTTTTATAACTGCTGACCACACCAATACCATCAGTCGTTTCAAACGTCTGAAAGTTAATACCACGTCATCAGTAGCTTCAAATACTGATGACTAACACCAAAACCTTCAGTCGTTTCATAACCCGTACCCTATATATACCTGATCCCTCTTTCAGAGTTTTTCATTCTTTCACGACCTAACTTTTCAAAAGCTCTGAAAACCTTTCACCTTCATTAATGGCGACCATGCAACTCAAACCTCGACACAACTGTGTCGCGTACCTTACAAAATCGCCCTTCTGGACCAAATTTGAAAATGCTATAGATCTATGGTCCAATCCCCACTAAAAACGGCTTTCCTTTTAAATCCAATCATTTATGCCGATTCGCTACGTCAGTTCTGGATGAATGCGACCGTTAATGGAGAATCTATCCTTTCATCTATCAACTCGCATAAGGTGGTCATCTCTACTGCTACCATCCGCCAATATTACTGTTAGATGATGCTGCCTACCCTGTTGGATATCCTAAGCGCCAACTTGATCTTTCCTTTGGACAACATGGATATCAGGGTGATCTTAGTGCTTCAACAATCCTGAAGAAACATTTTCCAGATGCTGAACGATTATTATTTCATATGGTAAATGTTTGCCTGGCTCCGAAGACTTCCTCTTGGGATCAACTGTCTTCCAGATGGCAACAGGTATTGTTCTCTATCCTTGAACAAGAACCACTAAACTTTTCTGAAATAATTTTTCTTGAACTCAAGGATATGGCCACAAAACCACTTTCTAACCGTTGGATACTATATCCTCGGTTTATAATGGCCATAATAGAGAATCAGCTTTCTGCTGAGGGACTAGTTGGTCTGGGAGTCCCTGCTTTGGCTGTATTGCCGGAGGTATACTCCCGACACAACACTGACCAAACTCTCAAACAGGCTGCCAAGCTGCGCAAACCCACGCAGCTGGAACCCACAGCCTCCACCTCCAAATCCAAAGTCCCCTCCAAACCCACAAAGAAGAAGCCTAAGAAAGCTACTCAGGGAATTGAGTCCCCTGTGGATGCTCCTGCTGCACCAACGCAGGTTATCTCTGCTGGAAATAACCCCCCAGTAGAGACTGTGACTCCACCAACTGAAGCCGCTCAGGTTTCCTCTCAAAAGGAACCTGAAGCAACCACTCAAAGGAAGCCACAATGCTGGATCCTCCTCACTTGAGGGATTACCATTGAAGAGCACCACCTGTCCCGGGTGCACACTGCTTCCACACCCTCTCCTGATGCAACCGCCCCTCAAAGCCCTACTATCATTGTTGCAAAAGTGCTGACGCAGTTGCATTCCTCACCCCCCACCCAGACACCAATTACTACTGGGATAACCTCAACACCTGAGGGGGAGGATCACAATGCTTCTGTCAACCCACAGCACAGGGGTTATCATGTTCCATCTTCTAGTGTAGATAAGGAGGTGCGAACTTCTGGTGAGGCTGCCACTGCTCCTGACTCAGCAAATGACCAGGATGCAGTTGGTAACATCTCTAAGTCCTCACCAGTGGCAACAGCTGATGAAGGACATAGTCCTGAGGCTGGAAGTCCCCAGAACCGAGAACAAGGGGCACATGCTACAATTGATCTACACTCAAGGCATGTTCATTCTGACTTTGTCAGGAGGTCAGGTGATTCAGTCACAACTGATGATGACCTGAGCTTCTTCTATGATGTAGTTGCTCAAAACACCATTCTAGAGGATGAGGTTAGCAGACTCAAAGAGCTGCTGGCCAAGATGTCTCAGGATGCAAGTCCATCTGCCACCACAATACACCCACAGATGGCACCTTCTTCTGAAGGTCCCCTACACACTGAGCCAGTATATACTTCCAAGCCACCAGCCTCTGCTTTCGGCACTGATTCTCAGGAACAGAACCACCCTGATCAATCAGTTGCTACCCTTCAAAATTCCCTACCTCTCATCACTCCCATGATCACAGATATAGTGATCAAAGCCATTGATGAGAGGCTTCCTACAATAATACAACCCTTGGTGGAGGAGTTGGTGACTAAATCTCTTTCTACTGCTCAAACCCTTGCACCCAATGCAACCAAAAAGGGGGAGAGTCAGTTAGTTAAAGGAAAAAGGAAGAGGATAGATGGGGAGAAGGCGAAAGAATCTGAGGTTGTAAATGAGAAGGAGAAGAGAGTGTGAAGGGAGCTGAAGTGAATGAAAGTCAAAAAGACTTTCATGTCACATATCAAAAGAGAAAGGAGAGTCTGAGAAGGAGAAGGAGCTGAAGGATATGGTGAAAGAAGCTGACGCCAACCATAACCGTTCAATGGATAAAATCATTGAGCAGTTGTATAGGCAGGGTTTTGACATCAAACAACTAGACTCCGAGATCAGAAGGATGGAAACAGAGGAGATCAATTCCAGATGGGCTAGCTATGATGCCTTAGAAAGAGAAAGGCTGGAGATAATGATCAGATTTATAGCTAAATACTTGGGAAGATCTCTAATGGAAATAAGGGCCTGGACCAGGGACAACATCTTGGCAATAACCACCAAGATTTGTTCGTCTGAAGAATACTCCAAAGGTCTAGTGATTGAGGTATTGAATGAAGCTGGGGTTGGGAATCGAAAAGAACTGACAAAATTTACCAAAGCCTCCCTTACAGCCAAAATGCTAAAACTCTGAAAAGCCTCAATCCTCAAAATCACTATCTCCACAACCCACTAAAACAACTCCTTTACCCTCTAAACCAACCATCCAACCCACAAAACCAAATCCTTTACCTCAAAACCCATTGCCAGTGATGTACCTAGCCAAAAGAAAAGAAAGGTACTGAGGCCTGATGAAGATGAAGAGGAGGATGAAGACAGACTGCCACTCTCTGCAGTCATTACTTTGCCTAAGGCTAAACCAATGTCCATCACTCCTGCTTCTCAAATGCATGATGTAATGATAAAGATTGAAGAGGAACAGATGCAAAAACATGAGGAAATGCTGAAAAGCATTGACAAAGCATATGCTACATCCTCTTCAATGATCAGCATGAAGAAAGAAGTATTAAGATTGTACACCCTTGCTAATACCTTTCAATACCAAAGGGAAAGAGTAAGGATATGGCCTGATCCTAGGGTGGCACACCGGATTGTCAAGAAAGAAATTCCTTCAAGATACAAGGGCCAAGTGAAGAGAGTTGTCGACGAAGACATCACTGTGGTGCTTGTAGTGTCCCCTTGGGAAATTGTTGAAGAGTTCAAGAAAGCCTATGAAGCCAAACACCACCTCAAAAGATGTTAGAGAACAAAATTATAAAGAAGGATTGGTTTACAAACGACTTGAAAACTTCAAACAAGAAGAGCTCAACCTGCTCTTAGAAGGAACTCATCCAGATGAGTTTGCTTATAGACAAATAACCACGGTTGAGCTCAAGAATGGAAAACAGGCCAAGTACATATCTGAAGTGTATGGCCGAGAAGGATTATTTGATGGTGTGCCCGAGGTGCTGACAATGGATGAGCAAATCATGTTTTTAAGGGCTTACACCAGGAATCATATAGGCTGATACACGGAAGTAGATCTCATGGTTGGGGCAACAGCTCGGTGTCCAAGTCCCCAATACAGAGCTCCCACCATATCATGCCAAACAGATCATCAGAGACTTCTTCCCAGGCCGGTGCTGAAAAGGGTCACTTCTCATCTGATCAAGAGGAAAGACCAATCATATCTGCCAAAATAAGTGGGCATCAATAACTTAGAGGTTTTGGCTGCATTGGTTCAGGGGTTTGTTGGACCAAAAGAACCAATGAGCCTGATCAGAGAAACTCTAAGTCCCACAAGACATCACAACAGCTGAAGAAGACCTGATCAGCTGTTCTACAAAGTCTGAAGAATACAACTGCTGAAGTACGTCTGACGAACGTACTGAAGACAAAGACTGAGACAACAGCTGAAGATCTAAAGTCTGAAGACTTCAACAAGTACTGAAGACAAAGACTGAAGATCAACAGCTGAAAGACAAAGTCTGATGTTCAAGTACTGAAGACATCAGCTGATGTTAACAGCTGATGACAACAGCTGAAGAGGGCTTCTTCAGTTGTTGTGATGGTTTTTCTTCTTCAGTAGTTTTCTTTTTCTTTCAGTAGTTTGTTTATTTTTCTTTTCAGTACTTGTAAACAACTGAAGAGTTGTTCTTCAGTTGTTGTAGTTTCAGTAGTTTTATTTTTTCAGTAGTTGTAAATGAGATGTTTAACACTTAGGACATTTGTAAGAAGATGTCAGTTGTTGACATCTTCAGTAGTTGTTAAACATCAGTAGTTATAAAACGGTTACATGTCACTTTCAGGTGACATCAGTCTACGTCATTCTTTCCTTTATAAGGAAAGATGACTCACCTGTAATCGTGCCTTTGAGGCCGACAATCTTAATGCAATATTCCTTTTGTCGGATATTTCTCTCTCTATAACAAAATTCTTTTATCGTTTTATATCAATTGTTCTTGTTTGAATTTGTCTAATTCTGAGCTATTCCGCTGCTATATCTGTTCAATCGATTAAACCAAGGGCTGAGATCTAACAAAAGGAGTTGAATTCGAAGAACTCTCATCAAACAGTTGTTGTGGATGGTGCTACTTAACTGGCGCTACAGAACATCAGTTCTAGCTGAGTCAGGCAGCTTATCACTAAACCTGAAGAGGTGAGTTACTGCAATCATCATCACATCACAGTCCACAGGTGGTGAACTGTTTGACAGGAGCACACCAGGAGTTTGATAGGAACATATTGCAGTATGTCCAAATCAATAACTCCACAGGACTTTTGTGGAATCTGTCCTTTGGAGATTCATTAAACTTACATGTAGAGTTCTTCAACCATCTTTGTTCTCAGTTGAAGACTCTGTATGCTTGCAAGTAGATGAATACCAACAAAGTACCCTGCTCCACCTTAGATCAATTTATGGAGTTGATCAATTTGTGTTGAGAATGAAACAGGGACACCCAAATGCTTTGAAAATGAAATCAAAGGAGCCAAATGATGGAGAACTTCATATGGAGTCTTCATCAACCTCTGATTTACTAAAACTCTGTTTTGCACATAACAAGCTGTGTTGACAGCTTCAGCCCAAAAGGTCATGGCAAACCTGAGTCAGCCAGCATGGACCTTGCAGCTTCAATGAGGTCCTGTTCTTTCTCTCCCTACTCCATTTTGCTCGGAGTCCTTGGAATGCTAAACTGCCTTTTGATTCCCTTTGAAATAGAAGTCATCAGTGTATGATTTCTGAACTCAGTTCCATTATCACTCCTAATACACTTGACTGGAAGGGAATACTGCTTCTCAATGTACAGCACAAAGTGAATAATCTTCTGAGCAGTCTCATCCTTTGAATGTAGAAGAAAGTCCATACAAATCTGGAGTAATCATCCACAATTACCAGACAGTATTTCTTCTTTGCCATGCTCATTACTCTCACAGGACCAAATAGATCCATATGCAGTATTGCAAGCAGGCAGTGGACTTGGACACTTAATAGGAGGGAATGAGACTTTGTGCTGTTTTCCTTTTAAACAAGCAGTGCAGGTTTCATCACAGTGGAACTCTTCATTGGTAAGCCTCACTAAACTATTGTGGCTAAACTGATTCATGTTTTTGAGATTACATGACCAAGCCTCCTGTGCCACAGTTAGATTCTTGAGAAGAGGCTTTGGAAAATAGGCAAGGATTGCCTTTGAGATCTATCTTCTTAGAGAGATCTAAGGCATACACTCTTCCTGTCCTGTTGGCTTTCAGGAGAGTGTGATCATCCAACACCTTGTCAATCAAGTGCAAAACTTTGGATGACAGAATCCTACAGTTTTGACTGGTGAAAAGGGCAACATGGCCTTTATCACACATTTGACTGACACTCAAAGGTTGTACTTGAGATTTTCCACATGATTAACATCATCAAATTTGATTTCTCCATTGGAGACAAAGCCTTTCCGATGATGTAACCCCTAGCATCATTGCCAAAAGAGACAAATCCCTTCTTTCCTTGAGAGTAGTCATGAAGAAAGATGTTCCCAGTCATGTGCATAGATCCCCCACTGTCTACATACCAGATGCTACTTTGGCATGTTGAAGAACCCTGCAATAATAAACAATCAGTTAGTTTTAGAGACCCAAACCTTTTTGGTTTTGGGCCTGGTCTCATCAATAGATGGTAAACTAACAGTTTATTTGAAACAACAGCCTGAGAGGAAGAAGATGGTGTAGAAGAGGAGTCCTTTGGCTTGGACCTCCTTTTCTGTGGTTTCAACATAGGAGAATCTAGTTGGTTAACTCTACCCAACAGATGTTGTACCATCATCACCAGCTGTGTCTGATTTTGTGATAAAGCTTTCAGCTCATCAGACACATTGCTAGTGGAGTTAGATAAGGTCCTATGTTGCACCTTCTTCTTTTGAGCACCCTCAGCTGTCACCTGTTTAACCCCTTCCTTTTTGGATTTCTTTAAGGACTTAAGGGTTACAGGATTTGATGTTGCTGATACAAATGTGGTCTCAAACTCAGTTTTCATTTTTACCATTTTCTCATTAATTTCTTCCTTTTGTTTGAGTTTGGAACCTCTTTTGTACCAACAATCATCTGTAAGATGATTGAACAAACCACATACTTCACATGGTTTCTTCTTCATCTTAGGTTGATCATCAACTAAAGATGGTGAAGCAACAGAAGACTTGTTCTTCAATGCTTTGGAAGCATTGGTTGCTTTCTTGACTACCTCTTTAGTAGTCTTCAAACTCTTTCTACTGCCAGTTTTCTTCTCTTCAGTACTGACAGCAGTTGAAGTTTGAACTTCAGGTGTTAAATCCTGCTCTCTAGTCCTTTCAGGACCTTCAGGATTAACTCCTGAGTTGATCAACTCATTGATCATGTGAATGTCAGCATTTGAACCATCAACATCAGCTGATAGGTTCAAAGAGGGCTTGATGCTGACTGCTACTTCTGATTGTGCTGTATCAGAAGGTAGCACATGATGTGATGGATTGGTTATCACTCTCACCATCAGATTCTACCTCTGCTCTTGGGGTAAAATCTGTAGGTGGAGCAGTGTGATTGTAACCAATTCCAAACTTCACATTTGAAGCAGATTGCTTACTAAGAAGCATTTCAAAACCTTTGCATGATTGTACCCATCTATCACACTCGACCTGGGTAACTGCAAGGGTTTCTTTGAGATCTTTGTACTTCTCTAGAAGTACTTCTTCTCTAGCCTTATCATCAATTATTTGGCAATTCAGTTTATAAATCTCATCATTCTTATCTTTGAGCACAAACTCAAACTCAGCTTTGTTTTTGGAAATTATTTGTTCTAGCTCAATGTTCTTATTAATTAAAGCTACATTTGCTTCTCTAATGGAAGCAAATGCTGCTATGCATGGTTCAGAACATAATTGGCTTTTGCCTCAGAGGATACCTGTGATACCTGAGGTGTAGAGGCATTGGAAAATGAAGTATCAGCAGACTCCAAAGCCATAAGAGCTAGATTTCCAAAGGGACTGTCACCACCATGTTGACCAGCACCTGAGAACAGTTGATCATGACCAGACAAGTCATCTGGTAAACTGCTCCAGTCAACAACTCCTGGGGTGAAGAAGCTGTGTTGTTGAGATTGAGGTTGTTGATGAGATAGGGAAGGCTGAGGTTCTGGTAGTGCATGAGGTTGTGGTGTCATAGGAACTTGAACTTGATTTGACTGTGGCATGTAATAACAAGGTACTGATATGGCATTTGACCCTGAGGAACAAAATATGCCGGAGATTGTTGTTGAGGATGATGACTAGAGGTGACAGGATGTTGCCCTCTGTGTTGTTGACTATTGCCAGGAAAAGTCACAAAGGGTGCAGTAGAGTTAGATCCAGTTGATCTACACTCTCTTGCAAAGTGTCCAAGCCTTTGGCATTTGTGACACCTCAACTTGCTCTTGTCAAAACCAACTTTGGTTTTGCCAGAGAGTCCTGGGAATTTTCTTCCAGTTCTTTTATAGAACTTCTGAGATCTGATATTTATCAAGGCCATTTGGCTCAAAATATCCATCTCTTCTAAGTCATCATCAGCACCCCTTGAGATCATCCATAATGAAACATAGATTGTCATTATTACACCCAGTAAACTGACCATCAACACTCACAAATGCAGAATCAGAAGTGCTTGAAGAGAAATTAATATGCTCATCATACTGGCATTCAGATGAAGCATATTCTGACTCATGACCCACCAAGGCAGTGTTGCCTTGTATAAAGTCTTCAGTGAGCTTTCCAGATGAAGACAGCTTTCTCTTCTGTTCTATCTCTCTCTCAAAAGTGAGCAGTTTCCCATGGAGTTGGGTGAGAGATAGTTTGTCCAAACTTGCACTGGAGCGTAGGACAATAGTATATGTGTCCCATCTCTCAGGCAGTGATCTGAGAAATCTGTTATTCATCTGAATATTGGTGTATTCAAGTTTGACCATTTTTAGTTCAGAGATCAAACAAGAAAACCGCTCATATTGTTGAGTCAGTGTCTCACCCTTTCTATGAGAGAATGTCTCATATTGTTGGGCAAGAATTTCTCTATTATTTGCCAAGACCTCATCTGTTCCTCCAAATTGTTCTTTCAAAGCAATCCAGAGGTCATGGGCAGTTTCATGATGCATTAGCCCAGAATAGATTTCATTGGGCAATGCCATGGCCAGAATTCCATGGGCTTTTGCATCAATCTCAAGCAACTTCTTATCCTCATCTGAGTATTGCTCCCTCCTCTTCAGAACCATTTGATTGGTTTCCGGGTTATTCACCATAGGCTTGTGTGGACCATGTACCACTGATGTCCAACATCCTGCGCTGTTAACAGACAGGTGATGGAGCATACGTCTTGCCATATGTTATACTCATTCCTAACCAGCATAGGGGCTTGGTTGAGGAACCAGTATTGTGAGGATCATTGGAAGGAGTGGTCATTTTCAGTTCAAAAACAATTTAGTTCAAGTTTTTAAAAGTTTTAGACAGACCACAACAACTCAATGAGAACCAAGAAAAGATCTCAGGATGAATGAGCAGAAATACAGAAAATTCAATCTCTATAACCGTTTCTTGCAAAAACAAAAGCTAATTCAATCAAACTTAGATCTTGAATAGCAGTTTCAATGATCAATTGTTAGATCGATCAATGATTAACCTGCTCTGATACCATTTGACAGGATCAGTGATCACATTTGATGTATCAGAATACAAGCAGCGGAATACAAACTAGAATTAGACAAATTGTAGCAAGCATTGATATTTGTAAGCATTAAGATCGCATACGGTTATAGGGAGAGAATATAATTCTGATTTCTAGGAATGTTTATAGATGTAGAATATTTCTAATCAAATCAATCATTCATTCCCTTCTTCACTCATTCATCTCATAGATTACAATAGGTTGTCACTCCTTATATAGAGTGCAACAATCACTGCTGTTATCACGGAAAGTGACAACTGGCAGATCCAATACAAAATAACTAATTCTTAACAAACTACTGAAATGTTCACAACTACTGAGAACATATCAGCATGTTAAGTACAAAATATAAAACTACTGAAACTACAACGGAAGAACAAGCTCTTCAGTCGTTTTACAAAACTACTGAAACATAAAAATATAAAACTACTGATACACAACTACTGAAGAAGTACTCTTCAGCAGTTGTGACAAACTACTGAGGCTTCAGTACTTGATCTTCAGACTTTGACCTTCAGGTGTTTCATCAGCTGATGACTTCAGTAGATATCATCAGCTGATGTCTTCAGTCTTTGTCTTCAGACCTTGTACATCAGTTGTTGATCTTCAGCACTTGTAAACTCTTCAGCTGTTGTACTTCAGTACTTTGGTCTTTCAGCTTCAGCACTTGTGTTCTTCCGCTGTTGTACTTCAGCACTTTGGTTCTTCAGCTGTTGAGGTCTTCAGCACTTGATCTTCAGCTGTTGAAGTCTTCAGCACTTGTCAAACTACTAATGAGGCTTTCAGCAGTTGTTGTGATACCATGTGGGACTTAGAGGTTTTCTGATCTTGGCTCATTGGTTCTTTTGGTCCAACAAATTTCTTGATGCCACTAACCACAACATAGATGAGAACATCAATGATGTCACACACTACTTGGATCAAGTCTCTCTTGAAAAGTGTGTTGATGTGGTGGGAGAAACATCTATGCCAGATCTAAATTTCTCTAATTTAGATCTTTCTCAACAACTTGCTGTGATCCCTCAGCTTAGGATCCACAAGTCTCACCCCACCACAAACATCATTAGAGATGTTGTCTCTGGGGTAAGAACAAGAGGACAAACCCATGAAGCAAATGTTTGTCTTCACTCTTGTTTCCTATCCCAGATAGAGCCAAAGAAAGTTGATAAGGCTCTAAAGGATGGAAGTTAGGTTGAAGCTATGCAACAAGAGCTGCTTTAATTCAAAAGACAGAAAGTTTGGAACCTGTGTCCTCTTCCTTGTAGGAAGACTACCATTGGAACCAAATGGGTGTTTAGGAACAAGAAAGATGATAGAGGCATCATCATCAAGAACAAAGCTAGACTGGTTGTTCAAGGATAAACACACGAAGAAGGGATTGACTACACTGATGTCTTTGCTCCAGTAGCAAGATTGGAAGCTATTAAGATATTCCTGGCATTTGCTGCATCCAAGAACTTCAAGGTTTTTTAGCTTGATGTGAAGTGTGCCTTTTTGTATGGAGTGATTGATGAAGAAGTATATGTCAAACAGCCACCTAGTTTTGTAGACCCTGGTCATCCTGATTATGTCTGCAAGCTTGAAAAAGCTCTCTATGGGCTGCATTAGGCACCCAAGAAATGGTATGATACACTATCTGAGTATCTTTGTAAACATGGATACAGGAGAGGTACTATAGATGGAACTCTCTTCATCAAAGGACAGGGAAATGACATACTGCCAGTTCAAGTGTATGTGGATGACATCATCTTTGTTTCAACTAATCGAAAGCTTTGCAAAGACTTTGAGAAGATGATGAAAGACAGATTTGAAATGAGTGCCATGGGGGAACTCAATTTCTTTCTAGAAATTCAAGTGAAGCAAGTTGAAGATGGCATCTTCATAACCTAGTCAAAGTATGTTCAAGACATACTCAAGAGATTCAACATGACTGATTATAAGATTGGTCAGACACCCATAGCTAGAAACCATTCCCTTGGACCTGATCTTGAGGGCGAGTGTGTAGATGAGCACTTATACAGGGCTATGATTGGGTCTCTTATGTATCTTACTGCTAGCAGGCCTGATATCATGTTTGCTACATGCATCTGTGCAAGATATCAAGCTAATCCTAAGATGTCCCACCTTATCACTGTCAAGAAGATTCTAAGATACCTCAAAGGTGCATCAACACTTAGTTAATGGTATCCCAAGAATCCTGACTTCAATCTGTATGCCTATACAGATAGTGATTATGGTGGTTGCAACATGACTGCAAAGTCTACATCTGGGGGATGTCAGTTCCTTGGTGGAAGGGTTGTCTTATGGCAATGCAAGAAACAATCTTGTGTCTTTGCATCAACTGCTGAAGCAGAATACATTGTTGCTGCAAGCTACTGTGCTTAAGTGCTTTGGATTCAAAATCAGATGCTAGAGTATGGGTTAAACTTCAAGGAGACTCCCATTCACATAGACAACAATAGTGCTATCTTAATCATAGAGAACCCTGTGCAACACTCAAGGACAAAGCACATCAATATCAGGTATCATTTAATAAGAGATAACTATGAAAAAGGATTAATTAAACTAGTCAAAGTTAACATAGATGAACAATATGCTGATCTGTTTACAAAGGCTTTTGATGAACAGAGATTTAAATATCTTATATCAGCTATTGGGATGATTAACTTTGAGTAGGTTTTTCTTAAAACTAATTCTTATTATTTCTTAAAATATGTGTGTCCTAAGTTGTCTAGTTCATCACTTCCATAAGCTCATGTTTTCTTTCGATGAAAATTTCCTTTTGAAGACTTTCCTTAGATTTTTGAAAATTTCTAATAGTTCGGAAGTTATGCTTTTAACTTCGGAAGCAAATCATGCCTTCAAAATAAATAACTGTTTGAAAATTTTACCTACGGAAGAGTTCTCAGATCTATCTTCCGAAGCTTAAATACTTGTATCAGACAATTACTTATTTTCAACGACCATTTACATCCGAAGCAAAATTAACTCTCAGAAGCTTTGTTGTTTTACATACAAAGCACTCAAGTTTTAATTTCTCTTCTGAAGCAAAATTCTCAAAACTCTCAGGATACTCTTCCGAAGTTATTTTAGCTTCGAAGCTTTTTAATTAAAACTTCCGAAGATAATTAACCTTCGGAAGCTTTTTGACTTCTGAGAAAACTACTTTTTGAGCAAAAGTAAACTACTTTTTCAGAGGTGGGACCGACATCCGGATTTCAAAGTTTATCCTCTTTCATTAAACTTTATCTAAATGCCTCTCACATATAAACCCAACGGTTTCCCCCTCTTTCTATCACCTGTTCATCCTCCAAACCTAAAAGCCCAAATTTCTCTTTGAAATTTCTTTCTTCCTTCTTTCTTCATCTTTAAGCTACCTCACAATGGCTAACCTTGCTCACAGAAATGATCCCAACTTTACCATGCAACTACATAGGCAACACAATCAGGTTGCTTTGTTAAGCTCTGAGAAAGATCCTCATTTCTCAGAGGTTTGTCGTTTCTTAGCTTTATCAAACTACTTCACCTCCCTATCCATTGATCCTCCTCTCTATGAGGATCAGCTGCTTGAATTCTGGAAGACCTGCCAAGAGGTCATTATGGACGGGGAGAAGGCACTGTCTGCCACAGTGTAGGGGAGAAGAATCTTCATCACTCCGGCCATCATCAATAGGCATCTTCAGCTGGATGATGAAGAAGGTGAGGTGTTCTTCCCAAAGGAAGCTGTCAATCATTCCTTTGAGCAGATTGGATATGAGGGAGATTTCTCTGTAAAGAGCTTTAGGAAAGGGAAGGTCTCATCCATGTGGAGATTCCTACTCCATGTGTCATCCACAGCTTATCAAACAAGCATGGTGGATGGGACCAGATTCCTGAGGATCTCTCCTTCATAATCCATGGAATGGTTCAGGGGGTCAAATTTAGGTATTCTCAGATTGTTTATACAAATTTACTTACTAATTTAGATTCCTTAGAATATTACATGTTTCCTAGATATGTCCAGTACATTCTTAACTGTGAACTGGGCTCACAGTTGAGGGAAACAGGTAACATTCTTAAATTGGGACATATGAAGCCCGTCATCTTTAAAATACTTAGAAAGCCCACTGTTGGCTTCTCTAGGGTAGAACAGCCCTTGTCCTAAAAATGTTAGAGCTCATTGCTCAAGGTGACAACCTAGCAGCACAAGCTAGTGTTGAGCCCACACCTGCCACCTCCCAACCACACACGCATCCTCAAATCACCATCACTTACCAAAGAAAACCCAAACGAACCCCTGCTCAAGCTATTCAGTCTGTGGAGGCCCCCATATACTCACCCATATAGGAAGAAGTGGACATTGGAGCTCCCACTTCTCCTGAGGAGCAGACCACTCCCATCTCTCCAAGAATCAGTGCTGAGGTTCCTCATGCTCAGCCGGATGAGCTCATTAGCCCAACTGCCTTAAGCCATCACTCTGAGTCTCAACACTCAAGTGATCAACATTCAGGGGACAGTTACCATCCCCAACCTATAGATCTCAACCAGCCAATTCCCCACCTTGACTTCTATACTGATAAAGATCTAGGTTTCAGTGACTATAATGAGTCTCTCTTCTTTTCCCCTACTCAAAGAGAGATGAATGCTCCTGAGTCTCCTACATCTATCCCACATTAGTCACCTACAACTGAGGTGGACACTTTTGAACCTGTTCAGGATGTCCATATGGAAGTGACTCTCACTTCTGAAAGTGATTACATCATTAAGACCTCAACCATGGCAACTCAAACCACTGACATCTCAACTGAGATTGCCAGTGAGCAGAGGAAAACCAACAGCCAAGAACCAGAAGCTGGTGGTGAGAGAGTGGACTTTGGTCCAATCATCTTATCCCCCAATGAGTCTTCTGATGTAGATGAGGGGAATCGGAGACTAAAGGTGCACACACTGACTAAAACATGCACCTATTTAGTCTCAAAGGTCAGTCACCTTGAATCTCAGGTGACTACCTTACATAATAGGATCAATGATCAGCAACTTGAGATTTCATATCTTAAGGAAAAACTAGTTGGGAGACCCTTAAGAAGAGCTCAACCAGGAACACAAGAACCTGTGGATGTGATTGACCTATCATCCAGCTCACCTATGCAAGTGGGTGATGCTACCAAAAAGGAGGAGAAAGTTATTAAGCCATAGAACCTGGGAGTTCTTCAAAGATAGTGGACATTGAGGACTCACCATCCTCACTTGCAATTGTGCATTCTCAGCAACCTCCTCAAGTTCATATTGATGTGGACTGCACAGACTCCTTCATACAGAGTTTGTTTGAGGATGGGATACCAAGGGCTATGTCATCTTCACCATTTTTCAATCACATCATTGGGTGGAGATATGACAATATCAGGAAAGCCCTAATCATCATTAGAGTTCAAGGACAGCAAAGAGTCTTCAATTTTTATACTTTGAATTACTATGAAGGTCTGGATTTAGTCAACATGCACTTGTCAACCTAAGAAAATCAAGACAAGCTAACAGACTAGCTCAAAGAATCCAAGACAGGATCACTGCAGTGTTCAGCTTAAGAAGGAGACTTAGGCAATCAGGCAATGCCATCGGTCAACTGGATGTTGAGGCAGACCCTAAGATTAGTTTTATAGGGGAAACCTTGACTGAAGGCCCAATGGCAAAACCTGAGACCCCTGTCTCATCATCATCAACTGCTGCAGAGATCCACACTCCTATTGGGACACCTACTGGTGAAAGTGCTTCTCAACCTTTCTCTGGCCAGAGCTTAGATGCTGCAACAAGCAATGAAGGCCAAAGCTCTCTCCACCCTGAGTCACAAAGGTCTGTGAGTGACAAAGGGAAAAGAAAAATGACATTTGAGGACATTGAGGAGGAGAGAGAGAGAGAGAGAAGAAAAGGAGGCTGATGGGAGAAAGTTCCTCTGTTGAGACTTCAAGACTCATGGAGTCTGCTATCAGGGCTGCCTCCAGACCAAACTCAGAATGATGAGTTAAGGGCAGTGATGATAAATTACCCGCAAATAAGGAACTATGACATAGATAGTGTCATCTCTCCCCCCTTAGAAGAGTTAAATGAACTGGTTGATCTGGAAAGGTCAAAGGAGAAGAAGGAGACAGAAGATGCAGCGCTTCTACTACAAGTCAAAGAAGAGAGAAGAAGAAAAAGACTGTACAAGGATATGCCTACGCTCTCCCCAGTTCAAGAAAGTCCTGCACAAGAAGATGTGGTTCAACAAGAACCTCAGGTAGACAAAGAAGAAGAGAGGATCAAGATGATCAACTACCTGAGTGCCACAGGCTTCTATCAGGCAGATGCACTCCTTACCTTGTCCTATGACTATGTTGAGTTTGAGTACTTAAACAGCTTGAACTTGAGATAATTAAAGACCAAAAGACAACTAAGAAGATGCTAAGGGAAGAGGCTGCAAAATCAAGAGCTATCATCCAAAAGAGCATGAAGAAGTCTGCTCATAGGTAGAGGATGATGAGCTTCTTGAAGCTATATGGATTCTCCGGAAGGAGACTTGGCCCCATGTCTTTATCCACTATGGATGAGCATATCAGGGTGATCAAGTAAAAGATCAAAAGTGGAGAGCTTATTGACTTACACTCCACTCCAAGTCAAGCCCCACCTGAAGTGGAGGTTAAGGTTGAACAACCAGAGTCAACACAACCTGGACCTCCTACTGAAACTCAACAAGCTTCATCTTTTGATCCACAACAGGGTCAACCTCGCTCTCCATCTGAGCCCGAGAGAGAGGATGTCTCAACTGAGAAAGACAGTGAAGATAAATCTCGTACTGCAGGCCAGTCTTCTCAGTTAAAACTTGTTAAGAGAAAGAAGAGGATGGCTTCTAAACCAAAGCCAAAGAAGAAAAAGACTGCACCCTCTTCTAAACCCCAGGATGAGTCAGAACATCTTGAGGTTGTGCAGCCAGAGGATGCTACATAAACTCCAATTCAAATAGCTCCTCTAGCATCAGGAAGACCCATCTTGTCTTGGACATACACCACAAATCCCGAAAGATGGCATGTCATTAGAGATCAAGGCATTGAAGACATTTACACATGGCAAGATATGTGCAGTTGCCTCCACATGACCTCTTTGAATTAAGAAGACACTTTGATAGTCTGAAGGATCTTGATCACCTTATGAAGAAAGGATTGGTGATCATCAAATGAGGACTATTGACATCTGAAGCCTACTAAGTGTTTTGGTAGCATCAGCCTAGGGGGAGTTTGTAGAGATTAATGAAGAGGCTGATGCAACCTAAACATCCAATGTCTATCCTGCATGTTGCACAAGTACTATGAAGAAGAATGCTTAGGAAGTTTCACACATGCAACAGAAATATTCTAAGTGTGAAATCTTCCAAAGCCAAGACCAATATCTTCCGAAGCCAAATATGAAGTCTTCCGAAGCCTCAGAGACAAAGTCTTCCGAAACTTTAACTTATGAAGACAGATTTCTTCCAAAAACTTTTGACACATGTTTTATCTGGCCCTTGCGTAAGCACTTCTTAGTCTTCATGAACGATATGATGCCTATCACAACACCACTCTTCTTGCCCTTAACCGAAAGCATTTCTCCTCTACCATGGGAATACGAATTACCTTCTCATGACAAATCACCTCGGCCTGCTTCTGTGACAGCCAATCCATGCCTACAACCACATCTAAGCTTCCAAGAGTAACGGGCATAAGGTTAATGCCAAAGGTATGACCAACGAGTTCTATCTTGGAATTCTTAAGGATGTGCTTAATGGAGATATGTTTACCATTAGCCAATTCTACAACATACTTAGACTCCAATACAGAAGGCATATCCCTTAAGAGGCTACAAAACTTAGTAGAGATAAAACTCCTATCGGCTCTAGTGTCAAAAAGTACAAAAGCAGAACGACCATTAACAGGAAATTTACCAGTAACAGTAGTAGGATCGTTTAGAGCTTCACCTGAACCCATGACAAAGGCTCTCCCTTTGGCTCCACCATTATTGCCACCATTGTTGTGACCATTACCGATGTTGTTGTAATTTCCACCATTACAGTTACCATTCCCATTTCTTCTCAGTTGAGGACAGTTTTTCTTGAAATGCCCTTTCTTTCCACACTCAAAGCAACCCTTTGGTGTTTCATGGGGCTGCTAAGGCTGCTGAGGTTGTTGAGGCTGTTGAGGTTTCTTCATTAGTTCTCCACGACAATCCTTTGCCGCGTGTCCAACCTTCCCATAATGCTAGCATCGAAAACTATCACACCTACTAATGTGGTGGTAGTTGCACTGATTGCACCTTGGATTTTCCCCACGTATCCACTTGGTCCTTGAGATGATGAAGATGATTGGTTAAAGTTGCGATGGTTATCAAACCATCTGTGTTGATGATGCTGTTGTGGTTGGTGTTGCTGTGGTTGATTACTAGATGACGATCCCTTTCTAGCATTATTTTCCCACTTATGTTTTTTATCAGGCATGCTTACCACAGCGCCCCGCTTGGGTAACTCCCCTTGTTCCGTAGCTTGGTCAGTGAGCTTGTGAGCTAGTCGTATAGCTTGTTGGATGGTAGGGAGATTTGTAGCAGTCACTATTTCTACAACACCGAACCACATAAGTGGAGCTCAATTCACCGACTCGGCGGATCAACCATGCCAGGACAAAGTGTTGCTAGCTTATGAGACCTACTGGTGTAAGCCTCAATGTCAGATTCTTGTATCCTTAATTACGAGTTCTCAGCTTCTAGTTTTTAAACTTTATTACAAGGACTATATTCCTCCATTATAATTGCTTTGAACTCACCCTATGACAAAGCATTAGCCATCTCTTGGCCCTACATCTATACTTGAGAATTCCACCACGAGAGCACTACACCGTCAAGTGTTCCTTTGGTTCCTCCTCGGACTCCCTCCCCGGGGCCTACCGAGGCTGGAGCTAGTTTTACAGTTAATATATACGACCTATATCCTCGTGATATAAGGCCACTAAGCTGCAATATCCATATGAGGTTTGCAGGGTAGGGTATATAATATGGTGTCTCTAGTCAGGGTAGGGATTGTACATGGAACATTTTTTTCTTTTCTAGCATCCTAATCAGTGCACTACGATACTAGTCCTAATTGTTAGGATTAGCCATGTCCCGCTTAATTTTTGACTCATCCGAAAAGTACACATCAGATATAAATATGGGGGCCTAGAACCATAACTCATAGATGATGAAGGAAGAATAGGAACCTTAAGTTCCTTTCCTAGTGCGTGTCGAACAGGGGATGAAGACAATGAAGATGCCATATTGAAGTGTATTTGATGCATATGCCAATGAGTATACAGTAACAGGATAAGCAACGAGTAACTAACTAATTGTTTGTGGTTATAGACTAGTGTGTATACAACAAGTTCCCTATAACCAATGGCTCTGATACCAATCTGTCACACCCTCAAAATCCATGTTCAGAGTTTTACCGCGAGGCGTGTGAACAAACAAGGATTACAGTCACTAGTTACTCAGAACAACACTATATGCCACATTCAAAACAAGACCAACCAAAATTCAAACGTTTAAAACTATGTGGAAGTGTTTTGTAAATAAGACAAACCCAAAGTAATAAAATGCATAACGTGGCAAAACACGCGCCAACCCGAATGATTAGACACTCATAAATAAAAACCAACAAAGATGTCTTTAAAACAGAGTCTTAGAATGCATGTTGGACCCGTGTAGTGCTCTTATTGGCAAACAGAGCTAACGGCCTGAGAATAGCATACTAAAAATGTCAACACAATGGTTAGTGAGTTCAAGAGTTTGCTTTTAACATAAATATTATCAATTGTATAGCATAAGAAGTGTATTGAAATTGATAGCTAGTCTATATTCACAAGTAATAATCATAGTGATTTCACGATCAAAGCTGACTGTGTTTCATTTGTTGCCTCATGTCACGACTTATCAGGTCGTGACAATGTTTGTGTTTAGGACAGTATTGCACCCGTTTGACCTCGAGTCGCACAGGTGGGACTCGTTACACCCATTAGTACTACCCAATATTTCCTGTTAGTTACCATTATTAACGATCCGCAAATGTGAGGACTTTCCAAGGTATTAAGCACAATATTAAAACATACTCAACTTATAATAATAAAAGATCGTTTGAGTACAAGTATGCTACCTCTCTCAAAAGAAGGTTTATGAAAATAGTGGGGCATGAACTCACCAAGTGTATGATGATAATGACTAAAGAGACTCGTGATAGGTGCAAAGACAACCCTTCAAAGGTTACCTAAATCACACAAGTACATAAGTACGTGTACACAGAAAAACTTAACAACCCTAGGTTAACCTAGTTGACCCATTTGACCTATTGGTGACATATTCGATAGAATATTGTTTAAACAAGCAAATCAACTTATCATACACGAATAACATGTAAGTTATGCACGTGAATCACATCATCAACCCAAGTTCTACCTAGGTCATCATACCACATTAGATCATCATACACTCATGCAAATCTCAAATAATCATAATGCTCAATCAATATAAATACATCACCTCAAACAATTCATATGTGAAGTCTAATCATGCACTACATGCCATGTGAAGCCTCTCACGACCTCACATCCTAAACCCTGCCAATCCTACTAAGTAGGCGCCTCGGATTCGCATGCGTGTATGACAATCATAATTACATTACTAGCATACATAGTGACAACTAATTCCAAACCGAATCATGATTCTCTAAACACTAACTACTATTCATTACCATGTATGACCATCAAACCTAAATTTCTTACATGATCAACCAATCATCCATATAACTCAATATTCATATTACATCACATTAAACATCATCAACAATCATTCTAACATGATCCTAACATCATAAGCATGCCCAAATCATCACATCCAAAGTTCTAAAAAATAAAGTTTCCCTTTTGGGAAAGTAATACCCAAAAGTGATCTAGCATCCAATTCAGCCATAATTTCAACAATTATATACGTTATCAAGTTCATAGCAATCATTCTAACATGCTAATCACCTCCAAAACATCCTAATTCCCAACATCATACACAAAAGTTTCTACTTTTAGTAAGTCTTGATCAAAATCACAATTTCATGAATTTTCTTGCACAATTTAATTAAACTAACATCTAAGCATTACATCTAACATATTAGCATCATCAAATCATGAATTCAAGAACAAAAAGTTTCCTTTTATGGCAATGTATGAACTAGATGATCAAACCCTAGATTTCTTGCACAATCAACATAATCTAGCACTCATACAACCTAACTAACATGATATAATCATCTAACAATCATCAATTTCATATAATCATCATCAATTTCGTGGATTAGGGTTCATCAACATCAAAAACTATGATTAACATAATAAAACATACATTTAAACGTATAAAACCAAGACTGGACTTGTAAAACACCTTGTAACACTTGGAATCAATCAAAATAGAATTATTCTTGTTGTTTCTTGATCAAAATCTCAAAAGAGAGGGTGGGGAGAGGGGTTGCGGCTGATTATGGGGTTTGGGGGTTATGGTTTTGTTAATTTTGGTAATATTTAGTTTTAGAATATTTACAAAGTAACCCCCTTAATTAATTTTATAAAAACTATCTTCCTAGTGCTTTTTAAATAGTTTTTAACTACCAAACACAAGTATTATTAACCAATAATAATAATCCTAGACATTTACAACAAGTCACACAACACACAAAATATATTTTACACGTTGTCACGTTATTGCGTAAAATTTATAAAACATACATTTCAAATTCTATAAAATCATGAACCACATAATCACAACTAATAATCAACATTATTAATTAGATTATTATTGTTTATTATAGAGTATTATTATTATGTCACCAATGTTCAATGACAACTAGTGTGTGCTCATGACACGTGTATGCAAGACTTAACGGAACTAATGGAGTTTGGTAATGGAAAATTACCAGATGTCACTTTATCCCCATGTTGAAAGAATTTTCGTCCTGGAAATTGCGTTACATGGTTGTGCTACATCACTAGTTTACTGCATTGGCATAACGAAATCGAGTGAGTTGTCACATCATCCTCATGTTGAAAGAAATTTCGTCCCAAAATTTTCTCAGTACCTTTTCCGGTTGTTGCCGTCGTTTCGAACAGCAGAGGATACTTGAGCTTCATCTCATCCTCGCGTTCCCATGTGAATTCCGGTCCACATTTTGAGTTCCAACGAACTTTGACTATAAGTATGTTGCTTTGGATACGAGTCTTGAGCTCACGGTCCATTACTTCAATGGGCTCTTCCAGAATGCATAATTGATCATCTACTTGTACTTCCTTAAATGGTACAATTAGTGTCTTGTCAGATAGGCACTTCTTCAGATTTGAAATGTGAAATACGTCATGAATGCCACCCAATGAATCAGGTAAGTCCAATCGATACGCCACCGGAACTATTCTTTCTACAATCTCAAATGGTTCAACGTATCTTGGATTAATCTTGCATCTTTTACCAAACCGAATCACCCCTTTCCACGGTGAGAATTTTAGCAACACTTTGTCACTAATTTGAAACTCCAAAGGGTTCCGTCTTTTATCTGCGTAACTCTTCTATGTGTCTCGTGCCGCAACCATGCGGTTTCGTATCTGCACTATCTTCTCTGTGGTCTCATGTACCAATTCAGGATTAGTCAATTGACTATCACCAACTTCCGCCCAACAAACTGGTGATCTACACTTTCGCCCATATAATGCCTCAAATGGTGTTGCTTTGAAGCTATTATGATAACTATTGTTGTAAGAAAATACAACCAACTGTAAATGAGCTTCCTAATTATTCCTAAAATCGATCACACAAGCACACAACATGTCTTTCAAAGTTTGAATAGTACGTTCACTCTGAACATCGGTCTGTGGATGGTAGGCAATGCTCATGTCCAGACGCGTACCCAAAGATTTCTGTAATGATTGCAAGAAATGGGACGTAAAACGAGCATCACGATAAGAAATAATCGAGATTGGCACATCATGCCTCGACACTACTTCCTTCAAGTAAATTCGTGCTAACCTGTCCATTTTATCATTCTCCTTGATCGCCAAAAAGTGAGCTGACTTAGTGAGTCGATCCATGATCACCCATATCCTGTCACAACCATTAGGAGTCCTGGGCAACTTAGTAATGAAGTCCATAGAGATTAGTTCCCACTTCCACAAGGGGATTTCAGGTCGTTGCAGTAACCCAGATGGTTTCTCATATATTCCACTTTAACCTTAGAACATGTTAGGCATTTGCTTATGTATGTAGCTACATCTGCCTTCATGTTAGGCCACTAGTAGTGCGCCTTCAGGTCATGTTTTGTCAGAGCGGGATGTATGGAATAATTGGACTTGTGCGCTTAACTCATAACCAAGTCTCTTAGATTCCTATATAAGGTACCCAATGTCTCTTATATATACACATATATATATACATATATATACATATATACAGATATACATATATATATACATACATATATATACATATATATATACATATATATACATACATATATATATATATAATATATATATATATATATATACATACATATATACACTATATATACATATATACATATATATATATACATCTACATATATATACATATATATACATACATATATATATACATATATATATACATATATATATACATAACATATATATATACATATACATACATACATACATACATACATACATACATACATACATACATACATATATATATATATATATATATATATTATATATATATATAATATATATATATATTATATATATATATATATATATATATATATGGTAGGGTTATCTTGAGAACCGTCTTTCATTTTAATAACCAATATAAGCCACACATTTCTTATCACATTCAAGTCACATGTCATTTACCCATTTTTTTTAAACATTCATAACTTTTTTTCACGACATTATGGTTTCAAAAAAAATCACTATTAATTTTATTTTTTCTTTTTTTCAAATTATACTGTAAGGCCCCGTTCCCGGGACGCTTACAGCTGGTAATCAATGCACATAAAACATATATTTTCATTTATCTTATATAAATATTGCAGTGGAAACATTCAAAATTAACATCTCATTTCATCATAAACACTTTTGTAAAATAGTACATCGTTAATCAGCTACAAAATACATTGTTGCATTATACACAAAAGTATTATATAAATGGATGCCATCCCAAAAGAGCTGAGTAGCCGCTCCGTGCCATCCTCAGCAATCATTACCTGCCAACTGGAAACACATTAAAGTCAATGTTGCTGAGTGACTTCTAGTTTTATAATAAAACATACTTTTCTTTCATTAAAACCGTTCTTTACATTCAGCATTCATACATCATACGTACACAAAGATAATATCATTATTATCTTCATAATTCGTTCTTACATTCATTACATCTTTTCCTTTCATCAACACCATGAACTTTACCCTTCATGCTCATGGTACTCGGCCTAAGCATATCATAGACTTTCATTCACGGTACCTAGCACCTCTTGCCACAGTACCTAAGATAAAGTTAAGGTATACCATTGTCATGTGCTATGACCTTCATGCTCATGGTACTGGACCTAAACCTATCTTAGACCTTCATTCACGGTGCCCAGCACCTCTGTCCACAGTACCTAAGGCAAGAAAGAATGGTTCCATACAATTGTTCAATCACAAAGAAAGACCCCAATATGCATCCTCCCGGGGTAACAAACCCGCACACCCTTGGGCTAACACCTTTTAATGGCGTGTCCTGACATAGAGGCTTGCAAGACGTTTCTTTACATTCATCATTCATTAATGCATGCATTTTTACTTCTTGTTCCTCTTTCATTATCTTTCGCTTTACGTTACATACTAATTTAATTTCATTCATTAACATAACATGTAAAGCCACAGGAAAGATAAACATACATCATAATAAGAAACATAACATACACAACCATCATCATCATACAGGGTAATATCATTTATACATAACATGCATAATCATGTAACATCATCGTCATCATGCCCAACATACTCTCTAAGGCCTCAATACTCATCTTACATGAACTTACGCGAACTTTCACGTCAAAACTTACATCTGCACTTCCCCCGAAGGTCAGTACATAAACTACACTTTCCTTGGGTTCACCAGCCCTACTTAGGCGTATGGGCCCCCTTCCGACGCATGGCCTTCAGGCGACTGAACATCATGCGATTGGACCAATGCGATGAAACTAATGCGAATGAACACCCAATTGTGCAGATGAAATTAGTGCGTATGGACTCCATGCGGGTGAGTCCCATACGAATCGACCTATTGCGGATGAAACTAATGCGAATGGGCATTTATGCGACTCTGCTCTCAGTAGTGCGAATGAACCCTCAGTCGTGCGAATGAACCTCAATCGTGCGAATGAACCCCCCTCAATAGCACCTCAATCGGCAGTATGGCCCCCATTCGGTCGCATAGCTCTAGCTGGTGCAAAATGCAGTTCATTCCGACCCAATCTACCATTTTCGACTCCAAGCTCATCTAGACCCATTCTAAGCCCAAATCAACCATCCTAATCCTTAGGAATGCATACCACAACACCATTCAAGCACACACAAGCTCAAAAGCAAGACCCAAACGAATCATAGACATACTCACACATACACAAACGGGTCAAACACACACACACTCAAAAACCCAATTTTCAGATGTGTTCCAGCCCCAAATCATTCAAAAACATATAAAAGAGGGGTTTTAGAACTCACACAAATGTCCACAACGAGAAGAGCTTCGATTTGACCTGGTACTCGATGATTTTAGAGCTTGAATCTACCCAAACCAGCCTTTTTCTCTCCTTTTCTCTCCTTTCTCTCTTCTCCTCTTTTGTCTGCTGAAAATGTGAGTGTGGGGAGAGGGTAATGGCTGCCCTCTCCATATAAATATCACCACATACCCAACTTTCTCTCGTTTTGTGAGTTTGGTCCCTCGACTTTGGACTTCAAAATAAATAAATAGCCAGGTGTTACAAGTCCACCCCCCTAAATAGGTTTCGTCCCCGAAACCTGTTATTCCTCGAACAAATGTGGGTAATGCTGTCTCATTTCTTCTTCAGTCTCCCACATTTACTCGGATCCTTTCCTGTGCTTCCACTGTACACGCACAAGAGGAACCACTTTATTTCTCAACCTTTTCTCGTTCGATCGATGATTGCCACTGGTTGCTCCACATAATTGAGCCGTTCGTCTACTTCGATATCCTCCACTGGAACAATCATGTCTTTATCTGCCAAGCACTTACTCTGATGAGATACGTGGAATGCTGGGTGAATTACACTTAATTCATCTGTAACTCAAGTCTATAGGCTACCTCTCCTACTCGAGCAATGATTCGGAAAGGGCCTATGTGCCTTGGGCTCAACTGGCCCCGCTTTTGGAAATGAATGATGCACTTCCATGGTGAGACCTTTAGCATAACCCGGTCACCCACCTAGAACTCAATCACTTTGCGTTGTCTATCAGCATATGACTTCTGTCTATCTTTGGTTGCCTTCATGAAGGCCTTGATCTTTTCGAGCTTTTCAGTCATAGCTCGATTACCTCAACGCTCCCTAACTCTTTCTGATGGGTGTTTTGCATCTCCTACCGTATAGCATCTCATAGGGTGCCATACCAATACTGGCATGATAACTGTTGTTGTATGAGAATTCAGCTAACAGTAAATGGTCATCCCAACTTCCCCCAAAATCAATAACACATGCCCGAAGCATGTCCTCCAATGTCTGAATGGTCCTTTCTGACTGACCATCAGTGTGGAGATGGTAAGCCGTACTGATGTGTAACCTCGTCCCCATCGCGTCGTGGAACTTCTTGCAAAAATTGGATGTAAACCGGGTGTCACAATTAGACACAATAGACACCGACACACCATGACGAGTTACAATTTCCTTGATAAGTAGATTAGCCAACCTCTGAGATGAATATGTCTTGTGGATCGGTAGGAAGTGAACACTCTTCGTCAAATGGTAAACAATCACCCATATAGCATCATACCCTTTCGGAGTATGCAACAGCTTCGTAATAAAATCCATGGTGATGTGTTCCCACTTCCATTCCAGTATATCCAAAGGTTGGATCTTCCCATATGGCTTTTGATGCTCGGCCTTCACCTGTAGACAAGTAAGGAATTTACTCACATACTCCACTACGTCACGTTTCATACCCGGCCACCAATAATCCTTCTTCATGTCTTGATACATCTTTGTGGCACCTGGATGAATGGAGTATCGAGTTTTGTGAGCTTCACCCAAATCTTTAGCCGTAGATCCCCATAATGAGGAATCCACATCGGTCCAAATCGGGGTTTAACACCAAGTGTGTTTTCACCTAATTTCCCAACAGACCGCTCATTCTTTCATACTTGAGATGGTCTTGCTTCAATGCCTCATCTTGAAACTATTTAACTTGCTTCATCACGTCAGAGGTCATGATTAGCTCATATGCCTTCACCCGAATCAGCTCGAGCCTCTCTTTTCGGCTAAGGGCATCAGCCACCACATTGGCTTTGCCCGGATGGTAATGGATCTCGCAATCATAGTCCTTATAAGCTCCAACCATCGTCTCTGCCTCATGTTCAGATCTTTCTGCTCAAAGAAGTACTTCAAGCTCTTATGGTCAGTGTAAATGGTGCACTTTGTCTCGTAAAGATAGGCCTCCAAATCTTTAGTTCAAAGACCATGGCTGCTAGCTCCAAGTCATGAGTAGGGTAATTGACCTCATGAACCTTCAACTATCGGGATGCATAAGCTATAACCTTCCCTCTTTTCATTAACACACACCCCAAACCCCAAATAAGAAGCATCAGAATAAACCACCAAGTCTTCACTTCCATCGGGTAATGACAAAACAGGAGCTTGAGTCAATCTCGCTTTCAATTCTTCAAATGCCTTCTCTTGAGCCTGACCCCATACAAACTTCACATCCTTCCCGATCAACTTAGTTAGTGGGAAGAGATCTTAGAGAAGTCTTGAATGAATCTCCTGTAGTAGCCCGCCAAACCCAAGAAGCTACGAATCTCGGATGGCATCTTTGGAGACTTCCATTACATCACTGCCTCCACCTTTGCCAGGTCCACCATAATCCCGTCAGGATTCACTACATGACCCAAGAACTTAACTTCGCGCAACAAAATGCACACTTGGAGAACTTGGCGTACAACTTCTCCTTTCTCAATGTCTCCAGAACCTCCCGAATGTGACCAGCATGCTCTATCTCGCTCTTCGAATAAATCAGGATATCATCGATAAAACCAATCATTGATTTATCTAACATCAACCGACACACACGGTTCATCAGATCCATAAAAGCAGCTGGCGCATTGGCCAAGCCAAAAGACATGACAAGAAACTCGTAGTGACCATAACGTGTGTGAAGCTGTTTTAGGAACATCCTGCTCCTTCACCGTCAACTGATGGTAACCAGATCGAATATCTATCCTTGAAAACCAACTTCACCTTGAAGCTGATCGAAAAAATCATTTATCCTTGGTAAGGGGTATCGGTTCTTCACTGTCAGCTTGTTCAACTCACGGTAGTCAATGCACATCCTCATGCTACCGTCCTTCTTCTTCACAAACAGGACCGGAGCACCCCAAGGAGAGATATTCGGTCTAATGAACCCCTTATCAAGCAGCTCTTGCAACTGCTCCAGCAATTCCTTCATCTCCATCGGATCCAACCGATACGGTGCCTTGGCAACAGGTTGGGCACCAGGTATCAGATCAATCTGGAACTCGATCTCTCTGTCAGCTGTCACTCCTGGTAGGTCTTCTGGGAACACGTCTGGAAAGTCACACACAACAGGTACATCAGACAGTTGTGGCGCTGGCGTATCCACATCCTTTACATAAGCCAAGTAGGCGCTATATCCACGCCTCATAAACTTTCCCGCCACCGCCATTAAGATTACTTTTGGGATGGTCATGACCCGATCTCCATAAACAGTTACCAAACTCCCGTTAGGCGCTATCAAACGAATAATCTTCTTGTGACATACAATGTTCGCCTCGGAGTCTGCCAACCAATCCATCCTAAGAACCAAATCGAAACCACCTAAGGTCATCACAAACGGTCTAACACGAAACTTATGAACTTTTAGCTCCGCATCATAGTTCTCTATCATCTCAGAGATCCTAGTAGACTTACCTATGGCAGTTTCTACATCGAAGGGCGCATCAACATGTCTACTACTAACAGGCAGCTTAGCACAGAAAGCAGCAGAAATAAAACTTTTACCGGCACTGAATCAAATAACACAAAAGCTAAAGTTTGGTTCACTAGAAACGTACCGGACATAACCTCAGGGTCCGTCCTAGCTTCCTCCTGTGTCATGGTGAATACCCTAGCGCTTGCCTTCTTCACTAGCTGTCTTCTTAGCCCCAGAGCCCTCCGCCCCCGGCTTCTTACAATCCTTACTTATGTTACCCTCTTCACCACAGTTAAAGCACCGGACCGTATGACAGTCCCATGCTATTTGCCCCGCCTTACCACATTTAAAGCACAAGTTTGACCCAAACCTACATTCCCCACTATGCTCTCTCCCACACCTACCACACTTCTTCCTACCCGCACCCGACGCGAACACATGGCAGTCCTCCACCCTTGCCTTCTTGTTACCCATTGAGGCACCACCCCGACCAAACCTCTTCCCATTCCAGTTTCTATCACCTCCACCCTTCTGGCTACCTTCAGCAACCACCACTACAGCCCTCTCGTCATATAACCTCCCTGCCAAATCCACCGCCGACCTAACGTGCTCGGTCGGGTGGCGATCATATGCCTGCGAATGTCCGCTGGAAAACCCTAAATGTACCTCTTAATCTTCTGTGACAGAGGCGTCACCTGATCCGACACCAGACGTGCCATCTTGTTGAACTTGGTGTTGTACTGTTGGTGGGTCATGTTCCCACCTCTAGTTGCAAGAACTCCTTTTCGACTTGTCCATTTCTCGGTGAGGACAAAACTCCTTAATCACCAACTTTTTCTGTTCCGACCATCTCATCCTCCCAATTGCCCTGCTACCCTCGGCTTGGACTATATTATCCCACCAACACAGAGCCGAGTCCACAAAAGAGTGGGAAACAAACTTTACTTTTTAGTCCTTCCGGCACTTGCCGATATTCAATACAACTTCCATTTCTCTCACCCACCGGCGAGCAGCAGCAGTGTCATTTCCATCAAAAGTAGGGGGCTTGCATCGTTGAAATGCCCCATAATTACAGCCTCGTGTCACTTGCTGCATGGGCTCTTCTTCCACCTATACTTCTTCATCATCCGAGAGAACCGTTTTAGGCTCTGGTTGCTCCCGTGCTCCCGAGGACCTATTTCTCTCTTTTCTTTCCCCTTCCTGTATGCCTTGATAACTTCAGTCACTACAGACAGTAAGATCGTTTGCCTGACATGATGAACTTCTTCAACAACAGCCTCCTTTACTAAGGCTCTCAAATTGGCACTCTCGTCGCCACCCTCCGGATGAAGGGTCTCTGGTTCTTCAGGAACCACTTTTTCAACTCTGGGTCTTCCTCTCTGGGTCACGGCTTAGCACCAAGCCCATCACGACCACCTCCACGAGAGGCTTAGAAAGAACTACCACCGGCCATTCACACGCACACTGAAAGATTCAAACAGTAACATAGTCATTCAATGGAACAAGTCAGTTTATGTCAAGTATAGTAAGTCCCTAATTATAGTGGCTATTGTTGTTAGCCACTTACTTTAGTCTTCACACACAGAGCATTACCTATCCTGACTACATCAGTATTTAAATCTACAAACAACACATAACCACATACCAAGCGCACAAAATACCTGTTAACTTTACGAAAATAGCTGATGGCATGCAGCTACTCAGATTGGCATCTCTTCCCTATCCTTTCCATTCTCATTTTAAGTTAAGGTTTATTTCCAAAATTTATCCATTTCACATAAACTTTGGCTCTGATATCAACTTGTAAGGCCCCATTCCTGGGACGCTTACAGCTGGTAAATCATTACACATAAAAAATACATTTTCATTAATCTTACATAAATATTGTAGCGGAAACATTCAAAACTGACATCTCATTTCATCATAAAATTTTTTGTAAAATAGTACATCGTTAATCAGTTACAAAATACATTGTTGCATTATACCACAAAAGTATTATATAGATGGATGGCATCCCAAAAGAGCTGAGTAGCCGCCCCGTGCCATCCTCAGCAATCATTACCTGCCAATTGGAAACACATTAAAGTCAACGTTTCTGAGTGAGTTCTAGTTTTATAATAAAACATACTTTTCTTTCATTAAAACCGTTCTTTACATTCACGCGTTCATACATCCTACGTACACAAAGATAATATCATTATTATCTTCATAATTCGTTTCTTACATTCATTACATCTTTTCCATTCATCAACACCATGAACTTTACCCTTCATACTCATGGTACTCGGCCTAAGCCTATGATAGACCTTCATTCGCGGTGCCCAACACCTCTGGCCACAGTACCTAAGATAAAGTTCAGGTATACCATTGTCATGTGCTATGCCCTTCATGCTCATGGTACTGGACCTAATCCTATCTTAGACCTTCATTCACGGTGCCTAGCACCTCTGGCCACAGTACCTAAGGCAAGCAACAATGGTTCCATACAAATGGTCAATCACAAAGAAAGACCCCAATGTGCATCCTCCCGGGGTAACGAACCCCCACACCCTTGGGCTAACACCTTTTAATGGTGTGTCCCGACATACAAGGCTTGCAAGACTTTTCTTTACTTTCATCATTCATTAATGCATGCATTTTTACTTCATGTTCCTCTTTCATTATCTTTCACATTACGTTACATACTACTTTCATTTCATTCATTAACATAACACGTAAAGCCACATGAAAAATAAACATACATCACAATAAGAAACATAAGATACACAACCATCATCATCATACAGGGCAATATCATATATACATAACATACATAATCATGCAACATCATCATCATCATGCCCAACATACTCTCTAAGGCCTCAACAGTTATCTTACATGAACTTACGGGAACTTTCATGTCAAAACTTACATCTGCACTTTCCCCCAAAGGCCAGTACATAAACTACACTTTCCTTGGGTTCACCAGCCCTACTTAGGCGTATGGGCCCCCCTCAGTCGCATGGCCTTCAGGCGACTGAACATCATGCAATTGGACCAATGCGATGAAACTAATGCGAATGAACACCCAATCGTGCGGATGAAACTAGTGCGTATGGACTCCATGCGGGTGAGTCCCATGCGAATGGACCTATTGCGGATGAAACTAATGCGAATGGGCATTTATGCGACTCTGCTCTCAGTCGTGCGAACGAACCCTTAGTCATGCGAATGAACCTCAATCGTGTGAATGAACCCTCAATCGTACCTCAATCGGCCGTATGGCCTCTATTCAATCGCATAGCCCTAGCTGGTGCAGAATGCAGTTCATCCCGAACCCAATCTGCCATTTTCGACCTCCAAGGTCATCTAAACCCATTCTAAGCCCAAATCAACCATCCTAAACCTTAGTAATGCATATCACAACACCATTCAAGCACACACAAGCTCAAAAAAAGACCCAAACGAATCATACACATACTCAAAAACCCAATTTTCAGATGTGTTCCAGCCCCAAATCATTCAAAAACGTGTAAAAGATGGGTCTTAGAACTCACACAAACGTCCAGTGATAGGCGATCGAATGGAATGCGACTGAGGTTCATTCGTATGCGAGTCGTGCGACTGGAGCCCATATGCTTGTGAGTCGTACGACTGAGGTTTATTCGCATGCAGGTCATGCGACTGAGGGTCCATATTCCTAGGTCCATCCGCATTAGGTCCATTCGCATGAAATTCATCAGCATTAGATTCCATCGCATATGAGTCATGTGACTAAGGGTCCATACGCTTGGGTACTCATCCGCATTAGGTTAAGTCGCCCATGGTGTCCATTCGCATAGGTCCATTTGCATAGGGTTCATTCACCTGATGTCCATTCACCTAAGTGTTCAGTCGCCTGGAAGGCCATGTGTCTAAAGGGTGCCCATACGCCCAAGTAGGGCTTGTGTACCCAAGGGAATATAGTTTATTTACAGACTTTCGGGGGAAAGTACAGAGGTAAGTTTGGACGTGGATGATTCCTGGGAGTTCATGTAAGATGACTTTTGAGGCCATAGAGGTTATGTTGGGCATAGATGATGATGTTGTATGATTATGCATGATGTATGTTTTGTATGTATGATGCCCAGTATGATGATGTTTAATGTGTATGTTGTGCTCCTTATTATGTATGAATATTTTCCCATGGCTTTACGTTGTATGTTAATGAATGAAATGAAAGTATTATGTAACGTAAAATGAAGATAATGAAAAGAGGAACATGATGAAAGAATGCATCCACTAATGAATAAACGAACGTAATAAAGTCTTGCAAACAAATGTATGGAGGTTCACACTCAATGCGGAGTGTTATCTCAACCGTGTGCAGGTTAGCTACCCCATGAACATGCATACTAGGGCTTAATCTGTTTGATTAAGCAAATTTATAGAGGTTCCCACCCCATGAGGGGTTGTCAGCTCAACTGTGTGCAGGTTATATAACCCTTAAGGATGCACACAGGGGTTTAGTCTTTGTGATTGACCAGACGTATAGGGTCCTTGTCGCTTAACCCTAGATGAATTGCTTGGTGCTCTGAGGGGGATTAAGCACATGACAGGACCTAGATTAAAACAAAAGATAATAAATGTACGAAATGAACGATGATGAAGATACTAACTATTATCTATGTGTTCATACGATGTGTGATCACGTTCTAAAATCTGTTATGATTTGAAAGAAAGTAAAGGACGGCTTTAAATGAAAGACAATGTATGTTTTATTATGAAATTAGAACTCACTCCGCAACGCTGACTTTTATGTGTTTCCAGTTGGCAGGTAATGTTATTGAGGATGGCACGGGACGACTACTCAGCTCTTTTAGGATGGCATTCTTTTGTTTAATGCTTTTGCATTGTAATGTGAATGAACGATGTTTTGAAATGAACGATTGTATTATTTTGCAGAAGCGTTTGTTATGATGAAATGAAACGTTTGTTTTAATGTTTCCGCTGCAACATTTTCCTTAAATGGATGTAATTACATGTTTTATGTGCAATGATTGACCAGCTATAAGTGTCCTGGGAATGGGGCCTTACAAGTTAGAATCAGAGCCAAAGTTTAAGTGAAACGTGTAAATTTTCAAAATAAACCTAAACTTAAACTGAAAATGGGACGGAAAGGGAAGGGATGCCCGTCTGAGTAGCTGTGGTTTATGTTGTCACACCCCCGCTAAGAGCGGAAACATGGGGGCGTAACGAGACAGGAATCGTCATAACACATGGTAGGCGAAAGAGATGCAATAATAATAATGATGACAAGCGTGTCATGGACAACACCCGACAACAAGGGGACTTGTTGTGTTTAGTCAGTATTCACGACAACATAGCCATAAGCATAAACATGATATAAGATGAACATAGAGAATAACATTGTATGCAATTCCCACAACCCGAGAACAAGTTACAAAGTATAATGTTGTTTGAAATAGATACACCAATTGTTTTCAAAATGACAACTTTAGCCCGAAAATGCATCCTAGGGTCTCCACTAAGGCAGCACACCTAGAACCTCAGCTAGCATGATCACCTGAAAAGATATGCTCAAAATGGTCAACAAAATTGTTGGTGAGCTCGCAGGTTTAAAGTAAATAAGTAATTGATGCTGTATAAAGTTGTTGCAGAATACCATGCATACAGTTATAAGTAAGCAAAATCACATGACAAGATCTTTACAACCAAACCTAATGACGTACACAAAGAATCTTGTCGGAATATATTCACCCAAGGCCCGTACCTGGCTATTGTTGGTACTAACTAGTATACCAACATGAGGGTGGGGGTGTCAACCCAGTAGTACTACCAATACCTAACCGTCGGTTCCACACTGCAATTAAATGGTTGTAAGAAAGAACCACAAAGCAGACTCAAACATGTATGAGATAAGTACCCACAAAAGAGTAACACGTTGATTCGAAGTATGTAAATTGTATGTATGTAGTACAACATAGAAAACGGGCGAGCATACCTTTCCCCTATGTTTGTAAATGTTTGTAAAGTAGTATAAGCACAAAAACGGGCCACGAAACTCACATGTTAAGTGGTAAGTATGAAAGATCGAGATTTCCAACAGTTGTATGCAGAGAACAGTCAACACCTATTGACAGTTATTGTTAAGCATTAAAGACCTGTACAAAGTGTATAGTAATGTTTGGTCGGTTCGGGTTGTATCGTTTCGGTTGTGGGTAGCACACGCACACAAACGGACACACGTATCAGATCTTATGTAGATCCAAGTACTACGAGTAGTCGTCATTGCTTATGACATCCGTGAAATGATCTCGTGGTTATGAAAGATAGCACTTGTTAAGTATTTGGAGTTCCAATTGGATTGTCGGTAACTGTAAAATATTAGGTTGTTTTCAATTGAAATAGTATGTGCATGTTGATAGCGTTGACTTGAATCTTTGTGGTCAAGCAATGACACTTTTACTGATGTTGCCTTATCATCATCAGACGTTCAAGGGGAAATTCACACTCAACATCATCAGTCACACAACAGGACCAGACGCTCGACTCAACGCTCCATCCTTACGAATCAACCTTCAATCATACGAATCAGCTTCATTCGTACGATTGAGTCTTCATTCGCATGGCTGGCATTCAGTCGTACCACACAACACTCATTCGCACAACCCAACCTCCATGCGCACGAATCAACCCTGAATCGTGCGAATTAGCTACTTTCGTGCGATTGAACCTTCATTCGTGCGATTGGACTCCAGTCGTACGAAACACGCACAATCGCATACATTCAGTCGGTCACCTGACTCAATCGCACAGAATCATTCATACGCATGACTCAATCACATACACTCATTCGCACGCATGACTCAATCGCATACAAACTCGCTGTCGCACGACTCAGTCGCACGACATGCCTAGTCGCACAACTCAGTCACACGATAGACTTAGACGCAAGATTCAGTCGCACGACTCACTCAGTCGCACGGCTCAAAACTGCAGAATCGCGACTGTGGTCGGGCTGAGCAGTCCCCGAGCTGCTCTAAACGCGAGTTTTACACCACAAGGACTTGCAGAAACACTCTACAAACATACATAAACATGAAACACAAGCAGAAAGTCCTCACACGCACCCACACGACAGTAAAACCAAGCCAAAAACGGGTTGAACAAGGTTGTCTACCTGCTAGGAACGAGTATACACGATGATACCCAAGATTTGGCAATGAAAACGCAACAAACGTGACGGTTTTAGGTGCTAGATCGAGAGAGAAAGTGGAGAAAATGTTGAAGGTGAAGAAGATGAGGATGAGGATAAATGGCTGGGAATGGGGTTATATACCCGGTCCAAGTTTTCAAAATTACAAGTTTAGTCCCTGCACTTAACCCTCGAGTTTCCTAAAAATTTGTTTCGGTTGATTACGATCTTAAAATGTTCGTTATATTAAGGTTAAAAGCGTGTTTAATGGCATTTGATAGTCTAAAATGGTTTTATTAATGACAATGGTTGAAATTAAAAATGATATATTTGGGGGTAATGGTGATGAAATTTATAAAAGGTTTATGCTTAACACACGTTCTCGGAGGAAGTACAGGCACAAGGGAAAATAAGCAGAGATGATTCCTTAAAGCAGGAGTTCATGAAGAAAAGGAAGAATAATTAAAATAATTCTATGCTTATTTATGTCGTTCGACGGACCTTAAGGCGACGGATGTCACAGTATCCCCCAGTTGAGAGGATTTCGTCCCGAAATTCAGCTGGAGTTAGGTCCAAGAGTGTCATCCACGAATAGGCGTGGGTATTTGAGTTTCATTTGATCTTCCCGTTCCCATGTAAACTCTGGCCCTCGTTTTGAATTCCACCTTACGCGAACAATGGTATTCTACTGCGCTTCAACTGTTTGACCTTACGATCCATGACTTCAATGGGTTCCTCAATAAAATGAAGCTTTTCGTCGATTTTGATATCGTCAATGGGTATGTGAAGTGATTTCTCAGCCAAACACTTCTTGAGGTTCGACACATGGAAAGTATCATGCACACCGTTGAGTTCTTGTGGTAACCTTAATCGGTAAGCCACTGGACCAATTCTTTCTGTAATCTCGAATGGTCCAACGTATCTTGGGGCTAACTTCCCTTTCTTTCCAAACCGAACAACTCCTTTCCAAGGAGAGACTTTGAGTAGCACTCGGTCCCCAACGTTGAATTCTAGAGGCTTTCGACGATTGTTGGCGTAGCTCTTTTGGCGATCTCTAGCGGCTTTCAGCCTCTCTTTGATTTGGAATATCTTGTCGGTTGTTTCCTGGATGATCTCTGGGCCTGTTAACTAACTTTCACCAATCTCGGCACAACAAACGGGTGATCTACACTTCCTTCCGTACAACGCTTCGAACGGAGCACACCCAATGCTGGTGTGGTAGCTGTTATTGTAAGAGAACTCAATCAATGGCAAATGAGTATCCCAACTACCACCAAAGTTGATTACACACGCTCTCAGCATGTCTTCTAGTGTTTGTATGGTTTGTTCACTTTGGCCATCTGTTTGAGGGTGATAGGCGGTACTCATGTCTAATCGAGTGCCCATTGCTTTCTCTAGTGTTTGCCAAAATCGTGAAGTGAATCGGCCGTCACGATCGGATATGATTGACACCGGCACTCCGTGTCTTGTCACGACCTCCTTTATGTACAATCTCGCCAACTTGTCCGTTTTGTAGTCTTCTCGGATTGGCAAGAAGTGTGCTGATTTCGTCATTCGATCCACTACGACCCATATCGAGTCATGCTCGTTGCTCGCTCAAGGGAGTTTGGTAACGAAGTCCATGGCTATGTTCTCCCATTTCCATTCGGGAATCTCAGGTTGCTGTAACAGTCCTGATGGTTTCTGATGTTCAGCTTTAACTTTCGAGCATGTCAAGCATCTGCTGACATACGTGGCATTGTCTTTCTTTAGGCCTGGCCACCAGTACAGATCTTTGAGATCGTGGTACATCTTGTCAGCGCCAGGATGAATAGAATATCGTGTCTTGTGTGCTTCATCCATGACCAAGGTACGTACACCTCCCCACTTGGGTACCCATATACGGTCCACGAAGTACTGTACACCATCGTCCTTGCACATCAGTTGTTTATCCAACCCTCGGAATTCTTCTCCCGCAAGGTTTTCTTCTTTCAACGCCTCACTTTGTGCAATTTGGATCTCAGCTTTCAAATTTGTTTGAATGGTCAATCCAAAGCTCGAGCACGTAGCGGTTTCACGTGTTCCTTGCGGCTTAGAGCATCAGCCACCACATTAGCCTTCCCCGGATGGTACCGGATTTCACAATCGTAGTCACTAAGAAGCTCTACCCAACGTCGCTGTCGCATATTGAGTTCCTTGCGATCCAGAATATGTTGAAGGATTTTATGATCTGTGTATACGATGCATTTGGTTCCATACAGGTAATGCCTCCATATCTTAAGTGCGAATACTACAACGCCCAACTCAAGATCATGAGTCGTGTAGTTGTTCTCGTGCACCTTAAGTTGTCGCGAAGCGTAGGCGATCACCTTATCTTTCTGCATTAGTACACATCCCAACCCTTGATGCGAAGCATCACAGTACACCACAAAATCATCAGTTCCGTCTGGGAGGGACAATATCAGTGCATTGCACAACTTATCTTTCAGCGTTTGGAACGCCCGTTCTTGCGCATCTCCCCAATCAAACTTCTTGTCTTTCTGAGTCAGCAACGTCAACGGTTGAGCGATCTTTGAAAAGTTCGCAATGAAACGACGATAGTATCCGGCTAATCCTAAGAACTGCTGTATCTCCGAAGGTGTCTGGGGTGTATCCCATTTCTTTACCGCTTCGATCTTGCGGGATCTACATGAATCCCGTCTTTGTTAACCACATGACCCAAAAACTTCACCTCTCGCAGCCAGAATTCACACTTCGAGAACTTGGCGAAAAGTTTCTCTTCTCTTAACAGTTCCATATTGCCCGAAGGTGTTCTTCATGGTCCTCCTTCGATCGAGAGTAGATAAGTATGTCGTCAATGAATACGATCACAAACTTATCCAAGTAAGGTTTGCACACCCGATTCATCAAGTCCATGAACACAGCTGGTGCGTTAGTCAATCCGAACGGCATGACCAAGAACTCATAGTGCCCATAACGAGTTCTAAATGCTGTCTTCGGTATGTCCTCCTCGAAAACTCTTAGTTGGTGATATCCAGATCGAAGGTCGATCTTGGAAAAATATGAAGCTCCTTATAACTGATCAAACAGGTCGTCCATCCTGGGGAGAGGATACCGATTCTTCACAGTTAATTTGTTCAACTCACGGTAGTTGATGTACATACGGAACTACCCATCCTTCTTCTTGACAAATAACACTGGTGCTCCCCAAGGTGAGTGACTCGGCCGAATAAAACCCTTCTCCAGTAGTTCCTGTAACTTGCTAAATAACTCTTGCATTTCAGACGGTGCCAACCGATACGGTGTCTTTGCTACCGGTGTCGCTCCAGGAACCAACTAAATACGAAATTCCACCTGTCGTGGAGGAGGCAAACCAGGCAAGCCATCAGGAAATACATCTGGGTAATCCCGCACTATAGGGATATTTGCCAATTTCTGCTCCTCTTCCTTCTTTTCCACCACGTGAGCCAGAAAAGAGTAGCACTGTTTTCGTAAAATCCGGCGTGCTTTCATGCAGGAAATAAGCTTTAAGTTTCTCCCCGGTCTTTCTCCTTGAATTCTGAGTACTCCCCCGTCTGACATAGGGATTCGCACTACCTTGTCTCGATAGACAATCTCGGCCCCGTGTTTCGACAACCAATCCATTCTCACAATCACATCGAAACTTCCTAGCTCAAAGGGTATCAAGTCTATATCGAAGGTGTGGTTCTCTAATATTATCGAGCACTTTCTAATAATCCCATTGGCCTGGACAACCCTACCATTGGCCATTTCTACAGAGTAGCAAGTTTCTAGCCTACTAGGACTCAAATCGAGCAATTGCATAAATTCAGAAGATATAAAGCTATTGTCTGCTCCAGTGTCAAATAATACAGAAGCAAAGTGATTATTGAGTAAGTGCGTACCCATGACGACATTTGGGTCCTGACGGGCTTCATTGGCTCCAATGGCAAAAGCGCGTCCCCGAGCCGTGTTCCCCTGGTTTGTCGGGCCTTGATTTCCAGCTATAGCCATAGTCTGATGCTGGTTGTTCCTTGTTGGCCCGACGCCCGATTTAGTTTGGGGCACATGTTTCAGTAATGATCAGGGCTTCCACACTCATAACAGCCCCTAGCGTTCCCGACGGGGTTAACCGCGTTGACTGGTGCGACCATATTCGGCGCTGTTCTGCAGTCTCTTGCTAAATGTCCTGGGCGTCTACAGTTAGCGCACACCTGGCACGGCATAGCTGGGGGATGATGAAAGTTGCACCTATCGCATCGGGGGTGCGGACCCACATATTCTCGCCTGCCCTGGGTCACGGCCACAAAATTCTGGTTGTCTTGGCCATTTTCTCGAATTTCCCGGCACTCGACCGGCTCGTTTCCCCAACTTCTTTCCTTTTCTCTGCTCCCCTGCCCAATACCCCTGTTCTCACCATTTCATGAGTTAGAGCGCCAGCCTTCAGAATCGTGCTCTGAATAGTAGGAGGAGCAATAGCGGTTACCATTGCCCGGATTTGAGGCACAAGTCCCCAAATGTACCTCTCTATCCTTTTTGATTCCGGGGTGACTAGATGTGGAACCAACCTTGCTAGCTCGTGAAAACGATCGGTGTAAGCTGCGCGCCCAGCCCCCACCATTGCATAATTCCAGAACTCATGCTCAAGTTTTTGCATCTCATTGAGAGGACAATACTCCTCGGTGATTAGGGCTTTGAACTCATCCCACGACATTTGCATCGCGGATTATCTTCCCCTAGCCTGAATCTGAGTGTTCCACCATGTTAGTGCCTTGCCCTGTAGTGAGCAAGTGGCGTACTTAATCCTTTGACTGTCGAGGCATTCGCTGATGTCGATCACGGTCTCCATCTTCTCAAGCCATCTGGTCAGAGCTATGGCTCCACCTTTGCCATCAAACTCTCGTGGTTTACAAGCCACAAATTCCTTGTACGAACATCCCCGTCTAGCATTCACAACCCCGGTCTCATTAACAATTCCAGTTTCGTTATCGGCTGTACCACCATTACCAGTCTCCTGATTGCTTTCGTTCCCAGTCGGGTTACCGTTATCCTAATTATCATTGCCACCGTCCCCATGGGGGTGAGAATTCTGAAGAGCAGCGCAAACTTGGGCCACAATAGTCGGAATTAGTGCGGCCAGCTGTTGAGCGATCAGGGCTGGCACATCCGCGTTCCATGTTCCTTGATTGTTACTGCAGGAGCATCACTTGTTCTTGGGGTTCTTCCCCTGCTCTGCCTCTGCCTCTGCCCCTGGGGCTTTAGTTCCGCTACTATTACTGCGAGTAGATCTTCGAGGCGGCATGTTCTATTCATAAAATAGGTAACATGTAAGCTTTAGTCACCATAAGATACACAAGTATTCCACTTATCAAGTTCCAATGTTCATGTTCCGGTTCAAGATCACCATGCAGCCCATTTCAAGCATATTCTCGGTATACTGGTGATGTTTATATATAGGGTTCCCCGCATCGTTCCCACACCCACGATGTACCGAGAATGATGCCCGATCCGGTTACATGACATCCGACTTCCCTTTTCATCATATCCATAATAATCCATCAAGTCAACTGAGAGCCCAAGCATGTAATCACGTATAGTCTGGTGGAGGTTGCCTATCTCGCATCCTCAAAGGACTCAGACATAGCCTCCTCGGGTCGGTCTCAGTATCCAAGGTTAAGCGCAGTATATGATCTGTGAAGCTCTCTTCGGGTCCCAATACCCGAATTTGGTCATGATAACGTGGCGCGCAGAGGGAACGGAAGATCTAATAGGAGCATCCCATAAAAGAGTGAGCACAAGGCTCTCTCATATGGTGGAAAGATCACGAAATAGATAGATAACGAACAAGTAATGAGGAACACGTATGAGATACAAAATGCACACAACCCTGGCATGCAATCTACATGAAGGTTCCTAGGTTATAGTCTAGGTCAAGCGTATTGCCTAATTCTCTATAACCAATAGCTCTGATACTAGTCTGTCACACCCCCGCTAAGAGCGGAAACACGGGGGCGTAACGAGACGGGAATCGTCATAACACATGGTAAGCGAAAGAGATGCAATAATAATAATGATGACAAGCGTGTCATGACAACACCCGACAAGAAGGGGACTTGTGTCGTGTTTAGTCAGTATTCACGACAACATAGCCATAAGCATAAACATGATATAAGATGAACATAGACAATAACATTGTATGCAATTCCCATAACCCGGGAACAAGTTACAAAGTATAATGTTGTTTGAAATAGATACACCAATTGTTTTCAAAATGACAAGTTTAGCTCGAAAATGCATCCTAGGGTCTCCACTAAGGCAGTACACCTAGAACCTCAGCTAGCATGATCACCTGAAAAGATATGCTCAAAATGGTCAACAAAATTGTTGGTGAGCTCGCAGGTTTAAAGTAAATAAGTAATTGATGTTGTATAAAGTTGTTGCAGAATACCGTGCATACAGTTATAAGTAAGCAAAATCACATGACAAGAGCTTTACAACCAAACCTAATGACGTACACAAAGAATCTTGTCGGAATATATTCACCCAAGGCCCTACCTGGCTATTGTTGGTACTAACTAGTATACCAACACGAGGGTGGGGGTGTTAACCCAGTAGTACTACCAATACCTAACCGTCGGTTCCACACTGGAATTAAATGGTTGTAAGAAAGAACCATAAAGCAGACTCAAACATGTATGAGATAAGTACCCACAAAATAGTAACACATTGATTCCAAGTATGTAAATTGTATGTATGTAGTACAGCATAGAAAACGGGCGAGCATACCTTTCCCCTATGTTTGTAAATGTTTGTAAAGTAGTATAGCACACAAAAACGGGCCACGAAACTCACATGTTAAGTGGTAAGTATGAAAGATCAAGATTTCCAACAGTTGTATGCAAGAACAGTCAGCACCTATTGACAGTTATTGTTAAGCATTAAAGACCGTACAAAGTGTATAGTAATGTTTGGTCGGTTCGGGTTGTATCGTTTCGGTTGTGGGTAGCACACGCACACAAACGGACACACGTATCAGATCTTATGTAGATCCAAGTACTACGAGTAGTCGTCATTGCTTATGACATCCGTGAAATGATCTCGTGGTTATGAAAGATAGCACTTGTTAAGTATTTGGAGTTCCAATTGGATTGTCGGTTACTGTAAAATATTAGGTTGTTTTCAATTGAAATAGTATGTGCATGTTGATAGCGTTGACTTTAATCTTTGTGGTCAAGCAATGACACTTTTACTGATGTTGCCTTATCATCATCAGACGTTCAAGGGGAAATTCACACTCAACATCATCAGTCACACAACAGGCCCAGACGCTCGACTCAACGCTCCATCCTTACGAATCAACCTTCAATCGTATGAATCAGCTTCATTCGTACGATTGAGTCTTCATTCGCATGGCTGGCATTCAGTCGTACCACACAACACTCATTCGCACGACCCAACCTCCATGCGCACGAATCAACCCTCAATCGTGCAAATTAGCTACTTTCGTGCGATTGAACCTTCATTCGTGCAATTGGACTCCAGTCATGCGAAAGACCACAATCGCATACATTCAGTCGGTCACCTGAATCAATCGCACACAATCATTCATACGCATGACTCAATCACATACACTCATTTGCACGCATGACTCAGTCGCATACAAACTCGCAGTCGCACGACTCAGCCGCACGACATGCTAGTCGCAGAACTCAGTCGCACGATAGACTTAGACGCAAGATTCAGTCGCACGACTCACTCAGTCGCACGACTCACTCAGTCGCACGGCTCAATCGCCTGACAGACCCAGTCGCCTGAACTGCAGAATCGCCATTGTGGTCGGGCTGAGTAGCCCCCGAGCTGCTCTAAACACGAGTTTTACACCACAAGGGCTTCCAGAAACACTCTACAAACATAGACAAACATGAAACAAAAGCAGAAAGACCTCACACGCACCCACGACCTCATGTGCTCGGATGAACCGAGCACCCAAAACCCTAGAAAACATAGCAGTAAAACCAAGCTAAAAACGGGTTGAACAAGGTTGTCTACCTGCTAGGAAAGAGTATACACGATGATACCCAAGATTTGGCATTGAAAACGCAACAAACGTGACGGTTTTAGGTGCTAGATCGAGAGAGAAAGTGGAGAAAATGTTGAAGGTGAAGAAGATGAGGATGAGGATAAATGCTGGGAATGGGGTTTATATACCCAGTCCAAGTTTGCCAAATTACAAGTTTAGTCCCTGCACTTAACCCCGAGTTTCCCAAAAAAATTTTTCAGTTGATTACGATCTTAAAATGTTCGTTATATAAGGTTAAAAGCGTGTTAATGGAATTTGATAGTCTAAAATGGTTTTATTAATGACAATGGTTGAAATTAAAAATGATATATTTGGGGGTAATGGTGATGAAATTTATAAAAGGTTTATGCTTACACACGTTCTCGCAAGAAGTACATGCACAAGGGAAAATAAGCAACATAATTCCTTAAAGCAGGAGTTCATGAAGAAAAGGAAGAATAATTAAAATAATTCTATGCTTATTTATGTAGTTCGACGGACCTTAAGGCGACGGATGTCACATATGTGTTGTTTGTAGATTGAGATAGTCATGTTGTCATGATAGGTAATGCTTAGGGTATGAAGAGTAAAGTAAGTGGCTAATCACAACTGGCCACTGTAATTAGCGACTTACTATACTTGACATAAATTGAGTTGTTTCCTTAAATGACCATGTTGGTGGTTGAATCTTTCAGTGTGTGTGAGAATGGCCGGTGGTAGATCTTCTAAAGCTTCACGTGGTAGAGGTCGTGGTGCTGAACCACGACCCAAGAGGGGAACACCCAAAGTTTAAAAGGTGGTTCATGAGGAACCCGTGACCCCTTATCTTGAGGGCGGGTGAGAATGTCAATCTGAGAGCGTTGGTAAAGGAGGCTGTGGTTGAAGAAGTCCATGAGGTGAGGCAGACAATTTTACCATCTGTAGTGACTGCAGTGATTAAAGCTATACGGGAGGGGGGAGGAAGGAAAGAAGTACACCTACGGGCGAAAGGAGACAGCCCAAGACTGAAACTGTCCTCTCCGATGACGAAGAGGAGGAAGAAGAAGAGCCTGTGCTGAAGGCGGCACAAGGCTGTAACTACAGGGCATTTCAACGATGCAAGCCCCCTACTTTTGATGGTAACGACACTGCTGCTGCTGCTCACCGGTGGGTGAGAGAAATGGAAGCTGTTCTAAATATCAGCGAGTGCCGGAAAGACCAGAAAGTGAAGTTTGCCACCCACTCTTTCATGGACTCATCTTTGTGTTGGTGGGATAATATTGTCCAAGCTGATGGTCACAGGGCTATTGGGAGGATGAGGTGGGCATGATGACACATCAGTAGTACACCACCAAATTCAATGAGATGACACGTCTGGTGCCAGACCAAGTGATACCCATGTCACGAAAAATCAAGCGGTATGTTTAGGGCTTGCCGGTGTATATCCACAGGCAAATGATCGTTGCCCGACGGAGCACGTTTAGGTCGGCAGTTGATTTGGCGGGAAGATTGTATAACAAGCGAGAGGTGGTGGCTGAGGTGAACAAGAAGGGTGGTGGCGATCAGAACTGGAATGGAAAGAGGTTTGGTCATGGTGACACCTCGACGGGTGACAAAAAGACACGAGTGGATGACCACCGTATGTTCACATCAGTGGCAAGATGGAAGAGGTGTGGCAAATGTGGGAAAGAGCATACGGGAGAATGCAAGTGGGGATGAAACATCTATTTCAAGTGCGGGAAGCCTGGTCTTATGGCTAGGAATTGTGGGGGTATGAGGTATTTCAACTGTGGGGAAATTGGTCATATGATTAGGGATTGTAAGAAGCCGAGGGCTAAGGGTTTTGGGGTGAAAAAGACTGGAGGAGAAGGACCAAGGGCTAGCGCCAGGGCATTCATGATGACACATGAGGAAGCTACAACGGACCCTGATGTCGTGTTAGGTACATTTCTAGTAAACCAAACTTTAGCCTCCGTGTTATTTGATTCTAGTGCTAGCAAAAGTTTTATTTGTGCTGCTTTCTGTGCTAAACTGCCCGTTAGTAATAGGAATGTTGATGCGCCCTTTGATGTAGAAACTACCATAGGTAAGTCTACCAGGATTTCTGAGGTGATAGAAGGTTGTGATATGGAACTAGAAGGTCACAACTAGTAGACCATTCGTGATGACCTTGGGTGGTTTCGATGTAGTGCTTGGGATGGATTGGTTAGCGGATTACGAGGCGAACATTATGTGTCGCAAAAAGATGATTCGCTTGATAGCGCCTGGCGGGAGTTCGGTAACGGTTTATGGGGGTAAGGTCATAACCATCCTGACGGTAATCTCAATGGCAGTGGTGGGAAGGTGTATGAGGCATGGATGTAGCACCTACTTGACTTATGTGAAGGATGTGGAAACACCAACACCACAGCTATCCGATGTCCCAGTTGTGTGTGACTTTCCAGATGGGTTTCCCGAAGACCTACTAGGAGTGCCACCTGACCGTGAGATAGAATTCCAGATTGATTTGGTACCAGGTGCCCAACCTATTGCCAAGGCACCATATCGATTGGCTCCGAAGGAGATGAAAGAATTGATGGATCAGTTGCAAGAGTTGCCTGATAAGGGGTTCATTAGACCGAGTATCTCTCCTTGGGGTGCTCCGGTTTTGTTTGTGAAGAAGAAAGATGGTAGTATGAGGATGTGTATTGATTACAGTGAGTTGAATAAGTTGACGATAAAGAACCGATATCCCTTACCGAGGATTGATGATTTCTTTGATCAGCTCCAAGGTGCCAGTTGGTTCCCAAGGACAGATTTTCGATCAGGCTACCATGAGCTAAAGGTTAAAGAGCAGCATGTCCCTAAAACAACTTTTCACAGGCGTTATGGTCACCACGAGTTCCTTGTTATGTCATTTGGTTTAACCAACGCGCCAGCTGCTTTTATGGATCTAATGAATCGAGTGTGTCAGCCAATGTTGGATAAATCAGTGATTGTGTTTATGATGATATTTTGATTTATACGAAGAGCGAGATTAAGCATGCCAGTCATATTAGGGAGGTTTTGGAGACATTGAGAAAGGAGAAGTTGTACGCCAAGTTCTCCAAGTGCGCGTTCTGGTTGCGCGAGGTTCAATTCTTGGGTCACGTTGTGAATCTTAGCGGGATTATGATGGACCCGGCAAAGGTGGAGGCGATGATGCAATGTAAGTCCCCAAGGCGCCATCTGAAATTCGTAGTTTCTTGGGTCTGGAGGGCTTCTACAGAAGATTTATCAAAGACTTCTCTAAGATCACTTCTCCACTAACCAAGTTGACCCGGAAGGATGTGAAGTTGTGTGGGGTCAAGCTCACGAGAAGGCATTTGAGGAGTTAAAGGCGAGATTGACTCAAGCTCCTGTTCTGTCATTATCCGATGGAAGTGAATATTTGGTGGTTTGTTATGATTCTTCCTACTCGGGTTTGGGGTGTGTGTTAATGCAAAGAGGAAAGGTGATAGCCTATGCATCCCGACAGTTGAAAGTTCATGAGGTTAACAATCCTACTCTGACTCGGAGCTAGCAGTCATTGTTTTCATGTGAAAGATTTGGAGGCACTACTTGTATGGGACGAACTGCACCATATTCACTGACCACAAGAGCTTGAAGTACTTCTTTCAGCAGAAAGAATTGAATATGAGGCTGAGAAGATGGTGGAGCTCATAAAGGATTCCGATTACGAGATCCATTACCATCCCGGCAAAGCCAACGTGGTGGCGGATGCCCTTAGCTGAAAGGAGAGACCCGATCCGATTCGGGTGAAGGCTAACGAGTTGGTCATGACCTATGATTTGATGAAGCAAGTCAAGGAGTTTTAAAATGAGGCGTTGAAGAAAGATCATCTTAACTCTGAGAGAATAAGAGGCCTCGTTGTGGGATTGGGTGTAAACACACTCGGTGTTAGGACTCGATTTGGACAGATGTGGATTCCTTATTTTGGGGATCTAGATGGGAAGATCATGGATGAAGCTCATAAGACTCAGTACTCCATTCGTCCCGGTGCTACAAATTGTATCAAGATATGAAGAAAGATTATTGGTGGCCGGGTATGAAGCTTGATGTAGTGGAGTACGTGAGTAAGTGCCTTACTTGCTTGTAAGTGAAGGCGGAGCATCAGAAGCCGTATGGAAGATTAAACCGTTGGATATACCGGAGTGGAAGTGGGAGCACATCACTATGGATTTTATTACAAAGCTACCGTGTACCATGAAAGGGTATGATGCCATATAGTGATAGTTGATCGTTTAGCAAAAAGTGCTCACTTTCTACTGATCCATGAGACGTATTCTTCTGAAAGATTAGCAGATTTGTTCATCAAAGAGATTGTAGGTTGCCATGGTCTATCAGTGTCTATCGTGTCGCATCGTGACACTCAGTTTACATCCAAGTCGTGGAAGAGATTTCACGATGCTATGGGGAGGAGGTTACATATCAGCATGGCTTATCATCCTTAGACGTATGGTCAGTTGAAAAGGATCATTCAGACACTAGAGGATATGCTCCGGTCATGCGTCATTGATTTTGGAGGAAGTTGGGATGAGCACTTACCGTTAGTTGAGTTCTCATATAACAATAGTTATCATGCCAGTATTGGTATGCCTCCTTATGAGATGCTATACGGTAGGAGATGTAGGACACCCGTTTTTGAGGGTGATATCAGCCATAAAGAGTTAAGGAGCATCGAGGTGGTCGAGGCTATGGCTGAGAAGCTTGAAAGGATCAAGGCCTTCATGAAGGCAGCAAAAGACAGGCCAAACTCGTATGCTGGTAAACGATGTAGACCAATTGACTTCCAGGTGGGTGATAGAGTTATATTGATAGTCTCACCTTGGAAAGGTATAATTCGGTTCAGAAAGCGGGGCAAGTTGAGTCCAAGATACATAGGGCCTTTCCGAATCATTGCTGGAGTAGAGTAGGTGGCCTATAAACTGGAGCTACCAGAGGAGTTAAGTGGAATTCATCCAACATTCCATGTATCTCATCTGAGAAAATGTTAGCAGATGAGGATATGGTGGTACCACAGGAAGATATCAAGGTAGATGAACGGCTCAATTATATGGAGCAACCTATGGCGATCATTGACTGTAAAGGGAAGAGATTAAGGAATAAAGTGGTTCCTCTTGTGTGCGTATATTGGAAGTACAGGAAGGGATCTGAGTTTACGTGGGAGACAAAAAAAGAGATGAGACAGCATTACCCATGTTTTTTTGAGGAATAAAAGTTTCGGGGATGAAACCTATATAAGGGGGGTGGACTTGTAACACTCGGTTATTTTTTAGAAGCCTTGAACAGAAGAATAAAAGAAAGAAAAAGGAAGAAAAGATATTTTACCCAAGTCAAGGGGTAAAAAGTGTCAAAAGGACAAAAAGTTACAAAAGTAGGTAAAAAGTGGGCATGGCAGCCCACTCCCTTCTCCCCCATACTCATCCTATTTGGTTAGAGAGAGAGAGGAAATGGAATAGGGCTGAAAACTTTCACGATCTTGAAAAACAATAAGAAAGAGTCGAATCCAAGTGGGTTTCTAGGTGAAACTTGAAGCAAACGGGTTTGAAGTAAGCCTTACCCAAAGAGGCTGCTAAGGTAAGTTCTAGGACCCTTATTTTACATGTTTGTAATAGATTTTGGGGCTGGAAACGCATAAACATTTTTATAAGCTGGGTGTTTCACTCGTATGTGTGTATGCTTGTCTGCGATTCGAGTGGGGTTCGTCTTGGGCAAGGCTATGTTTGAATTTTTGTTGCGACTAGGTTTCTAAGGCTTAGGATGGATGGTTTAAGCATAGAACATGTTAGAGTGTTTGGGGATCGAAATTTGATGTTTCGGTACAAATGTGGCTGCTCGTCTGCCCAACTAGGGCTCATGCGCCTGAAAATTTCCCCATGCGACTGAAGCTCATGTGGCCAAAGGTCATGCGGCCGAAGGTCATGCGATCGAAGGTCATGCGGCCGAAGGTCATGCTGCCGAAGGTCATGCGGCCGAAGGTCATGCGGCCGAAGGTCATGAGACGGAAGGTCATGCAACTGAAGGCCATGCGACTAAAGGTCAGGTGACTGAGTGTCATGCGACTGAGGGCCATGCGACTGAAGGTCATGCGATTGAGAGTCCATACGCCCCATAGTGCCCATTAGCCTGGAAGTTGTCCGTGCACCTAAGTGTTCCCCATGTGCGTGGAAGTTGCCCATGCGCCTAAGTGTCCCTCATATGCCCCGATAGTGCCCATACGCCTAAAGGACTTAGTTTATTTTCTGATTTTTGGGAAACAGTGTAAAGTAGGCTTTGACTTGGGATGTTCTCGGGGCTAAGTAAGTTGACTTTTGAGAGTCATAGATGATGTGATAGGCACGTATGATGTGGCATGGATGATGTATGATTGATGCTTATGCATGATGATATGTATGATGGTGCCTTGTATGTTCATGTTTGTATGTTCATGTTGATGTTCCTTATTATGTATGATTATTTTCCCGTGGCTTTACGTTGAATCTTAATAAACGAAATGACAAGTATTATGTAACCTAAAGTGGAAGATAACGAAAAGAGGAACGTAATGAAAGAATGAATGCATTAATGAATGAAAATAAGAAAGTCTTGCAAGCAATGTATGGAGGTTCACACCCAATGAATGGTGTTAGCTCAACTGTGTGCGGATTAGCTACCCCAGAAGGATGCACACTGGGGTCCAATCCTTGTGATTGAACATATGTATGAAATCCTTACTGCTTGCCCAAAGTACTGGAGTCAGCTTTATGCATAATGTTCGATGTCTATGAAAGAGCTCAGGCCCAGTAACCAGCTTCGTGCATAATGTTCGGGGTATAGCATATGACATTGATCCGAAATGAAAGAGAATATATAAGTGGTGAATGTACTTGACCTAGGTACTCGAGTCAGCTTCGTGCATAATGTTCGAGGTCTATGACAGAGCTCAGGCCCTGTAACCAGCTTTGTGCACAATGTTCGGGGTATTGTACATGTCATCGAAAGTAATGAACGTACGAATGTAAGTAAGAAGTTATGTATGAAAGTGAATGAAAGTAATGAAAGCGAATGATAATGACGTACGACGAATGAACGAAAGTTAACGAACGAATGATGAAGATAATAATGATATTATCTATGTGTATATATGATGTATGATCACGTACGATTGTAAATAATGGTTTTAAATGAAAGATAAAGTATGTTTTATTTTAAAATTAGAATCATTAAGCAACGCTAACTTTTATGTGTTTCTAGTTGGCAAGTATTGGTTGCTGAGGATGGCACGGGCGGCTACTTGGCTCTTTTTGGATGGCATTCTTTTGTTTAATGTTTTTGCATTGTAATGCGAACAAACGATGTTTTGTAACGAATGTTGTATTAACTTGCGAAATCATTTATATTGAAATGAAAGGTTAGTTTACTGTTTCCGTGGCAGTGTTTTATTAAAGTTAATGTAAATATATGTTTTATGTGTAATGATTGACCAATTGTAAGCGTCCCGAGAACGGGGCCTTACAGAAATAAAGTGCTAAGATCTTTTTTAAGGTTTTTAGGCAAATGCATTTTTTTAACTGGCCTATATATATGCATATATATGTTAGGTCTAGGATCAGTAGATGTAGTCCATTTTGTATAGGCTTAGTACTTGATTTAATATGTGTAATGAATGGTTGCAATTCATTATTGTGTATGCATTATATGTATAGGTTAACCCATATATATGTGTGTTGATTTATGTATGTTTGCAGGTACAAACATTATATTTAGTCAAATTTTAAAATTGACTCACTGTAAGAAACATCTACAGATGAACATTTTGTTCTTCGTAGATATTATCATTACAAGTAACATTTAATCCGAAGATCTTCTGTGGATGAACAACCAGGGCTAAGGAACAAGTCTCCTATGGAAAAACAAGACTCCTGCTAAAGAGTTAGTTCCTGCTGATCAACAAGTTCACTGCGGAAGAACAATTATCTACGATAGGCAACAACTCTATTCACCAACCAACTCTGTACAAGCCACTCACTCACTAGATCTATCACCCATTCACCAACAACATCAGTCTCCACAACACCCTCCACCTACTAGTCAAAACACTCAGCCCATTTCACCCATGCTATCTGTTCACTCTGAACAATCTCCCTCAGCCGGTCAAAACACTCAACCAATATCTCCTCCTACTCTACAATCACCAGCTAGCCAACACACAGAACATATCTCTCCAGTTACAGAAAAGCAAACCACTAAGAGCTTCCACATAGGGGAAACAGTCTTAGTCTCTCAAGCTAGTACTGTTCAATTATCATTATCCAAAACTGAATCTCTTGTTCATTCAAATGATACTAGACTAGTTTCACTAGACATTATCTATCAACAGCAACAATAAACTCATCATGATGAACATGTTTAAGAAAAAGAGGAATACTCTAGTTTAGCAAGTGTGGCTCATGCTGAAGATCATAAAAATGAAATTGCTGATCAACAAAAGGAAAAGGAAGAAGAAGATAAGTATGAGGAAGTGATTGCCTATGATGATGATGACATCAGTGATGCGGACATTCCATTGAGCAAAATCTATCTAGTAGCTGAATACAACAAGCTAGTTGTAAAGTCCAACAAGAGAAAGGAAAGAATTCAAGAATTGAAAGGGGTAATCAAAGAAAAGGATAAGTTGCTAATAAAGCAAGAATCAAGAATCAAAAGACTAAGAGAAGATGCTCAGTGCAATAATGAAGTGATTGATGCCTTACTTCAATAAGAGTCTAAGCTCAAAGAATCAGTAGAGGCTGAGAAGAATGAAATTGAGAAGCTAAGGCTGAAGGTTGATCAAATTAATGACTCTCTCTATGATCAATTAGCTCTATTGAGAAGAAAAGAAGAAGAGATTAATCAACTGAAAATGAAAATATGTGCTCTTGAATCAAATCAACTAAAGAAACCTGCTGAATCTTCTAAGCAACTTATTCTATACTCAAGGAAGATGAAGTATTTGGGTTTAACAAAGAAACAAACAATCAATATTGAATATTCACCTAAAAGTTCAAGGCATACATCTTCAGAGCACACTCCTTCAATGAATGTTTCAATATCAAAGCAAGTTTTCCATGATGAAGCTGAGAGTGATGCTGAGTGGAAAGAGTTGACTGAAGAAGAAACCAACAAAGATAATAAGAATCAACTACTAATGTTCTTCTAACCACAAAAGATATTATGGAAGAGAGGCCCAAGTCATCTGTGTTTATGACCCTGATCAATCATGGGTTCCCATTTGACATGGTTGAAAGGAAGAACTTAACTGAGATGAAAGATATGCTTAAAGAGTTTGATTTTGCGAGATTCATAATTCCAAATTGTGAATATGAAGCATTCACCACTTTTCAAGCCATTCAGAAAATCAAGAAAGATCTAGGTCATTGTGATACAGAAAAACTAAGCAAGTACAATATGGTATGTTGGCTACAGGGTCACAACTATAAGGCTCATGAGCTTAAAGGAAGAAGTGTTGCTGAGCTGAGAAGAATAATGGAACATGTAATGTTTATTGAATTTGATGGAGGACTCAGATTCAGAATTGAAGCTCCAAAGCCTGGTCATGACAACAAATCTCCAGCTGAACCAGTAATAGTTGAAAGCACAGCTCAACAAAAAGAAAAATACAAACTTATCAGAGAACCAAGAGCAATCATTCCTGGAAAAGTGTGGCTTTTGGGGACAACAATCAGGGAAATCACAGAGAAGAAGTCTACATTGATAGAATTGTTTGACCACATCACTAGTACAACCTCTATGGAAGACAACAAAATCATGGCATAGAAGTATGATCCAGAATGGGACTGTGCTATCATCAAGAGAACATCTGGAAGGGTTCAATACTTCCAAGATATAGCATCAGTACTGTGTCTACCTGAATGTGATCTCAAAGATTTGCAAAGCTTGATTATATTTAACTATCATGTTCACTCAAGAGGAATAGACTTCTCTGTGCTAGTGGGAAAGCTAAAAAGAAAATTTAGAGATGATGTGCTTAAGGAAGCCAACAGAGAGGATGATGAGCACAGAAAAAGGTTACAAAGAATTAAAATACCAAAATCTAACTCCTCTACAATGGTGGATGATGAGTTCTTAAAGAGGGTTGGATGCCAAAGCAGTAAGCTAACTAATGTTAAAAGCATAGATGGAAATCAATACACATATCCCATAACAGAATGGGGATAAGTTGAGAAGACCAAAGGATTAGTGCTGCTGAGGAATGCAGAAGGAAATAAAGGTGTAAGAATTAGAATTTTTGACACAGTAGAGATCAAACTGCTCCACCCTAGCTATACATCATACCTTCACCACGAATTCTTTCCAAAGCTAACTCATGAAAGGGCTTAGAATGACTTGTGTCTATATGTGCACATGATTCAAGTTGTGGATAAGCTGAATACCAAGCATACAAGAAAAGAAGGTATAATGCTGGGATGCTGAAGGGAGCCAACATTGAAGATATGACAGAATTGAGAATTTCAGAAGAAGATGAGATGGAAATTCTCCATAATCAATGTGTGGTGGAAACTCTAACTACAGAAGAAGACATTCTAGGATTGAGCTATGATACTCTTAACATGATATGCAGAATGGAGATCAAATACAAGTATGATGATCACAAGGATGTAGTATCCTACATCAATAAAGAATGGTGTCAAGATTTAAAGAACTTTCAGTTTTGAAGAGCTGAATACAAGTATCTAAGCCTAAGGGGGAGTATTGTTAGGTCTAGGATCAGTAGATCTAGTCCATTTTGTATAGGCTTAGTACTTGATTTAATATCTGTAATGAATGGTTGTAATTCATTATTGTGTATGCATTATATGTATAGGTTAACCAATACATATATGTGTGTTGATTTATGTATGTTTGTAGGTACAAACATTATACTTATCAATTTCTGAAATTGACTAAGTGTAAGAAACATCTACGGATGAACATTTTGTTCTTCCGTAGATATTTTCCTTACAAGTAAAATTCCATCCGAAGATCTTCTGCGGATGAACAACCAGGGCTAAGGAACAAGTCTCCTACGTAAGAACAAGACTCCTGCGGAAGAGCTAGTTCCCGCTGATCAACAAGTCTACTACGGAATAACAACTATCTACGAAAGGCAATATTCCTGCAGAGTACAAACACTAGTCAACAAGTCAACTAGTCAGTTATGCGAATCCCAAGAAATCCGATGATTCCTTAATAGAAACAATTCAAATCCCAATAGATCCGACATTTCCTTAACAAAAAAACATTGTCTATATAAATGGATCCTAGGTTTTGAATCAAGGATGACGAGCTATGGCAATACGACATTTTCACAACAGAAAAACCATCATATCAAATCACACAACAAACCCTAGCAACCATCAAATCATTAAACACAAAATTCAATATCATTCATTCATCGTCTGTAATCATTAACATATTTTATGAAATAAATTGGAATTTATATTAGTTCATTAATTGTGTTTTTCTTTCATTGTGTTCTTGAAATCTTTAGTGATATTGAAATTTAATACAAACAATTAAACCAAGCCAACATTGATTCTGCAAACGTTGACTTGATTTTAACCAACGATGATATTTCCAAATTCCGATCCTTGGATTCACAATATATATATATATATATATATGTGTGTGTGTGTATATATATATATAAGTATATATATATATGTACATATATATATACATATATATATATATATATGTATATATATATATATACATATATATGTGTATATATACATGCTCTGCAGAATTCTCTGAGGAATCAAGTCTTCAAGACATTTGGAGGCTCGGGGGGTACATAAGAAGCTCAGGATTGGCCAAACACCATCCATTGTGGATCACCAGTTTGATTGTTTCATTTCACTTATGATTTCTTATTATCTTCTTTGTTATCTGTTAATATGTTTAAGCTCATTATGAGCTAAACTCGTATTAGCATTCTAAATGGATGAAACTTTTGTAATTTGTGATGAACTAATGGTGTGATATATGTTATGTTAATGCTATGGTGGCCTTGGGAAAGCTTTTGATGGGTAGAATCTACATTTGAACGAGAAGTTATAAATTTATGGTTTGTAATTGCGATTGTTAAACACGGTTAAAAAACGTATGATCATCTTTTATTCGTGAAACTGGTATTTTAATAAATCTATGGCTAATGAACTAGAGATGGTTATTGTAAATCATATCACCTTAACTTTCTGATCATTTGCGAGTTCCCTTTTATTATTCTGAGAAATTTATAGTAATTGTTACAGTTTTCTAAAATTAATGGTATGTTAGGAAGGAACTTGATCAACTCTCTTTTAAAACTGAGTTATGTTTTCAGAAATCGTATGTCAAAAAGGTCACAAAAGATTTACCTACATACTAAGGCTTTGATCTAAGTAGTAAAATCAGCCTAACATGATCATAGTCACTACGGCAACAAGATAGACGAGAAATCATGCCATCTCATCTTTATAAACATTAACATAACTACATTAATCAATATCTTTAAATCACACCACTAATTCATCACAGTTACATAACTGTATCTAATTAGGATGATAAGCTTTATTGCCTGGTTTAAAATCCAAACGCTTCAATCTTAGATTACTTTATTTTTAATATTGTTTTTAAACACTAAAAATCTTATCAATTCAATTTATCATTTTCTCAAACAAAAACAAATTTTGATAGTCAAATCTTAAGATTGTTGAGTAGGCTAGGTGTGCCCACGAATTGATACTCGGTTCTTGCCAACACTATATTTGCCACACGACAGGTACACTGGCCTTTTGTGTGTGTGGTTTAGTATTTGTAATAACCAATTAAAACTAAATCTTTGCGAACAATCCTTATCAAAATATATACATTCTGCAATGTATCAGCCATCATTTTCCACCTTTTTAAACTCTTCAACTGAGAAGACTGGCCTGCAACACCTTGTTGTTCTGTTTTGTCTTTCGCAATTGGGTATATCCCCTCACATGTTCAGAGGGAGAAGGAGTTTCACCTACTGTGGATCAGAAGATTAAGCTTCCTAAGACTTAGAAGGACGTCCAGGTTATGTTGTCTCAAAGGTTCAACCTTAACCTCCATTTCTTGGGGGGGGGGGGGGCTTGACTTGGTGTGGAGTTTAAATCAATGAGCTCCCCTCTTTTAATCATATACTTGATCACCCTTATGTGCTCATCCATGATGGATAGAGACATAAGGCCAAGTCTTCTTCTGGAGAATCCATACAACTTCAAAAAGCTCATCATCCTCTGCCTATCAACAAACTTCTTTTGATTCTTCTAGAAGATAGCTCTTGCTTTGACTGCTTCTTCCCTTGTTTTCCTTTTTGTAGCCTTTTGCACTTCGAGTACTTGAAGTTCAAGTTGTTTGAGGTACTCAAACTCAATATAATCAAACAGCAAGGGAAGAGTGCAGCTGCCTGTACATATCCGTGGCACTCAGGTAGTTGATCATGTTTTGGCTATCAGTTTCTTTATCTACCTGAGGTTCTTATGGTCCCATAGTCTCTTGCACAAGGTTTTCTTGAACTAGAGAGAGAGAGAGTAGAACATGTTTGTAGAGTCTTTTAAGCCTTTTTACTTCTTTGATTTGAAGGAGCAACCTTGCATCCTCTGCTTGCTTTCTCTCTCTTGACATTTCATGTCTGTCAGTTCATTTAATTCATCTAAGGGGAGAGACATGATTTTATCAAGATCATAGTTCCTGGTTTGTAAGTAAGAAATCCTGACTTCCCTTAACATAATCATTTTAAGTATCAGGTCTGGGGGTAGCCCTGATTGTAAATTGCATGAAGCTTGAAGACCTAATAGAACTATCTCCCCTTCACCTCATCTTCCTCTCTCTTTCATTCTCCTCAATCTCCTCACAAGTCATTTTCTTTTTCTCTTTGTCACTCACAAACCTTTATGACTCAAGGTGGAGAGAGAGAGCTTTGGCCTTTATTGCTTGGAGTAGCATTCATGCCCTTGCTAGAGAAAGGCTATGATACATCTTCATCAGCAGGTTTTCACTAAGGGAATGAATTGTTGAAGTAGTTGTAGGTGTGACATGGCTATCAGGTTCTATCACTGGGTCTTCAGTCAAGGATTTTCCTTTGAAGCTAATCTCAGGGTCTGCCTTAACATCTAGTTAACCAATGACATTACCTGATTGCCATTGTTTGCTTCTTTGGCTGAATACTTTAGTAATCTTGTCTTGAATCCTTTGAGCCAACCTCTCAGCTTGCCTAGATTGATTTGGAAATGTTAAAGAGGTTAAGACCTTCATAGTAGTTCGAGGTGTGAAAGTTGAAGATTTCTTACTGCCCTTGAACTCTTTGAAGTATGATGGCTCTTCTATCAATATCATTATCCACCCATTTATGTAGATTGAAGTTCCTGGGGGTGGGAATCACATAGCCCTAGGAATACCTTCCTTAAAGAGACTCTGAATGAGAGAATCTAATGAGTCCACATCAATGTAAACTTGACGAAGTTGCTGAGTATGAACACTGCAAGTGAGGAGGGTGAGTCCTCAATGTCCATACTCTGTGAAAAACTCCCAGGTTTTGTGATTATTTTGACCTTCTCTCCCTTTTTGGTAGCATCACCCACTTGCATGGGTGAGATAAGAGTTAGGTCAATCATATCCATTGGTTCTTGTGTTCATGAATGAGCTCTCCTTAAAGGTCTCCTAACTAGTTTTTCCTTAAGATAAGATATCTGAAGTTGATAATCATGGACCCTGTTTTGTAAGGTAGTCACCTGAGATTCCAAGGGACTGACCTTAGAGACTAGGTAGGTGCATGTTTGTGATAGTTTTTGCATCTTTTGTCTCAAGTTCTCCTCATCTTCATCAGAAGAATCATTAGAGGATGAGAGAATTAAACCAAAGTATTCACTCTCACCACCAACATTAGGTTCTTGGTTGTTGGTTTTCCTCTGCTCACTGACAGCTTCAAGAGAAATGTCATTGGGCTGAGTTGCCATGATTGAGGTCTGAATGACATAATCACTAGTAAAAGTGAGAGCATATCCATATGGACCTCCTAGTTCAGGGAAATCCACCTCAGTACTATGTGGATGATGTGGGCTAGACAAAGTAGAGGCAGGAGCACTCATCTCTCTTTGAGTAGGGGAAAAGTAGAGAGAGTCATGTTACTCAATGAATCCCATGTCTTTATCATCATAGAATCAAGGTTAGGGATCAGTAGGTTGAGATCTAGAGGCTAGGGATAGTAACTTTCCCCTAAAAGTTGTATACTTATGTGTTAAGACTCAGAGTGAAGGCTTAAGGCTGATGGGCTAATGAGCTCATTAGGTTGAGCATGAGGAACCTTAGCACAAATTCTGATAATATAGGAGTGGTTTACTCCTTAGGAGAACTGGGAGCTCTAGTGCCAACTTCCTTCTATATGGGTGATGATATGGGGACCTGCCCAAGCTAGATAGCTAATGTAGGGGTTCATTCGGATTTTCTTTTGTAGGCGAGGAGTGATTAGGCTATTTAGGTGGTTAAAAGGTAGAATGTGTTAGTTCAACACTAGCTTGTGTTGCTAGGTTGTCACCTTGACCAATGAGCTCTAAACTTTTGGGGCAATGGTTGTTTCTAACCGAAATAAGTCAACAGTTGGCTTTTTCATGCTTTTAAAGATGTCAGGCTTCATCTATCTCAATTTAATAATATTATCTATTTCCTTCTGTCAGCCCAGTTCACTATTAAGAATTTGTTGAACATATCTAGGAAACATGTATTACTCTAAGGAGTCCAAGTGTGCAAGCAGATTTGTATAGACAAGTTGAGAGTACCTGAACTTGACCCCTTGAACCATTCCATGCAACATGAAGCAGAGATCTTCAAGAATTTGATCCCACCCTCCATGCTTGTGGAACAAGCTGTGAATAACTAGGTGAAGCAGGTACTTCCACTGGGATGAGACGTTCCCTTCCTGAAGGTCTTTATAGAGAAATATCCTTCATAGCCCGTTTGCTTAAATGAGTTGTTAACAGCTTCCTTTCGAAAGAACAATTCACCTTCCTCATCATCCAGCTAAGGATGATTGTTGATGATGGCTGGAATGATGACAATTGTTCTCCCTTGCACCGTAGCAGACAGTACCTTCTCCCCATCCATGATGACGTCTTGACATGTCTTCTAGAACTTAAGTAGATGATCCTCATTGAGGGTAGGATCAATGGTCAGGGAGGTGAAGCAGTTTGACAAAGCCAGAAGACGACAAACCTCTAAGAAACCAGAATCTTTCTTAGAATTCAACATAGCAACCTGATTATGTTGCCTATGAAGTTGCATGGAGAAATCAGGGTTGTTTCTGTGGTTTAGGTTGGCCATTTCAGAAAGCTTAAAGGTGACGAAAGTGAAAACCAAGGTGGTTTCCGGGTGAATTTAGGTTTTGGAATAGTACAAAGGAAGAAAAAAGTGAAAGAGCGGGGAACCATTGGGTATATATGAATTGGATCTCAGAAAAAGTTAATAAAGAGGATAAACTTTGATATCGAATGTCAATCCTACCCCTAAAAAATAACTTTCTTTTGCCCAAAAAGTTAGTTTTCTTGGAAGACTAAAATCTTCTGAATGTAATTATGCTTCGGAAGTTTTGATGAAAAGTTTCCAATGCCAAAATAGCTTCGGAAGATATTCCAAAAAGTTTAGAAAATTTTGTTTTGGAAAAGATTAAGACTTGGAAGTTTTAATAAAGCTTTTGAGAGTTAATTTCTTTCATAAGAAAATTGTTTTTGAAAACATACAAGTACTTAGGAATAAAGTTAAGTTTCAGAAGATACTTTGGAAATTTCTTCTGAAGGTAAATTTTCTTAACTAGTTGTTTGTTTTGATGACTTAAATTTTTCCAAAGGTAAATGCATATCTTCTGAGGAATAAAAGATCAAAAATATTAAAATCAAAGGAATGTCTTCTTAAAAGAATTTTGCTTTCAGAGTAAACAAGGGCTTATGAAAGTGATAAAAATAGACAACTCAGGACACATAGATTTTAGAAATAATATGATTAAGTTTTAAGAAAAGCTACTCATAGTTAATCACCCCACTACTTGATACCAGTGATTTTAATCTCTGCTCATCTAAATCTTTGGTGAACAGATCAACATATTGTTCATTTGTGTTAACTTTGACTAGTTTGATTAATCCCTTCTCAAAGTTATCTCTAATCAAATGATACTTGATATTTATGTGTTTTGTCCTTGAGTGCTGCACAGGATTCTATATGATAGAGATAATACTGTTGTTGCCTATGTGAATGTGAGTTTCTTTGAATTTGAATCCATAATCCAACATTTGATTTTGAATCCAAAGCACTTGAGCATAGTAGCTTGCAACAGTAATGTATTCAGCTTTAGCAGTTGATGCACAAACACAGGATTTCTTCTTGCATTTCCATGAGACTATCGTTCTACCAAAGAACTGACATTCCCTGATGTAGACTTTGAAGTCATACCACAACCACCATAGTCACTATCTACATATGCATACAGATTAAAGTCAGTATTCTTTGGATACCAAAGGCCAAGAGTTGAGGCACCTATAAGATATCTTAAAGTTCTCTTGATAGTGACTAGGCTGATGGGAGTGGTTTGCTCCTTAGGAGAAGTGGGAGTTCCAATGCCCACTTCCTTCTATATGGGTGATGATATGGGGGCCTGCCCAAGCTGGATAGCTAATGTAGGGGTTCATTTGGATTTTCTTTTGTAGGTGAGGAGTGATTTAGGCTATTTAGGTGGTTAAGAGGTAGAATGTGTGGGTTCAACACTAGCTTGTGTTGCTAGGTTGTCACCTTGACCAATGAGCTCTAAAATTTTGGGCCAATGGCTGTTTCTAACCAAAATAAGTCAATAGTTGGCTTCTTCATGTTTTTAAAGATGTCAGGCTTCATCTATCCCAATTTAATAATATTATTTGTTTCCTTCTGTCAGCCCAGTTCACTATTAAGAATGTGTTGAACATATCTAGGAAACATGTATTACTATAAGGAGTCCAAGTGTGCAAGCAGATTTGTATAGACAAGTTGAGAGTTCCTGAACTTGACCCCTTGAACCATTCCATGCAATATGAAGGAGAGATGTTCGAGAATTTGATCCCACCCTCCATTCTTGTGGGACAAGCTGTGAATAACCACGTGAAGCAAGTACTTCCACTGGGATGAGACGTTCCCTTTCTTGAAGGTCTTTATAGAGAAATCTCCTTCATAGCCCGTTTGCTGAAATGAGTTGTTAATAGCTTCCTTTCGAAAGAAAATTTCACCTTCCTCATCATCCAGCTGAAGATGATTGTTGATGATGGCTGGAGTGATGAAGATTGTTCTCCCTTGCACCGTAGCAGACAGTGTGTTCTCCCCATCCATGATGACGTCTTGACAGGTCTCCAGAACTTAAGCAGATGATCCTCATCGAGGGTAGGATCAATGTTCAGGGAGGTGAAGTAGTTTGACAAAGCCAGAAGATGACAAACCTCTGAGAAACTAGAATCTTTCTTAGAATTCAACATAGCATCCTGATTATGTTGCCTATGAAGTTGCATGGAGAAATTAGGGTTGTTTCTATGGTTTAGGTTGGCCATTTCAGAAAGCTTAAAGGTGATGAAAGTGAAAACCAAAGGCGGTTTCTGGGTGAATTTAGGTTTTGGAATAGTACAAAGAAAGAAGAAAGTGAAAGAGGGGGGAACCGTTCGGTATATATGAATTGGATCTCAGAGAAAGTTAATAAAAGAGGATAAACTTTGATATCAATCGGATCTCAGAGAAAGTTAATAAAAGAGGATAAACTTTGATATCCGGATGTCGGTCCTACCTCTAAAAAATAACTTTCTTTTGCCCAAAAAGTTAGTTTTCTTGGAAGACTAAAATCTTCTGAAGGTAATTATACTTTGGAAGTTTTGATGAAAAGCTTCCGATGCCAAAATAGCTTCGGAAGATATTCCAAAACGTTTAAAAGATTTTGCTTCGGAAAAGATTAAGACTTGGAAGTTTTAATAAAGCTTCTGAGAATTAATTTCTTTCATAAGAAAATTGTTTTTGAAAACATACAAGTACTTAGGAATAAAGTTTAGCTTTAAAAGATACTTTGGAAATTTCTTCTGAAGGTAAATTTTCTTAAGTAGTTGTTTGTTTTGATGACTTAAATTTTTCCAAAGGTAAATGCATATCTTCCGAGGAATAAAAGACCAAAAATATTAAAATCTAAGGAATGTCTTCTTAAAAGAATTTTGCTTTCAGAGTAAACAAGGGCTTACGAAAGTGATAAAAATAGACAACTCAGGACACATAGATTTTAGAAATAATATGATTAAGTTTTAAGAAAAGCACTCATAGTTAATCATCCCACTAGTTGATACCAGATATTTTAATCTCTTCTCATCAAAATCTTTGGTGAACAGATTAGCATATTGTTCATTTGTGTTAACTTTGACTAGTTTGATTAATCCCTCCTCAAAGATATCTCTAATCAAATGATACTTGATATTGATGTGTTTTGTCCTTGAGTGTTGCACATGATTCTATATGATAGAGATAATACTGTTGTTGCCTATGTGAATATGAGTCTCTTTGAATTTGAATCCATAATCCAACATTTGATTCTGAATCCAAAACACTTGAGCATAGCAGCTTGCAGCAACAATGTATTCAGCTTCAGCAGTTGATGCACAAACACAAGATTTCTTCTTGCATTGCCATGAGACTATCCTTCTACCAAGGAACTGACATCCCCTGATGTAGACTTTGAAGTCATACCACAACCACCATAGTCACTATCTGTATTTGCATACAGATTGAAGTCAGGTTTCTTTGGATACCAAAGGCCAAGAGTTGAGGCACCTATAAGATATCTTAAAGTTCTCTTGAAAGTGACTAGGTGTGACATCTTGGGATTGGCTTGATATCTGTCATATATGCATGTTGAGAACATGATATTAGGCTTGCTAGCAATGAGGTACATAAGAGACCCAATCATAGCACTGTACAGATGTTCATACATACACTCCCCCTCAAGGTTAGGTCCAAGGGAGTGGTTTCTTGCTATGGGTGTCTTAGCAACCTTACAGTGAGTCATGTTGAATCTTTTAGGTATGTCCTATACATACTTTGATTGACTTATAAAGATGTCACTGTTAACTTGCTTCACTTGAATTCCTAGAAAGAAATTGATTTCCCCGATGACACTCATTCAAACCTATCCTTCATCAACTTCTCAAAGTCTTTACAGATCTTTGGATTAGTTGACCCAAGATAATGTCATCTACATACACCTGAACTAGCATTAAGTCATTCCCTGTTCATTTGATGAAGAGAGTTCCATCTATAGTACCCCTTCTGTATCCATACTGATAGAGATACTAAGATAGAGTGTCATACCACTTCCTAGGCGCTTGGTGCAACCTATAAAGAGCTTTATCAAGCTTGCAGACATAATCAGGATGATTAGGATCTGCAAACCTAGATGGTTGTTTGACATACACCTCTTCATCATCACTCCATAAAGATAAGAACACTTGACATCAAGTTGGTAGACCTTGAAATTCTTGGAAACAATAAAAGCTAAGAATATCCTAATAGCTTCAAGTCTTGCAACATGAGCAATGACATCGGTATAGTCAATTCCTTCTTCTTGTGTGTATTCTTGAATAACTAGTCTAGCCTTGTTTTTAATGACAAGTCCTCTATCATCCTTCTTGTTCCTAAACACCCATTTGTTTCTTATAGTAGTCTTCCCTTAAGGAAGAGAACATAGGTTCCAAAACTATGCCTTTTGAATTGAAGCAGCTCCTCCTGCATAGCTTCAACCCAACTTCCACCCTTTAAAGCCTTATCAATTTTTAGGCTCTATCTAGGATATGAAACAAGATTGAAGACAAAAATTTGTATCATGGGATTGTCCTTTTATTTTTACCCATCAGTCAACATCTCCAATGATATTTGTGGTAGGATGACACTTGTGGATCCTTAGATGAGAAATCACAGCAAGTTGCTTAGAGAGATCTAAATTAGAGAAATTTAGATATGGTACAGTAGTTTCTCCAACCACATTAACACACTTATCAATAAAGACCTGATCCAATGAGTGTGTGACATCATTGATGTTGTCTTCAATGTAGTGGTTGTTAGCTTCAAGGAATTCTTCATTATTGTTACGACCACCATTTCTTCCAACATTTGAAGATCCTTCATCTGAGTTTTGTACCTCTTAGCTGGAATTTGAAGGCACCCTAGAGGTATCAGTTGGAATTGATATTGTTATGCTCATAGGTACTCCATTTTCAGGATTATTACAACTAGAGTTGAGTTGTGCAGCTTGATGGTCTTCTCAGCTCAAATCTTGGATCCGGATCATCTATAGGTAGTATACCTATAGATCATGAAACATGCTCACAAGATTTATTAAAACAATTGATAACTAAATCATGATCAAACAGCCAATCATGACCAAAACCTTTCACACTGCGAGCGTGCTCATTTAAGGTCACATTGGCTGATTCCACAACTATTCTAGTGATGAGATTGTATAGTCTATAAGCTTTGGCTTGGGAAGAGTATCCAATATAATATCCACCATCTGATTTCTCATGAAACTTGGCAATTTTATCTTTGGTATTCAAGATGGTGCAAGGACATCCAAGTGACCTAAGAAAACTAAAGAAAGGTTTACTCTTGTGCCAAAGTTCATAAGGAGTTTTACCATGTGTCTTAACCACTAAAACTCTATTTTGCACATAGCAAATAGTGTTAACTACATCTGTCCAGAAGGTGATGGGCCGTTTAGAGTCACATAACATAGTTCTTGCAACTTCAATGAGTGTCTAGTTTCTCCTCTCAGCAACACCATTTTACTTAGGAGTCCTGGGAGCACTATATTGTCTTGTAATACCCTTATCATTAGCAAATGTATCAAGGATTTGGTTCTTGAATTTAGTTCCTTGATTATATATTATGGTTTTGACCTTGTGATGACATTGATTCTCAATCTTTAAGATGAAGTTCTTTAGAATCTCAAGGGTCTCATCCTTAGTTCTAAAGAAGACCCAAGTGAATCTAATAAAGTTATCTGTGATCACCAAACAGTAAGACGTTCTTCCTAAACTTATTACACTGGTGGGGCCAAAAAGATCCATTTGTAACAAGTGTAGGGGAGTAGTTATGGGAGTTTCTTTCTTTTAGCTTGTTAGATACCTTGTGTTGCTTCCTTTCAGGCATGCAACACAATGGTCACCACTTGTAAACTCTTCCTTTGGCAATCCAGTTACCAAATCATTCTTAATTAATTTATTCATCTTTTTAAAGTTTACATGGCACATTCTTTTATGCCAGAGGAAAGACTTATCACTATTAGCTTTAGATAGAAACCATGTAACTTCTCCTGATGGAGATGTTTATTGCAAGTCCAACTTGTACATGTTCCCTTTCTTGGGGCTTTGTGCAGGATATGCTCATGAGGAATGACCACCCCATGCTTGAGAACAATACACTCATACTCAGTAAAGAGCATGTTATGACCCTGATGACAAAATTGAGATACACTCAAAACATTGTATCCAAGCTCCTTGACAAAGTTTAACTTCTCAATGTTGAGCATACCATTTCTGACCCTGCCCCTTCCTGTAATGTAACCACTAGCATCTCCTCCAAAAGCAACTGGCCCTCCATCAATTTTCTCAAATTTTGAGAGTAGTGACCTATTGCCTGTCATGTGCCTGGAACAACCACTATCAATGATCTATACATTTTTTTTGTCTTGAGTTGTTCCAGCACAAAAAAGATGGTTAGTTACATTTGGAAATCTGAGCATTATTGGTCTTGGGATCATCAAATCAAGTTGAAGACAATGCAAAAGCAATAGATCCTAATGTCATGTTTTAAGGATCACTTGTTGTGCTGATGAAGAACTTTCAGTCACTTGGTCTTTCTTTGACTTCCACACCACCTTTGGAGTCTTAGACTTGACCTTCAATACTTGAGACGTTTTGATGACTTTGAATGTTTTGATCACTGGACCTTTGAAAGATCTTGCTAACACTTTAGCAGACTTTAGTGCTTGGTAAATATTCCTTTCTTCCGAGACCAAATTTTCTTTCGAAGGTAATATTCCACTTGTCCATTTTCTTATTCCTAAGAGTCTTCTTCTATGAGCAAGATTGAACTTGATCATTTTCCTTCTCCATCTTCATCTTTGCAGATGTTGTGGCAGTTCTTTTAGGGTGAGATATACCTTTGGAGCTGGATACTTCAAGTTATGTAGCAGTGGTACCCAACTGATCGGCCTTCTTCATGGTGTTAGGATAAGTTGCACATAAACTAGAACTCCTGGTACTAGAGTTTTAGTTTTTGTCTTTAGTCTTAGGCACCTCAAAACCTGCAGAGATATAAACTAGTTTCTGCTTAGAGTGAAAGGTTGCCTTGATGTCTTGAGCTTTCTTTGCCTTTCTCTTGCTCTTCTTGATCAAGTTCTTTCTTCTTGACTTGGTCTACCCAACGTTCTCACTCTTCTAGGAAGGATAGTGACCCTTCTTAGAATGCTCTTCTTCCTTCTTCTCAGAGGCATCCTTCACTATCTCTTCTTCATCTTCTTTAGTTATGGGTCTATAAGGGGAAACTCATCTTCACAAGTTCCACACCTAGGAGATATTACAAATAAGATTATGTGTGGAGGAGCTATCTTAGTAGATCCCAGTCCCTATTTATTTTGATAACAAACTTTTGCATACAAGGATGATGATATGATGTTCTTGAAGGTCTGTTCTTCAAGAACACATTTATCTACCTTGGCTATAAGATCTTTGTTTAAGTCCTATAGTTGGTATGTTAATATATAAGAGTTGAAGTGGTTTTCTCCGAGTCCTTTATCTTTAGTTTATAATCATTTCCAGCTCTTTTAAAGTCAAATAATAAGATATTTAAGGACTCAAGATCAGATCTTATCTCTAAGTTGTAAGACATATATCTATTTACATTAGTAATACATTCAGGTCTACAGAGATCTTCCAAAACCTTTGCTTCATCATGGTCAGCCATAAGTGCTTGGTTTGGAGATGCATCTTCCACCTGAAAACTCTAGTCAAAGCCTCCTTCTTTATCAGCAACTACAGCTTGTTGCTTTGGCTTCTCATTCTAGGTGGCTCTCTCAGTGTAGTTTGACCTGGCTTGTGCTTGGCCATCATTTGTCCTTGGTTCCTTGCAATCTCTTGCAAAGTGACCTATTTGGTTATAGTTGTAGCACTTTACTTTGCTTTTTTCCAGTCCAAACTTTCCACTGACTGTATTGCTTGGAAACTTGCTCTCTATCCACTTGTAGAACTTTTTGGCTCTACGAGTGAGGAGAGTCATTTACTGAACTATCTCCATGTATTCTAGGTCATCTGGATGGATACAATCTAGATCATCAAGGGTGTAGAGAAAGTTTCAAGTGCTTTCATTAAAAGAGACAAAGGCTTGTGAAGAGCTTGTCTCATGAAATAGGCTTCCTTTAGTGTAGCTTTCTCTTGGTGTCTCCGGGAAGGTGATGAAAGGACCATTTTGTGAGTTGTCAGGGTAGCATATATGATGATGTTGTGCTTCTATACTATCTCTTTCAACCACATGGAGGGTTAAACTCAGTTGATTGCTGGAGTTACCAGATTATCCTTGCATGCTTATCTCGATCTGGTATCCACTAAGAATACCATACAACTCTATCAAAGTAAGAGTCTTAAGTTTCTCAATTCTCTTGATAACATCACAATAATATGTCCATTGTCTAGGAAGAGAGGACATAAACCTTCTTACATTGTCCTTGTTCTCAAGAGTCACTCTAACATCCATTAGAGTATCCATAATCTTAACATACCTTAAGTATTGTTGAGTCATAATTCACATAATTTGAAGGTGAAATTCTCAAACTACTTCTTCAAAAGATCCTTCTTTTTCTCATTGGCTTTAGTTGACCTCTCATACATCAACTTCAGTGCATCGTATAGTTGTTTAACTGTTTTGCACTTCTTAAAACCTCTGTATATTGAGTTTGGAAAAGCAGTTTGAAGATCTCTTCCTATCTTCTTCAGAATAATCAACCACAACCTTTGGAATCATATTACCTCCAGCAGTAGCTGAAGAGGTGCTTGGTATGTGAGGTCCTGAGACAACAGATTCCCACCTCCTAGAGTCTTGTGACTTGGTGAACTCTTCCATCCATTGGCACCAAGTGTCAAAGTCCTCAGGAGTGATCAATGGGGACTTTGTCATGGTTCCAGTTCCCATATCGGCTTTAGTAAGAGCTTCCATTTGACTATTACATGATGGCTGATATCTTCATATATTACAAAAAGGATAACAATACATAAAGTAGAAAGCACAGACTCAAGACCTCAATGTACAGTTTACCAAAAGCATGGACCTTTTCACTAACTCATGTAAGTTGGTAACTAAATAGAATTACAGTGGAAAGTGGTCCAGCTTTATGGCAAAGTAAATCAAATAAAGCATGTATTCAAAACTATTTAGAAGAAAATCTGTCTTCATTTCTTGGCTTCGAAGGACTTTGTCTTTGAAGCTTCGGAAGACTTCACTTTTGGCTTTGGAAGATGTTGGTCTTGGCTTTTGAAGATCTTACACTTAGAGTATTTTAATGCATGGTGTAAAACTTCTGAACCATCTCTACTTCTATACTTTAGTGCATGCATGCAGGAAATACTATGAATGTTTTAGGTGCACCAGCTTTACACAAAATGTACATTAGATATATATATATATATATATATATATATATATATATCGGGTTAGGTTCTTTTCAAGACTCCTATAAAATGAAAACTCATAGAACTCTTTTTAATCGTTGATTATATTAATCTATGGTTAAGTATTAAAAGGGTAATTATGTAAATCAATATATCAAGGCCTTTGTGTAATTAAAGCACTAAGTGTATCTAAGTAAAATGAGACCATTATATTTTTTGGAAACCCTAGAAAATAAGAAGATCACAAATTTATTCTCTTTCTTACTTTTATTCTTAAATGCTATTAGCTAAAAACCATTTACCAATATATGGATATATGCATCAGATCTGATCAGATTGTATGATTTATATGTATCAGATCACCAAACTATATAATATACATACATGTAAAATAACACTTAATCTAATAATATGATAAACTACATTAAAAATGCTTATATTAGCACCTAATTCATTAAAACTCTAGATAAACAATATAAAAAATATGATAAAATAATAACCAATTCAACAAAAAATATGGCAAAATAGTACCAAATTCAGAAAAATCTCTATTCTAAAACTGTAGAAAAGCTACAATAAAACATCTATTAGAGGACCGTGTACGTACGGAGTGCTAACTGATAATGCGTGTATACCTAATCAAATAGTGCGGAATCCTATTGGTTGATGATCCAATCAGTGAGAACGCAGTGTTGATCAATCTAAAGATTAATGAAATGTTATGAACGATTAGAACATGATCAACTACGAACTATGAAGTTGGAACAGGTTCTTGGGAGTCTCTGGACGGCTAGGGTACGTATATGTGTCGAAATTCTTGAAGTGTTAAGATTTTCCACGAATTAAGTGATATTTATAGGTTAGGGTTTGTCAATCGTACGACTAAACCATTAGCATGGTTCAGTCGTGCGACTGAATCATACGATTGATCCATACGCACGACTGAATGTTCAGTCGTGCGACTAAGCCAATCTTATGTCTCAGCCATCCGACTGATCCAGTCTCCTGGTTCAGTCGTGCGGCTGGTCCATTAGCATGAAGTGTTCATGCGTATGGTCCATTAGCATGGTCCATTCACATGAAGACTTCATGCAATTACGTTTGAACATATTTCTCAATCATTATTGACTAAGAACTATGCGAACAACCACAAACCTATATAGTTAGTTCAATATGCGTTATTACACAATAACAATGAAATATTAAACATTAAAAGCATCAATCACATATGACATTTCATTCAACTCATTCATTACACATATGCAAGACATGAAAGACATTTTACATTAAGCTCCTAAATTAGGTACATATGTATCAACAAACTCCCCCTTGGACCTAGTTTACATTAGTGTCTAACATTCTACATTAGCTCCTCAAATTTCTTGTACTTTTCCTCTCTAGTAACTCCTGCATGTATCTCGAATGCAAAACAGAGTCGTATAACGTTCTAGAACTGGAGAGATTGGACTATATATTGCCAGCCATAGAATAATGGCCACTTGTATAATGTATAGACATCATCGGCAGACAAGTTGGTTAGCCACATAGGGTCGAACACAAGGATAGTTTCCATTTTGCTCACTCTCTGTAGAACTATGACCGCTTCACCTGTTCCCCAATCAGAATACCACCATTTGAAGTGTGGAGTGAAGTCCTGTGGCATTTCCCGTAAGGGAATCTTAGACATAGTGCATGGAGGACTCCACTTCAGCACCACCTTTGGCTTTCCAGATATTAAGTCCACTTCAGTCCTTTGGATGTACCTCTTCGGTTGTTGAGGTCTAAAGTTTACCCACCTGGTGTGGTATTCTTTCTTTAGCGTAGCCTCAAACCAGCCTGACATTTTCCTCGGATAAGCATATAACAAGTTTAAGTGCGCCAGCTCGTTGAGCTCAAAACCAGCGAGAGTCTTCAAATCGTTTGGGAATCTAAAGTACTCTATTCCCTTCTCCCTCTTAACTGCATACACGTTAAGATCCTCAAAATACACCCATGCAATAATCTTAGCCGACACCTTTAGATGTTTCTTGACCTTGTATAGCTGGTGTAAGCATTTGGCTTTTGTGCAGTGCATTGGGCTCGTATCTCAACAAAACAAGCCTCCCATTCAGCCTTCTTTATATTAATATCAGCGTCTGAGGCTTGGGCTTGGCTTTCATTCTTCTTTGTCTCTTTTTCCATCTCATCCAGTTTGTCGAACGTAGCACTATCGAGAGTGTCACCCAAGTTGGGGATCACATTGCCCTCTCGGTCAGTGTACTCTGGATAGTACTCAGTAGTGACATCCTCAATCTCAATTTCATCTACATCATTGAGCTCATCATCACTGGTCACATCAACAGTAGGCACATCTTTGACAATCTCGCCTGGATTTAGCCTGAACATCTCAGCAAGTTGTTCGTCAGTTAGGTCATGTATGCTTTCTCCTTCTTCGGGAGTGTAGCTCACCGACCTTCTGACAATCCCTTGCAAATCAAGAATCATTGTTAACTGAGACTTGATTTCCTATAAGGGAGCAACATCATATTCAACTTGCTGAGATGTTTGATCTAGTGATTTAAACATGTAACACATCACCCATTAGTAATTAATCAAGATAATTAAACATTGAACATATATAAACATTAATTACAGAATTGGAATACAAGACTCAAGTACAAAAGTTTTTAAATGCATAAACATCTAATTATTACTTTTGTCTTGAATAGCAGGCTTCTCAACAGGAGGGGCAGAGGATGATGCTCCTTGGTCTGTGCTTTCTTTGTCCTCCTTTCTTGACTGTGACCTGAGGCTGATGCAGCTGCATCACCTTCTTTATCATTGTCTCCTCTCTTCTTTCCCCTTGACCCATCAGCATCACTGTCCTCTTCTTCGTCAGTCTCATCATCATCACCTTCATCATCACTATCACCTTCTCTAATCTTCAGGGGCACTTCTTTTGATCCTTGTAGTCTGAGCATGATCGTCTTGTTTGTGGCCTCCAACTCCTAAATCCTCTTTACTAATTGGTCATTTAGCTCTTGAAGCTGGGTGATTTGTTGGGCTTGCGGGGTAATCTACTGTGCTTGGGCAGCATTTAGCTCCACAAGCTGACTTAGCTTAGTAGCTCTTTGTTCATCAACAGCTAACAGCTTCAGTACCATGCGGTTCAGTGTAGCCAGTTGTTCCTCTACCCTAATGAAGGGTAGAGTGGGTCCTCTAGTGAAGGTAGAATGGGTTGATGGACCTACTTAGTGGCTGGTAGTGGTAGTGGTGGATGTGGTGAATACGAGTGGTGGGATAGTAGTGGATGGTGACAGGTTGGCTGTAGTAGTGGTGGTTGGGAGTGTGGTAGTGATAGGTGGTGTGGTAGTGGTGGGGGTGGCTGTGGTGGATGTGGTAGATGTGGGGGTGGTTGTGGTAGTAGTGGTGGTTGTGGCTGTGGTAGTGGATGGGATCAAAGTAAATCTTGGCCTCTTACCCTTTTGCCATACGGGTGAGCCATCCTCTTCTTCCTGGAGCCCTTAGAGATAGGGGCTCCCCCTTGGCTGATGGGCGTGTCCAGGGTGTATGAAGGATGTGTGTTAGCAGTAGCGGCAACCCCAGACTCACCCTGGCGTCCATCAACCGCCTTGAGCCCTCTTTCAGTGGCTACAAGCCAACTCCCCACTTTTCGCTCCAGAGGCTCCTCATCCGACTCCTCCTCCTCATCCATCTGAAAATCTGGGTGGATTAGAGTTGGCTCGGGTCCACCCAGACCATGACCTCCTTGACCAGCATCTTAGTCATCATCATCATTTGAATCATCGGATGGTAATGCAATAGGCTCAACATTAGAATCACTATCATCGTTACGCCACTTCCTCCTAGCTGGTGCTACATAATCCTTCCAGCCTAGATGCCCAAACAAGCTCCTCACTGGGGGCTTCACTTGTTTGCCCCGGTAAACCTTCATCCTGCCTAAGGTGGTATCATCCATCACCTCAAGCACCATAACATCTTCTTTCTCATTGGGCAGTGAAGGAAGCTTCTCCTTAATAATCATCTGTAAGAATCGTGGATACATGCAGAATCCTTCCTTCCCTTTAGCTTCAAGGTTCTCGATTAGATAAGAGAAGATCATGCGGGAGAAACTGAATGGATGTTCAGTACCAGTGCAACGTATGCATTCTGGATTTGGTCGGAGAGGTCGTCAAATCCACCATGCCTGGAGGCTATGCACTTTAGGATCACATGTGCCAAATACTTAAATTGAGGGCACATGTTGCTCTTGTTTAGTACCCCGGCATTTAAGTCACTGGCGTACTTGATCCTCATAAAGCATCCCTGGACAGTCAGGGGATGTAACTTAGTTGGGTGGTTTCCGTCCTCACCCAGACTTAAGACCCATCTGAAGTCATCCTCAGTGATCACTATCTCCTGACCAAAGATTGAGCTTCGTATACAATGAGGCTCAACTGATCTGTCAACCCTGGCACTTTCCAAGAATAACTGCTAGATGGATCTGTAAGGTGTGCAAGGAGTAGAGATAGCCTTGAAGATCCGTGATCTGCATAAAAAGGCTATAATCCTTGGGAACTCAGTAGCATTTCGGGATGTAGGATCAAGGTGAGCATAGATATTATGCTTCGTGTTGATAGTCCACCTCTCTGCCATGTTTTTGTAACACAAGACATATAAACATTAGATTTGTCTATAACATAAGCACTTGAAACTTAATCTGTTTTGAAATCAGTCTAGTTCAATCGTGCGATTGAACCATACGACTGAGTTCAGTCCGTTGATTGAGCATGCAACTGAGTTTAATCGGGTGATTGATCCTGCGACTGAGTTCAATAAGGTGATTGAGCACGCAGCTGACTTCAATCGGGCAATTGTGCATGCGGTTGAGTTCAATCGGGCGATTGTGCTCATACGCCTAGGTCATTCGGCCGATTGAGTCATTCGCCTGGTTCAATCGTGTGATTAAGGTTCATTCGGAGTGTCCAATCGCATATCTCTCTCTTTGACACTCTAACCTTGATCTAGGTCAAAACTTGATGTTAAATGTTCTGTTTAGACTCTTTAGACTCGCAGAAACCCTAACTATCATTGTATGTCCTTCATTTTAACCATTATACACATTTAGGTTGTCTATTTGATGGTGGTTACTTATTTCTTGATTTTAATCAGTTTGGACTAGTTAAGGTTTAATTACACAGCTCATTTTGTGCAATCTCGATCACTAGTTACGTGCAGATGATGAGAGTACTCGTTAGTATCACAATAGCAGTAAGCAATCAACTAAATCAAATTTTGAAAGAGTATTTGTGCTTTCGGGCGATTTGAGGGCGAATAAAGGGTGATGAGGATAAGCGACTGACTTTAGCCCTTTTTATGCTGATTTAATCTTCAGTCGGCTGACTAGACCTGTTCGCACGCTTCATTCGTGCGATTGGGGCTCAGTCGTGTGACTGGATCAGTCGGTCACATTCAGTCGTGCGACTAGGTTTCAGTCGTGCGACTGACTCATTTGGCCACCTCCATTCATGCGATTGGTTCCTTCTTTTGATCCAGTCATGTGAATGGTTCATACTCCTGTCCCATTCGCGGGACTGGTCCATACTTATGGTCTAGTCATGTGAATGACTATGACTTATGAATTTTACCTTATGCACATTCAGCCACTTAATATGTTAACAGTTGACTAAGATGTTATGACCAGTGATCATCTTAGACATGATCCTTTTAACTTTGAAAACTGTTGATCACCTCAGACGTGATCCTTTTAATGAAGAACCAATTTTTCCACCTCAGAAGTGGCTCATTTTACTTTTGAACTTTTTAGTCACCTCAGACATGACCCTTTCTAATGAATGATTCATAGATTAAATTTTGATGCCTAGTCCGACTTTGACCTACTAAATGACTAAAATTAAAAAAATAAAGCAACTAGAAAATTTAACAAACAAAATCAAGACATATTTTGGTCTTTTTGATTAGGGATGGATTTTAAACCTATTAGAGTAATTGTAATGGATTATACTTCCTGGACAGCACAGCTTCAATTCCTGTTTATCATTTATGGTACGATTCATTTTGGAATCATACAGGTAAATCAGAATCACTTGGGACATTTTAATAAACTATCTTGATGCTAGACCTTTGTTTTCACTAATAGTCAATAGCAATTTTAGGAATCATACTAGAGCCGCAAGATGCACATAATGATTTTGACTTTCAAGAACTGTGGCTCACGATGATTGTTAGTATACTTGTCCTCTTAAATCCGTACATAGATTTTTGACACACATTGGTGATTAGTTAAGGTTTAATTATTTCAACAAGCATTTGTGGATTCACGCTTATATGTTAATCAACGTTCCTCAGGAGATTTTTGAGCGGTCTACGAGTATATTTTAAGAAGAAACTATTCTAAGAACTTTCAAAGATATGCCAAGCCTTAGGTCAGTGCCACCGCATAACAGAGAGGCGCAAATAGCAACGAATTCTAAAATATTTAGGTTATGCTTATCCCCAGATTAGTGCCACCGCACAACAAAGAGGCACACAACCTATCTTCTTGTTTTAAGCAATTAATTTTCTTTTTGCACATATTGCACCAACAACATAAGTTATTAGCTTGATTGTTTTTTGCATTTTTCATGTGCTTTGCTCATATTTTATGGTCATCCGCACACATATGTGGCGTTTATTTTGCTCTTCACCCCTTATTGGAACAACGTTGATTGTGTTAACCAGGGATAAGATGGGAACCCACAGCAGGTTGAACAACTTAGTTTGTAATTGAAACCACCAATGAGGTCTACTTGTCTATTATGTTGAATCCACTGACACATCATATAACGAACCAAAAGCCTCTAGGTCTACTTTCTCTATGTATCCTTGGTAGCCTACTAGTTTTACTCTCATTTTTCCCTTTTATTTTGTTTAGACTTTTTCATACTTAAAATTTGACTTTTGCATCTTAATCAGTTAAAACTTTTGAAGTGCCGAATAATCTGTTCTGTGCTATCATTTTCCAAATACATTGAATGAGTATCACAGATTTGATTTCTTTCCTTTTAGCTAAGCTGTCATCCTCCCTTATTTTTTTAAGTAATTAAATATAGCGACTATTTTAATATTAATCTACCCTATATTCCCCCTAAAATTCTAAAACTGAAAATATTTTTTGAGTTTTTGGATTTTATAGAAAAAGGAAATTAAAATAAGAAAAATAAAAGAAAATAACAATAAAAAGTTGTCGAACTAAGCATTTTCATCCTCTGTGATCACATCACATTTCTTTCCACGCCATTAACCTCTAATAGATATAAAAATCTCGGTTTATCAAATGATTTTGTGTAGAGGTCGGCGCGTTGAAAATATGTATTTATTTTAACGACATCGATTAAATGTTTTTCAAAACAATCACGTACAAAGTAATACTTAATGCCAATGTGTTTAGTTTTAGGATGTTGGACTAAATTTTTTGTTATGGCTATAGCAGCAGAATTATCAACATAAATATTGCAAACCGTGGTCCCACATTTGTTGTTGAATCCAAATGATCTGCGAACAACAACTTGCAGCAGCAACATATTCAGCTTCACAGGTTGACAAAGTAACCGATGCCTACTTCTTACACTGCCAGGTGACTAATCTACTCCCAAAATATTGCATCCTGCAGACGTTGACTTGTAGTTCATTTTGCAACCGCCATAATCCGAGTCACTATACGCTGTAATCTCAAAGTCATCATCATGAGGATACCACAACCCGAGTGTTGGAGTACCCTTCAGATAACAAAATATTCTTTTAACCCCAAGGAGATGCTTGACTTGGGTTTTGCCTGATCTCTGTAACAAAGACACGTTGCGTACATGATATCAGGTCGTGAGGCTATGAGGTACATGAGGGATCCGATCATTCATCGGCACATGGTGGCATCCACATCGGCACAAAGACACGTCGCGTATATATATATTTACGTATATATAAAAAATTTTGCATATAGCTTTATGTTATATTATAAAGTTGACATACACGTAAGCATGTACACATAATACAAATTTGTACACATATGTTATAAGCATGTACAATATGTTACTGATAATACATAATTTGTAAAACAAACTACATAATCAATACAAAAATATTACATCCTTAACAAACCTAAAATAAGATTACCAAAAGGACAACTTCATGAACAATATCATCTTTATATTCATTGTTATTTTCAAAAGGATCAAAACCCATAACCCTTTCTGTTTAGTGCCAAATGAATACACAATTAAAAAGCCAACTTCCAAAACCGGTCGGTTCGTCCCGAGTCGGCGGTTGGACCGGGAGAACCGGAGTGGTTCTGACCGGATTTTTTTGTTTTTTGTTTTATTTGTTTTAATGGGTAAAAAGGGGTGTTAAACCATAATTTAAGAGCAAAAAAACCAAAAAACCGGCTTCACACGAACCCGGTTTATTTCGAACGGCATTCGTGCGTGGGCGACCCAAATTTTCAAGCCAGAAACCTGTTTTTACACCCCCGTTGCGCGTGGGTAGGTCATGGTGTAAAAGGTATCATAAAGACATTCAATACCTTTCACCTTGTTATCACATATAAACACATAATGTTTTATTTGTCACACCAATGTGGGACAAGGGTGTTATTTCCACCTTGTTCACACCCTTATTCCAACAAATATTTTATTAAATATTTACATATATAAATATAATTAAAATATAGTTAAATCCGGTCCAACGGTCCGACCACCAAACCAGTAAGGCGTCCGATTCGACGTCCGATCCGGTTCTGAAAACATTGCTTTGTAATATTGAGAAACAACGATGATTTTTCTCTTAACTGTGATGTTACAAAATTAAGATCAGAATATTGATTTTAATTGTGTTGAGTAGTATGGTGAATCCTGAAGATGATGATAGGATCAACTCATAAACGATTTTGGTCTCAGTTGTATGAATATATATATATATATATGTATATATATGTATATATGTATATGTATATATGTATATATATATATGTATATATATATGTATATATATATTGTAGGATCGTTGAAGGGTGTAAGTTACAACGCAACAACACAAAGAGGAGATTAACTAAACTTTAATCCAATTAACCAAGTTGAGATACTAAGAACACAAGTAATGCAAGAGACAGAACACAAAGAACACAAGTGTATGGTTTTCAAGAATGCAGTATATTGTTTTCTTTATGTTCTATTATGAGTGTTACAAAGCATATTCGAAAGATACAAGAACATGAGATACTTATACTACATCCTACAGCCAGCTATACTTTGAAAGCCAGCTGCATACAATTAACTGGAAACAAAACAAAATCAATTGTAAGGTCAAAAGGCAGATTGCCTTTTGAGTTGTGACTATGACATGCCATAGCTCACATCCTTATCTATTAGAAAAAGGATAAAGTACATGAAGTAGAAAGTTACAGACTCAAGACATCAATGTACAGTTACCAAAATCATGGACTTTTTCACCGACTCATGTAAGTTGGTGACATTTCAGAGGTGCAGCGGAAAGGTCTCCAACTTTATGAAAAAGTACATGAGATAAAGCATGTATTAAAAGTCTTTGAAAGAAATCTGTCTTCATGAGTTGAAGCTTTGGAAGACTTTGTCTGTGAGGCTTCGGAAGACTTCATATTTGGCTTCAGAAGATATTGGTCTTGGCTTCGGAAGATTTCACACTTAGAGTATTTTCTATTGCATGTGTAAAACTTCCTAAGTATTCTTCTTCAATGCACTTGTGCAGCATGCAGGAAAGACATTGGGTGTTTAGGTTGCATCAGCCTCTTCATTAATCTCTACAAACTCCCCCTAGGCTGATGCTACCAAAACACTTAGTAGACGTCAGATATGAACAATCCTCATTAGGATGATCACCAATCCTTTCTTCATAAGGTGATCAGGATCCTTTAGACTATCAAAGTGTCTTGTCATATCAAAGAGGTCATGCAGAGGCAACTAAAACATATCTTGCCATGTGTAAATGTCTTCAGTGCCTTGATCTCTAATGACATGCCGTCTTTCTGGATTTGTGGTGTATGTCCAAGACAAGATGGGTATTCCTGATGCTAGAGGAGCTGGTTGAATTGGAGTTGATGTAGCATCTTCTAGCTGCACAACCTCAAGATGTTCTGAGTCATCTTGGGGTGTAGAAGAGGGTGCAGTCTTCTTCTTCTTTGGCTTTGGTTTAGAAGCCATCCTCTTCTTTCTCTTAACAAGTTTTAACTGAGAAGACTGGCCTGCAGTACCAGATTGATCTTCACTGTCTTTCTTAGTTGAGACTTTCTCTCTCTCAGACTCAGAAGGAGAGGGAGGTTGACCCTACTGTGGATCAGAAGATGAAGCTTGCTGAGTTTTAGTAGGAGGTCCAGGTTGTGTTGTCTCTAGTTGTTCAACCTTAACCTCCACTTCAGGTGGGACTTGACTTGGAGTGGAGTGTAAGTCAATAAGCTCTCCACTTTAGATCTTCTACTTGATCACCCTAATATGCTCATCCATTGTGGATAGAGACATGGGGCCAAGTGTCCTTTCGGAGAATCCATATAGCTTCAAGAAGCTCATCATCCCCTACCTATCAGCTGACTTCTTCATGCTCTTTTGAATGATGGCTCTTGATTTTGCAGCTTCTTCCCTTAGCTTGTTCTTAGTTGTCTTTCTGTCCTTGACTAACCTAAACTCATGTTGTTTTATGTACTCAAACTTAACATAGTCATAGGACAAGGGAAGGAGCGCATCTGCCTGATAGAAGCCTGTGGCACTCAGGTTGTTGATCATCTTAATCCTTTCTTCTTCTTTGTCTACATGAGGTCCTTGGTGAACCATATCTTCTTATGCAGGACTTTACTGAACTAGGAGAGGGTAGGCATTCCTTGTACAATCTTTTTCTTCTTCTTTCTTCTTTGGCTTGTACTAGAAGCTCTGCATCTTTTGCCTCCTTCTTCTCCTTGACCTTTCCAGATCAACCAGTTCATTCAACTCTTCTAAAGGGAGAGAGATGACACTGTCTATGTAATAGTTCCTTGTCTGTAGGTACTTATCCTGACTGCCCTTAACTCATCATTCTGAGTATTGGTCTGGGAGCAGCCTTGATAGCAGACTCCATGAGTCTTGAAGACTCAGGAGAGGAACTTTCTCCCCTTAGCCGCCTTTTCCTCTCTCTCTCTTTCTGAATCTCCGCAGTTGTCATTTTTCATTTCCCTTTGTCATTCACAGACCTTTGTGACTCAGGGTGGAGAGAGCTTTGGCCTTCATTGCTTGTTGCAGCATCTGAGCTCAGGCCAGAGAGAGGTTGAGAAGCACCTTCACCAGCAGGTGTCTCAATAGGAGTGTGGATCTCTGCAGCAGTTGATGATGACGAGATAGGGATCTCAGGTTCTGCCACTGGGTCTTCAGTCAAGGTTTCCCCTATGAAACTATTCTTAGGATCTGCCTCAACATCGAGTTGACCGATGGCATTTCCTGATTTCCTAAGTCTCCTTCTTAAGGTGAACTCTACAGTGCTCCTACAGTCTGTCAGCTTGTCTTGATTTGCTTGGGTTGACAAGTAACATGTTGACTAAATCCAGACCTTCATAGTAGTCAAAGTCTAAAAATTGAAGACTTCTTGTTGTCCTTTAACTCTTATGATAATTAGGGTTTTCCTGATGTTGTCATACCTCCACCCAATGATGTGATTGGAAGATGGTGAAGATGACATAGCCCTTGGTATCCCATCCTCAAACAGACTTTGTATGAAAGAGTCAGTGTAGTCCATATAAATGTGAACTTGAGGAGGTTGCTGAGAATGCACAGTTGCAAGTGAGGATGGTGAGTCCTCAATGTCCACTCTCTCTAAAGAACTCCCAGGTTCTGTGGCTGTAATAACTTTCTCCCCTTTTTGGAAGCATCACCTACTTGTATAGGTGAGCTGGAAGAGAGGTCAATCACATCCACAGGTTCTTGTGTTCCTGGTTGAGTACTTCTTAAGGGTCTCCTAGCTAGTTTTTCCTTAAGATATGAAATCTCAAGTTGTTGATCATTGATCCTGTTGTGTAAGGTAGTCACCTGAGATTCAAGGTGACTGACCTTTGAGACTAAGTAAGTGCATGTTTTAGATATTTTGTGCACCTTTAGTCTCAGATTCCCCTCATCTCATCAGAAGACTCATTACGGGGATGAGATGATTAGACCAAAGTCCTCTCTCTCACCACCAGCTTGAGGTTCTTGACTGCTGGTTTTCCTCTGCTCACTGGCAATCTCGGTTGAGATGTGAGTGGGCTGAGTTGCCATGGTTGAGGTCTTAATGATGTAATCACTTTCAGAAGTGAAAGCCCTTTGTATATGGACATCCTGAATAGGTTTAGGAGTGTCGACCTCAGTTGTAGGTGACTGATATGGGATAGATGTAGGAGACTGAGGAGTATTCATCTCTCTTTGAGTAGGGGAAAATAAGAGAGACTTATTATACTCATTGAAACCTAAATCTTCATCAGTATAGAAGTCAAGGTGGGGAATTGGTTGGTTGAGATCTATAGGCTAGGGATGGTAACTGTCCCATGAAGGTTTATCACTTGAGTGTTGAGACTTAGAGTGATGGCTTAAGGCAGTTGGGCTAATGAGCTCATCAGGCTGAGCATGAGGAACCTCAGCACTGATTCTTAAATAGATGGGAGTGGTCTGCTCCTCAGGAGAAGTGGGAGCTCCAGTGTCCACTTCTTCTTGTATAGGTGAGTATATGGGGGTCTCCACAGACTGTATAGCCTGAGCAGGGGTTCGTTTGGATTTTCTTTGGTAAGTGATGGTGATTTGAGGATGTGTGGGTGATTAGGAGGTAGCAGGTGTGGGCTCAACACTAGCTTGTGCTGCTAGGTTGTCACCTTGAGCAATGAGCTCTAACATTTTTAGGACAAGGGCTGTTTCTACCCCAGAGAAGCCAACAGTGGGCTTTCTCCATATTTTAAAGATGCCGAGCTTCATCCGTCCCAATTTAATAATGTTACTTGTTTCCCTCAGCTGTGAGCCCAGTTTATAGTTAAGAATGTACTAGACATATCTAGGAAACATGTAATACTCTAAGGAGTCTAAATTAGCAAGTAAATTTGTATAAACAAACTGAGAATACCTCAATTTGACCCCCTGAACCATTCCATGGATTATGAAGGAGAGATCCTCAGGAATCTGGTCCCATCCACCATGCTTGTTTGATAAGCTATGGATGACCATATGGAGCAGGAATCTCCATTAGGATGAGACCTTCCCTTTCTAAAGGTCTTTACATAGAAATCTCCCTTATATCCCATCTACTCAAAGGAATGATTGACATACTCCTTTGGGAAGAACACCTCACCTTCTTCATCATCCAGCTGAAGATGTCTATTGATGATGGCCGGAGTAATGAAGATTGTTCTCCCCTGCACTGTGGCAGATAGTGCCTTCTCCCCGTCCATAATGACCTCTTGGCAAGTCTTCCAGAATTCAAGCAGCTGATCCTCATAGAGTGGAGGATCAATTGTTAGGGAGGTGAAGAAGTTAGACAGAGCTAAGAAACGACAAACCTCTGAGAAATGAGGATCTTTCTCAGAGCTTAACAGAGCAACCTGATTGTGTTGCCTATGTAGCTGCATGGTAAAGTTGAGATCATTTCTGTGAGCGAGGTTGGCCATTTTGAGGTAGCTTAAAGATGAAGAAAGAAGGAAGAAAGAAGCTTCGGAGAGAAATTTGGGTTTTTAGGTTTGGAGGAAGAACTACTGATAGAAAGAGGGGGAAACGTTGGGTTTATATGTAAGAAGGATTTCAGATAAAGTTTAATGAAAGAGGATAAACTTTGAAATCCGAATGTCGGTCCTACCTCTGAAAAAGTAGTTTAATTTTGCTCAAAAATTAGTTTTCTTGGAAGTCAAAAAGCTTCCGAAAGTTAATTATCTTCGGAAGTTTTACTTAAAAAGCTTCAGAAGCTAAAATGACTTCAGGAAGAATTTCCTGAGAGTTTTGAGAATTTTGCTTCGGATGAGAAATTAAAACTTGAGCGCTTTGTATATAAAACAACAAAGCTTCCTAGAGTTAATTTTGCTTCGGAAGTAAATGGTCCTTGAAAATAAGTAAGTGTCTGAGACGAGTATTTAAGCTTCGGAAGATAAATTGAAAGCTCTTCCGAAGGTAAATTTCTTAGACAATTATTTATTTTGAAGGCATGATTTGCTTCCGAAGTTAAAAGCATAACTTCGGAAGTATCATAAATTTTCAAAAATCTAAGGAAAGTCTTCAAAAAGAAATTTTCATCCAAAGAAAACATGAGCTTATGAAAGTGATGAACTAGACAACTTAGGACACACATATTTTAAGAAATAATAAGAATTAGTTTTAAGAAAATATCTACTCAAGGTTGATCATCCAAATAGCTGATATAAGATATTTAAATCTTTGTTCATCAAAAGCCTTTGTAAACAAATCAGCATATTGTTCATCTGTGTGAACCTTGACTAGTTTAATTAATCCCTTTTCATAGTTATCTCTTATTAAATGATACCTGATATTGATGTGCTTTGTCCTTGAGTGCTGCACATGATTCTCTATGATGGAGATAGCACTGTTGTTATCTATGTGAATGGGAGTCTCCTTGAAGTTTCACCCATAGTCCAGCATCTGATTTTGAATCCAAAGTACTTGAGCACAGCAGCTTGTAGCAGCAATGTATTCAGCTTCAGCATTTGATGCAGAGACACAGGATTGTTTCTTGCATTGCCATGAGACAACCCTTCCACCATGGAATTGACATCCCCCAGATGTAGACTTTGCAGTCATGTTGCAACCACCATAATCACTATCTGTATAAGCATACAGATGAACTCAAGATTCTTAGGGTACCATAAACCAATTGTTGAAGCACCTTTGAGGTATCTTAGAATCCTCTTGATAGTGATGAGGTGAGACATCTTAGGGTTGGCTTGATATCTTCCACAGATGCTTGTAGCAAACCTAATATCAGTCTGCTAGTAGTAAGATACATAAGAGACCCAATCATAGCCCTATATAAGTGCTCATCTACACACTCCTCCTCAAGATAGGGTCCAAGGGAGTGGTTCCTAGCTATGGCTATCTTAGCAATCTTACAGTCAGTCATGTTGAACCTCTTAAGTATGTCTTGAACATACTTTGACTGACTTATGAAGATGCCATCTTCAACTTGCTTCACTTGAATTCCCAGAAAGAATTGAGTTCCCCTATGGCACTCATTTCAAATCTGTCTTTCGTCAGCTTCTCAAAGTCTTTGCAGAGCTTTGGATTAGTTGAACCAAAGATGATGTCATCCACATATACTTGAACTAGCAGTATATCATTTCCTTGTCCTTTGATGAAGAGAGTTCCATCTATAGTACCTCTCCTATATCCATATTTACAAAGATACTTAGATAGTGTCTCATACCATTTCCTGGGTGCCTGATGCAGCCCATAGAGAGCTTTGCCAAGCTTGCAGACATAATCAGGATGATCAGGGTCTACAAAACCTCTTTATCTATCACTCCATATAAAAAGGCACACTTCACATCAATCTAAAAAAACTTGAAGTTCTTGGATGCAACAAATGCCAGGAATATCCTAATAGCTTCTAATCTTGCCACTAGAGCAAAAACATCAGTGTAGTCAATCCCTTCTTCTTGTGTGTATCCTTGAACAACCACCTAGCTTTGTTCTTGATGATGATGCCTCGATCATCTTTCTTATTCCTAAACACCCATTTGGTTCCAATGGTAGTCTTCCCAGAAGGAAGAGTACAAGGTTCCAAACTTGTTACCTTCGAATTCAAGCAGCTCTTGTTGCATAGCTTCAACCCAACTTCCATCCATTAGGACAAAGGTCCTCTTGTCCTTACCCCTAAGACAACATCTCCAGTGATGTTTGTGGTGGGGTGAGACTTGTGGATCCTAAGCTGAATCGTAGCAAGTTGCCGAGAGAGATCTAAATTAGAGAAATTTAAATCTGGCATAGATGTTTCTCCCACCACATCAGCACACTTTTCAAGTGAAACTTGATCCAAGCAGTGTGTGACACCATTGATGTTCTCATCTATGGTGTGGTTAGTGGCATCAAGAAATTCTTGGTCACTGTCACCACCACCATTGTTGTCTTCCACAATTAAGGTATTCTTATCCTGTAGTAGAGCCTCTGAGCCGGAATTTGAAGGCATACCAGATGTATCAGCTGAGTTTGTCATTGTTGTGCTGATAGAAACCTCATTTGCAGAAGTAGTTCCAACTGGAGCTGAAGATGTATGACTTGACGGTCTTCCTAGCTCAAATCTTGAATCAGGATCACTTGTCATTTTTTGGACATTTTCATTTTATTTTCCTTCCAAAAAGTGTTAAAGTAATTTAAACACTCAAACAAATTTCTCTCTCTTCTTAAAAACTAATTTGATTAATTGATTTTTTTCTTTCTCATCTACAATTTTATTAAAATCAAACTATCTTTTTAAAACTAACTTTTATTAAGAAAATTAAAATTCATATCTTTTTTAAAAATTAAACCTTTTGAAACAAAATATTTTAAATTTGTTCTTTTTAAAATAATTATAACAAATATGGAATTTTCTAAAAGTAGTTTTATTAAAATAACCAGAATAATTAAAAACTTGAGTTTTTAATAAATAAGATTTATATAAAAAATAAACTTTTATAAGAAATTCTTAAAACAAATATTTAAAAATGAAACTATTTAGATAAAAGAGTTAAAAATAATATAATTATTTTATCTCTTAAATAAGTACATATATATAAAATTATACATATCCTATATTAAATATTATATTATAACTTTTTGTGTTTATTACCTACATATTGTTTATTTACATGAAATAGCTATTCATATGTATTTATAATCATATTTTATTTTCAAACATGGTTTCATAATTTACAAATTTATATTACTAATTATTTATTATTTTATTTATTCAACCCGTTAATACACGTGATATTAACCTAATATACATACATATATATATTATATATATATATATATATATATATATATATATATATATATATATATATATATATATTATATATATATATAGATACATATATAGATATTATATCCACCTTTGGTTTAGCATCATTAACAGATCCATCCATCCATATACTACACATGCACGTCCATCTACTACACCATCCATACCTCAACCCTTAACACCTCCCTTCTTCAACCTAGATAAAAGACAATAAAGAACAAGGTAACCATCAATAGATCCATCAATCTATAACATATTAGTTTGCCCTAATTTCCTTACTTTGCAGCAGAGTATGGTCATCATTTTGTGTTGTTTCTCATGAGGCCCTCTCCCCATCAATTTTTATTGCCCCTCGAAAGCATCTTATCCTTCCACATCTGTATGATTGTATGTTGCGAGGTGAGATAGTGAACATTTGTGTTGTTAGTTCTAGATCTAGTGCTAAATCATTAGGATTCCATCTTATGTGCTTTACATATTTGATTTATCCATTTCAAGATGGTTTAGTTTCAGATCTAGTGGTTGTTTATTTGAATCCATTGTTTCTTGAAGATTAACAACAAAGACGTAGTTATGTTTTGATCTTGATTGTGAAACAAAAAAGAAGAATAGTTAGATTGTGGGTTCTTTAGAATGGAGAGGAACAGTAGGTTGATTTGCACGAGTACTCGTTTCTTGTTTTTATATACTAGTTCGGAAAATGGTACCAATTTCATACGTTGTTTTCATTGGTACTCGTTCATTCTCCACCATGGCTACATTAACTTTATAAAGGCTTTTAGGCTTGTTTATAGTAGAAGAACCTTAGGAGAATACATTATTTTTCTTTAGCTTACATTAGTTTGTGGTGTAATTTCAATAAGTGTTTACAATGGTTCTTTTGGTACAGTAATTACAATGGTTTACATTCTGGTTTAAGTTTATTACTATAGTGTAATTACAATTATGTTTCTTTTTTATAGTGGTGTAATTTTGTTATTTTAGTTTATTTACAATGTTGAAATTTCATTACAGTGGTGTAGTTATATGGTGTGATGACGTTTTGTTGTTAAATTATTGTAATCACGGTGTTACTATTAGTTGGAGTGATATAATATCTGGTGTAAAAGTTTATTATAATGGTGCAATAGTAGTAGTGTTTTCTTGCACTTATGTAATATCATTATGTCGGGTTAAAAATAAAATTTTGCAAGATTATACGAGTATTAAAGAGAAAAATATGATAAATTTAATGATATAATATTTATATAAAAATAACAATGTAAACAAATGTTATTAAAATTTCAAAATCTAGGAGGTAATCTTTTATATGAATATAAAATCAATTTCTTCTTCTAGGAGCTCTTCTTTATCAACTTCATCTGCTATCATCCAGTTTAAACAAATGTTGTTTGATATTGCATTTGTTTTAATTTGGATTGATACAAAACATAGGGAAATCTTGTTTTTCACTTGGATTTCATTTAGTTTTGTTTATATTTGTAGGCTAAAACATCATCCTTTATATAATAGAGGTTGTTTTACTCAACAATCACTTTGATCTACTCGATTTTCTACTTCAAAAGTTATACCATGCCATCAAACATGATCAATGATGTTCACATTAGCGATATAATTCAATCAATTGATTGTGTTTTGTCATAATTGAGATTTGATATTCGATTTTTTATATTATTTTTTATATTAGCTTAATCGATTGTTTTGTTTCTTGAGATTTGATATACAACTTTTATACTATTTTTTATATTAACATAATTGATTGTGTCACACGAGAGATGTGAACAAACCAAGATCACAGTCACTAGTTACTCAGAATGACACTATATGTCATATTTAAAATAAACCAACCAAAGTTCAAACTTTAAAACCATGCGGAAGTGTTTTGTAAATAAGCCAAACCCAAAGTATACAAATGCAAACTTTGGCAAAACACATGGCAACCCATTATTTAAATCTCATAAATAAAATCCAAGTGTCATGACTTGACATAATGTCTTAGAATGCATGTTGGATCCGTGATGTGCTCCTAATAGCAACCTGAGTTAACAACCTCAGAATATCATATTAAAAATATCAACATAAAGGTTGGTGAGTTCAAGATTTTGCGTTTAACATAAACTATAATAATTTGTATAACATAAGAAATGCGTTGAAATAGATATCTACTCTATATTCACAAGTAATAACAATAGTGATTTCACGATCGAAGTTTATTGTGTTGCGTTTTTTGCCTCCCATCTCGACTTACTAGGTCGTGACGATGTTTGTGTTTAGGACAATATTGCACTCGTTTGACCTCAAGTCACATAGGTAGCGCTTGTCAAACCCATTAGTACAACCCAAGATTTCCCGCTAGTTACCATATTAACGATCCGAAAGTGTGAGAACTTTCAAGGTATTATGCACTATGTTAAAACATACATAACTTACAATAATAATATAGCGTTGTGAACAAGTGTGCTACCTCCCCTAGAAGAGAGATTATAATAGGGCATGAACTCACTGATGCGCAATGATCAATAACAAAGAAAAGCAATGATGGATCGGAAGACAACCCTTCAAAGCATACCTAGAAAACACAAGTACATAAGTACGTGTACACAATAAGCTTAACTACTCTAAGTTAAACAAGACTACCAAAGTCATCATGCAACATTAGATCATCATACAACTCATGCAAATCTCAAACAACATGTCAAACATAATTATAAACACATCACAACTACATGCCATATGAATCCACTCCTGACTTTATATCCTAAACCCTACCAATCCTACTATGTAGGGGCCTCAGATTCGCATGCATGTATGACAATCATAATCACATTCATAAACAAGGTTCATTCCGACCAACATACACAATAATGATCAATTCCAATCCCTAACATGATTCCCTAATCACTAAACACAAATCATTATCATGTATGATCACCAAACCTAAATCCTTACATGATCACCCAAGAATCCATACAACTCAATTAACACATTCTATAATATTGAACATCATAGAAAATCATAGTTACATGATCCTAACATTATAAGCATGCCCAAATGATCATATCTAATGTCTTAGAAAAATAAACTTTCCCTTTTAGGAAAGTAACACAAAACCAATCTAGCATCCAATTCAAGCATAACTTCATCACTTTATACCTAATCAAGTTCATAGAATTCATTCTAACATGATAATCATCACTAAATCATCAAAATTCCCATCATCATGCATAAAAGTTTCCACATTTAGTAAGTGTTAGGACCATGTACGTACGGAGTACTAACTGATAATGCGTGTATACCTAATCAAATAGTGTGGAATCCTATTTGATTGGCGATCCAATCAATGAGAACATAGTTTCGATCAATCTAAAGATTAATGAAATGTTATGAACAATTAGAACACGATCAACTGTGAACTATGAAGTTAGAACAGGTTCTCTAGAGTCTCTGGACGGCTAGGGTACATATGTGAGTCGAAATTCTTCAAGTGTTTTGTTTTTCCATGAATTTGTTTTTCCATGAATTAGGTGGTATTTATAGGTTAGGGTTTTTCAATCGTACGACTGAACCATTAGCATGATTCAGTCGTGTGACTGAATCATACGATTGGTCCATACGCACGACTGCAGGTTCAGTCGTGCGATTGAGCTAATCTTATGTCTTAATTGTGCGATTGATCCAGTCTCCTTGTTCGGTCGTGCGATTGGTCCATTAGCATGGCCCATTCACATGAAGACTTCATACGTTTAAGTTTGAAAACATTTCTTAATCATTATCAACTAAGAAATATGCAAGCAACCACAAACCTATATAGTTAGTTCAATATTTGTTATTACACAATAAACAATGAAATATTAAACATTAACAACATCAATCATATATTATATTTCATTGATACCCATTCATTACATATACGTAAGACATGAAAGACATTTTACATTAAGCTCCTAAACTAGGTACATATGTATCAACAAACTCCCCATTGGACCTAGTTTACATTAGTGTCTAACATTCTTCATTAGCTCTTCCAATTTCTTGTACATTTCCTCGCTTGTAACTCCGGCATGTATCTTGAATGCAAAATAGTCTTATCACGTTCTGGAACTGGAGGGCTGGTACTATATCTTACGAGTCATAGAATAGTGGCCGCTTGTATAAGGTATAGACATTGTCTACAGACAAGTTGGTCTGCCACATAGGGTCGAACACCCGGATAGTTTCCATTTTGCTCTCTCTTTGTAAGACTACGACTGCTTCACCTGTTCTCCATTCATAATACAACCACTTGAAGTGTGGAGTGAAGTCCCGTGGCATTTCCCTTAGAGGGATTTTGGACATTGTACGTGAAGGACTCCACTTCAGCATAACTTTAGGCTTTCAAGAAATGGGATCCACTTCAGACCTTCTGATGTACCTCTTCGATTGTTGTGGTCTGATGTTTACCCACCTGGTGTGGTATTCTTTCCTTAGTGTAGCCTCAAACCAGCCTGACATTTTTCTTGGATCAACATCTAACAAGTTTAGGAGCGCCAGCTGGTTGAGCTCAAAACCAGGGAGAGTCTTCAGATCGTATGGGAATCTGAAGTACTCAATACCCTTCTACCTCTTAACTGCATACATATTAAGATCCTCCAAATATGCCCACGCGATAATCTTTCCTGAAACCTTTAAATGTTTCTTGACCTTGCATAGCTTGGTGTAGACATTCGGCTTTTGTGCAGTGCGTTGAGCTCGTATCTTAGAAAAACACCACCGCCCATTCAGCCTTCTGATATCAACATCAGCGTCTGAGGCTTGGGCTTGGCTTTCATTCTTCTCAGTCTCTCTTTCAATCTCATCCAGTTTGTCAAACATAGCACTAGCGAGAGTGTCACCCAAGTTGGGGATCACATTGCCCTTTCGGGTAGTGTACTCTGGATAGTAATCAGTAGTGACATCCTCGATCTCTATTTCATCTACGTCGTTGAGCTCGTCGTCACTGGTCATATCAAAAGTCGGTGCATCTTTGACAATCTCGTCTGGATTTAGCCTAAACATCTCAGCAAGTTGCTCGTCAGTCAGGTCATGTATGATTTCTCCTTCTTTGGGGGTATAGCTCACCAACCTTCTGACTATCCCTTGCAAATCAAGAATCATTGTGAGTTGAGACTTGATTTGTTGTAGGGGAGCAACATCATATTCATCTTGCTGAGATGTTTGATCTGCTTGATTTAAACATATAACACATCAACATTAGTAATTAATGAAGACAATCGAACATTTCTTAAAGATATATAAACATTAATTATAGAATTTTAATACACGATTCAAGTACAAAAGTTTTTCAAATACATAAACTTCTAAACATTAGTTTTATCTTGTATGGTAGGCTTCTTAGAAGGTGGGGCAGAGGATGATGCTCCTTGGTCTTGATTTCTCTTTGTCCTTCTCTCTTGACCTTGAGTTGAGGCAGATGCAGCTGCATCTCCTTCTTTATCATTATTATCCTCGTTCTTTCCCCTTGGCCCTTCATCTTCACTAGTCTTATTATCATCAATACCATCATCATCATCATCATCATCATCATCACCCTCTCTAATCTTTAGAGGCTCAACTTTTGATCCCTTTAGTTTGAGCATGATCGTCCTGTTAGAGGCCTCCAACTCCTCAATCCTTTTCACTGATTGGTCATTGTGCTCCTGGAGTTGGGATATCTGCTGTGCTTGTTGTGCAATCTGTTGTGTTTGGTGGGCAATCTGTTGTGCTTGAGTAGCATTTAGCTCCACAAGTTGACTTAGTTGAACAGCTTTTTCTTCATCAGCAGCTAACAGCTTCAGCACCATCTTGTTTAGTGCTGCTAGCTGTTCCTCTACCCTAATGGAGGGTAGAGGGGATCATGTGGTGAAAGTGGTGTGGGTGGAAGATCTTGCTTAGTGGCTGGTGGTAGTGGTGGTGGCTATGGTGAATATGGGTGGTGGGATATGAGTGGGTGGTGAAGGGTTGGCTGTAGTAGTGGTGGATGTGAGTGTGGTAGTGATAGGTGGTGTGGTAGTGGTGGTGGTAGCTGTGGTAGTGGTGGTGGTAGCTGTGGTGGATATTGTAGATGTGGGGGTGGTTGTGGCAGTAGTGGTGGCTGTGGCAGGAACAGTGAATGTGGTCAATATAAATCTTTGCCTCTTTCCCTTCTTGCTATAGGGGTGAACCATCCTATTCTTCGTAGAGCCCTTAGACACCGAGGCTCCCCCTTGGCTACTAGGCTGGTTCGGGTATAAGATGGATCAATATTAGTAGTAATAGCATCCCCGGACTCACCCTGGCGTCCACCAACCGCCCTGAGTCCTCTTTCAGTGGCTACGACCCGGCTCCCCACCGTCCGCACCAGAGGCTCCACATCAGACTCCTCCTCCTCTTTTATCTGGAAATCAGGGTGAATTGGAGGAGACTCGGGCCCACCCTAACCATCACCTCCTCGATTATCACCGTGGTCATCGCTGTCGGAATCATTGGAGGGTAGAGCAATCTTCTCAACATCAAAATCACTATCACTGTGGCACCACTTCCTCCTTGCTGCTCCACATACTCTGCATTGGCGAGATGGCCGAACACCTCCTCACCGTGGGCTTCACCTGCTTGCCCCGGTAGACCTTCATCCTCCAGAGCGTGGTGTCATCCATGACCTCGAGAGTAACTGCATCATGATTCTCCTTAGGCAACGAAGGAAGCTTCCTGTCAATAATCATCTGTACGAATCAGGGGTACATGCAAAAGCCTTCCTTGCCTTTGGCCTTAATGTTCTCGATCAGATAGGAGAAGATCATACGGGAGAAACTGAATGGATGGTTCAGTACCAATGCAACAAATGCATTCTGGATTTGGTCGGAGAGGTCGTCAAATCCTCCATGCCTGGAGGCTATGCACTTTAGGATCACATGTGCCAAATACTTAAATTGAGGACACATGTTACTCTTGTTTAGCACCCCGGCATTCAAGTCACTGGCGTACTTGATCCTCATAAAGCATCTCCAGAAAGTCAGGGGATATAGCTTAGTTGGGTGGCTTCCGTCCTTACCCAAGCCCAAGACCCGTCTCAAATCCTCCTCAGTGATCACTATCTCATGACCCAAGATAGAGCTCCGGATGCAATGGGGCTCAACTGATGTGTCTACCCTGGCACTCTCCTAGAAAGACTGCTGAATGGACCTATAAGGTGTGCACGGAGTCGAGATAGCTTTGAAGATCCGTGATCCGTGTAGAAAAGCTATAATCCCTGAGAAGTCAGCAGCGTTCCGGGATGTAGGATCAAGGTCGGCACATATGTTGTGCTTGGTGTTTATAGTCCACCTTTCTGCCATGTTTCTGTACATAAGACACATAAACATTAGATTAAATCATAACATAAACAATTGAAACTTAAACTGTTTTGAAATCACTCTGGTTCAATCGTGCGAAATTGAACCGTACGACTGAGTTCAGTCGGTTGATTGCGTATGCGACTAGCTTCAAACTGGCGACCGAGCATGCGGCTGAGTTCAATCGGGCGACTGAGCATGCGGCTGAGTTCAATCGGGCGACTGAGCATACGGCTGAGTTCAATCGGGCGACTGAGCATATGGCTCAATTCAATCGGGCAACTGAGCTTGCGACTGAGTTCAATCGGGCAATTGTGCTCATACGCTTAATTCATTCGGCCAATTGAGTCATTCGCCCAGTTCAACCGTGTGATTGAAGTTCATTCTGAGTGTCCAGTCGCATATTCCTCTGTTCGACACTCTAAACCTGGATCTAGGTCAAAACTTGATGTTAAACATTGTGTATAGACTCTTTAGGCTAGCAGGAACTCTAATTGTCACAGGATGTCGTTCATTTTAACCAATTTGCAACTTTAGGTGGTGTATTTGTTGGTTATTACTTATTCCTTGATTTTAAACAATTTGGGCCTGTTAGGGTTAGTTTTCACTGCACATTTTGTGCGTTTTCGATCGATCAATACCAGCAGATGATGTGAACACACGTCAGTAACACAATCGTAGTCAAAAATCGACTCAATCAAATTTTGGCAGAGTGTATGTGCTTTCGGGCGATTTTAGGGCGATAGAAGGGTGATGAAGATATGCGACCGACTTTAGCCCTATTTATACTGATTTTATCTTCTGTCGGGCGACTGGATCCATTCGCACACTTCATTCGGGCGACTGGGGCTCAGTCAGGCGACTGACTCAGTCGGTCCCATTCAGTCGTGCGACTGGGATTCAGTCGTATGACTGACTCAGTCGGTCACCTCCATTCGTGCGATTGGCTCATACTCATGATCCAATCGTGTGAATGGTTCATACTCCTGCCCCATTCGTGCGACTGGTCCATACTTATGGACCATTCGTGCGAATGACTCTGACTTGTTAATTTGACCCTTTTGAGTGAGTGATTCACAGATTACAACGAGTTGTTGAGTCCGACTCTTACCTTACAATTTAATAAAAATAAACAGAACAACTTTGAAATTAAGAACAATAACAAGACATATTTTTGTATTTTTTATTAGAGATGGAATACAACCTATTAGAATAATTCTAGTTGATTTTACTTCCTAGACAGTATAGCTTCAATTCCAGTTAATCGTTTCTGGTACAATTCATTTTGGAATCATACAGGTATATCATACTCACTTGGGACACTTTAATAAATAATTTTGATTCTTGATCCTTGTTTTCACTAATAGTCAATAGCAAGTTTAGGAAATCATACTAGAGCTACAAGATGCACACAATGATTTAGACTTTCAAGAATTGTAGCTCATGATGATTGTCAGTATAATTGTCCTCCTAAATCCATACACATATTTTTGACACATATTGGTGATGATTTAAGGTTTAATTAGTGCAACAAGCATTTGTGGATCCCACGCTTATATGGTAATCAACGTTTCTCAGGAGATTTTTGAGCGGTCTACGGGTATATTAAAATAAGAAACTATTCTAGGAGCTTTCAAATAGATGCTAAGCCTCAGGTTAGTGCCACCGCACAACAGAGAGGCGCAAACAACAATGAATTATAGGATATTTAGGTTATGCTTATCCTCAGGTTAGTGCCACCACCCAACAGAGAGGCACACAACCTATCTTCTTGTTTGAGTAATTATTTTCTTTTTGCACATATCTTACCAACAACATAGGTTATTAGCTTGATTGTTTTTTTCATTTTTTTCTTGTGCTTTTCTCATATTTTATGGTCATCCACACACATTTGTGGCGTTTATTTTGCTCGGCACCCCTTATTGAAACTTCGTTGATTGTGTTAAGCAGGGATAAGATGGGAACACACAGCTTGTTGAACAACTTAGTTTGCGCTAGAAATCACCAATGAGGTCTACTTATCTATTGTGTTGAATCTACCAACACATCATTTAATGAGCTAACAACCTCTAGGTCTACTTTCTCTATATTACCATAGTAGCGTACTAGTTTAACTATCATCTTTCCTTTTATTTTGCTTTGACTATTCAGACTTAACTTTGAATTTTGCATCATAAGTAGTTAAACCTTTTAAAGTCCCACATAATATGTTCCCTGTGTACTATCATTTTTTATATTCTTTGAATCAGTATCACAGATTTGATTTCTTTTCTTTTAGCTCGCTGTCCTCCTCCCTGGAATTTTTTTTTAATAAAATGACTAATTTAATACTGATCTAACCTATTCTCCCCCTAAAATTCTAAAACCAAAATTAATTTTGAGTTTTTGGATTTTATAGGTGAAGAAATAGAATTAAAAGAAATGAAATACAGAATAATAAAATAATAAATAAATAAAAAAACTCTACTCGTCGGACTATGGACTTTAAAAATCTCAATTTATCAAAATCTTTTGTATAGGGGTCGGCGCGTTGAAAGTTCGTATTAATTTTAACAACATCGATTAAATTCTTTTCAAAACAATCACGTATAAAGTGATTTAATTCTGATGTGTTTGATTTTTGGATGTTGGATAGGATTTTTAGTTACGACTATAGTAGCAGAATTATCAACAAATATAGGAGTGTTAGAGAATTTGAAACCATAGTCCCACATTTGTTGTTGAATCCAGATGATTTGTGAACAGCAACTTGCAGCAGCAACGTATTCAGCTTCACATGTTGACAGAGCAACGAAGGTCTTCTTCTTACACTACCAGGTGACTAACCGTCTACCAAAGAATTGACACCCTGCTGATGTTGACTTCTAATTCATTTTGCAACCGCCATAATCCGAATCGCTATACGCTGTAAGCTCAAAGTCATCATCATGAGGATACCACAACCCAAGTGTTGGAGTACCCTTTAGATAACAAACTATCCTTTTGACTCCTATGAGATGGTTGACTTTCGGTTTCTCCTGATATCTGGAGAAGAGAGACGTCGCGTACATGATATCAGGTCATGAGGCAGTGAGGTACATGAGAGATCCGATCATTACTCGATACATGGTGGCATCCACCAGATCACCATTTTCGTCGGGTGCCACATCGTGGTTTGTAGCCGGTGGAGTCCCAGCTTCCGAAGCATTCTCCATATCGAACCGACTTAGGATATCGCTTACATACTTGGTCTGATGTAAAAATATTCCCTTAGGTGTCTGATCCACGAGTAACCTGAGAAAGAACTTCATCTCTCCCATGACACTCATCTCAAATTCAGCTTTCATTACTACTTCAAAGTCTTTACATAATGCTTCATTTTTGCAACCGAAGATTATGTCATCAACATAGATCTGAACTAGCAGTAAGTCACCATTCTTTTCTTTGATGGATAGTGTACAGTCAATCACTACTCTGCGAAAACCATGTTTCACAAGATGAGTCGAGAGCTTTTCATACCATGCTCTAGGGGCTTGATGGAGCACGTAGAGAGCCTTATCCAGCTTGTAAACTCTATCCCGATGATACGGATCCTCAAATCCTTCGGGTTGACTGACGTACACTGTCTCTCGGATTTCACCATGTAGGAATGCACTTTTTACAATTAATTGATAAACTTTGATCTTCATGTAAGATGCATAGGCTAGGAAGATACGGATTGCTTCATTCTTGCCACAGGTGCAAACACTTCATTGTAATCAATACCCTCGACTTGTCGAAATCCTTGAACTACAAGTCAAGCTTTGTTTCTTATTATGACCCCTTTTCATCTTTCTCGCACTTCAAGACCCATTTGGTACCAATCACCTTAGCACCTTGTGGTCTATCCACTAGTGTCCATACCCCTAACTTCTTGAATTGAAGAAGTTCCTCTTACATGGCACTGATCCATGCCTCGTCGTTTAGAGCTTCACTTACATATTTTGGTTCAAATTGAGACACAAAACATCGATACGCACTATCGTGAAGATATCCCATTTCCATTACTGAGGCATAATCAGCTTAGTATAGCTGATTTCTAGTCTGTACTCCTGATCTAACATCTCCAATGACATTGTCCAAAGGGTGATAAATATTTAGTCGTGATCCAGGAGTAGTGGGAACAACTACCTCATTATTCAGATTGTGAACACCGGTTTTAGTATGTGAGGCAGTGGGAGTGTGAGGTTCCAAAGTGTCGGAGGCATCAACATCAGATGCTTGTGTACTTGCAGTAGTAGGAACATGTGCCGCCTAATCCACCTGATCAGTTTCCATGTCTTCATCATCAGAGGAGGAGTCACTTACCTCAAGTGCTCTCCTTAAAGGACTAGAAGACTCACCTTATGAAGCTGAGGTTGTCGGGTCCAGTGATGGTGTGTTTAAGACATCCTACATCATTTTGGTCGATAACTCATCCTTTGGAGGGAAGAGAGGGATGTTGAAGGATTTAAAGTACCCATCATAGTCGAAAAAGAAAGAGGGTCCTTTTCTAACAAGGGGGTGGTGTATCTCTGTACATCAACATTGCACCACACTTCTACTTGACCCGTTAAGTTGTTATAAACTATCTTATTGAGTACGTTGTATTATAGAAAAATCCCTTCTTCAGCCTTCTCGTTGAACTTCCCTGACTGAGTTTTCTTCAGCAGCGTACATGGTGTGCCAAATGGTTCGAGGTACTCCAGATTCGGTTTACGTCGCTCGAGCAACTCATAGCACGTCTTACCATGACGTTTAACCACCAAGGCTCGATTGAGGGCGTAACATGCATTAGCTACTACCTCGTTCCAAAATTGGATAGGCAGTTTTGAGTCTGCTAGCATCGTCCGGGCTGTTTCTATCAAGCTTAGATTCTTTCTCTCAGCAACTCTGTTCATTTGAGGAGTGTAGGCACATGTGGACTAGTGCACAATTCCTTTTTCTTTGCAGAATGCCTCCATCCATTGGTTCTTGAACTCAGTACCGTTGCCTGAGTGAACTTGCCTTACCTTGAGCTTGTAGAGTGACTCTAATGTAGTTACCAACTCTTTGAATGATTCAAATGTCTCTGATTTTGATTTTAGAAACATCACCCAAGAAAATCTTGAGTAATCATCCGTAACATACCAATTGCCAGCAATGCTCTTTGTACTAACTGGCCTAAACAAATCTATTTGAAGAAGCTCAAGAGGAAGGTCAATTGAGAAAGCTTTCTTTTCCTTATGAGACTTCTGTCTGTTTCCCTTTCTTACACGCGACACAAAAACCTAGTAATTGGAAGTTCTTAACATTTACTCCACGCATTAGATCATTCTGGATCAAGTGATTCATCTTCCATGGATTTATGTGTCCCATCTCCTATGCCAGGAGATGGAGTCTTTCTCTGTTTCCTTTGACAAGAAGCATTGTACTTGATTATCAGTAGTGGAGGCTTTTGATAGGTCCAAGCCATATAAATCATTATATCTTGAAGCTGACATTAAGACTTGATCCTCCAGGATTACATACTCCTTCTTCAACACATAGCACTTCTTGTTGTCAAAGACTACCTTGAATCCTTTCTCACAAATCTGGGATACAGAAAGCAAGTTATTTTGTAATTGTTGAATGTAGTTGACCTTGTAGAACTTGACTTTCTTGTTTCCCACTTTGCCTTGCGCAGTTATATTTCCTCCTTTATTTCCAGCAAATGAAACGTGTCCCCCTTTAATTTGTTTGACATTAGACAGGAGAGACATGTTCCTAGTCATGTGCCTTGATGCCCCGCTATCAACAATCCAAGTATTTGTAGAAGCACTATAGCGGATACCCTACACATTCAAAGGAAATGATTAGTTTAGGTTAGGGACCCAAACCTTAACCGGCTTGGGTGACCTAGAGGAATCACACATCATGAACTCAACCCACTGTCCATTTGAGGGTAAGGGCATATCATTCTTCTTCTTGATAAACATACGACTGGCTTATCGTTTGAACTTTAGGTTTATATATTCTTTTTGGTGGAGAAATTGAACTCCTTTTTAAAGAACTAGGTTTAGCATCATGAAGTTCAACTTTCTTTCTTGGTGTCTGATAATAAGGACAACTAGAACCGATGTGTCCTCTCTTTCCATAATTGTAGCAAGATCTGCCTTGTACATGTAGGGAAAATAGTCTCTGTGGGGAGTGTGTGATACCGGTGTGACTTGATTCTGGTTAGGTTTGCACACTTCTATTTGTTAGGATCTGTGATCTACGTTTGATTGATTAGAGAGTATAGCAGTGGAATTCTAACACTAAATTAGCCAAATCACAAGAATGAAAAGATATTCAATGAAGAACAAAAACGGTTATAGATAGAGATAATTCTGCAAATATATTTCATTCAATATTCGCTTTCGTTGTAACGGAATGTCACAATTACAGTTAGGTTGACACCTCTTATATAAGAGATGTGACGTCTGCTGATGTCACTTGATAGTGACATCTAAGAGAATTATTCCAATTGAAACACAACTACTGAAGATGTCAAAACAGCTGACATCTTCTTACAAAATACTAAGTGTTATCAGTTACTATAACTACTGAAAAACATAAAACTACTGATACTACAACGACTAAAGAATAAGCTCTTCATTCGTTTTACAAAACTACTGAAAGTAAAAACATAAAACTATTGATATCACAACTACTGAAGAAGTACTCTTCAGCTGTTATGACAAACTACTGAAACTTCAGTACTTGGTCTTCAGACTTGAACTTCAGACGTTTCATCAGCTGATGACTTCAGTATATATCATCAGTTGATGTCTTCAGTCTTTGTCTTCAGACTTTGTACACCAGTTGTTGATCTTCAGTACTTGTAGACTCTTCAGCTGTTGTACTTCAGTGCTTTGGTCTTCAGCTTCAGCACTTGTGTTCTTCAGCTGTTCAGGTTCAACACTTGTGTTCTTCAGCTGTTTGAACTTCAGCACTTTAGTCTTCAGCTGTTGAACTCTTCGGCACTTGATCTTCAGCTGTTGGAGTTTTCAGCACTTGTCGAACTGCTGATGAAGCCTTCAGCAGTTGTTGTGAATCATATTGGACTTAGAGGTTTTCTGATCTTGGCTCATTGGTTCTTTTGGTCCAACAAACTCCCCCTAAACCAATGCAGCCAAAACCTCTAATTGATTTATTTTCCCACTTATTGTTGGCAAAAAGTTGGTCTTTTTCCTTCTTGATCAGTAGAGAAGATGACCCATATAAGCTCTGGCCTGGGAAGAAATCTCAGAGATCTGTTTGGCAAGGCATGAATGGGAACTCTGTTTTGGGGAACTGGACACAGAGTTGTTATCCCATTCATGAGATTTACTTCCCCATTATGAGTCTGTATAACTCTCGAACATAGGACTCAAGGAGAACAACTTGTTCCTCCTTGGAGAGTTCTTCTACTCCTCCTTCAAAGAAGAACTCTAGACCATAGTACTCAGATAAGTACTTCACAGTCCTGCCATTTTTCAACTCCATAGTAGTTACCTCCCTATAGACAAATTCATCAGGATGAGTGCCTTCAAGGAGTAACTGGAGCTCATTCTTCTTGATGTCTTCAAGCTTTTTATATAATAACTCCTTTTTGATCATCTTGTTTTCCAGTAAGGCTTGAGGGGTCATTTTTGATTGATGAGCCTTCTTGAATTCATCAATTATTTCCCATGGTGAGACTACAATGGCCAACATGATGGTAGAGTATATTGTTTTTCTAACCTGGCCATTGTATCTGTGTGGAATAGATCTTTTGTGGATTCTAGAACTCACCTTGGGGTCTGGCCATACTCTCACTCTCACCTTCTGATACTGAAATGTGTGTCTGAGAGTGTACAGCCTCTGAGCATGCCCTTTCATGGCTTGTATAGATGATGACTGAGGAAATACCTTGTCAACCATCTTCAGTAGTTGCTCATCGTGCTGCTTCTGCTGTTCTTCATCTTCTATCTTGACTCTAACCATTTCCCTTTGGGAGTCAGGTGTGAGCATGGGTTGACTCCTGGGTTCTGGTAGCCTTAGAATAGCAGAGAGTGGCAGACTATCATCTTCATCTTCTTCTATCCTCAGCACCCTTCTCCTCCTTCTAGGTGCTCACTGGATGATGGTTGGGTTGGTAAAGGAATTGGTTTTGAAGATTGAGGATGTTTGGATTTGGGCTTTGAGATTGGTTTGGAGATTTGAGGGGTAGGCTGTTTTTGAGTGGGTGATAGGGAAGGTTGTTCAAGCATTTTGGTTGTGAGTTCGGCCTTTGTAAGTCTCGCCATTTCAAACCTTTTTCCAGCCCCAGCCTCATCAAGTGCTTCAATGATAATCCCCTTATGAAATTGCTCAGACAAACAGATTCTGGTGGCTATAGCCAGAATACTGTCTCTGGTCCATGAACGAATCTCCATCAAAGATCTTCCTAAGTATTTGGCAATGAATCGAATCATGATCTCTAATCTCTCTTTCTCCAGTACATCATACCCAGCCCATCTGGTTTGAATCTCCTCCACTTCCAACTTCCTGATCTCACTGTCTAATGTGGCTGTATCAAAGCCTTGCTTGAAGAGTTGCTCAATGATTTTGTCCATGGATCGGCTGTGTGTGTCATCTGCATCTTTTACCAGCTCTTCCAAGGATTTTTCTTCAGCATTAGTTTGATCACCAGCACTTTTCTTTCTTTTGTAGGTGATCAGTTGTTGTTGCTTTTCTTTTTCCAACTCTTGGGCTTTCTCTTGTGCCTTCTCATCCTCAGTTCTTTTTCTCTTCTTTTCTTTCACTGCAGTACTCTCCCCCTTTTTGGATGCATTGGTGGCAGGGGTTTGTACCGCAGAAAGTTTCTTTTGCACAGCATCATCAATGAGTGATTGTAGACTTGAGGAATCCTCTCATCAATGGCTTGATAAACAATGTCATTGATAATGGGAGTGATGAGAGGTAGGGATTGTTGGAATACAGCAACCATCTGCTCTGGGGGGTTCTGTCCCGGAGAGATAGTGCCAAAAGCAGAAGCTGGAGGCTCAGTGAAGTGAGAGGCTAAGTGTTTGGGGAACCTTCAAAGGAAGGTGCCATCTGTGGGTTGGTGGGGGCAGATGGACTTACATCCTGAGACTTCTTGGCAAGCAGTTCTTGTAGTCTGCTTACCTCAGCCTCCAGGATGGTGTTGTGGGCTAGAACGTCATAGAAAAAGCCCAGGTCATCATCAGCAGAAGCTGAATCACCTGACCTCCTGCTTGTAGCAGGATTTACATGAACTGGGTGTAGACCAGTTTCAGCATGTGCCCCTTTTTCTTGGAACTGGGGACTTCTAGCCTCAGGACTATGTCCTTCATCAGCTGTTGCCTCTAGTGAAGTCTTAGCAATGTTACCAGCCTTATTCTGATCATGTGCTGATTCAGAAGAGGTGGCAGGCTCACTAGATATTCTAATCTCCCTATCTACACAAGGAGATAGAATTTGTAAACCCCGGTGCTGTGGGTTGTCAGAAACATGGTGATCCCCTTCCTCAATGTCGGTGGTTCTCCCCTTTGTGGATGGTTGGTGGGGAGGAGGAGAGGCATGCAACTGAGTCAGCACATTTGCAATAATTATGGTTGGACTTTGGGGGGCGGTTGCATGGGGAGATGGGGTAGAAGCAGTGTGCACCTAGGGAGGAAGGTGCTCTTCAATGGCAATCTTCTCAAGTGAGCAAGATCCCAGATGTGTGGGTACCCCTATGTGGTGGCTGCAGGCTCCTTTTGAGAGGAATCCTGAGCGGCTATGGCTGGTAGAGTCTCTGATACTGCTGGGGGGTTTAAGCCAACAAGTATAGCCTGCGTTGGTGGTGCTGGAGCATCTTCAGGGGACTCATCTCCCTGAATAGTTGTTTTGGGTTGTTTTGGTTTTGGTTTAGTGGGGACTTTGGTTCTGATGGAGGAAGCTGTGGGTTCCCTGTGCTTGACCTTTAGCATTCGGGCAGCTTCTTTGAGTGTAGGGTCTGAGTTGTGCCTGGAGTATACCTCAGCCAAAACAGCTGGTGCAGGGACTCCAAGGCCAACAAGGCCATCAGATTTTAATTCATTCAAAATAGTGGCCATCAGAAACCTGGGATATAATGGCCATCGGTTTGCCACAGGTTTCTGAGCCAAGTTCTTTATTTTTAGAAACACAATTTCAGAAAAAATTTAACGGTTGGTGTTCTAGAATAGAATACAATACCTGTTGCCATTGGGATGACATTTGATCCCAAGAAGATGTCTTGGAGGCTAAGTAGACATTTACCATGTGAAAAATGACTTTCTCAGCGTCATGGAAATGTTTCTTTAGAACGGTTGTAGCTCGAAGATCACCTTCATACCCATGATTGATAAAGGACATATTTGTTATGCCCTTTGGGTATGCAGTCACAGCGGTGGAGTCGTGTAAGTGTAATGCCTGACGAATGATGTCGGCTGTAACGACCACTGGTTTCTGGTTGATAAGGGACCGATCAGAGATCTGACCGGTAGACTCATCAGTATGAACAAAAGCATTTGACCAGAATTGACTGAGGGATTCAGGGTAAATGGTTGGATTCAAGAGAAAGGCAGTGCGATATGGGGAATCCACCATTAAGTCAATGGCATTATCATATTTGTTCCAGAAAGCCGACTTTGTAAGGTAAGCAACGCAGTTGTGTCGTGGTTTCAGACTCATGGTCGCCATGTTTGAGAGAGAGAAGTTCAGAAAATAACGGCTAATAAAACATTAGAGAAGAGGACAGGTATTTATAGGGTAGGGGTGAAAATGACTGAAGGGTGTGGTGTTAGTCATCAGTAGTTTTAAACCGACTGTTGACATGGTATTACCCTTTCAGACGTTAAAACAGCTGAAGTCGTGGTTTTAGGCATTAGCAGTTAGAAAACTACTGAAGACCATGGTTTTGACTTCAGATGATGAAACAACTGAGGACTTGGTGTTTGTCATCAGTAGTTGTGAAACTACTGAAGACAGTGGTTTTGTCATCAGTTGTTGTAAACAGCTGAAGACTTGGTGTTAGTCATCAGTAGTTATAAAACTACTCAAGACATGGTTTTGCTTCAGTTGTTTAGAATGAAACAGCAGTTGTGGAAACGACTGAAGAGAAAGTTCTCTTCAGTAGTTTTCGTCAATTCATAGCCTTTCAGCTGTTTCATACTGTCCTCAACACTTACTCATCAGACTTTGCATCTGCTTTTCAGGTGTTTCATAGGACGTCAGTACTTATCTGTTTGTACTGATTTCAGTAGTTGTAACTACATCAGTAGTTGTAACTACATCAGTAGTTTGGAACAGATAAAGTACTTCAGTACTTGTGAGGCATTTAGCCGTCAGTAGTTATAAAAACTACTGAAGGTGAAAGGACTCATCAGTACTTATATGTGACATGGTTACCAATGATCACCAGTACTTTTTACTGAAATCATCAGTAGTTGTCACTTATTCTAGCTGCAGCATACCAAGCCTTAACACAAGGTTTTGGAAAGTAGAACTATCCAAAGGCTTAGTAAAAATATCTGCAAGCTCATCAGCACTAGGCACAAACTTAGGATCAATTAGGCCTTTTCAAAACAATCCCGAATAAAGTGATGTCTGATCTCTATATGTTTGGTCCTAGAGTGCTGGACTGGATTTTTGACAATACACAGAGCTGAAGCACTATCCATTAATAATGGAGTCTTAGTCTCTGTAATGCCATAATCCAGAAGTTGGTTCTGAAGCCAGAGTACCTGAGAAGTGCAACTTGCAGCAGCAATGTACTCGGCCTCAGCAGTTGATGTAGCAACAGATGTTTGTTTCTTACTCTGCCAAGAAATCAAACAGTTGCCTAGGAATTGAAAACCACCAGAAGTTGACTTTCTAGTTAACTTGCACCCTGCATAGTCACTATCTGAAAAAGCAACTAATTTGCAAGAGTGTCCAGTGGAATACCATAAGCCCAGAGATTGTGTACCTTGCAAATATCTAAAGATTCTCTTGACTGCAATCAAATGAGACTCTTTAGGAGCAGCCTGAAATCTAGCACAAACACATGTAGCAAACATAATATCTGGTCTAGAAGCTGTTAAATACATCAAGGACCCAATCATACATCTGTATAGTGTTTCATCAACAGCTTTACCTTTCTGATCAGCATCCAGTTGTGTGGTGTTGCACATGGGAGTAGAACATGGCTTACAGTTTTGTAAATCAAACTTATTCAAAAGATCTTTGGTATATTTTGACTGATGAATAAAGGTTCCATCAGCCTTTTGTTTAATTTGCAAGCCTAGAAAGAACTGTAATTCTCCCATTGCACTCATTTCAAACCTCTTTTTCATTAATGTTGTAAAATCATCACACAACTGGGGATCAGAGGATGCAAAAATGATATCATCAATATAAATCTGAACAAGTAGCTTATGCTGATCCACCTTCTTAATAAACAAAGTTTTATCAATGGAGCCTCTAGTGAAATTATTCTTAAGAAGAAAAGTAGAAAGTGTCTCATACCAGGCTCTAGGAGCTTGTTTCAACCCATAAAGAGCCTATCAAGACTTGCTCTTCAGTGCTTTGGAAGCATTGTTTGCTTTCTTGACTTCCTCTTTAGTAGTCTTCAAACTCTTTCTACTGACAGTTTTCTTCTTTGCAGTACTGGCAGTAGTTGGAGTTTGAACTTCAGGTGTTAAATCCTGCTCTCTAGTCCTTTCAGGACTTTCAGAATTAACTCCTGAGTTGATCAACTCATTGATCATGTGAGTGTCAGCAGTGGAACCATCAACATCAGCTGATAGGTTCTGAGAGGGCTTGGTACTGACTTCTACTTCTGATTGTGTTGTATCAGAAAGTAGATCACATGATGAAATGGATTGGTTATTACTCTCACCAGTGTGATTGTAACCAATGCCAAACTTCACATTGGAAGCAGATTGCTTACTAAGAAGCATTTCAAAACCTTTGCATGATTGTACCCATCTATCACACTCTACCTGGGTGACTGCAAGGGTTTCTTTGAGATCTTTATACTTCTCTAGAGGTATCTCTTCCCTAGCCTTATCATCAGTTATTTGGCATTTAAGTTTGTAAATCTCATCATTCTTATCATTAAGCACAGACTCAAATTCAGCTTTGCTTTTGAAAATTATTTGTTCTAGCTCAATTTTCTTGTTGATTAAAGCTATATTTGCTTCTCTAATAGATGCAAATGCTGCTATACATGTTTCAGAACACAATTTGGCTTTTGCCTCAGAGGATACCTGTGATACCTTTGGTGTAGAGGCATTAGTGGATGAAGTATCAGCAGAATCCAAAGCCATAAGAGCTAGATTTCCAAAGGGACTTTCACCACCATGTTGACCAGCACCTGAGAACAGTTGTTCATGGCCAGACAAGTCATCTGGTAAACTGCTCCAGTCAACAACTCCTGGGGTGAAGAAGCTGTGTTGTTGAGGTTGAGTTTGTTGATGAGATTGGGAAGGTTGTGGTTCAGGCAATGCTTGTGGTTGTTGTGCAATTGGAGCTTGAACAAGATTTGGTTGAGGCATATAATAGCAGGGATAAGGATATGACATTTGACCCTGTGGAACAAAGTATGCAGGAGATCTAGGATGTGAATGATGACCAGAACCAGCAGGATGTTGCCCTCTGTTTTGTGGACTAGTACTAGGAAAAGTCACAAAGGGTGCAGAAGAGTTAGATCCAGTTGATCTACACTCTCTTGCAAAGTGTCCCAGCCTTTGGCATTTGTGACACCTCAACTTACTCTTGTCAAAACCAACTTTGGTTTTGCCAGAGAGTCCAGGAATTTCCTGCCAGTTCTCTTATAGAACTTCTGAGATCTGATATTAATCAGTGCCATTTGGCTCAGAATATCCATCTCTTCTAGATCATCATCAGCTATTCCTTTCAAATCATCCATGATCAAGCATAAATTGTCACTATTACTGCCAGAATGACTCTCAATACCAACAAATGCATGATCAGAACTATTTGAAGAGAAATCAATATGCTCATCATAATTGCTTTCAGATGCAGCATATTCTGACTCATGACCAACCAAGGCAGTATTCCCTGGTACAAGTCATCAGTGAGCTTTCCTGATGAGGACAATTTCCTCTTCTGCTCTATCTCTCTTTCGAATGTAAGCAGTTTCCCATGAAGTTGGGTGAGAGATAGGCTATCCAGATTTGCACTGGAGCGTAGGACAATAGTGTATGTGTCCCATCTCTCAGGCAGTGATCTGAGGAACCTGTTATTCATCTGGCTATTGGTGTATTCCTGTTTCACCATTTTCAGCTCAGAGATCAAGTAGGAAAAACGCTCAAACTGTTGAGTCAGTGTCTCACCCTTTCTATGAGAGAATGTCTCATATTGTTGGGCAAGGATTTCTCTGTTGTTTGCTAAGACCTCATCTGTGCCACCGAATTGTTCCTTCAGGGCATTCCAGAGATCATGAGCAGTTTCATGATGCATAAGCCCTGAATAGATTTCATTAGGCAGTGCCATGGCCAGAATTCCATGGGCTTTAGCATCAATCTCAAACAGTTTCTGATCTTCATCAGAGTATTGTTCCTTCTTCTTCGGAACCATTTGATTGGTTTCCGGATTGTTCACCATAGGCTTATGTGGTCCATGTACCACAGATGTTCAACAACCTGAGCTGTTAACAGACAGGTGATGAAGCATTCTTCGTTGCCATATGTTATACTCGGTCCTAACCAGCATCGGAGGCTTGGTTGAGGAACCGGTATTGTGAGGATCATTAGAAGGAGTAGTCATCTCAGATTCAATCAAATTCAATTAAGCTATAACAGATTTAGAACAAAACACAACAACCATTGAACCAAGAGAGATCTCACAGTAAATGAACGAAAGCGACAGAAATTCAATAATCTATAACCAGTTCTTGCGAATATGCTAATTCAATCAAACATAGATATCAATTAGTAGTTTCAATGATCAATTGTTAGATCGATCAATGATTAACAAGCTCTGATACCACTTGTTAGGATCAGTGATCTACGTTTGATTGATTAGAGAGTATAGCAGCAGAATTCTAACACTGAATTAGCCAATTCACAAGAACGAAAAGATATTCAATGAAGAACAAAAACGGTTATAGATAGAGAGAATTCTGCAAATATATTTCATTCAATATTCGCTTTCGTCGTAACGGAATGTCACAATTACAATTAGGTCGACACCTCTTATATAAGAGATGTGACGTCTGCTGATGTCACTTGATAGTGACATCTAACAAAATTATTCCAACTGAAACACAACTACTGAAGATGTCAAAACAGCTGACATCTTCTTACAAAAATATTAAGTGTTATCAGTTACTATAACTACTGAAAAACATAAAACTACTGATACTACAACGACTGAAGAACAAGCTCTTCAGTCGTTTTACAAAACTACTGAAAGTAAAAACATAAAACTACTGATATCACAACTACTGAAGAAGTACTCTTCAGCTGTTGTGACAAACTACTGAAACTTCAGTACTTGGTCTTCAGACTTGAACTTCAGACGTTTCATCAGCTGATGACTTCAGTAGATATCATCAGCTGATGTCTTCAGTCTTTGTCTTCAGACTTTGTACACCAGTTGTTGATCTTCAGTACTTGTAGACTCTTCAGCTGTTGTACTTCAGTGCTTTGGTCTTCAGCTTCAGCACTTGTGTTCTTCAGCTATTCAGCTTCAGCACTTGTGTTCTTCAGCTGTTTGAACTTCAGCACTTTAGTCTTCAGCTGTTGAAGTCTTCGGCACTTGATCTTCAGTTGTTGGAGTTTTCAGCACTTGTCGAACTGTTGATGAAGCCTTCAGCAGTTGTTGTGAAATCATATGGGACTTAGAGGTTTTCTGATCTTGGCTCATTGGTTCTTTTTGTCCAACACTATTTTAGATGTTTTAATTTCTTTAACAAAATTAATTGTTTGAACGTTTTTAACATCTTTAGCCTTTTGTTTGTTTGGACTTTGATGTGGAGCTCGTGGTTGGTTAATTGGTTTGGTCGTTTTGGGTTCAGAACTAAACATGTTTGACTCTGACTTGACATTAACCTTTTCAAACTGGTCTTCCAAATTCACAATAGCCATCTTACCTTTAGACTTCAAAGTAGCCTCCTTCTATTTAGTGACAACTTCCATTGGTTTACACGTGGAATCTAGATCACTAACTAGAGGAGTGGACACCACAAGATCCTTAATAGGATTCTTATTTACTGGTCTACATTAAGCATTCAACACTATCTTATGTGGTGGTGGTACTACTTTGTAACCCAACCCATCCCCGTGATTTCGTTCTCTCACTAAGTGTTGAACTATATGAGAAGAACTGGTCCAACTGTGCAGTTTTTGTTTTAGTGAGTTTACTTCGACATCCAAAACTGCTTTTTCTTTCTTAGCTTCTTCTAGGGAGTTTAAGTAGAACTTTATTTCATTTGCTTGATTAAAAGCAACAACTTCGGTTTCCCTTAGTTGTTCACTTAAAAGTTCTATTTATCTTTATAACTGTGCTTATTTTGTTTTAAAATTTGATTAGCTTTTGTACACAGTTGTAGATCATTTACTAAGCTATCATTGTGATCTAATAACCTAGAAAATTTTAAATCTATGCTTTCTCTAAATTTGTTACATTTACTACAAGCATGATTATCGAAAAGTTGGTTTGCGGTACTTACCTTTGAAGATTCGGTTGAATCCGCCATCAGTGCAAAGTTTGACCCTTTAGATGCTGGAGATTCTAAACAAATAGTTCTAAGATCTTCTTCAATCCGGTGATTGACCACATTTGCAGTATCTTCATGATCTGACATCACTAGTTCAACTGCTATATCACCTTCACTTGCAGTGTCATCATCCAAACCCTTAACATTTGCAATGTTTGACTCACCTGGAGATACAAACCGAAAGGTCCAATCTTGACGTTCGTCATCTTGTGCAATCAAAGCCTTTTTATCTTAGCTTGATGTGGCAGCTCCACTCGTGGATATGTCTTGACGGTTGAATGATGAAAAAGGATTCCCGTTGCCTGTCTTCTTGGCTTTACACATTCACGTTTGAAGTGCCCATTTTCTCCACAGTTAAAACAGGTAACTTTGGTTTTGTCAAAACCAAAAGTTGTATGCTTTGTGGCTATCAAGTTTTGTCCTGTCTTCTTCACAAACTTCTTAGCTCTTCAAACAGCACTTGCCAAACCACACATAATGTCCATTCTTTCTAATTTATTCTCGTCCACCTGCTCGTAATCCTCATTAGCCAGATGGCAATTTCCGATCTTTCCTGCAACTAGACCATCATAAGAATGAACAATTGCAGCTAAAAGGTCCATATGCTCCTTGGCAACCTCAACAGTAATATTCCCGAGATTCTCGGTCTTCAACTTCGTAGAATTTGCTTCCGACGTGATATATTGGGTACTAGAGGACCCTGACATTTCAAATCCTGAAGCTGTAGGTTGAGAAGGAGTGGTTGAACAAGACACAAATGCCGTTTGAAGAGGTGCTCCTGAACTTGTTGAAGTGGAAGTTTATGAAGTAAAGGATTCTGGTCATAGGATCCTTTTCATGACCTGTATTTCATCCTCAGTTCCTCCTCCCCCAATTTCAGGATGAAGTCGTTTATGTCTAATTTTGTCAGTAAATTGTTCTGTCTCAAATTAGACACAAACGAGTCCCACTTCTCTGGCAGAACCATTGGCAAAGCTTGAGACCAGGTCTTCCATTGACGTTGTGACTCCATGAGTGTGCAGCTCACTCATTAAATGGTAGAATCTGTCTATGACATCATCCAAGCTTTCTTTACCCACCGAAGAGAAGTTATCAAAGTCTTTCTTCAAAGCCTTTGTCTTTAGAGCTTATGCATTCTCGTCGTATCGTTTCTCCAAGGCTTCACATAACTTCTTTGCCTGTTTGTTCTCAGAAAACTGGTGGAATATATTCTTAGGTATCGACTTAGTCAACAGAGCATACACTTTCTTCTTAGCATTGTACTTCACCTTCTGACTATCAGTCATACCACCCAAGGTAAGTTTAACACCATCAGCACCAACCGACATGCTATAACCTATCTCGATTGATTCCTACAGATTAGGATCAACTCCGTTTAGATAAATCTCAAACCTTTGCTTCCATTGTGGGTAATCATCTAACGTTATAAGTTTAGGGGGCTTATTGTGATTCCCTATTTCATTATCCAGAAGCAAAAGGTTTTGGATACGTGAGTCTTTACAGGCAGAAAATACAGAGTACTGATCTTCCATTTCTATAAGCTTTGAACTTTAACCTAAGACTTATTCACTCATGCGAATGGAGAGGTAGGAATGGACCAATCGTGCGATTAAACAAATGCGGATGGGTCAATCGTGCGATTGGACTAATGCGGATGAACAACCGTGCGATTGGACAAATGTGGATGGACAATGCAAATGGGGTGGTTCAATCGTACGAATGGATGGGTGACTGAGCTCAATCGTACGTATGGGATGTGCGATTGAGTTCAGTCGTACGATCAAGCCAATCGTGCGACTGAATGCTGTTGTTTTTGAAAATTCGAAGGTTTTTGATACTTTGACACAAAAACACCAGTTTTCAAGAACCCTAATCTGCCGTGTGCCGGAAAACTTAAACTTTTAGATTTGAAGACACTAAAAACATTGTTTTACTAAAAAAAAGGTGACTCTTTTGAATGAAAAACTTCAGTTTTGCACCAAAACTAATCGAATGACACACAAAATCAAGAGCCAAAGCTCTGATACCACTTGTTAGGACCTTGCACATACGGAGTACTAACTAATAATGCATGTATACCTAATCAAATAGTGCGGAATCCTATTTGATTGGCGATCCAATCAGTGAGAACGCAGTTTCGATCAATCTAAAGATTAATGAAACGTTATGTGCGATTAGAACATGGTCAACTACGAACTATGAAGTTGGAACAGGTTCTCTAGAGTCTTTGGATGGCTAGCGTATGTATGCGAGTCGAAATTCTTCAAGTGTTTTGTTATTCCAAGAATTAGGTGGTATTTAGAGGTTAGGGTTCGTCAATTGTACGACCGAACCATTAGCATGGTTCAGTCATGCGACTGAATCATACGATTAGTCCAGTCGTGCGACTGAGCAAATCTTATGTCTTAATCGTGCGATTGATCCAATGTCCTGGTTTAGTCGTGCGACTGGTCCATTAGCATGAAGTATTCATGCGTATGGTCCATTAGCATGGTCCATTCCCATGAAGACTTCATACGTTTAAGTTTGAACACGTTTCTTAATCATTATGAACTAAGAATTATGCAAACAACCACAAACCTATATAGTTAATTGAATATTCGTTATTACACAATAAACAGTGAAATATTAAACATTAAAAGCATTAATCATATATTATATTTCATTCATACCCATTCATTACATATATGTAAGACATGAAAGACATTTTACATTAAACTCCTAAACTAGGTACATATGTATAAACACTAAGTTATGATTAACACCTCAAATTGATGAGTTTTCTTGCACAATCCAAGTAGACTAACTTCTAAACATTGTATCTAACATCATATCATCATCAAACCATAAATTCCAAGAACAAAAAGTTTCCTGTTAAGGCAATATATGAACTACATGATCAATTAATGGATTTCTTGTATAATCAATATAATCCAACATTCATACAACCTAACCAACATCATATTAACTTCTAATAATCATCAATTTCCTATTTCCAACATAAATTTCAAACTAGGGATTATCAAGAACCAAAAAATCATGAAAAACTAATCAAAACTAACCTGTAGGTGTGTAGAAATCAAGAATTATTCTTGGAATACACCTTGGAACTAATGAAAATCGATTTGTTTGTTGTTTTTCTTGATCAAAACTACAAGGATGAGAGGGGAAAGGGGTTTCGGCTGCAATGAGGGGGGGTTTGGGGAGATTATGGTTTAATTTTTGGTAATTTTTAGTTTAACAGTAATTACAAAATAATCCCCTTTATTTATATTTTATAAAAACTAATATTTCTAACACTTTTTAAATAATTTTAACTACAAGTTATAAGTATTATTAGTCAATAATAATACCATAAACATTTACAATAAATCACACAACACAAGAAATATATAATACACATAGTAATTTGAGCACGTAAAATTTACAAATAATGTTTAATATCTATAAATTCATGAATCACATAATCACAACTAATAATCAACATTATTAATTAGATTATTATTGTTTATCATAAATTATTATTATTAAGTCACCAACGTTCAACGACAACTAGTGTGTGCTCGCAACACGTGTATGCAAGACCTAACGGGACTAACGGAGTTGGGTAACGGGAAATTACTACATGTCACATTATCCCATGTTGATATAATTTTCGTCCTGAAAATTGCGTTAAATGGTTGTGCTACATCCCCTGGTTTACTGAATTGGCATAACGAAATTGTAAGGTTTAAATAACGGATGATGCACCGAAAACATCCAAAGTCTTCCTACACCCATGCACTGAAGTGCAGAAGTAGAAATGATTCGGGAGATTACACCATGCATTAGAAAATATTCTATGTGTAAAATCCTCTTAAGCGAATACCAACATTTTCCGAAGCCTAAACTGAAGTCTTTCAAAGATCCAGAGACAAAGCCTTCTGAAGTCTAGAAATGAAGACAAGTTATCCTCCGAAGACTTTTGAATACATGCTTTTATCTCATGTAATTTACCATAAAGCTGGACCATTTCCGTTGCAACTCTGTTGACTCACCAACTTTCACTAGTTGGTGAAAAGGTGCATGCTTTTAGTAAACTGTACATCAAGGTCTTGAGTCTGTGCTTTCTACTTTATGTACTTTTATCCATTTTGTAATATACTAGGATGTGAGATATGGCATGTCGTAATCACTAGTCAAAAGGCAATCTGCCTTTTGACTCTATATTTGATTTTGTTGTATAGTTCAAATGTATCCAGCTGGCTTTCAAACGCCTGTAGGATGTAGTATAAGTATCTCAAGTCTTTGTAAACTTTAAAAATATGCTTAACATTTGTAAAAGAACTTGAGAGCAATATAAAACATTCTTCAAAACCAATTACTTGTTTATTTGTTCTTTGTTTTGTCTCTTACTTTGATGTTGTTCTAAGTATCATACTTGTGTGTTGTCACTTCCCTATTTGATGTGTTAAGTGTTCTAAACATCACTCTCCTCATTATGTGTTGTGTTGTAACTAACCAAATCCCTTTTAAACGATCCTACAAAAATCAAGTGAGTTGTCACGTCATCCCCATGTTGAAAGAAATTTCATCCCGAAATTTAATAGTACCTTCCCCGGTTGTTGTCGTCATTTCGAACAGATAAGGATACTTCTGCTTCATCTGATCCTAGCGTTCCCACATGAATTCCGGTCCATGTCTTGAGTTCCAACGAACTTTGACTATAGGTATCTTACTTTTGCTTAAGAGTCTTGACCTCACGATCCATTACTTCAACCGGTTCTTCAACAAAGTGTAGTTGATCATCTACTTGTACTTCCTTGAGTGGTACAAATAGTGTCTCGTCAGACAAACACTTTTTTAGATTCGAGACTTAAAATACATTGTGAACACCACTTAGTGAGCCAGGAAGGTCCAATCGATGCACTACTGGACCTATTCTTTCCATAATCTCAAATGGTCCAATGTATCTTGGATTAAGATTTCCTCTTTTGTCAAACCAAATCAGACCTTTCCATGGTGAGACTGTTAGCAAAACTTTGTCACCAACTTGAAACTCCAAGGGTTTTCGCTGCTTGTCCGCATAGCTCTTTTGTCAATCATGCGTTGCAGCCATGTGGTTTCGTATCTATACTATCTTCTCGGTAGTCTCGTGTACCAACTCAGGACTATCACTAACTTCTGCCCAACAAGCTGATGATCTACACTTTCACCCACACAATGCCTCAAATGGTGATGCCTTGATGCTAGTATGATAACTATTGTTGTACGAGAATTCAACCAATGGTAGATAATCTTCCCAATTATTTCCAAATCAATCACACAAGCAAGTAACATGTCCTCCAAGGTTTGAATAGTATGCTCGCTTTATCCATCGGTTTGCGGATGATAAGCAGTGCTCATATCCAAATGCGTACCTAAAGATTTCTGTAACAACTGCCACAAATGAGATTTGAAATGAGCATTATGATTAGAAATAATTGAGATGGGCACACCATGTCTTGAAACTATCTCCTTAAGGTAAATTCAGTTTAACTTGTCCATTTTTTTAGTCTCCTTGATCGCCAGGAAGTGAGCTAACTTAGTCATTCATTCCCCAATCACCCATATCACGTCACAACCACTAGAAGTCCATAGAAATTTAAATTTGGTAACTTATTAATGAAGTTCATAGAAATTTTTTCCCACTTCATCAAGGTAATCTCAGGTTGTTGCACTACTCCAGATTGCTTCTGACACTCCTCTTTAACCTTAGAGCATGTCAAGCACTTGCTCACGTGCGTAGCTACATCTGCCTTCATGTTAGGCCACCAATAGTGCGCCTTCAGGTCATGAAACATTTTACCAGACCTAGGGTGTATGGAATACTTAGACTTTTGTGCTTCACTCATAACCAAGTCTCTTAAATTTCCATATAAGGGTACCTAAAGTCTATTAATGAAATACCGGATTCCATCGGATTTGACTTTCAACTGTTTGTCCATCAACTAAGGATTCAAATCCAATGTTTTCCTCTTTTAAAGCTTATGTTTGGGCTTTTTTGATTTGTTAAGGCAAATGAGTGCTAATCGTTAGTTGTAGAGCACGTACTCATCGGGGCTTAGTGGTTTCCTTTCTGCTCAAGGCATCGGCGACTACATTCGCCTTCCCAGGGTGATATTTAATAGCACAATCGTTAGCAACTCCAACCAGCATCACTGCCTCATGTTCAGCTCTTTCTAATCAAAGATATTTTGAATACTCTTATGATCTGTGTAAATAGTAAACTTGGTACCACACAAGTAATGTCTCCAAATCTTAAAGGCAAAGACTATTGCACCTAACTCCAAGTCATGAGTAGTATAGTTCTTTTCATGCAGCTTTAGTGGTCTCGAGGCATAGGCTATTACCTTGTCACGTTGCATCAGGACACAACCAAGTCCTTGGATAGAAGCATCATAGTAAACCACAAAATCATCGCTTCCGTTAGGTAATGCTAATATCAACGCACTACAGAGTTTCTGCTTCAACAATTGAAAAGCAACTTCTTGACTCTCACTCCATTTATAAGTTGTACATTTATGAGTCAAAGCTATGAGAGGTTGAGCGATTTTAGAAATTCCCTTAATGAAACGTTGATAGTATCTTGCCAGTCCAAAATTGCCTTATCTCACTAGGCGTCGTGGGTACTGACTTGTTCTTTATAGCCTCAATATTCATAGGATCCACATGTATTCCCTTCTCATCAACAATGTGACCCAAGAAATGCACCTCACGAATATAGAAATCACATTTAGAGAACTTAGCGTACCGTTGTTCCTTTCTGAGTAATTCCAAGATTAAACGTAGGTGTTCCTCATGTTCCTCATGTTCCTCCTTGGTCCGAGAATAGATCAATATGTCGTCGATAAAAACGATAACAATCTGATCAAGTTAGGGTTTTCACACATGATTCATGAGATCCATGAACACTGCTGGTGCATTAGTTAACCCAAATGGCATTACCAAGAATTTATAGTGACCATAACGAGTACGGAATGTGGTTCTCGAGATGTCTTCTTCTCGAACTTGCAGTTGATGATAACCGTACCTCAGGTCAATCCTTAAGTAATAGCTTGATCCTGTAGTTGATCAAACAAGTCATAGATATGAGGTAAAGGGTATCGGTTCTTGAATGTGACTTTGTTAAACTCTCTATAGTCGATGCACATTCGAAAAGTGCCATCCTTCTTTTTAAAAAAGAGAACAGGTGCTCCCCACGGTGATGATCTTGGTTGAATAAACCCTTTGTCGAACAGCTCATGGAGTTGTGTTGATAGTTCCTATAGTTCGTTTGGTGCTAACCGGTAAGGTGCTCTTGCAATCGAAGCAGCTACGGGAGTCAAATCGATCTGAAACTCAACTTGATGTTAATGTGGTAGTGCAGGCATATCCTCTAGAAACACCTCTAGAAAGTCACAAACCACTAGAATATCCTCTATCTTCTTTTCCTTTTGTTATTTGTTATAGACGAGGGCTAATATGGCTAAGTGACCCTTGCGTAGCCACTTCTAAGCCTTTCATGAATGATACAATGCCTATTTCAACACCACTCTTCTCGCCCTTAATCGAAAGAGTTTCCCCATATACTAGAGGAATGCGAATAACCTTCTCATGACAAATTACCTCTGCTTGCTTCTTGGACAGCCAATTCATGCCCACGACCATATCGAAACTTCCAAGAGTAATGGGCATAGGATCAATATCAAAGGTATGACAAACAAGTTCTATCTAGCAACCGTTAAGGATGTGCATAACAAAGATTTGCTTACCATCAGCTAATTCTACGGCATACTTAGATTCCAATGCATAAGGCATATCACTCAAGAGATTACAGAACTTAGTGGAGTTAGAACTCCTATCGGCTCCAATGCCAAACAGTACAAAAGCAGAATGACCATTAACATGAAATTTACCAGTAATACTAGTAGGATCATTTAGAATCTCGCCTAAACCCATGACAAAGGCTCTCCTTTTAGCTATGCCATTGTTGCCACCATTATTGTCACCATTGCCACTGTTAGTGTTGTTGCCACCATTCTTGTTTATTTTTAATTGAGGGTAATTTCTTTTGTAATGCCCCTCTTTTCCACACTCAAATCAACCCTTTGGTGTTTCACGGAGCTATTGGGGCTGCTGAGGCTTCTTCATTAACTCCACACAACAATCCTTTATCGCATGTCCAACCTTCCCATAACGTTGGCGTCGAAAACTGTCACTCCTGCCAGTGTGGTAGTTGTTGCATCGATTTCACTTAGGATTTTTTCCCACGTAACCACTTGGTCCTTGAGTTGGGGTAGATAATTGATTAAAGTTGTCGTTGTTACCAAACGGCCTCTACTGCTGTTGTTGTTGAAGTTGGTCTTGCTGAGGGTGGTTACTAGATGATGAGCCCTTATTAGCACTAATTTCCCACATGTGTTTGTTGTCGGGCACGCTTGCCAAAGCGTCCTGCTTGGGTAGCTTCCCTTGCTCCACAACCTGATTAGTGAGTTTATGAGCTAGTCCAATAACATGTTTATAGTAGGGAGATTTGCGGCAGTCACCATACTTTGAATATGTGGAACTAAACCACGTAAGTAGAGCTCAATTTGTCGACTCGGCGGTCAAACATGCTAGGACAGAGTGTAGCTAGCTCATGAGACCTAGTAATGTAAGTCTCGATGTCGGATCCCTCCATCTTTAATTGCTAGAACTCAGCTTCCATCTTTTGAGCATCACTACTCGGACACTATTCCTCCATCATCATCATTTTGAATTCACCCCACAGTAGCGCGTTTGCCATTTCCTGGCCAAGCATTTGTACTTGAGCATTCCACCATGTGAGTGTTGCACCCTCTAACATCCCCGTGGTATATTTAACCTAGTCTGCCACTGGATAGTTTCATTTGTTAAAGACTGACTCAGTCTTCTCAACCACCTTACTAATCCTACAGCTCCCCTAGCTCCATTATAGGTATGAGGATTACAATCCATGAATGCCTTATACGTGCATCGAGGTGGTCCTGTATTCAACGTGTCAAGTTGTTTAATCAAATCGAAATAATTAATCACCTAACGGAATATTAATGTAAATGATGACTAGTGTCACCGTTTACCTCCAAACCGGGTGGGTTGAGTATTCAGTACTGCCTGCACATGCTGGTTTATCAAGGCAACAAATTTAGCTAGGTCATGTTGACATTGCTGGTGCCACGTCCACCGCCATACCCACGCCACATCCACATCCTCTGCATCGATCGTCCATATTTCACTATACATTCACAAATACAATAATTAGTAACATCGAACATATTAATCTCATTAAAGTATGGTAAATAATAAGAAATAATCTACAGTCACAACCACAACATTTATAAGCAAAATAATAACATATCATAAATAATTTGTAAGTAACTCAAAATATCCAATCAATCAATATTTCAAGTATTCAGTTGTGTAGGAAACAACCCTTCCCACATAGGTTTAAAGAAACGTTATGTAGTCAAAGTCATATAATAAGAAAATCAATCCAACAAGTCCCATCCATCACTGTCTCTTCCGTTTGGGGCTTCTTTCGGCGCCTCCTCAGCGTCATCATCAGAATCCTCTGGTAGTGCAGGAGTGTCCACAATCTGCAGTGCTGCAAGCTGTGCTTCCAGTCTAGTTAGTCTATTCTCAACGCCCATGTTATGGTGATCTTGCTCGTCCACACACTCTATAAGATCCATCACTCTACCAGCGAGTTGAAGTTTCCAGTACTAGACATCGACAACTACTCTTCAATTATTGCTACGTGTAGGGGTAGGTGGTGCAACTCATCCCTTAGAGTGGAGTTCTCGTTATTGAGTAGTCTAATTCAACGACGCTTTGTGTCCAAGGTCGCAACTAAAGCTGCAACAACGTGCTCGAAGGGAACATAAATGAAGGAAGAGCAAGTGCTGTAGAGGCAATAGATGACTTGGTCCTAGGTCTAGCAGTGGCTGGCTTCAGAACATGCTCTCTATGAACCATATGGTTCACGTTGATCGGGTAGTAACTCCAATCTCGTGGGGGATCACATTCAAGTGGCACGAGCGGTTGATCCGAGTCTATTTTACCACAAGGGTAAGGATGTCGTGGCTCGTCGGGTACTCGAAGAGGTACAGGAGGAGGGGATTCAGAACGCGCAGTTCTTTTACCCAAAACCCGAGATGATGATGCCATGCTACAATGCACGTAATATGTATGCTAATGAGTATACAATAAGAGGATAAGAAATGAGTAACTAACTAACTATGTGCGGTTATAGACTAGTGTGTATGCAACCTAGTTCCCTTTAACCAATGGTGCTGATACCAAATTTTCACACCCGCAAAATCCACGTGCGGAGTTTTACCGTGAGGTGTGTGAATAAACCAGGATCACAGTCACTAGTTACTCAGAAGCATTTTGTTATAATTAAATAAAACAACCAAAGTTCAAACTTTAAAACCATGCAGAAGCATTTTGTAAATGAGACAAACCTAAAGTACACAAATGCAAATTTTTGCAAAAAAACGAAATCTCATAAATAAAATCCAAGTATTATGACTTCACATAATGTCTTAGAATGCATGTTGGACCTATGATGTGCTTCTAATGGCAACATGAGTTAACGACCTGATAATAGCATATTAAAAATGTTAACCCAAGGTTGGTGAGTTCAAGAGTTTGTGTTTAACATAATGATAATAAATTGTATAACATAAGAACTGTATAGAAATAGATAGCTAGTCTATATTACAAGTAATAACAAAAGGATTTCGCAATTGAAGCTGATTTTATTGCATTTATTGCCTCTCGTCATGACTTACCAGGTCGTGACAATGTTTGTATTTAGGACAATATTGCACCCGTTGACCTCGAGTCGCAGAGGTGGTGCTTCTTAAACCCAGTAGTACTACCCTAGATTTCCCGCTACTAATCATTATCTCAGACTTTCAAGGTATCATGCACTATGTTAAAACATACACAACTTACAATAATATATAGCGTTATAAACAAGTATGCTACATTTCCTAGAAGAGAGTTTGTAAAATAGTTGGGCATGAACTCACCTGATGCGCAACTATATAATAACAAGAAAAATGACGATGGATGGCAAAACACCCTTCAAAGGTTACCTAGAACACACAAGTACATAAGTACGTCTACATAGAAAGTTAACTACTCTAAGTAAACCTAGTTGACACATTTGACCCATTAGTGATATATTAATTAAGATATTGTTTAATTAAGCATAACAACTTAACATACATGAATATCATACAAATTATCCATGTGTATCACATCATCAACCCAAGTCTACCAAAGTCATTATGCAATATTAGATCATCATACAACTCATGCAAATCTCAAGCAACCAACACGTCAAACATAATTATAAACACATCACAACTAACAATTCATACATAGAGTCTAATCATGCACCACATGCCATGTGAATACACTCATGACTTTATATCCTAAACCCTGCCAATCCTACTAAGTAGGGGCCTCAGATTCACACACGTGTATGACAATCATAATCACATTCATAAACAAGGTTCATTCGGACCAACATACACAATAATGATCAATTCCAATCCCTAACATGATTCCTCAATCACTAAATACAATTCATCATCATGTATGATCACCAAAACCTAAATTCCTTACATGATCAACCAAGCATCCATACAACTCAACTAACACATTCTATCATATTAAACATATTCAACAATCATGCTAACATGATCCTAACGTCATAAGCATGCTCAAATCATCATATATAATGTTCTACAAAAATAAAGTTTCCCTTTTGGGAAAGTAACACCCAAAGGCAATCTAACATCAAATTCAATCATAATTTCATCAACTCTATACCTAATTAAGTTCATAGCTTTCATTCTAACTTGATAATCATCACCAGATCATCAAAATTCCTAATCATCATGCATAAAAGTTCCTATTTTTAGTAAGTTATGATCAACACCTCAAATTCAAGAGTTTTCTTGCACAAGCCAAGTAGACTAACATCTAAACATTTTATCTAACATCATTTAAACATCAAACCATAAATTCCAAGAACAAAAAGTTTCCACTTAAGGCAATGTATGAACTACATGATCAATCCATGGATTTCTTGCATAACCAACATAATCCAATATTCATACAACCTAGTGACATCATATTAACATCTAACAATCATCAATTTCAGATTTCCAACATCATTTTCGAACTAGGGATTATCAAGAACCAAAAAACCATGAAAAATTAATCAAAACTAACCTTTAGGTGTGTAGAGAAATAAAGATTAGCTTACAAAACACCTTGGAACTAAGAAAATCGATTTGTTTGATGTTGTTCTTGATCAAAATCACAAGGATAAGAGAAGGAAGGGGTTTTGTCCGCAATGAGGGGGGTTTGGGGAATTAGGATTTATTTTTTGGTAAGTTTTAGTTTAATAGTAATTACAAAATGAACCCCTTTATTTATATTTTATAAAAAGTACACTTTCTAACACTTTTCAGATAAGTACTATTAGTCAATAATAATAACCATAAACATTTATAATAAGTCACAGAACACATGAAATATATAATACACATAGTCATGTTAACACTTAAAATTTACAAATGATGTTTAAAATCTATACAATCATGAATCACATAATCACAACTAATAATCAACATTATTAATTAGATTATTGTTGTTTCTATTAGATTATTGTTATTAAGCCACCAACGTTCAACGACAACTAGTGTGTGTTCACGACACATGTATACAAGAGCTAATAGAACTAACGGAGTTTGGTAACGAAAATTTATCCGATGTCACAGATTGTACTATTTACCATATTGTGTTGTTTTCCTAACAATGCTACTTAATGTTTTATGTATATTAGTAATGTCATTTAATCATTTGTTTCTTTATGTTTTTATTAGTTAATTTCAAGCTTTTGTAGCTCCCATAGTAAGAAGTATTACGCTCTGAGATTGCTAATTCATGTAAACCTAAAGTTGGTATGGTCTTTTCTTCCTTTGATGAAATATGTCATCTCTATGGTACTTATCCTAAGTAATGTTTGTCGAATGTGCTAGATTTGAGCAAAGAGAGAAGGGAATGTGCTAGATTTCGGAACATGCAATAACATAAATAGAGTGTGTTGTATCCCTATAAAACAACACAAAATGTGCTATTTTATGATACTCGTAATAGAGGGTGTTATTTTATGGTACATAAGGTAAGAGTGTGTTGTTTACGTTAAATCAACACACAACATGTTTTACACTATATTAGCATAGAGCGTGTTGTTTTACATTAAATCATCACAGAGCGTAAAATATCATAGGTTAGGGTTGTCTTGAAAACTATCTTTTTTTATGAGAACTCTAGGAAACAATATGAACCACACAATTAAAATCACATGTAATTTTCACATTTTATTAAAACACTCTTAACATTTTCTACGTTGTTATTTTCATTAAAAAATTCACTTTTAATTTCAAAACTTATTTATATTTCACCGTGTACTCCACCTATTATTTACACATGTGTATATCTAGTTATACATATGTGTAAATCCACTATTATACATGTCTCGATCTGGTATTACACATGTGTAAAGCGAATTTCGTATAAAGAACGAGTTTTTTTTTCAAGTTTTCATTTTTTTATGAAATCAAGGAAAACATTTTTATGTTTTTATTTTTGTTTATTTTTATGTTATTTTTCATTTTATATTTTTTTATTATGTGTGTGTTATGCTAACCTTTACACAATTTTAAAATTATGATTTTTTATACTTTAAATTTTATTGTTCGGATTTAATTTTACATCATAAACTTTAAGAATAAACAAAATAAAATAGCCTTGTCAATTTAAATATAAATAATCTAGTAAATGCAAATATCTAAAAGCTTTTAAATCAAAATAATAAATAGAATTTTAAATCAATAACACATGTTAAATCCCATACACACATCTTAATCGCATACATATTGATTACCTAATATTTGAGATAACAAATAATTTAGAACTTAATCGTTTAGCCTAAACCCGATTAGTAATTAATAAGACATGTAGGATCGGTTAATGGATAGTCAATACAATCAATTTCACAATAAAGAGAGTGTTAGAACACTTAATAAATTAAATAGAGAATTAGGTTATATGAAAGACACTAAGAACACAAGTAAGTAATGAGACAAAACAAAGAACAAGAACAAGATAAGTATGGTTTACAAGAATATTGTATATTGATCTCAAGTTTTATTACAAATATTACAAAGCATAAGATAAATACAAAAACCTAAGATACTTTATACTTTATACTACATCCTACACCCGGCTATACTTTGAAAGCTAGCTCGGAACACTAATCTAGACAATAAGATCAGTGTACAGTCAAAAGGCACATTGCATTTTGACTTATGACTATGACAATGCATAAATCACATCCTAATCTATTACAAAAAGGATAAAATTTACAAAGTAGAAAGGTACAAACTCCAAATCATAATCTATAGTTTACTTTGAACATTTCACCAACTTACACAAGTTAGTGAGTTTTCAGAGTGACGGAGAAAAGTTAGTTAGCTTTATGCAAAAATTGATCAGATACAACATGCCTTCTCTGTCTTTGGAAGAAATCACTCTTTAGTCTCTTGGTTTCGAAATACTTTGTCCTTGAAGCTTCAAAAGACTTAATCTTTGGCTTTAGAAGATTTGGTCTTTGGCTTCGGAATATTTTACATTTAGAATATTTTCTATGAAGTGAGTAAAACTTCTGAAGTAACTTCTTCTCTGCATATTATGCATGCATGCCGGAAACTCTTTGGTTGCTTTGGTTGCATCAGCCTTTCAAGTATAACCTTCCAAAATCCCCCTAGGCTGATGCTACCAAAATAGAGAAGGATACTCAGATACATCAGAATCATGACCATTTCTTTCTTCATCAATTGGCCAAGTTCCCTCAGATTTTTATAGTACCTTCTCAGGTCATAGAGGTCATGTAGAGGAAGATCAAGCAAGCCTTTCGAGAAATAGACATCTTGACCTCCTTGATCTATAATGACATACCATATGCCTATATTTGCAAGAAAAGTCAAGGACATGATGGGTCTTCTAGCTGTAAGAGGCTCTACTTGTGTTAGAGTTGGTTGAGCAGCCTCATCGTGAGCTACCTCATGATGCTCTCACTCATTTTGAGGTGTGGAGGTTGATGCATTAGACTTCTTCTTCTTAATGTCCCTCTTCATGACCATCTACAGGATTGGTTTTTGTACTCAACACAAGTATTTTCTCTTAAACTCCCTAAGTAACACTTAGGTTTGTGATTAAGCAAAATCCTTCTAAGAGTTGATGATAATATACTAAGTAAATCAAAGCAAACACAAGAGAATAGTTTTTCAATATATTTGTATATATTATTTCTCAACTCAAAGTATTACAAGACTCTTACAAGCATGATATATAAGTTACCATAAAAAGGTATATATACCACTACCTACAGCTGAATATACTTTGATACCAGCTGGAAATCTTATACTAAAGAAAATACTACAAAGCTAAAGTTAAGGTAACTTAGATAAAGTATTATCTAAGATACAGTAGTCATGATATGTCCATGACTTACCTTTTGTCACTAACTAAATTTGGCAACTATACGAACTGATAAAAGTGAACACTGGAATAAAGTATGGTCAACTACATACAGTATATTAGAGGTCTGCAACGGAGTGTCAGAGGGACCATACTTATGTCCATTGGTTCATAGTAGCTACTTCCGAAGTGTAACACCCGGAATATAGTCGAAACCAGCCAATTAATAATAATAGGCTTAACGGGAATTATTTAAAGAAAATAAGCAAAAAATGGAGTATGGATTGAGTAGACCTCGTGGATTATGTGTTCGGCGAGTTTAAGGTCCCAGGAACGCCTGGTATATATTAACGGATTGGCTTGAGCAACTCTTATTTGCGACTAAATACCAATTCTAGAGAGAGAGTGTGTAGAGAAAGAAAATTGAGAGAAAGTTGTGATTCAAGGCTCGGTTGAACCAGAGATTGAAGATCGGTGTTCGTGGGCATCTAAACAACAAGAAAACACCAAGAATCCAAGTAAGAAAAATCATTTAATCATTCCTTTTGTTGTAAATCTGGATTCTAGGGCTTGGGGTTTTTTTTAAAGTGGCAAAGAATCGCCCAAAACTCACATTTTTTGTGTAAGAAAACATGTAAAAAGTTTAGATATAGCTTCATGGATGTTAAACCAAGTTTTTGGGGATAAAAGATTGAAGATTTGGGTCAAAAATGGTTTGGTTCGTAATTTCAGCCCGTGCTGCAAAACTGGGTGTTTATCTAGCGAAATTATGTAGCCATCCAGTGAAACTATGTAGACTTTCTGCGAAACTGAAATTTCGCAGGTAGTTTCGTAGACATGGTTATCCAACGAAAGTTGGGCGAAACTAGCAACGAAACTGGCCGCAAAGATGCATAATGTTCGGGGGCTATTTATAGACCTCAGGCCGGTAACCAGCTTCGTGCACAATGTTTGGGGTATAGCACATGGCATTGGTGCGGAATGTAAGTAAGAAAGATAATGAATGTAAGAAATATAAGTAAGGAAGACTATGAATGAAAGTGAATGATAATGATGGCGTACAATGAATGGAAGATAATGAATAATGATGAAAGATACTAATAAATTATCTGTTTGTACGTATGATGCATGATCGCGAATGAACATAAAAGACGATTTTAAATAGAATTAAAAGTTTTTATTTTATAAAACTAAAACTCACTCAGCAACATTGAATTTTATGTATTTTCCAGTTGCCATGCAATTGTTGCTGAGGATGGCACGGGGCAGCTACTCGGTATTTTTGGGATGACATCCATTTGTATAACTACGATGTTTTTGTGATGTAATGCAAATGATAATATTTTATAACTGTTAATAGTGATGTATTATTTTTCAAAAGCAATCATTATTATATGAAATTGTTTTAAATTATTCTTGTCTGATGTTTTTCATAGATGTAAATGTATATTTTGTGTTTTATGTACGATGATTGTCCAACTATGAGCATCCCAGGATCGGGACCTTACGAGTTGGTATCAGAGCCAAAGTTTAAGTGAAATGGGTAAATATTTTCAAAAGAAACCTAAACTTAAAATGAGAATGGGACAAAATGGAATGGATGCCAGTCCGAGTAGCTACGTGCCATTAGGTATTTTCTTTAATGATAACCAGTATTATGTGCGCATGTTATGTGATTTATGTGCTTCATAGTAGATTTTGGATACTGATGTAGTCAGATTAGGAAATGCTTGGGGTATGAAGAGTAAAGTAAGTGGTTAATCACAACTGGCCACTACAATTAGGGACATACTATACTTGACATAAATTGAGCTATTACCTTAAATGACCGTGTTGATGTTTGGATCTTATAGCCTGCTTAGAGGATGGCTGGCAGTAGATCTTCTAAGGCTTCTTGAGGTGGAGGTCGTGGTGGACGTGGTGTTGGACCACGATTCACGAGAGGAAGGCCTAGAGCTGAAGAGGTGGCTTATGAAGAGCTTGAGACCCCTCATCCGGAGGGTGGTGACGATAGTGCTAATCTAAGAGCCTCGGTGAAGGAGGTTGTGGTGGAGGAGGTTCACCAGGTCATGCAAACAATCTTACCGTCTATGGTGACTGAAGTAATAAAGGTTGTATGGGAAGGAGAAAGGAATGACAAGAATAGGTCCTCGGGAGGGAGAGAGCAACTGGAGACTAAGACGGTTGTCTCGAATGATGAAGAAGATGAAGAAGAGCATGTGCTTGAGGGCAGCACGAGGCTGTAAGGATGGGGCATTTCAAGGATGCAAGCCCCCGACTTTTGATGGAAATGGCACTGCTGCTACTCACCGGTGGGTGAGAGAATTGGAAATTGTTCTTGATATCAGCGAGTGCTGGGAATACCAGAAGGTGAAGTTTTCCACCCACTCATTCATGGACCTAGCCTTGTGTTGGTGGGACAACATTGTCCAGGCCAAGGGTAGTAGGGCGATCGGGAGGATGAGGTGGAACGAGTTGAACAAGTTGGTGATCGAGGAGTTCTGTCCTCATAGGGAACTTGACAAAGTGGAAAGGGAGTTCCTACAGCTGGAAGCGAGAACCATGACACACCAATAGTACACCACCAAATTCAATGAGATGGCACAGCTGGTGTCAAACCAGGTGACGCCCTTATCGCAGAAGATCAAGAGGTACATCCAAGGATTGCTAGCAGACATCTACAGACATATGATAGCAACCCGACCGAGCATGTTTAGGTTAGTAGTTGATTGGGTAGGGAGGTTGTATGATGAACGGGAAATGGTGGTGGCCGAGGTGAATAAAAAAAGGTGGTGGAGACTGGAATTGGAACTGGAAGAGATTTGGATAGAGCAGTGCGCCAGTAAACAACAAGAGTGCGTGGGTGAATGACCAACGTGTGGTCACATCCGATCCGGGGATAAAGAGGTGTGCCAAGTGTGGAAAGGAGCACATCGAAGAGTGTAGGTGGGGACTGAATATGTACTTCATGTGTGGGAAGCCTGGCCAGATGGCAAGAGAGTGCAAGGTGGTGAGGTGTTTTAACTGTGGCGGGGAGGGCCATATCAGCAGGGACTGTACGAAGCCAAGGGCTAAAAGTTTTGGGTCATTGATGAAGGCTAGAGGTGAAAGGGAGAAGGTGAGTGCCAGAGCCTTCACGATTACCCAGGAGGAGGCTAGGACGGATCCTGATATGGTGTCAGGTACGTTTCTAGTAAACCAAACTCTTGCATCTGTGTTATTTGATTCCGGTGCTAGTAGGAGTTTCATTTCTGCTGCCTTTTATGCTAAGTTTTCCATTAGGAGTAGAAGTATTGTTGAGCCCTTTAAGGTAGAAACTGCCATAGGTAAGTCTACCAGGATTTCTGAGATGATAAAAGGTTGTGACATAGAATTAGAAGGTCATAAGTTTCCTGTTAGACCGTTTGTGATGACCTTAGGCGGTTTCAATCTAATGCTAGGAATGAATTGGTTGGCGGACTACGAGGCGAACATTGTGTGTTGCAAGAAGATGGTCAGACTGATAGCACCTGACGGGAGTTCAGTGATGATTTATGGTGATCGAGTTACGACTATCCCGAAGGTGATTTTGATGGAAATGGCAGGAAAGTGCATGAGGCATGGATGTAGTGCCTACTTAGCCTACGTAAAGGATGTGGATACGTCAACACTACAACCATTTGATGTACTAGTTGTCTGTGACTTTCCAGACGTGTTTCTAGAAGACTTACCAGGTATGCCACCGAACCACGAGATTGAGTTTCAGATTGACTTAATACCAGGTGCCCAACCTGTTGCTAAGGCATCATATCGGTTAGCTCCGACCGAGATGAAGGAACTGATGGAGCAACTGAAGGAGTTACTCAATAAGGGTTCATTAGACCGAGTATCTCTCCTTGGGGTGGTCCGGCCTTATTAGTGAAGAAGAAGAACGGTAGTACGAGGATGTGTATTGACTATGGGAGTTGAACAAGTTAACGTTGAAGAATTGGTACCCATTAGCGAGGATTGATGACTTGTTTGATCAACTCCAAGGTGCCAGTTGGTTCTCGAGGATAGATCTTTGATCTGGCTACCATCAACTGAAGGTGACGGAGCAAGATATTTCGAAAACAGCTTCTTGCACGAGTTATGGACACTACGAGTTTCTCGTTATGTCTTTTGGTTTAACCAGCGTGCCGGCTGCTTTTATGGACTTGATGAATCGAGTGTGTTGGCCAATGTTGGATAATTCATTGATTGTTTTTATCGATGATATCCTGATTTATTCGAAGTGCGCATTCTGGTTGCGCAAAGTTCAGTTCATGGGTCACGTGGTGAATCCTGAGGGGATTATGGTAGACCCAACAAAGGTGGAGGTGGTGATGTAATGGAAGCCTCCAAAGATGCCATCCAAGATCCGTAGTTTCTTAGGGTTGGTGGGCTATTATAGAAGATTAATCCAAGACTTCTCCAAGATAGCTTCTCCGTTGACTAAGTTGACCCGTAAAATTGTGAAGTTTGTATGGGGTCAACAACAAAAGAAGGCTTTTGAGGAGTTAAAGGCGAGGTTGACTCCGGATCCTCTCTTGTCGTTACCCGATGGAAGCAAATATTTGGTGGTTTATTCAGATGCTTCTTACTCGGGGTTGGGTTGTGTGTTGATGCAGCGAGGAAAAGTTATAGCATATGCATCCTGGCAATTGAAAGTTCATGAGGTCAATTACCCTACTTATGACTTGGAGCTTGCAGTTGTGGTCTTCACGTTAAAGATTTGGAGGCACTACCTATACAGTACAAAGTGCACCATATTCACCGACCATAAGAGCCTGAAGTACTTCTTTGAGCAGAAGGACCTAAACATGAGACAAAGACAATGGTTGGAGCTCATAAAGGACTATGATTGCGAGATCCATTACCATCTGGGCAAAGACAACGTGGTGGCAGACGCCCTTAGCCGAAAATAGAGACCCGAACCGATTCGGGTGAAAGCGTACCAGCTGATCATGACCTCTAATGTGATGAAGTAAGTTAAAGAGTTTTAGGATTAGGCATTGAAAGAAGATCATCTTAACTCTGAAAGAATGAGAGGTCTGGTTGGGAAATTAGGTGAAAACACACTTGGTGTTAGAACCCGATTTGGACGAATGTGGATTCCTCATTTTGGGGATCTACGTATGAAGATCATGGATGAAGCTCACAAGACACGATACTCTATTCATCCCGGTGCTACAAAGATGTACCAAGACACGAAGAAAGACTATTGGTGGCCGAGTATGAAGCGTGATGTGGTGGAGTATGTGAGTAAGTGCCTTACTTTCTTACAAGTAAAGGCGGAGCATCAGAAGCCGTATGGGAAGATCCAACCTTTGGATATACCGGATTGGAAGTGGGAGCACATCACCATGGATTTTTTTACGAAGCTACCGCGTACCCCGAAAGGGTGTGATGCCATATGGGTGATAGTTGACCATTTGATGAAGAGAGCTCACTTCCTACCTATCCGCGAGACATATTCATTCAAGAGGTTGGCGGATCTTTTCATTAAGGAGATTGTAACTCGTCATGGTGTACCGGTGTCTATTGTGTCTGATCGTGACACCCGATTTACATTCAAATTTTAGAAGAAATTCGACGATGCTATGGGGACGATTCATCCCTAGATTGATGGTCAGACAGAAAGGACCATTCAAATATTAGAGGACATGCTTCGGGCATGTGTTATCGATTTTGGAGGAAGTTGGGATGACCCCTTTCCATTAGCTGAGTTCTTATATAAAAACAGTTATCATGCGAGCATTAGTATGCCCCCTTATGAGATGATATACGGTAGGAGATGCCAAACACCCGTGTGTTGGGGCGACATTGGTCGGAAAGTTTTAAGGAGCGTTGAGGTAATCGAGGCTACAGCTGAGAAGCTTGAAAGGATCAAAGCCTTGATGAAGGTAGCCAAAGACAAACAGAAATCGTATGCTGATAAACGACATAGACCGATTGAGTTCCAGGTGGGTGACAAAGTTATGTTGAAAGTATCACCTTGGAAGGGAATCACTCGGTTTAGGAAGTGGAGCAAGTTGAGCCCAAGATACGTAGGGTCTTTCTGAATTATTTTCTCGAGTAGGAGAGGTGGCCTATCGGTTGGAGTTGCCCAGTGAGTTAAGTAGAATTCATCCGACATTCCATGTATCTCACTTAAGAAAGTGCTTAGCCAAGGAGGATATGGTGGTGCCACTAGAGGATATTGAAGTAGACGAATGGCTCAATTATGTGGAGCAACCGGTGGCGATCATCGATCGCAAAGAGAAGAGGTTAAGGAATAAGGTGGTTCCTTTGATGCATGTATAGTGGAAGCACAGGAAGGGATCAAAGTCCACTTGGGATGTTGAGGAGGAGATTAGGCAGCATTACCCTCAATTATTCAATGACTAGCAGGTTTCGAGAAGGAAACCTAAATAATGGGGTGGACTTGTAACGCCCCGAATAATGTCCAAGTGAGCCAAATAATAATAGGCTTAGACGAGATCATTTTATGAAAATAAGATGGATATGGGTTATAGACCGAGTTACTCTTTGGGATATGTGTTTGGCAAGTTTAAGGTCCTAGGAACGCCCGGTATATATAAACGGATCAGCTTAAGCAGCTCTCATTTGCAACTCAACACTCTAGTTCTAGAAAGAGAGAGTAAAGAGAGAAAGTAGAGAGAATTGAAGATTCAAGGCTCGGTTGATCTCGGGATTGAAAATCGGTGTTCGTGGGCATCCAAACAACAAGAAAACACCAAGAATCCACGTAAGAAATATCATTTAATCGATGCTTTTGATGTAAACCCGGATTCTAGGGTTTGGGTTTTTAAAAGTGACAAAGATTCGCCCAAAACTCACGTTTTTTAGTAAGAAAAAATGTAAGAAGCTTAGATATAGCTTATTGGGGATAAACCAAGGTTTGGATGTAAAAGATTGAAGTTTTGGGTCAAAAATGGGGTGGTTCGTAAATTTCAGTCCGTTTTGCGAAACTGGGTGTTCATCCAGCGAAACTGTGGATCTTCCTGCGAAACTATAGTTTCGCAGGTAGATTCGCAGACATGGTTTTCCAACGAAAGTTGGGCGAAACTAGCAGCGAAGATGCTAGCGAAACTAGCAGCAAAACTGCCGGCGAAACTAGCAGCGAAACTGCTAACGAAACTGCTGACGAAACTAGCAACGAAACTGCTGGTCTGGCAGCAAAATTAGGTAGAAATTAACTCCTTTGAGTGTTAACTTATCTGTAGGCTGTGCAGTGCAACCCTTGCTTTGTAAGCATCATTGAGAAGCTACTCATCGAGTACAGGTGAGTTCTAGATCCCTTATTATAAAGGTTTTGAACTAGTTTGGGGCTGGAAATGCATACTAAATATACGTTTTAGATGACCTAGATTTTAAGAGGTTTTAATGGAAAGATTAAATTTTCTATGACGAAATTAGCACGGCCCCAGCCATGGGCGTTGCCCCTTGGACCCCACTAGGGGCTGCTGCCCCTAGGACCCCACTATTAGGGGCTGCCGCCCCCGAACCCCCGCTGTCCAGCGGTGGGTCAGTTAAGTTTTATGATGATTTATGCTTGATATGCATATGTTTATGTATGTGAATGTACAATGCATGATGTTTAAGATGATGTATGATTGATGCTATGTATGATGATGCTGATGTATGTTGATTATGTATGCTATGTATGTTATGTATGATATGTTTTCTTATGTTCCTTATTACGTATGATGACATGACTTTACGTGGTGTGATATTGATAATGAACATAAAGTATTATCTTAACGAAGTGAAAGATTGAAGATAATGAAAGTAGAACATAATGAAGGAATGAATGAAAAGCCTTGCAAGCAAATGAATGGAGGTTCACAACTCATTGAGAGTTGTTAGCTCAACTGTGTGTGTCTACAGCGTGTGATTTTGGCTAACTCATAATGGTTCATACACACAGTAGGAGTTCAGTCTTGGTGAATGCTCCAATACGTGAGATTTCCTAATTACTATGTGTTATACAACGTGCGATCTTGGTGAACCCATAAGAGTTCACACACACAGGGGGAGTCTGTCCTAGTGACCACTCCATACATGCGATATGGGGTCCTTGTCGCTTAACCCCAGATGATTTGCTTGATGCTCTAGAAGGGGGTTTAGTACATGACAGTACCTAGATAGAATTGAAAGATAATAAATGTACGAAAAGTGCGATAAGTACGAAACGTGCGAAACGGGCGAAATGTTTTTGCATTCTTTTTTGGATGGCGCGGGGCAGCTACTTGGCATTTTTGGATGGCATTCTTTTGTATAATGTTTTTGCATTGTAATACGAATGAACTATATTTTGTAATGAACGATGTATTATTTTGCAAAAGTGTTTATCTAAAGGAAATGAAATGTTTGTTTAAAGTTTTTCCACTACATGATTTTAGTAAAGTTAATGTAATTATATGTTTTATATGTGATGATTGTCCAACTGTGAGCGTCCTGGGAATGGGGCCTTACAGGTGACAGTGTCGTTTGAGCGTCCTTGACAGTGGTGGTGGTGGTGGTGGTGGTGATGGTGGTGGTGGTGGTGGTGGTGGTGGTTAGGGAATTTGAAAAGAAACCAAACTCTTTAGTTTAAAACATCTCCATCGAATCCACCATTTACACTAGAATAAACAAGAAAAATAAAGGCTGAAGCAATGAAGGGTTAGAGTTGTTGATATCGAGTAGCCTACAAACAAATATATATAAAAATGCACATCCATAATGCCAACATATCATATATCATAATCATAATGGCACACTGTTCGTGACTCCAATGCACCCATAGATCGAAAGGTGTGTATGGCACTACACAACTCGACTGCGAACTAATGGCCCCATTCCGAGGATGCTCACAGGACGCTCGAGATACATAGGGCCTTTCCGAATCATTACTTGAGTAGGAGATGTGGCCTATAGGTTGGAGTTTCCTAATGAGTTAAGTGGAATTCAACCGACATTCCATGTATCTCACTTGAGAAAGTCTTAGCAGATGAAGATATAATCGTACCACTAGAAGACATTGAAGTGGATGAAAGGCTCAATTATATGGAGCAACTAGTGGCGATCATCAATCTTAAAGAGAAGAGGCTAAGGAATAAAGTGGTTCCACTTGTGCGAGTACAGTGAAAGCACGGGAAGGGGTCACAACCCACTTAGGAAGTTGAGCAGGAGATGAGACAACATTACCCTCAACTATTCAGTGACTAACAGGTTTCGAGAATGAGACCAAAATAAAGGGTTGGACTTGTAACGCCAGAATAAAGTCAAAACGAACCAATTAATAATAATAGGCTTAGCGGGAATTATTTAAAGAAAATGTTGGAGCATATATAGTCATATATAGTGTGTTCGTCACTTGTCGAATAGTCTAGGCTTAATGTATTACACCTGGTATGTTGTAAACACTTGAAACTGGGTCATTCGTAGGAGCATATGTAAATGAGACTCAGTCGCACGACTAAGCCATGCTAATGGACCAGTCGTGCGACTGAGAGGTGCGATTAGGGCATTCGTGAGACTAAACCATAAGAATGGTCTAGTCGTACAACTGAACCATCCGCATGGTCCAATCGCACGAATGGGCCCAGTCGCATCTAATATGGGCCGAGGCCTATCTATACCAGTTTCAATGTGTAGAGAGATGAAGGTTTTTGAGAGGAAGTCTGCCCGGAGCCTAGGGCTGTCGGATGAGAGGGGAGATCATGCTCGATCTTCCCATAGCCAAGAGTCTTGATTCTTATGTTGTAACGAGCTTGTAATAGTTAGGTTTTGTTCAATGAAACCATTCAATTATAGTTCATATTATTGTTTGACTTTTTGGTTTGTGCTATTCTTTATCCTTCCGTCAAGAACATGCTCGGATGTTTACCGATCCAAAAACCGACTTCATAATTGGTATCAGAGCCAGTTACTGCTGGAATGATCTAACAATCATTCTAGCAAACCGAGCTCTTGATTTCTGGATCAAATTTCAGATCTTGACGTTAAACCCACTTCGTGTTCTTCGTGTTTTGCTCAGATCTTGTTACGTGTGGTGTTTCTATGTTAAAATTGCACTCGAAACCACGTTCCCATCACCCTTTCGAATCTGATGATGTATATTTTGTCTCGGTTCATGTAAAATTCGTCGGATTAGGGTTTTGGGCAGGCTTGGCGGCTATAGATCTGAAAATCTGCGTGCAGACCCGTTCATGCGACTAGGCCTAGCGAATGGACTATTCGTACGACTAGGCCATGCGAATGGACCATTCGTGCGATTGGACCAGTCGTATGTTCAGTCGTGCGACTGGACCAATCGTATGTTCAATCGCACGATTGAGCCATCCGTATTGACTCATCCGTATTTGTTCCTGACAAAAAAAAAGTCTGGAACAACTTCTTGCATAGATTTGAGGATGGGCAAAGCATATTCACCCTGACGTTCTTTTGTCAAATAAGTTCGATGTATACCCCACTATTCTTCAGACTTCCAGAATAGGTGAATGTAATTAGAACACAAAAGAGAGAAGAGAAGATGTCAGCAGTTGGTGCTGATTTTGTGGGGTAGTTAGGAGCATCTGACTACTTATGGTCCAATCAAGTTATATTTATCCGCACAGAGAGGATTGTCATTCTTAAGGGGAATCCATGTATAGAGAAATTGAAGATGCAATCAAAAAGTAATGATGTGAGCAGGTTTCTGATGATGAATCTACATACATGCTGATTTGTTCGATATTGTCAGTTGTGGATTGGAACCTTCAATGTTTTGCCCAATACACCATGTGAAGACGCAAGGAGAGCAAAATGTCTATATATTGGGATATGCTGAATGTGAGGGGGAATTTCTGCAGGTGTTGATGTTAATCAGGTTAGCTTGTGTGAAGATTAAAGCAATGGAAAACTGTTCATGTCATTATCTGGAAATCAGTCATATGGGGAATCTTGCTGCGATGATAGTGTTCTGCAAAGTAAACGAAAGCTGTTATGCCTAAATTCATTTTTAGGGATGTGTGTAACCTGAAAAATCGGCAACGCTGGATAATATGGTTTTCGTTTGACTCTATTGGCAACCAGAGCAAAGATTGACTGAAGATTGTAAGAGGTGTTATCTACTACTCACAAGCAACGTCCAAGGGGGAATTTGTTGGAGCATATATAGTCATATATAGTGTGTTCGTCGCTTGTCAAATAGTCTAGGCTTAATGTATTACACCTGATATGTTGCAAACATATGAAACTGGGTCATTCACAGGAGCATATGCGAATGAGACTCAGTCACACGACTAAGCCATGCTAATGGACCAGTCGTGCGACTGAGAGGTGCGATTAGGGCATTCGTGAGACTAAACCATAAGAATGGTCTAGTAGTAAGATTGAACCATACGCATCGTCCAATCACACGAATGGGCCCAGTCGCATCTAATATGGGCCGACGCCTATATATACCAGTTTCAATGTGTAGAGAGATTAAAGTTTTTGAGAGGAAGTCTGCCCGAGCCTAGGGCTGCCTTATAAGAGGGGAGATCATGCTCGATCTTCCCCTTGCCAAGAGTCTTGATTCTTATGTTGTAACGAGCTTGTAATCGTTAGGTTTCATTCAATGAAACCATTCAATTATAGTTCGTATTATTGTTTGACTTTTTGGTTTGCGCTATTCTTTATCCTTCCGTCAAGAACATGCTCGGATGTTTACCGATCCAAAAACCGACTTCATAGAAAAAAGCGAGAAATGGAGTATGGACCGCATAGACCTCGCGGGTTATGAGTTCGGCGAGTTTAAGGTCCCGGGAACGCCCGGTATATATAAACGGATCAGCTTGAGCAACCCACAGGTTCAACCCAATACCAAATTCTAAAGAGAGTGTGTAGAGAGAGAAAGTTGAGAGAAAGTGGTGATGCAAGGCTCGGTTGATCAAGAGATTGAAGGTATGTGTTCGTGGGCATCGAAACAACAAGAAAAAACCACGATTCTAGGTAAGAAACATCATTTAATCGTTACTTTTTGATGTAAACCCAGATTCTAGGGCTTGGGGTTTTTTTAAGTGGCAAAGAATCGCCCAAAACTCACGTTTATATGTAAGAAAACATGTAAAAAGATGCGATATAGCTTCATGGATGTTAAACCAAGGTTTGGGTATAAAAGATTGAAGTTTTTGGTCAAAAATGGTTTGGTTCGTAATTTCAGCCCGTTCTGCGAAACTGGGTGTTCATCCAGTGAAATTATGTAGTCATCCAACGAAACTATGTACACTTTTTGTGAAACTGTAGTTTGGCATGTAGTTTCGTAGACATGGTTATCCAATGAAAGTTGGGCGAAACTGGCAGTGAAGATGCCAGTAAAATTGCCAATGAAACTACCGGTGAAACTAGCAGCGAAACTGCTGGTGAAACTAGGAGTGAAACTACTGATCACGCATCAAAATTAGCAGTGAAATTAGAAAGAAATGAACTCCTTTGAGTTTTAACTTATTTGCGGGCTGCGTAGTGCAATCCTTGCTTAGAAAGCTTGATTGAGAAGTTGCTCATCGAGTCCAAGTGAGTTCTAGATCCCCTATTTTAAAGGTTTTAAACTTGTTTGGGGCTGGAAATGCATACTAAATATATGTTATAAACGACCAATATTTAAGATGTTTTAACACGAAGATTGACTTTCCTATGACGAAATGTGATATACAAAAGTGTACAGATAAAAAAATTTCACGTCGACCTCGCAGCACGACCACAGCCACTACTGCCCGTAGGACCCCCACTGTCAGGGGATGCCGCCCCCAAATCCCCTGTCACAACCTAACCTTGACGGCGAAATCATCGAGATGTAAGGGTTAAGATTGTTCACAGCCACATAACGCTATCATTTAATCAAAATATCATTATAATAAGTTTCGAATGTAAATTGCAAACATAAGTCTCAATAGGAAACAAACATAACATAAGTTGAAATAATCCAAGAAAATTCATTTATTAATCTAGGTCCAATCCAAGATGTGAGTAAACTTCAAAGATGACATCAAACTTAAGCGTTTCTTGAAACATATTAAAAATAAAGGGGTCAACATAACGTTGGTGAGTTTTCAATAGTTTTCATACATACATATATAAAAGATGGCAATCCATGTCATAGGTTAACGAGCAAAGTAACTAGGGATGTGTGACAAATGTAACAATCAAACCTTGACAGTTTACAATATTACAAGATTATACGATTAGCTAAGTGTACTTGGATTAACCAAGCATTCTTGTCAGGCCCATAGATCTTTGATGTCTTCAGAATAGCTATAGGATATGAAAAAACTGACATGGAAAATAAGTATCACAATGATGATTAATCAGAATAATATTAAGCGTCGTTCTAATATAAACCGTCACAAGGCACCCAAATATATAAATATATATACAAGGTTTAAATTGAATTATAATGAGTTTAACGAATTAACGAGGATTAGAGTTTCAATTTGGTATTTGGGGGTTATATTTATTAAAAAGAATGAAATAATTAATTATATTTTGATTCAATGAGGAAAAAACTATACTAATTAAGCATTTTAGTAAAATGAAATGTAAGGAAACATTTGTAATAAAATTTAGTTACAAGTTTGAATAAACTTTTATAACTTTTAAAATAATCTCTCATTTAGACAATAACACACACACACACACACACACACACACACACATATATATATATATATATATAATATATATATATATATATATATTATATATATATATATATATATATATATTATTTGAACAAATAATGATTTAGTGATTTAAACCACTATTTAAAGTCTATTGTATAAAAAAGAGGCTAAATATATTATTGGTCTAAAACATTTAAATAAAATACTAAGCTAACTTATGAAATAAATTTACAGAAGTTATATGGTGTCTAATAAATTAACAAATTTATAACTGACTTTTAATAAATTAAAAAAAAAAACTGGATTTAAATTGAAGGCCTAAAAGCCATAAAACAAAAACATGAGGTTCCCCGGATTCTAACCGAGGACCTCCTATTTAGGAGACGTGCGTGTTACCAGTGAACCAAGGGTCGTGCCTTGGTAACACTCGGTTCTAAAACCTTTATAACAAAAACACCAAATCCTTAGAACCCTAGAACCTATTAGAGCCAAATTGAAGATGAATATGTAGTTGTTAATACCGATTACCATGGGGCTTTTATTCCCCCATGTAAAATCGAACAACGATATGGTCTCAATTACCCGAATTGAAGTGTGGAGCACTAGAATGGATGATCAACAGGTCGTGATCAAAACTTTATTCTGTGTGATGTGCAAATGTTGATAATAATCCAATTGATTGTGCAGCAAGCTTCTAATGGTCTCTGAGATCAAATTAAAAGCCCTCTTCCAATTTTGGTTTATGATGACTAGTTTGCGAAGTTCAAATAGGTGGTCTGTTCGTGAAGAAGATGATGAATGTGGAGTATGTGTGAGTTTCACATGAAATTTTGTTTATCAAAAGTTTAGAAATGGTTTAAGGGTCATTTTGGTTCGATTAATTAGATTATTATGATATTTTAATTGTCAAACGATTGATGTTTATGTGTAACCAGTTACCCGGCTCCAATCGACTATAATAACGTCGATTTAACTCAATTAAAGTTCATCATTGAGTTCGAATCGGTTTCCCGAACCAAGGGGAATGGTTTGTGTTCATTAATTCGATGATTAATGCGTTTTGGGTCCTCGCCGGAGGTTGGCCGGAACTATGGCTGGAAAAACAAGGGGGGGGATGAGAGGGAAAGGGAGTTTGGGTTTTAGTAATCTACACCATTGGTCCCTCAACTTTCAATTTTTGTTATTTTATGCTATTAGGTTTTCAAATTCACTCTAAGGACCCCTAAACTCATTTAAAGTTATATATATATATATATATATAGTTATTACATACTTAAATTTCATAGATTATTTTTATTGTTACTATTATTATATTTTTTTTTTATTATCATTTAGGGTAGAACTTACAATAATAAACAAAATTTATAATTACAAGTATTATTATTATTATTATTATTATTATTATTATATTATTATTATTATTATGCATAATGATTCATTAACTTGTAAATTAACGAGGGATCAAACATAAAAGGCCCACATAGTTTCAAGAATGGCATAAATATGCCTTACAAGAAAATAACGGGGTATACTATTAATTAACAAAAACACGAGATGTTACAGTCTCCACTACTTATAAGAATTTCGTCCCGAAATTAAGAATGAAATTATACGAACAAATATGGGTACTTCTTCTTCATATGATCCTCACGTTCCCAAGTAAACTCAGCTCCACGTTTGTTTTCCCAACGGACTTTGACGATCGGTGTGGTAGTTGTTCGGGTGTTCTTCAGGTTTTGGTTCATGATCTCAATAGACTTCTCAACGAAATGCAATGACTTATATATTTGAATTTCCTCTAGAGGAACATGCAAATTTTCATCAGCCAGACATTTCCACAGGTTTGAGAGGTGGAAGACAGGATGAACTCCGCTAAGTTTAGAAGGTAGTTCCAGTTGTAAGCCACTTTCCCAATTCTTTTCAGAATCTTGAAAGGTCCTACAAAATGTGGGGCTAACTTACCCTTATTCCCTAAGTGAACAACACCTTTCCATGGAGAGACCTTAAGAACAACCATGTCATCGACTTGAAACTACAATGGTTTACGTCTTTTATCGGCATAACTCTTTTGATGACTTCTAGTCACCTCAAGGTTATTTTGAATTTTGAAAACTTTGTCAGTCGTTTCTTGAATAAGTTCAGGACCAGTGATGAGATTCTCACCAATTTCAGTCCAACAAATCGGTGAACGACATTTACAACCATACAAAGCCTCGAATGGTGTCATCTTGTTATTTGAGTGATAACTATTGTTATAGGAGAATTTCGCAAATGGTAAATGCGTATCCCACTCACCACCAAAGTCAAGGACAGAAAGACGTAGCAAGTCCTCGAGGGTTTGAATTGTTTGTTCGGTTTGACCGCCCGTTTGGGGATGATAGGCTGTGCTTAAATCCAATTGAGTACCCAAGAGTTCTTGCATCGAAGACTAGAAAAGCGACGTGAATCAAGCATCAGGATCGAAAATAATATGCAACGACATGCCATGACGATTCACAATTTCATCAATGTAGAAACGAGCCAATCTTGAAACCTTGTAAGTGTCTCGTATTGGTATGAAATGTGTCTTTTGATCAAACGGTAAACAATCACCTAAATACTGTCATGGCCACGAGGGGTATGTGGTAACTTGGTTATGAAATCCATGGATATACGTTCCCATTTCCACATAGCGATTTCGGGTTGTTCAAGTAAACCACTTGGTCGTTGGTGTTCGCCTTTAACTCTTGCACATGTGAGGCACTTGGAAACATAAGACGCGATATCTCTCTTCATTCACGACCACCAATATTGACCACGCTGGTCCATGTACATCTTATCAGAGCCAAGATGAATAGAATATCAGGTTTGATGAGCTTCGTTCATGATAAAGTGATGGAGATTTTCATGATTCGGGATCCAAAGTCGATTCAAGAAATACCACATGTCGTTCAGTTTTCTGTCCAGTTGTGACAAATAGTTAAATGCCAAATCTTCATCTTTCCCTTCCTCAGTTAACGCTGTTTGTTGGGCCTCGCGAATGCATAATTCGAGATCACTATCAATTCTTATGTTTTGAAGCATAATTTTAGCCTCATTAACATCAATATGAATCTCAGTATCAAATTCCCCTAACGTTTCAAACCACTGCCTTTGATCTCGGATATCTTGTAGCGAGATGGTCTTGTTGTGGATCTTCCAACTCAACGCGTCTGCTAGAACATTCGCCTTTCCAAGGTGATAGCAAATGTCACATTTGTAGTCGCTAATCAACTTGATCCAATGTCTTTGTCTCATGTTGAGATCCTTTTGGTTGAACACATGTTGGAGACTCTTATGATCGGTGTAGACTATGAATTGCGTCCCATAAAGATAGTGCTGCCAGATCTTCAAAGCGAAAACCATAGCACCAAGTTCAAGATTGTAGGTTATGAAGTTCACTTCATGAACCTTCAATTGTCTCGACGCGTATGCTATGACTTTTCCTCGTTGGATGAGAAACCAACGAAGATTTTGATTAGAGCCATCACAGTACACGGTAAAATCGTCGTTTCCATCAGGGAGTGTTAGAATAGGAGCGTTACACAGCTTGCATTTCAATGTCTCGAAAGCCTCTCCTTGTTCGGGTCCCCATTCGAAGAGTCTGTTCTTTTGGGTTAGCATCGTTAGTGGTTTAGCAATCTTCAAAAAGTTTGCGATGAATCTACGGTAATAACCCGTTAAACCCAGAAAAGAATTGGACCACATGGCCTAAGAATTGGACCTCTTCCAGCCAAAACTCACACTTAGAGAACTTGGCATATAGTTGTTCCTTCTTAAAAGTTCGAGAACTTTTCGCAAGTGCAACTCATGATCGGTTTTGTCTTCGAATAGATAAGAATATCATTGATGAACACAATCATGAATTTGTCCAAGTACGGTTTACATACTCGATTCATGAGATCCATGAACACAACAGGTGCATTGGTTAAACCAAAAGGCATAACCATGAACTCGTTATGCACATATCGAGTACGGAAAGCGTTTTTTGGAATATCTTCATCGTGACACGTAGTTGATGATATCTAGAACGTAGATCAATCTTCGAGAATTGTGTAGCTCCTAGAAGTTAATCTAAGAGATCATCGATTCACGGAAGAGGATATTGTTTCTTGATAGTAAGCTTGTTGAGTTCCTAGTAGTCGATACACATACAGAAAGAACCATCTTTCTTCTTCACAAATAACACAGGTGCACCCCATGGTGAAGAGCTAGGACGAATGAAACCCTTATCGGTCAACTCTTGCAGTTGGCTAGCTAATTCTTGCATTTCAGACGATCCAAGACGATATGGTGACTTAGCCATAGGATTTGCACCAGGGATCAAGTTGATTTTGAACTCAACTTCTTTTACGGGAGGTAACCCCTTAAGGTCCTTGGAAACACCTTGGGAAAATCTCGCACGACAGGAATATCCTTCGGTTCTTTACCCTTGGCTTTCGTGTTAACTACATAAGCCATGAACGTACATAGTTTTTACTTAAGCACTTTCGGGCCTTGATGTAGGACATAAGTTTGAGTCCTTGGGATGATTTCTCCCCAAAGACTTTCAAGGGATCACCCGACGGTAAGGGAATTCGAATGCACTTCTCGAAGCATAAGATTTTCGCGTGTTGCTTGGCTAACCAATCCATGCCAATAATAACATCAAAGATTCCCAATTGCATAAGAATAAGGTCGATGAGGAACTCGTGTTTGTTAAGACTCAAAGTACAATCGCGTATTACAACGTCAATGACGATTGATTTTCCATGGATGACTTCGACCGTAAAGGATCTTACTAGATTAAAACGCAGCTTAGATAGCATAGGCTCGAACTTCAAATACACAAAACTCCTATCCACACCCGAATCAAATAGTACAGAAGCATAACGACTATTACAAGATACATACCTATTAAGTAATGACCTATTATTGTTATAATGAACACATGTGGAGATTTTTTTACAATACAAAGAAGGATTAAAGGAATTTAACGACATACCATTCAACACATCGTTATTGGCTTGAGCTTGGTTGATGTTGACGTTGAAGGCCCTTCCACGAGCCGGTGGCACAGTTCGCGCATTGAGAGGACATTGTGAACGAATATGTCGAGGTTCGCCATAGTTGTAGCAGTCTCAATTAGCAAGCATCGTAGCATTGTTCGGGGCATGAAGGCAAGTAGCCACCAGATGCCCATACTTCCTGCACAACGAGCAAACTCAGCAGAAAGTGTAACTCGCGTGGTGGTACTTGCAAGTTTTGAACATCGGGTGCGGTGCAGTATAAGCCCTCGCCACGGGGGCTTGATTTATAATGACAGCTTGCCTTTGAGGGACATTTAGTGCTGTCATCGTGTAATTATGAGTCGGTGTGAACTTGCACTTCTTGCTTTGGAAAGAGGACTCGACCTTCACCTCCTTTGTAGCATCCGATGTCACCTTTGCAGTAGTTTTGGCACCTTTCACCAATAAATTGGAAGCCCTAATATGATTTTCTGTGAGCTAGGCGGTAATAGTAATCGCCTCCTCGAAGGTTGTGGGCCAACTACCCACCACAACATCTTGAATTTGAGGTGGTACCCCTTTAATAAACTTCTCAATGTTGCGGGGCACGGTATCCACCAAGTGGGGTAGAAGCATGCTCAACTCATGTTGCTGGGTGGAATAAGCCAAATGATTGCCATTGTCTTGCTTGAGGTTCCAAAACTCATCCTCTAGTTTCTGTAATTCACTTCTCGGGCCGAACTTTTGTATCATTATGTCCTTAAATTCTTCCCAAGGTAACGCCAAGGCAACTTCAGTCCCTTGGTTCCTTTTCTCACAATTCCACCATGTGAGCGCCCGTTGCTGAAGGACACTTGCAGCATAGCGGACCTTGAATTCATTAGGACACTCGCTGACAATAAACATATTCTTCATACTCTTGAATCACTCAAGAAGTCCGCTGGCTCCTTCTTTTCCAGTAAAGCTAGTGGGTTTACACGAGTTGATATGCTTAAATATGCAGGTGCGATTATTCTCGTTTTGGTTGTTACTATTTTCCCCATGAGCATTGTTGTCACTATTTTCCCCATGAGCATTGTTGTCACCACCACTATTGTTTCCATTGGTTTTGTTGTTGTTATTGGCCATTAAGGTGCTGCTAAGTTCAGCAACCATTGATGGGAGCGCAACAGCCATTTGCCCGGCGATCATTGCAGCGACTTTACGATCGGAACTTCCATGCTTTCCATGGTGACGAGACATGTTGGATATACAAATAAGTTAGACACGAGAATGAGAATAACAAAGGATAGTAATTTAAACAAGAATTAGTCAAGAGTTGTAAGGCACATGGAATGGTTCCACTTGGTAACGCATTACCATTTGGAAATGTTGACACATCAAGGTAAATTGACCCATTTGCCTTAGAAACTTCTGTATGTTGACCATAGTTTATCACTCATCCCAGAAATCCCAAGGTAAGCATAACTAGTCCGTAGGATTTATGCAAAATGTTTACCTTAGCCCAAAGGCCTTTTGCCAGGAAATCCAGAATATAGGTATCTATGTGTCACACAATATTTCTTAGGTTCATGGAATCACAACCTTGATGAGATTTGTATAGATTAGACATAAAGTCTAATGATTTAAACCATAGATATAAAGCATACGAACCCACATGTCGTCAAGAATAAGTTTAAGACGTTTCATTCATCAGGGAGAATTAAAGAGTCAAGAATAAGTTTAGGGGAGACAAGCAACAAAATTTAACAAATTACAAGGCAATCCTATTCTAAGGCATCAAGTTGCACATAAGAAGGCATAGCATCATGTAGCATGTAAACAATATATATTTAAAGGAATATAAGTATTATTCTATAAGTTTCATGCATAAACTATAGTCTAGGTCACCATTTCTAATAACCTAAATCCATATAGTTATGGGCTCTGATACCATTATGTCGCACCCCAACCTTGACGGTTGAATCGTCGAGATGTGAGGGTTAAGATTGTTCATAGCCACATAATGCTATCATTTAATCAAAATATCATTATTAGAAGTTTCAAATGTAAATTACAAACATAATTCTCAAATAGGAAACAAACATAACATAAGTTGAATTAATCCAAGACAATTCATTTATTAATCTAGGTCCAATCCTAGATGTGAGTAAACTTCAAAGATGACATCAAACTTGAGCATTTCCTTAAACATGTTAAAAATAAAGGGGTCAACTTAACGTTGGTGAGTTTTCCATAGTTTTCATACATACATATATAAAAGATGGCAATTCATGTCATAGGTGAGTGAGCAAAGTAACTAGGGATGTGTGATAAATATTACAATCAAACCTTGATAGTTTACAAGATTACACGATTACAAGATTATACAATTAGCTAAGTGTAGTTGGATTAACCAAGCAGGCTTGTCAGGCTCATAGATATATGACATCACCAGACTAACAATAGTTAATGATTATACATATAATAGTCATCACATGGTAATTACAAAAGTTCAACTAAACACAACAAACAAAGTGAATTGCCCAAGTGTTTACAAGATTCAAATGATTTTACAAGTGCAATAATCATAAGGTAACATGTTCCACCCCAAAGTGTAAAAAATAAGCAAAAAGAGGTATGGAAAAACTCACATGGAAAATAAGTATGAGAATGATGATTAATAAGAATAATATCACCGCCATTTCAACGTAAACCGTCACAAGGCACCTAAATATATAAATATATATACAAGATTTAAATTAAATTATAATGAGTTTAATGAATTAACGAGGACTAGGGTTTCAATTTGTTATTTGGAGGTTATATTTATTAAATAGAATGAAATAATTAATTATATTTTGATTCAACAAGGAAAAAACTATACTAATTAAGCATTTTAGTATAAATAAATGTAAGGAAACATTTGTAATAAAACTTAGTTACAAGTTTGAACAAACTTTCGTAACTTTTAAAATAATCCCTCATTTAACAAATATGTATAAATATTATTTGAAAAAATAATGATTTAGTAATTTAAACCACTATTTAAATCCTATTTTATATAAAAATAGGGAAAATATATTAATGATCTAAAACATTTAAATAAAATATTAAGCTAATTTATGAAATAAATTTGCAAAAAATATATGGTGTCTAAAATAATTAACAAATTTATAACTGATTTTTATAAAATTTAAAAAATATTGGAGTTAATTTGAAGGCTTAAAAGCCATAAAACCAAACATTGAGGTTTCTCGGATTCGAACAGGGGACCTCCTGTTTAGGACATCTGTATGTTACAAGTGAACCAAGGGTCGTGGCCTTGGTAACACTCGGTTCTAAAACCTTAAAAACCTTTATAATAAAAACCCCAAATCCTTAGAACCTAGAATGGATAAGAGCCAAATTGAAGATGAATTTGTAGTTGTTAATACCGATTACCATGGGGCTTTTATTCCCCATGTAAAGTCGAGCAACAATATGGTCTCAATTACCCGAATTGAAGTGTGGAGCACTAGAGTGGATGATGAACAGGTCGGGACCAAAACTTGATTTTGTTCGATGTGCAAATGCAGGTAATAATCCAATTGATTGTGCAGCAAGCTTCAAATGGTCTTTGAGATCAAAAGCCCTCTTCCATTTTTGGTTTCTGATGACCAGTTAGTGAAGTTCGAATAGGTGGTCGGTTCATGAAGAAGATGATGATGGAATATGGAGTATGTGTGAGTTTCAGATAAAATTTTATTTATTAAAAGTTTAGGAATGGTTTAACGATCATTTTGGTTCAATTAAGTTGACTATTATGAGATTTTAATTGTCAAACAGTTGATGTTTATGTGTAACCGGTTACCCGGCTCCAATCGACTACAATAATGTTGCTTTAACTCAATTAAAGTTCATCATTGAGTTTGAATTGTTTTCCCGAACCAATTAGAATGGTTTGTGTTCAATAATTCGGTGATTTATTGTGTTTTGGGTCCTCGCCGGAGGTTGGACAGAACTATGGCCAGAAAAACGGGGGAGTGAGAGGGAAAGGGAGTTTGGGTTTTAGTAATTTACACCATTGGTCCCTCAACTTTCAATTTTTGTTATTCTATGCTAATAATTTCATCTTAAGTTTTCAGATTGACATTAAGGACCCCTAAACTTATTTAAAATTATCTATATCTATCTATATATATATATATATATTATATATATATATATATATAGATATATATATATATATATTACATACTTAAATTTCATTGATTATTTTTATTGTTATTATTATTATATATATTTTTTTATTATTATCATTTAGGGTAGAACCTACAATAATAAACAAAAGTTATAATTACAAGTATTATTATTATTATTATATTATTATTATTATTATGTATAACGATTCATTAACTTGTAAATTAACAAGAGATTAAACATAAAAAGCCCACATAGTTTCATGAATTGCATAAATAGGCCTTACAAGAAAATAACAGGGTTAACTATTAATTAATGAAAACCGAGATGTTACACCCTCATTATCCCGCGGAGGGTCGGTTATGTTTTATGATAACTTGTACTTGTTGTGCATGTGTGTGTGTATGGGAATAGGCGATGCATGATTTTTATGATGATGTCTGATGGGGTGTGTGATGTTTATGAATGTTCATGTTGTGTTTTCTTACGTTCCTATTATGTATTATTCCGTGACTTACGCACATATGAGTATGAAATTGTTGGAGCATATATTGTCATATATAGCGTGTCCGTCGCTTGACAAATAGTCTAGTTTTAATGTAATACACCTAATATGTTGTAAACACGTGAAACTGAGTCATTCCCAGGAGCATATGCGAATGAGACTCAGTCGTACGACTGAGCCATGCTAATGGACCAGTCATGCGACTGAGAGATGCTATTGGGCCATTCGTAATACTGAACCATAAGTATGGTCTAGTCGTAGGATTGAACAATATGCATGGTCCAGTCGTACGAATGGGCCTAGTCGTATCTGAGATGGGCTGAGACCTATAAATACCTGTTTCATTGTGTAGAAAGGTTTTAAGAAGTGTGCACGGGGCCTAGGTGCTGTTGGATGAGAGGGGAGATCATGCTCGATCTCCCCTTGCCAAGAGTTGTGATTCTTCTGTTTAACGAGATTTTAATCATTAGGATTTATCAATGAAACCATTCTATTACTGTTCATTCTCTTGTTTGTCTCTTGGTTTTTTTCCTTCCATCAAGAACACAATCGGATGTCAACCGATCCAATGACTTCACAATTGGTATTAGAGTTGTGTTACTGCTAGAATGATCTAACAATCATTCTAGCAACCCGAGCTCTTGAATTCTGGATCTATTTCATGTTCTTTGACGTTAAACCCACTTCGTGCTCTTCGTGTTTTGCTCAGATCTTGTTACGTGTGTTGTTCTTGGTTAAAATCGAACTTGGAACCACGTTCTTATCACCCTTGCGAATCTTATGATGTCTATTTTGTTTCGGTTCATGTAAAATTCATCAGATTAGGGTTTTTAGCAGCCATGGCGGCTGCAGATCTAAAAATCTACGTGTAGATCCGCTCATGCGACTGGACCATGCTAATGGACCATTCTTACGACTAGACCACACTAATGAACCATTCATATGACTAGACCACGCGACTGGACCAGTCTTATATCTAGTCGTGCTACTAGACCAGTCTTATGTCCAGTCACGCTACTGGACCAGTCTTACGTCCAGTCGTGCTACTAGACCAGTCTTATATGCAGTCATGCTATCAGACCGGTCCACGAATAGAAAACCCTAACCTATAAATACCACTTGATTCGTGGAAAAACACAACAATTTGAATCCCTAAGCACTAAATCGTACCCTAGCCGTCCAGAGACCCTAGGACACTTGTTCCAAGTTCATAGATCGTAGTAAATCGTCCTACTATCGTTCTTAACGTTTAGTTTCATTCTTGGATAGATTATACTCGCGTTCTCACTGATTGGATATTCAGCACTATTTGGTTTGGTAACGCGTAAATCAGTTAGTACTTCATACCGAAATCAGTCCTAACAAGTGGTATCAGAGCTTTGGCTCTTGATTTGTGTGTTATTCAATCGATTTTGATATAAAAAATCGCGTTTTCACTCAAAAACGTAATCGGTTTGTGCCAAATAGTGTTTTCGACGTCTCCTGGTCAAAAAGTTAACGTTTTTCTGGCATACGACAATTAGGTTTAGTGAAAACTTTGTGTTTTTGCGTCAAAGTACCTAAAAACCTCGAATTTTCAAAAACCAGCAGCTTCAGTCACACAATTGACTCAATCGCACGACTGGATTCATACGCACCTCCCATACATACGATTGCACTCAGTCGTTCATCCATTTGTACGACTGAACACCCTATTCGTATTGTTCATCCGTACCTGTCCAATCGCACAATTGAGCCATCCACATTTTTTCAATCGCATGATTGAGCCATTCGTATTGTTCAATTGTACGAATAGCCCAATCGCATTCTTCCATTCACACAAGTACAAAATTTTGTTTTAAAATCAAAAGTTAATAGCAATGGAAGATCAGTATTCAGCATTCACCGTAGGTAGAGATTCACGGATCCAGAATCTATTGCTTCTGGAAAATGAAGTAGGGAATCACAATAAGCCCCCTAAGCTCATAACGTTAGATGATTTCCACAGTGGAAGCAAAGGTTCGAGATCTACCTAAATGGAGTAGACCCAAATCTATAGGAATCAATAGAGATAGGGTATAGCATGTCGGTCGGTGCAGATGGAGTTAAACTTACCTTAGGAGGCATGACTCATGACAAAAGGTAAAGTACAATGCAGAGAAGAAGGTGTACGCTCTGTTAACTCAGTCCATTCCTAAGGACATATTCCATCAGTTCTCTGAGAACAAGCAAGCGAAGAAGCTATGGGATGCTCTGAAAAAACGGTATGAAAGAAATGCCACATTAAAAGCTCTAAAGGCTAAAGCGTTCAAAAATGATTTTGATAACTTCTCGTCGATGGGAAAGGAGAGCATGGATGACGTTACCGACCGTTTCTACCACTTAATGAGTGAGCTGCACAATCATGGAGTTGTTACGTCCATGGAAGACAAGGTATCGAATTTTGCACATGGATTGCCAGAAAAATGGGTTTCTTTTGTGTCAAACCTCAAGCAGAATGATATGCTGGTGATGTTGGATATCAACGATTTCATTTTGAAGCTGAGAGAGGAAGAGTTGAGGATGAAATACAGGTCTCAAAAGGCTTCATATGATCAGAACCCGTCACTTTACAACTCCACTCCTCAAGCAAAAACGTCTCGAGCACCACTTCAAACGGTATTCTTATCTAGTTCAGCCGCTCCGTCTCAAGCAACTAGTTCAGGATCTGACCATCAGGGTCGTCTTGCACCCAACACATAGCACCTAAAGCCAATGCTACCAGATTAAAGACCTAGAATCTCGGTAATGTGCCTGTAGAGGTAGCAAAGGAGCACATGGATATCCTAGCAACTCTCGTTCATTGCTATGATGGTCTAGTCGTGGGGAAGATTGGAAACTGCCATATGGTACATGAAGACTACGAACAAGTAGATGAGACTGAGCTAGAGAGAATGGATATCATGTGGGCATTGGCGAGGGTTTTCCGGAGGGCTAAGAAGTTTGTTAAAAAGACCGGATGGAACTTTATTGCCACAAAGGATACAACCTTTGGTTTTGACAAAACCAAAGTGACCTGTTTTAACTGTGGAGAGAAGGGGCATTTCAAGCGTGAGTGTGTGAAGCCCAAGAAGACATGAAATTACAATCCATTCTTATCCTTCAATCATCAAGATAAACCCACAAGTAGTCCTGCATCATCAAGCAAGGATCCTAAAGCCTTGAAAGCTCATAATGACGAAGGGCAAGATTGGAGCTTTCGGTTTGTTTCTCTGGGGGAATCCAACATTGCATGCGTTGAGGATTTGGATGACGATTCAGCAAGAGAAGGTGATATAGTAGTGGAACTCGCGATGTCAAACAAAGAAGAAACTGCAAATGTGGTAAATCGCCTAAATGATGAAGGCCAAAGTTCAACAAGTTCAGAATCACCTGCACCATAAAAGTCAAACTCTACTATGGTAGCTGATTCAACAGAACCTTTCACGTAAGTTCCACTAACCAACTTTTCAATAATCATGCTTTTTCTTATTGTAATAAATTTAGGCAAAGCATAGATTTGAAATTTGCTAGGTTATTAGATCATAATGATAGCCTAGTAAAGGACTTGCAACTGTGCACTGAAGCAAATCGTATTTTAAAATTAAATGAGCACAGTTACAAAGAGAAAATAGAACTGTTAAATAAACAACTTAGGGAACAGTGAAGTTGTGGCTTTTAACCAAGCTAATGACAAGTTCTATCTAAACTCCCTAGAAGAAGCTAAGAAACAAGAAGAAGTTTTGAAAGTTGAAGTAAATTCATTAAAACAAAAACAACACAGTTGGACTAGTTCTTCTCACATAGTCCTGCACTTAGTGAGAGAACGAAACAATGGGGAGGGTTTAGGTTACAAAGTGGTACCACCACCACATGAGACCTTGTTGAATGCTAAAAGCAAACCAATTAATAAAAACCCACTCAAGGATCATGTGGTGTCCACTCCTCTTGTAAATGATCTAGATTCCACAAGTAAACCAATTGAATCTGTCACTAAACAAAAAGAGACCACTTTAAAGTCAAAAGGTAAAATGCTATTGTTAATCGAGATGAGCAAATAGAGAAGGTTAAGGTAAAGTCTGGTTAAATACGTGTAATTCTTAACCTAGAAAGACTAAACAGGTTAACCAAACACGTGCATCATGTCTAAGTCCAGATAAACAAAAGAGTAAAGATGTTAAGAAGGTTCAAACAATAATTTTGTTAAACAAGGATAAAACATCTAAACAAGATAAAACATCCAAACAAGAATTGTCAAAACCTAACCAAGTCAAAGTCACACGAGTGTCACACACTTCTCCATAGAAAAAACCATACAAGCATGCCGAAAGTAGATCTTGCTACAACTGTGGAAAGTATGGACACATCGCGTCTAACTGTCCTTACTATCAGACACCTAGGAAGAAAGTTGAACTTCATGATCCTAAACACAGTTCTTCAAGAAGGAGTTCTATAACCCCACCAAGAAGAGTTAGTGAACATAACGTTCAAACCATAAGCCAATCGTCTATTTATCACAAACAGGCCTTACACAAAACTGGCATATGGAAAGAAAAATCTGGTTTAGTGTCTGATAAGGAGAATAAGAAACAGAATGATCTTCCCTCACCCACAAATGGATAATGGGTGGAATTTATGATGTGTGATTCTTCTGGGTCACACAAGCCAGTTAAGGCTTGGGTCCCTAACCTTAACTAATATTTTCCATTGAATGTGCAAGGTGTTCGCTATAGTGCTAAAACAAACACTTTGATTATAGATAGCGGAGCATCCAGGCACATGACTGGGAACTGGGCACTCCTGTCAAACGTCAAACAAATAAAAGGAGGTCATGTTTCATTTGCTGGAAACAAAGGAGGTTATATCACAGCTCAAGGGGAAATGGGGAATGAGAAAGTGAAGTTTGAGAAGGTAAACTATGTTCAACAACTTCAAACTGATTTTCTTTCTGTCTCCCAAATCTATGACAAAGGATTTAAAGTAGTATTCAACAACAAGAAATGCTATGTTCTGAAAAAGGACTACGTGATCCCGGAGGACCAAGTCTTAAAGTCAGCTTCAAGATATAACGACCTTTATGTCTTGGATCTTTCAAAGGCCTCCACAACGGATCATCAAGTTCAGTGCTTCTTGTCCAAGGCTACAGAAAAGGATTCGATCTCCTGCCATAGGAGAATGGGACACACCAATCCACGGAAGATGAACCACTTGATCCAGAATGATCTAGTGCGAGGAGTAAACGTCAAAAACTTCCAACTACCGGATTTTTGTGTCGCCTGCAAGAAAGGCAAACAGACTAAGAAGTCTCATAAGGCAAAGAAAGTTCATTCCATAGAACTGCCTCTTGAGCTTCTTCACATGGATCTGTTTGGTCCAGTCAGTACAAGGAGCATCGCCGGCAACTTGTACTGTTATGTAGTTATAGATGACTACTCAAGATTCTGCTGGGTAATGTTTTGAAATCTAAATACGAGATATTTGAGTCATTCAAAGACTTAGTAACTACATTAGAGTCTCTCTACAAGCTGAAGGTAAGACAAGTACGCTCAGACAATGGTACCGAGTTCAAGAATCAGTGGATGGAGGCTTTCTGCAAAGAAAAGGTAATTGTGCACCAGTTCACTTCTGCTTACACCCCACAAATGAACAAAGTTGCTGAGAGAAAGAATCGAAGCTTGATAGAGACAGGAAGGACAATGCTAGCAGACTCGAAACTGCCCATCCAATTTTGGAATGAGGCAGTTGCCAATGCATGTTATACTTTAAATCGAGTCCTGGTGGTAAAACATTAGGGTAAGACATGTTACGAACTACTTCAACGACGTAAGCCAAATCTAGAGTACCTCAAACCATTTTGTGCACCTTGCACTCTTTTGAAGAAAACTCAGGAAGGAAAGTTCAGTGAAAAGGCTGAAGAATGAATTTTCCTAGTATACAACATACCAAATAAGAGAGTTTACAATAACTCAATGGGTCAAGTAAAAGTGTGGTGTAACGTAGACGTTCAGAGATACACCACCCCCAGCTGGAAAAGGAACCGCTTTCTTTTTTGATTATGATGGATTCTTTAAATCCTTCAATATCCCTCTCTTCACTTCTGAAGACGAGTTAGCAACCAAGATGATGTATGAGGTCTTAAACACACAGCCCCTAGACTTAACAACATCCGGTTCCCAAGGCCAGTCTTCTAGTAACTCAGGGGGAGCACTGGAGGTAAGTGACTCCTCTTCTAATGATGAAGAAGTGGAAAATGTTCAGGTGGATCAGGAGGAACAAGTTCCAACTACTACAAGTACACACGCATCAGATGTTGATGCCTCTAACACTTCAAAGCCCCATACTCCCACTGCCTTACATACTGAACCTGTGGTTCATAATCTGGATAATGAGGTAGTGGTACCCACCACTCCTGGATCTTGTCTAAATGTTTATCATCCTTTGGACAATGTCATAGGGGATGTACAATCAGGAGTACAAACAAGAAATCAACTATATTCAGTTGATTACGCCTCATTTATGGAAAAAGCCTACCTTCTAGACGGTGCGTATCGATGTTTTGTGTCTCAATTTGAGCCAAAATATGTAATTGATGCCTTAAACGATGAGGCTTGGGTGAGTTCCATTCAAGAAGAACTTCTTCAATTCAAGAAGTTAAGTGTGAGGAATCTAGTGGACAGACCTAAAGGTGCTAAGGTCATTGGCACTAAATGGGTCTTAAAATGCAAGAAGGATGACCAAGGGGTCACTATCAGAATAAGGCTCGACTTGTAGTTCAAGGATTTCGACAAGTCGAGTGAAATCGATTACAGCAAAGTGTTTGCACCCGTGTCAAGAATGGAAGCCATCCGAGGCATGATATAGCGCCCGATGAGAATGGTGATCTGGTGGATGCTACCATGTACCTAGGCATGATTGGCTCTCTCATGTATCTCACTCCCTCATGACCTGACATCATGTATGCAATGTGTCTCTGCTCAAGATATCAGGCGAAACCGAAAGTCAATCATCTAATTGGAGTCAAAAGGATATTTCATTATCTGAAGGGTACCCCAACACTCGGGTTGTGTTATCCTCATGATGATTTCAAGCATACAGCGTATAGTGACTTGAATTACGGTGGTTGCAAAATGAACTACAAGTCAACATCAGCAGGATGTCAATTCTTTGGGAGAAGATTAGTCACGTGGCAATGTAAGAAGCAGACATCAGTTGCACTGTCAACTTGTGAAGCTGAATATGTTGTTGCAGCAAGCTGCAGCTCTCAAATCATCTGGATTCAACAGAAAATGCAGGACTACGGTTTGAAATTCTCTAACACTCCAATATTTGTTGAAAATTCTGCTGCTATAGCTGTAACTAAAAATCCGGTCCAACATCCTAAGACTAAACACATCGGCATCAAATATCACTTTATACATGATTGTTTTGAAAAGAATTTAACCGATGTTGTTAAAATTAATATGGATTTTCAACGCGCTGACCTCTACACAAAAGCCTTTGATAAAACATGTTTTCTATATCTGTTAGAGGTCAACGACATTCAAAAGAAAAGTGATGTGATTTCCGACGATGACAACACTCAGTCCGACAAGTAGATTTTATTTTAATTTTTGTTTTTCTTTTATTTAATTTAATTTAATTTTATTTAGTTTCTTCGCCTATTAAAATCCTATAAGCAAAACTTTTTTGGTTTTAGAAATTTAGGGGGAGAATAGGTTAAGTCATAAAAAAACAATGGAGGAGGACAGGCAAGCTAAGAGAAATGAGTCGTATCTGTGATACTGATTCAATGACTATGGAAAATTATATACACAGGTACAAATTGTTTGGGACTTAAAAAGATGAAGTTGTTTAATATGCAAAATTCAAAGTATAAGTCTGAGAAGTCTAAGCACAATAAATGGGAAAATGATAGTAAAACTAGCTACTACTAAGGTAACACGGAGAAAGTAGACCTAGAGGTTGGTAGACCATTAGATGATGTGTCGATAGATTCAACACAATAGACAAGTACACCTCGTTGGTGATTTCAAGATCAAACTAAGTTGTTCAACAAGCTGTGGGTTATCATCTTATCCCTGGTTAACACAATCAACAGAGTTCTAATAAGAGGTGACGAGCAAAATAAACACCACAAATGTGTGCGGATGACCATAATATTAGCAAAGCACATAATGAAAAATACGAAAAGCAATCAATCTAATAACCGATGTTGTTGGTGCAATCAGTGCAAAAAGAAAAAAAATTGCTCAAACAAGAAGATAGGTTTTGCGCCTCTCTGCTATGCGGTGGCACTGACCTGAGGATAAGCACAACCTAAATATTCTAGAATTCATTGGTGTTTGCGCCTCTCTGCTATGCGGTGGCACTGACCAGAGGCTTTGCAACTCTTTGAAAGCTCTAGAATAGTTTCTTCTTGAATACTACCCGTAGACCACTCAAAAATCTCCTTAGGAATGTTGATTACCATATAAGCGTGGGATCCACAAATGCTAGTTGAAACAATTAAACCTTAAACCATCACTAATCCGTGTCAAAAGTCTGTGTATGGATTTAAGAGGACAAGTATACTGACAATCATCGTGACTCCAATTTTTGAAAGTCAACACCACTGTGTGCATCTTGTGCTACTAGTATTATTTCCTAGACTTGCTAATGACTCTCGATGAAAACAATAATCGAGCATCAAAAAGTTTTGATGACAAGTCCCGAATGATTTGATTTACCTATATGATTCCATAATGAATCCCTCCACTTATGGTCAAAATAACTTGAAGCTGCCCGTTCTAGAAATAAATCTATTAGATATCTATCTTAGGATTTCCACCTTACACGAACTTACAAAACTATGTTTTATTTCTGTTTTTCAGTTCTAGTAGTTTCATTTGTTTAATTTGGTCAGGTTAGTTGTTAAAAGTCGGACTACGTACTGAAATTCTGTGAGGAACTTAATCACTAAAACGGATCACGTCTGAGGTGACCAAACGTGTTTTTCTAATGTTAAAAGGATCACGTCTGAGGTGATCAAAAGTTTTCGAAGTTGAAATGGTCATGTTTGTGACTATAGAATGCTCAAAATGTTTTATCTATAGGGAAAAAGGTTAAGTGTCAACTGGTCATAAAGTCAAAATTATGAGTATGAGGCCATTTGCACGACTGGACCATGAGTATGGACCTGCCATACGATTGGACCATCTGTATGAGCCCATTCGCATGACTGGACCATGAGTATGGACCAGCCGTACGATTGGACCATTCGTATTAGTCCATTTGCACGACTAAACCACATGCATGGCCCAAACGTGCGATTGGACCATCAGCATGAGTAATCTCACATGATTGGTTCACAGAATGAACCAATCGCATGAATAGAGATGACCGAATGACATAGTCGCACGACTGACATCTAGTCGCACGGCTGAAGGTGACCGACTGTGCCAGTCGCACGACTGATCCTCATTCGCATGAATTAAGTGTGCACTGGGCTTAGTCGCACGACTGAAGGAAACCCTAATATAAAAGGAGAGAGGGGGAGTCTGTACTCTGCCCGATTTTCATTTGACTATTATAGACTACAAATTTTTATGTTCTGACGATTTCTAGTGATTATACAGGTACAGTGCGGTGCAATCTACTCAAATGTCAACCGGTTCATGCCCTAATTTACTGAATTTAGCCCTAAATAGAGCCGAGACTTAGTTTGACTAATAAACTGATAAAATTAAGTATTTTGTGAAATTAAAGGCTATTAGGTGTTATATTGGTCACTTGCAAAACTAATGAGCGAAACCACGACGTCTAACATTATGTTTTGCTAGAAATTTGAATTTGAATTGAACAGATAGTCTGTCCTGCGAATGGATACCCTAATGAACTTCAGCGCATGATTGAGCTGTGAAAATGGCTCAATCACACGACTGTACCATGCGTATGAGTTCAGTCGAATGACTGGTGTAACCACATGAGATAGCATACGACTCATCCAAGTTGCATGCCCAGTCGTGCGTAAGAGCTCAATCAAATGACTAAATCTCAGTCGCACTGTTCATTCGCACGACAGCAAATGAATCATTTTCTTACTCATCGACACACACTAAAGTGTATTTGCATTGTGTGACAGATGACGAGTCGTTGGCCCATGAGCACTAAGCACAATATTTCTGCTCATCTAGATCTCACCTCCAAGAATGCTGCAGATTTCTCAGGCATTATCACTTCCTACAGAGATCGAGGATCTTCTGTGCCATACCTACTCCATGCACACCATAACGATCACTTCAGCAGGCCTTTTGGAAGGCGTGGTTGTCAACAGGACCGTAGAGCCCTACCGGATTAGGAGCTCTATGTTGGGTCATCCTATAGAGATCATAGAGGAGGATCTCAGGATTGTTTTAGACTTTGGAGACGACGCCGACTGTCCGACCCGACTGCACCCACTGATAATGCGCAACTGCTTCCTACGAGCCAAGTACTCGGGGGACATCACCGCAGGTGTACTCAACAAGTGCAACATGTGCCCCCAATTGAAGTACTTGGAACATGTGCTACTTAAGTGCATTGCTTCCAGGAAGGGAGGCTTAGATGAGCTATCCGATCAGATTCAGAATGCCTACGTGGCGTTGGTGCTGAACCATCCATTCAGCTTCTCCAAGATGATCATCACCTATCTGGTGGAGAACATCAAGGCCAAAGGAAGGAGGGATTTTGTATGTACTCGCGGTTCATACAAATGATCATTGATCAGAAGCTCCCTCGGCTATCTAAGGAGAAGTAGGACATTGTAGTGCTCGAGGTGATGGACGATACCACCTTGGGCAGGATGAAGGTATACAATGGGAAGCAGGTGAAACCCCCTGTGAGGCGATTATTTGGGCATCTGGCCCAGGAAGACTATGTGGCACCGTCACAGAGGAAATGGTGCCACAATGATAGCAAATCCTATACTGAGCAGATTATGCTCCCCACCGATGACTTCGGGGACGATGACAGTGGTGATGGTGGAGACTCTGGCCCTGCTTCTTCTTGGGCCCACATTACAGACGTTACACCTCCAACACCCACTCATGGAGAGGCTACCACAGCAGGTTTCCATCAGGATTTCAGACCTGATGAGGAGGAGGAGAGTGATGATGAGCCGCTGACGAGAACGGTGGGTAGTCGGGTCGTTGCCACCGAACGTGGAATGGAGGCGGTTGGAGGACACCATACTGCGTCTGGGGAGACTACCACAAATCCTACTTATACCCCAGACCAGCTTAACATCCCAGGGGGAGCATCCTCCTTGAGGGGTTCAAGGAAGAAGAGGATGGCTCAGCCCCATGGGATGAAGCCGAAAAGACGGAGGTTCACGCTGATTCCTTCCTCCACCACCACTACCACCATATCTACCACCACCACTCACTCACCCATTACCACCACTACCACCACCACTACTACCACCTCACCCACCATCACTACCACAACCACTCCACTACCTATCTACATTACTTCCACCACCACTACAGCCTATCCATCACCACCCACTCACATACCACCACCTATATTCACCACAGCCACCACCACTACGACCAGCCATCAGCCCGAATCATCATCCCACCTGCCATTCACTATAGGATCCTCCCTACCTTCTGTTGGGATAGAGGATCAGCTGACAACACTTAACAAGTTGGTGCTGAAGTTGTGGGCTGCTGACGAGGAAAGAGCTGCACAAATCGGAAAACTTGTGGAGCAGAACGCTGCCCAAGCACAGCAGATTGCTCAGCAGGCCCAGCTAATAGAGGATCAGGCTCAGCAGATGGCTGCTCAAAGTCAAGAGATTGCCCAACTTCAGGAGCATAAAGTTCTATCAACAAAGAAGATAGAGGAGTTGGAGGCTGCTAAAAAGACCAACATGCTCAAGCTTCAAGGAACAAAAGATGAGCCTCTGAAGTTAAGAGAAAGGGATGGTGATGACGATGGTGATGACGATGATGATGAGGATGATAACGAAGAGGGTGATGATAAGGATGAAGTAGAGGGAGGAGATGATGAAGGTGCAGGAGATGGAGAAGATGATGAAGAATAAGGTAATGCATTTGCATCGTGTGCCACACAAGCTAGTGAGAGGCGGACCAAGAAGAATCTAGATCAGGGTGCCTCGAGCTTAGCCCCGACTGCAAAGGAGCACATGATTCAGGACAAACGTAATGCCAAGATGTTTAATGTAATTTGAAATCATGTGTAATTGAATAATGTATTAAACTCATGTACATAATGTTTATATTTAGTTAATTTTTTACTGTCTTGATTATTGACTAATGGTTAATGTATTTATGTGTTTAAATCAAGCAGATCATTCATCTCAGCAAGATGAGTACAACGTTGCTCCCCTTCAGCAAATCAAGTTTCAACTGACAATGATACTTGATTTGCAAAGGATTGTCAGGAGGTCGGTGAGTTATACTCCTGAAGAAGGAGAAATTAGTCATGACCTTACTGATGAGCAACTAGCTAAGATATTCCGACTGAATCCAAATGAAATAGTTAAGGATGCTCCTACAGTTGACATGGATAGTGATGATGAGCTTAATGATGTGGACAAGATAGAGATTGAAGACGTCACAGCCTAGCATTATCTAGGGTATGCTGACAACAAGGGAAATGTAGTCCCCAATCTGGGTGATACTCTTGTCAGTGATACATTTGAAACACTAGATAAGATGGAGCAAGAGTCGGAGAAGAATAAGGATCAAGCCCATGCCTCGTCGATGTCAACATCAAAAAGGCTAAATCGGTGGCATGTTTGCTGAGATCAGAGCCCAACGCAGTGCTCCAAAGTTGAGTGCCTACACCAAGCTCTACAAAGTGAAGAAGCATCTGATGGTGTGAGGAAAGATCATAGTGTGGGCATATTTTGATGATCTTAATGTTTATGCTATCAAGAGCGAGAAGGGAATCGAGTACTTCAGATTCCCACACGAGTTGAAGACTCTCCCTGGTTTTGAGCTCAACCAGCTGGCCAAACTGAAGCTATTTTATGCTGACCCAAGAAAGATGTCAGACTGGTTTGAAGCTGCTTTGAAAAGAGAGTACCACACCAGGTGGGTCAACTTCAAACCTCAACAACCGATGAGGTATATCAGAAGGTCTGAAGTTGATGCCATTACTGGAAAGCCAAAAATAGTGCTAAAGTGGAGTCCTCCGCGCATGATGTCAAGAATCCCTCTAAGGGAAATGCTACAGGAATTCACTCCACACTTCACGTGGTGGTACTATGATTGGAGAACAGGTGAGGCGGTCATAGTTCTGAATAGAAATGGAAATATGGAAACTATCAGTGTATTTGACCTAATGTGGCTAACTAACTTGTATTTTGACGATGTCTACACTTTATACAAGTGGCCACTGTTCTATGTTGCACAAGAAATTGTACAAGCCCTCCAGTTGCAAAACATGATAAGACTCTGCTTTGCATTCGAAATACATGCCGGAGTTACAAGGGAGGAGAAGTACAAGAAATATGAAGAGCTAGTGAAGAATGTTAGACAATTGAGTAAACTAGGTCCAAGGGGGAGTTTGTAGATACATATGTACCTAGTTTATGAGCTTAATGTTAAATGTCTTTTATGTCTTACATATATGTAATGAATGGGTATGAATGAAATACAATGTGTGGTTTATGCTTATAATGTTAATATTTTCATTGATTATTGTGTGTTAACGCATATTGAATTAACTATATAGGTTTGTGTTGTTTACATAGTTCTTAGTCAATAATGATTGAGAAATGTTCTTAAACTTAATCGTGTGAAGTTCTCATGCGAATGGACCATACGCATGAATACTTCATGCTAATGAACCAGTTGCACGACTGAACCAGGAGACTGGATCAGCCGCACGAGTGTGACATAAGATTGACTCAGTCGCACGACTAGATCTTCAGTCATGCGGATGGATCAACCGCATGCTTCAATCGTGCGATTGAAGGACTGAACCAGGAGACTGGATCAGTCACACAAGTGTGACATAAGATTGACTCAGTCGCCATGACTAGATCTTGAGTCGTGCGGATGGATCAACCGCATGCTTCAATCACACGGCTGAACCATGCGAATGGTTCAGTCGCACTAATGGAAAACCCTAACCTATAAATACCACTTAATTCGTGGAAAACACAAGTCGAATCCCTACGCACTAAATCATACCCTAGCCGTCAAGAGACCCTAGAACACTTGTTCCAAGTTCATAGATCGCAGTAAATCGTCCTACTATGGTTCTTAACGTTTAGTTTCATTCTTGGATTGATTATACTTGCATTCTCACTCATTGGATCACCAATCAAATAGGATTCCACACTATTTGGTTTGGTACACGGGTAAATCAGTTAGTACTCCGTACCGAAATTGATCCTAACAATTATTTTCCCGTGGCTTACGTTAAATATTAATGAAGGAAATGAAAAGTATTATGTAACGTCAAGTGGAAGATAATAAAATGGGGAATGTAAAGAATGAATGCATGCATAAATGAACAAAGGAATGTAAAGAAATTCTTGCAAGCATTGTATAGAGAAACACATTCAAAGAAGAGTGTCAGTTCAACAGTGTGTGGGATAGCTACCCTAGAAGCATGCACATCGGGGTTCGTCTTTATGACCGACCATTTGGATGGAACCTTTGTCGCTTACCCTAGGTACTGTGGTCAGGCCACCGGGCGCCATGACTAGGGGTCTATGATAGACCTCGGCCCAGTACCCGCTTTATGCATCATGGTGGGGTATAGCACATGGCAATGGTACTCCTGAATTTACCCTAGGTACTGTGGTCAGGCCACTGGGCGCCATGACTGGGGTCTATGATAGACCTCAGCCCAGTACCCGCTTCATGCATGACGGTGGTCTAAAGTTGATGGTTTTGGTATGGAATGTAAAGAAGTAAAGATGAACATACGAATGAAAGTAAGAAAGCATGAATGAATGAGAATGAAAGTAATTTATGAAAGTGAATAATAATGTCATACGATGAATGAATGAAAGTTATCGAATGAATGATGAAGATAATAATGATATTATCTATGTGTACGTATGATTTATGACCACATACAAAAGTAAATAACGGTTTTAAATGAAAGTAAAGTATGTTTTATTTTAAAAATAGAACTCACTCAGCAACGGACTTTTTATACATTTTCCAATTGGTAAGTAAAGTTGTTGAGGATGGCATGGGGCGGCTACTTGGCTCTTTTGGATGGCATTCTTTTGTTTAATGTTTTGCATTGTAATGCGAACAATGATATTGTGTATCCAATGTTGTATTATTTTTCAAAAGCATTTTTAATGAAAATGTTTTTTTTAATGTTTCTGCTGCAACATTTATTTCAAGTTAATGTAATTATATGTTTTATGTGTGATGATTGTCCACCTGTAAGTGTCCCGGGGACGGGGCCTTACATGATTCATATCATGATTTTGGTGAATCAAGTGCATAATTTATTGATGAAGAAACCAATGACTTACCAGATCCTCAATCATATCATTGTAACATGGTTGTTGACTTAGGCTTCTTGCCTATGAGGACAAATTTAGGTGATGTTGGTGACCTTGTTGCCTCGGTTGTTGATGATGAAACTTTCATTGATGATGATGAATAAGATGATGAAGATACAAACACTTCAGATGAGGAAGAGACAATAAATGATGATTCCAATGATGACGAATAAAATGATCTCGTAGACACAAATTATTCTGGTGATGATTCGGATTAATTGTATGTTTATTATTTATGCTTATTAGATCTTTATAAGATATTATTCTTTGACGTATTAGTTGTTAAGATTATGTTTGTTATTTGCTTTGATTGTAGACATGGTAGATGTTGCTAGTTCACATGGTGGAGACGGAGAGAATGACCCACCTCATGGTCCTCAAGGATCCTTACATGTTGCCGGTCGTGTAAGTTAATTACTTGTTTTAGTTAAATATATGTCTTAATCCTAAAAACCTTTTAAAGTTTCTAACTTTTCAGTTTCATGTGTTAATATAGCTACATCGAAGAAAACTCATTCATATGGAAGAAATCGTAATTTATTTGAAGAATTTCAAAAAATGCTAATAAACCACTTAGCCTAGAATATGATACAATGAAGGGGAAGATTAGGGACGTGGGAGAAAATTACCAAATGTATGTGAGGCTCATATCCAATGAGGTTGAGAGACATGTTCCTTTCCATTATTTTAGTTGGAAAAATGTTCGTATTGAGTATAAAGATCCATACTTACCACGGTTCTGTAAGTATACAATCAATTTTATCTTTAAATATCATAACTTGTAGTGATTTTATAATTTCCTCATTTTTGTAGCACCATTTTGATTTTAAAAGTTTCCAAAACTCCGAGCAATGGTAAGGAATCAAGATAGGGATCCAAACAGACTGCGCAAACCGTTATAAAGATAGAAAGTCAATATTAAAAAAGCATTTGATAAACATGGAGGTTTGAAGATTTTGAAGAGGCAAAGAGAAACCCACACAAATCGATGCATCCGCATGCATGGGTTCAGCTCATTGAGAAGTTGTTCAGAAATCCCAAATACGTCAACCGCTCCGGAAAAAATAAGACGAATAGAGCAAAAACTACCTTTTGGAAGCTATCATGGGAGTCAATCTCTTACCAATGGATGATACAAGGAGCTCAAAGCCTAATTTTATTTAATGATTATTAACAGATATTTGAAATCTAAATGTTTATTCTTACAAATTAAAGAAAACTAGAAGGGCAAACCTGTTGAAGGTTGAGAAATATGCATTGCAAGGAAGGCAAGTGGTATAACAACAATGCAACGAAAGATTGGTAATAAAGAACTTATTAAAATGGTTTGATGGTTTTGACCCCTTTTACTTGAATGGCAAGGAAGGCAAGTTATTAAAGTGGGTTTGAGTCGTTTTGACCCGTTTAAACTTTTACTCGGATGGTTTAAGTATATTAAAATGGGTTTGGGTCGTTTAACATGTTTAAACTAAAAGTTTGATTTATTATTTTTATTAAAGTGGGTTTGATGGTTTTGACCCATTTAAACTTTTATTGGATGGTTTAAGTATATTAAAGTGGGTTTGGGTCACTTTGACCTGTTTAACTAAAAATATGATGTATTAAATTTATTAAATTGGGTTTGGGTCGTTTTAACCTGTTTAAACTTTTACTTGGATGGTTTAAGTATATTAAAATGGGTTTGGGTCGTTTTGACTCGTCTAAACTTCTAGTTGGATGGTTTAAGTATAATAAAGTGGGTATGAATCGTAGTGACCCGTTTAAACTTTTAGTTGGATGTATTAAGTTTATTAATGTAGGTTTGGGTGTTCTAACCCGTTTATAGTAAAAGTTATATTTATTAGGTTGGTTGCATTTGGGTTTGGCTCCTTGAAATTTAGGAATGCTATCGTTTAGTAAAGCATTTAACGTGTCTATATATTATTGTTTAATGCAGGAAAAAAAATTAGTGAACAATATAATAAATCAGTGTCAAGCTCAGGTGGAGATGAGATATCAGTCGATTAGTTCTTACGTTGTAGAGATCTTTAGGTTCTCGGTGTTAACACACACGAGGCATTGGTCGAATAGTAAAAAGTGCAACTTCGGACATGTTCCCTAATGTAAATAGGGATGAAGAGAATCAACAAATGAGAGAACATTTTGAAAGACAAAATCAGGCTATAGCGGAGATGCGACAACAAAATGTGCTTTTACAATAATAAATAAATCAAATATTACTGTTAACCAAAATACAACTTTTTGACTCCTCGTGTCAACCTAATGAAAATGATGATCAAGATTAGTTTGTTTTCATTCGGATATTGTATTTGACCGATGTGATGATATTTCAATTTTACGTTTAATTATATTAGATTTGAATCCAGTTTGTTCACAATATATGGATTTTGCAGATTTATTTATAATCTAGAAATTAGTAAAAAAATATTAAATAACACCTACTGAAACTAAATTTAGTCGCAAAAAATCTTATTCTTGTAGTGTAGTTTTTCTATCACATTCTTATATTTATATTAAAAGCAATATTTTTTATTATTACTTTCAATTAAATAATATTTTTTATTTATTATTATTATCTTTTTTACTTACTTTCGGTCAAAGCCACTTTTAAAGATATTTAAAAGATTTTTTAAGGTGCACCACACAATCCACACAATATTTTTCTTTACTTCACGCGCAACCACTTACAATTATCCTTATAATATAGAGAGAACACACTCATATTAAAATGGGGCACCTACTGTGAATACTCTAATCTAGCTTGAGGATATGTGATATACTAGCCTAACAACTTGTGTGTTATACGAGTTAAAAAAATAAATTTAAAATACAGTAATTACATGTATGCTCCGTTTATTATGTTAAAATGTTGAACTTGTTTCTTAATGTCTGAATATGGTCCCTAATTTTTTCTTTTTCACCCATTGTCTCAAGTTCAGTTTGTTAAGAATTGATAATGTTACAAATTATAAAAATGACATTCTCCCGCATCGAGCATCCCTTTAAATATAGATTTTAAACTACGGTATTATTTTTATTAAAGAAAGCTGTATTTTCTTGTTTTTCCAAAGTTTTATTTAATTATTAATAATTTATTATTCATTATTAATATGTTTATTATATAATTGTTGTTCCATTTGATCGTTTTTATAGTACAATGATATGTTTAATCGTTCAATATCATAAACAAAAGCCAAACAATGAAGATGAAGAAGAATGATCACAACCACCAAAGTATTCAAACATAAACAATCAAGGATCCAATACAATTAATAGAAATAGAGCTCAAATATAATTCAGTGAAATGATAGCTTATAGAGGTCTCTTGCAACACAAATGTTCAATTAGGATCTTGCAAGGATGTTCAACAATGAGCAAGATCAAAACTATATATAGAGACATAGTTTCGCTGACAGTTTCACTGTCACCGAAACTATGCTGCCGAAACTATAATTTCGCCCGACAGAAACAACAGTTTCACCGGGTCAACTAAACATAACAAACAATATTCAAAAGTAAACTAATATTAAACCTACTACAAAGGAATATAAACATAATCTATTCTAAGGTGACTCCAACCTATACATGATCTTCAATACTCCCCCTAGGTTGGATCTCATACCTTCATGCTCCTGATTGTCTGATGGGCTGTCCTCCGTTTTCTCCCGCTGCTTCTCATGATTCATTTGTAACTCTTGCAGCTTCTTCCTTAGGGTCTTTAGTAATAGATTCTCCATGGTCAGGTTTAGTCTCCCCCGCTGCCTCTAATACATCTTCATCAGCTCCTGTAGCAACCTCCTTAGGAGCTCCAGCCACCGATCACTTTGGACAACTCCTACTTTATTAGCTCCCTCGGGATGAGCACTAGTTTGTTCAAATTGTTTTGATAAATCCAAGATATCCATTTACAGATATGTTGAGCTCTCACTTTCTCAGCTAGCTCCTTCACTTCAGCTCTCACACCCCGCACCTTGTTTGCCATGATCATAACAAACTGACTTCTTTTCTTGTCTCCCCCTGCTCCTGCTTTCATATCATTCAGAGTATCAGCAGGTTCTCATCACAAAATGTGAGAAGCTCCATCGGGTCAAATAATCTATTCTCACTTATGTTCTTCACCCTGATCACAGCCTCCCTGTGTTGTTATCATAGAACCATTTCTCAAAGCTTTGTAGTTTGGGGCAGGGGATCCAACAACCTATCATGTTCACTGTTTTTTGGGGTTTCACTCTTAGTACTATGTTCGTTTCCTAGTCTCCCAATCTTCATTCTTCTTGGATCTTCTCCTTTTAGCCTTCATGAATCCAAACAACTCAAAGTTATAATTCAAACTATTTTGATCTCCTTCTCTAGCAACATAGCTCTTTCACTTAGATGAGCATCTAGTAATGGTAGCACCGCCAACCTTGTCAAATCCCATTTTGGCATGTTCTTGAATGCCTTCCTCTTATGCGTTTATGTAATACCTCCCCCTTCCTCTTTATCATAAACATCTTGAGGTCAAGGTTATACTTCTAACTGATAATTCTCTTATCCACCTTTTTCCTGCTCAAACCTTATATGATTTGGAATAGGGGAGTTAACTCTTAAAGCTCACGAACCACTCCGTCTTTTCCATCTCAATGACATCATTCTCGTTATCTCCTTTCTTGACTATATATGTTAGTGGTCTTTCATTCACTTCATAATATTCTGGCTTGGAGTCATAATCTACTAGTTGTTCATCATCCTCTTCTTCATCAACCAATCCTTTCTCAATAGACTTCTCAACCCCTTTAGTACATTCTTGGAATATTTCTTTTCCTTCAAAATCATCAATGTTCATCCCTACATCAACAAACCCAGCCTCATACACCTCTTCCACATTCTCTACATTCACATTCTCCTATCTCACACTAGAACCCCAGCCTCCTCAGAGATGTGTTGAGGTTTCTTATCACTTCCTCATCCAATCTGACTCTTTCCTCCCTTCCCGACGGCTCAGTAAAAGATTGTTGTTTTTATTAGTTAAGGGGATTATCCGAGTTATCAAGTTTGTGTAGTCCAAAAAATGTCAAGGGGATTATCCTAATCATCAAGTTCTTGTTTTTATTAGTTAAGCTGCAAGATTAGTGTCGCTTTCTAGCTGAACCTATCAAGCATATCCTACACAATACTCTTAACCTCCTTTACATCATCCAGGTTTCTCATTTTATTATACAGAAGAAAAACAAGAAGAATATTTAAAATATATTCTCCCCCGAATTTCTACGAATAAGCAAGATGTAGAAATTTCTTATTTAGCTATATAACACCATGATGTATATATTTTTTTATATTTTTTATATATCTATATGTGAAAGAAGATAAAGGAATATGAAGCGAGTAGAACGAAAAGGAAAGAAAGACAAGAATATTGAAAGAAATAAAAGACAAAAGGGACATCAAATATTTTTAATGAAAAAGAAGTTAAAATAAGATTAATCTTAACATTGAGATCCATTCATAAAAACAAATATTAAAAATTTTAGTGAAAAGATCTGCTTTTTGTGTCAATGGGAATAATATCAATAAAACCTTTTTCATGAGCATCACGAATTGCATGAATTCATGTCTCAATGTGCTTGGTTCGGGAATGATGAATAGGATTCTTAGAAATCCCAATACCTGCTTCATTGTCATAGAACAACGATGTATGGAGGAAGTTAATCCCGTAGTCAATCATCTGATGTTGTATCCAGAGCACTTGAGAGCAACAACTTGAAGCAGCAATATATTCTGCTTCCCCTGTAGAAAGAGAAACGGTGGTCTGTTTCTTGCTCTGCCATGAAACCAGACAAATCCCAAGAACTAACAGCCTCCAGTAACCGACTTTTGTTTAACTTGTAGCCATTAGAATCACTATCTATAAACAAATATAAATAAAAATTCCCACCATAAGGATACCAAACCCTAAACGAGAAAAGCATTTAAGATAACAAAAGATTCAATTTACAGCCTTTTCATGAGACTCTTTCAGAGTAGATTAGTACTGAGCACAATATCTTACAACAAAGGTTATATCAGGATGACTCAATGTAAGATACATAAGGGAACCAATCATTGATATGTAAGATGAGGATCAACATATTTCATGTTCTCGTCAGGAGTGAGGCAAGTTTGAGCAATGAAAGGAGTGAGTTCAGAAGATGCATCATCCATCTTGAATTTCTTCAGAATGTCTTTAATATACTTCTCCTGATGAATAAGAATTCCCTCTAACTTTTGTTCAACTTACAACCCAAGGAAAAGGCACATCTCCCACATCATGCTCATTTCAAATCAACCACGCATGACTTCCTCAAACTCCTGACACAACTTCATATTGGCGGAGTCAAAAATAATGTCATCAACATAGACTTGTACAATCAGCATCTCACCATCCACTTCCTTCTTGAATAAGGTCATATCAATGGTGCCACGAGAAAAACCATTGCTTAAGAGATACTGTGTTAAAGTGTCATACCAAATTCGAGAAGCCTGATGAAGACCATAAAGGGACTTATCAAGTTTGTATACTTTGTTAGGAAAGTTGAGATCCAAAAAACCAGGTGGTTGACCCACATATATCTCTTTGTCAATGTCTCCATAAAGAATTGCACATTTGACATCTATCTGATAGACCTTGAATTGCTTGTGAGCGGCACAATCCAGAAAGATTCTAATAGCTTCAAGACAGGCTACGGGAGCCAACACGTCCATGTAGTCATTCCCTTCTTCTAGAGCAAAGCCCTGAACCACCAAACAAGACTTATTTCTTACCATAATACTACAATCATTGGGTTTGTTCTTGAACACCCATTTCATGGCAATTGGGCATTTGTTTGGTGGTAGATCCCAGTCTTATGTCTAGTCGTGCTACTGGACCAGTCTTATGTCCAGTCATGCTATCAGACCAGTCTTATGACTAGTCGCACAAATATATCATTCGTCATCCATTCACACGAATGTGATATTTGTCCTCCATGTCATACAAATGAACAGGTCCTAGACCACAAAAATTCTGGAACTGCCTCTTGCACAGATTTGAGGATGAGTAAGCACATTCACCCTAAGGTTCTTTTGCCAAATAAGTTCGATGGATACCCCACTATTTGTTGAACTTCCAGAATAGATGAATGTAGTTAGAACAAAAAAGAGAGAAGAGAAGATGTCAGCAATCGGTGTTGTTTTTGTGGGGTAGTCAGGAGCATCTGACTATTTATGGGCCAATCAAGTTATATTTATCCGCACATATAGGATTCTGGGTTTTTAAGGGAATCCATGTATAGAGAAATTGAAGACGCAATTAGAAAGTGATGATGTGAGCTGGTTTCTGATGATGAATCTGAGTGCATGTTGATTTGTTTGAGATTGTCAGTTGTGGATTGGAACCCTCTACTTTTTGCCCAATACACCGTATGAAGACGCTAGGAGAGCACAATCTTTATATATTGGGATACGCTGAATTTGGAGGGAAATTTCTCTAGGTGTTAATGTTAATCAGCCTGTGTGAAGATTGGAGCAAGGTAAAATTGTTCATGTAATTATCTGGATAAATCAGTCATCTGGGGAATCTTACTGCTATGATGGTGTTCTCAAAGTAAACAAAAGCTATTGTACCTAACTTCATTTTCAGGATACTGTAGCAACCTGACGGATCAGCAACATTGGCTAATATGCTTTTTCGTTTGATTTTATGGAAACCAGAGCGAAGATTGACTAAGGATTGTAAGAGGTGTTATCTACTATTCGCAAGGAACGTCCAAAGGGGAATTTGTTGGAGCATATATTGTCATATATAGCGTGTCCGTCACTTGAAGAATAGTGTAGGCTTAATATAATACACCTGATATGTTGTAAACACATGAAACTGAGTCATTCGCAGGAGCATATGCGAATGAGACTCGGTCGTACGATTGAGCCATGCTAATGGACCAGTCGTGCGACTGAGAAATGCTATTGGGCCATTCGTAAGACTGAACTACAAGTATGGTCCAATCATAGGATTGAACCATACGCGTGGTCTAATCGTACGAATGGGCCCAATCGCATCTGATGTTCCAGTTTCATTGTGTAGAAAGTATTTAAGGAGTGTGCCCGGGGCCTAGGTGCTGTCGGATGAGAGGAGAAATCATGCTTGATCTCCCCTTGCCAAGAGTTATGATTCTTTTGTTTAACGAACTTGTAATCATTAGGTTTTATCAATGAAACCATTGTATTGTTATTCGTTTTCTTGTTTGTCTCTTGGTTTTTTTCCTTCTGTCAAGAACACACTCGGATGTCAACCAATCCAGCGACTTCATAATTGGTATCATAGCAAGGTTACTGCTAGAATGATCTAACAATCATTCTAGCAACCCGAGCCCTTGATTTCTGGATCTATTTCATGTTCTTTGACGTTAAAACGACTTTGTGTTCTTCGTGTTTTGCTCAGATCTTGTTACGTGTGTTGTTTGTTGGTTAAAATCGAGCTTGGAACCACATTCTTATCACCCTTGCGAATCTTGTGATGTCTTATTTGTTTCGATTCATGTAAAATTCATCAGATTGGGGTTTTTGGCAGCCATGGCTGCTGCAGATCTGAAATTTTGCATGCAGATCCGCTCATGCGACTACACCATGCTAATGGACCATTCGTATGACTAGACCATGCTAATGGACCATTCGTACGATTGTACCATGCAACTGGACCAGTCTTATGTCCAGTCATGCTACTGGACCAGTCTTATGTCTAGTCGTGCTACTGGACCAGTCTTATGTTCAGTCGTGCTACTGGACCAGTCTTATGTCCAGTCGTGCTACTGGACCAGTCTTATGTCCAGTCATGCTATTGGACTAGTCGCACGAATTTATCGTTCATATCATCCATTCACACAAATGTGATATTTGTCCTCCATGTCATATGAATAAACGGTGTTCCAGACCAAAAAGAATTCTGGAATTGCCTCTTGCATAGATTTGAGGATGAGCAAAGCACATTCACCCTGAGGTTCTTTTGTCAAATAAGTTTGATGGATACCCTATTATACGTTGGACATCCAGAATAGATGAATGTAGTTAGAACACAAAAGAGAGAAGAGAAGATGTCAGCAGTCGGTGTTGTTTTTGTGCGGTGGTCAGGAGCATTTGACTATTTATGGGCCAATCATGTTATATTTTTCCGCATAGAAAGGATTCTGATTCTTAGGGGGAATCCATGTATATAGAAATTGAAGACGCAATTAGAAAGTGATGATGTGAGCTTGTTTCTGATGATTAATCTAAGTGCATGCTAATTTGTTTAAGATCGTCATCTATGGATTGGAACCTTCTACTTTTTGCCCAATACACCATATGAAGATGCAAGGAGAGCACAATGTTTATATATGGGATATGCTAAATTTGGAGGGGAATATCTACAGGTTTTATTGTTAATCAGGTTAGCCTATGTGAAGATTGGAGCAATGGAAAATTGTTCATGTCATTATCTTGAAAATTCATTCATATGGGGATCTTGCTGCTATGATGGTGTTCTACAAAGTAAACAAAATCTATTGTGCCTAACTTCATTTTCAGGGATACTATAGCAACCTGACGGATCAGCAACGTTGGCTAATATGGTTTTTCGTTTGATTCTATTGGAAACCAGAGCAAAGATTGACTGAAGATTGTATGAGGTGTTATCTACTATTTGCAAGCAACATCCAAGGGGGAATTTGTTGGAGAATATATTGTCATATATAGCGTGTCCGTCGCTTGATTAATAGTCTAGGGTTAATGTAATACACCTGATATGTTGTAAATACATTAAACTGAGTCATTTGCAGGAGCACATGTGAATGAGACTCAGTCGTACGACTGAGCCATGCTAATGGACCAGTCGTGCGACTAAGAGATGCTATTGGGCCATTTGTAAGACTGAACCATAAGTATGGTCTAGTCGTACGACTGAACCATACAGATGGTCCAATCGTATGAATGGGCCAAGTCGTATCTGATATGGGCTGAGGCCTATAAATACCAGTTTCATTGTATAGAAAGGTTTTAAGGAGTGTGCCCGGGGCCTAGGTGCTGTCGGATGAGAGGGGAGATCATGCTCGATCTCCCCTTGCCAAGAGTTGTGATTCTTATGTTTAAGGAGCTTGTAATCATTAGGTTTTAGCATTGAATCCATTCTATTATTGTTCACTCTCTTGATTATCTCTTGGTTTTTTTTCCTTCCGTCAAGAACACGCTCGGATGTCAACCGATCCAGTGACTTCACAGAAATGAATGAAAAGTATTATGTAACGTAAAGTGTAAGTTAATGATAATGATAAGTGGAATGTAAAGTAAAAATGAATGCATGCATTAATGAACGAACGAATGTAAGAAAGTCTTGCAAGCAATGTATGAAGGTTCACACCACAAATGCTCGACCTTATTACCCTATCCCCATTTAGGGTTTCAATCTTGTGAAGTCGGCTGGATCGATAAACATCCAAGTATGTTCTTGATGGAAGGATAAATAACCAAAACCAAAAGTCAAATTAATAACACGAACTATGAAAGATTGGTTTCATTGATAAAACTTAACGATTACAAGCTCGTTACAACATAGAATCATGACTCTTGGCAAGGGAGATCGAGCATGATCTCCCCTCTTATCCGATAGCCCTAGACTCCGGGAAGACTCCCTATCAAAATCCTTAATCTCTCTACACATTGAAATTAGTATATATAGGCCTCGGCCCATATTAGATGCGACTGGGCCCATTCGTGCGATTGAACCATGCGTATGGTTCAATCATACAACTGGACCATTCTTATGGTTCAGTCTTACAAATGCCCCAATCGCATCTCTCAATCGCACGACTGGTCCATTAGCGTGACCCAGTCATACGACTGAGTTTCATTCGCATATGCTCCTGCGAATGACCAGTTTCATGTGTTTACAATAGATCAGGTGTATTAAATAAAGCCTAGACTATTTGACAAGCGACGGATACACTATATATGACTATATATGCTCCAACAAATCTTATCGATGCTTCATAATTCAGCCATATGATTTGAATAAAGGTGTGGTTAACAGTCAGAGTGGTGTAATAGGTAGATTAGGTGAGAAAAGAGATGATATATGAGAAGTCAGCATCCTTGGATGAATCAAGGAGTGCGTGTAAATTTGGGAAAAAGGTTTTGTGGGTTAGATAAGGTGAAAAGATGGTTTGGGGTAAGATGGGACAAGGGCGGTAAAATTAAAAAACCATTTAAAATATTCCAACATCATTAATAATATATTTGTTTTTTATTGTGTGGGGCCCAAAGATTTTTGTTACATAGTAAGGTCTTCTTCTGAGTATAAAAGATTTCCGAAGGTAATCTTCTTCTGAAGCTAATTTTACTTCGAAGGTTAATTTCTTACTTCCGAGAGTAAAATGTGTTTTTCAAATGGAGAGTTTTTTATGCTTCAGAAGTAGATCTGATATGCAATCAATCGCTTCTTCCAAGACTATAAACTCTTCCGAGAAGAAAATTTTCCTTGGTGGAATTTTACTTTGGAAGATATATATGACATCTTTCGAGGGTTAATTCCTCTTCAGAAGAATTTATACTTAGAAGAATTTATACTTAGAAGAAAATGACCTTTTGTAACAAGTTTTAGGTTGTTTTGACAATAGACTTTACACATTTTAAAAAGGTTTTCAAATCAGATAGACTAATTAATATTTATCATCCCAATAGCAGTAATGAGATACTTTAACCTTTGTTCATCAAAAGCCTTGGTGAACAAATCAGCATATTGTTCATTTGAGTCAACTTTGTTTTGTTTGATCAAACTTTTCTCATGAATGTCTTTAATGAAATGATACCATATATCAATGTGTTTTGTCTTGGACTGCTTCACTGGATTTTCAATTATGGAGATAGCACTATTGTTGTAAATTTGTATAGGAGTACTCATGAAGTTGAATCCGTAGTCTATCATCTGGTTCTGAATCCATAGCAATTGAGCAGAGTAACAAGCAGCAACAATGTATTCAGCTTCAACATGTTGAAACACAAGATTGCTTCTTACATTGCCATGCGATAATCCCTTCACTAAGAAATTGACATCCTCCCGATATGGATTTCTTGTTGATATTGCATCCACCGTAGTCACTATCTGAATAGCCACAGAGATTGAAATTGTTGTTCCTTGGATACCAGAGACCTAGTTTAGGTGCTCCTTTGAGGTATCTAAGGATTCTCTTGGCAACAACTAGGTGAGACACCTTTGGAGCAGCCTGATATCCTACACAGATGCTAGTGGTAAACATTATATTAGGTCTACTTGTTGTGAGATACATTAGAGAACTAATAATTGCGCTATACTGATGTTGATCAGTATCCTCCCTCGCAGAGTCAGGACAGAGATTATGGTTCTGGATATAGGTGTCTTGTCCGGCTTACAATCTTTCATCTCAAATCTTTCTAAAATATAATTAACTTACTTAGATTGATTTATGAAGAAGCCTTCCTTCATCTGTGTCACCTAAATTCCAAGGAAAAAGTCCATTTTTCCTATGGAACTCATTTCAAACTTTTTCTTCATAATGCTCTCAATGTCTTTGCACATTTGATCATTTGAAGAACCAAATATGATGTCATCAAAATAGACTTGGACGAGCAAAATGTCTTTCCCAAACTTCCTTATGATGAGATTCTTATCAATGGTACCTCTAGTGTATCCATTCTTTAAGAGAAATTGAGACAAGGTCTCATACCACAGGCTAGGTGCTTGGTGCAACCCATATAGAGCTTTATCCAGCTTGCAAACATAGTTGGGGTGTTGTGGGTCTTTAAATCCTGGAGGCTGACACATGTAGACTTCCCTATCTATATCCCCGTATAGAAAGGAACACTTGACATCAAGCTGGTACACAATAAAGTTCTTGGATACAACATAAGCTAGGAAGATCGTAATGCCTCAAGTCCTGCAATAGGTGCAAAGACATCAGCATAATTGATTCCTTCCTCTTGAGTATATCCTTGAACTACCAGTCTTGTCTTGTTCTTGATAATCAAGTCTTTATCGTCTCTTTTGTTTCTGAAAACCCATTTGGTGTCTATAGGTACTTAACTAGATGGTTGTGGATAGAGGTTCCAAACCTTTTTTCTCTTGAATTGAAGCAATTCCTCTTGCATTGATTAAACCCAGCTACTATCTTTTAAGGCATCTTTTACTTACATGGGTTCCATATATGACGAATTTCATGAGTACAGGCAGAAATTCCTATTGTGAGTATGTCCCCTTATTCTCATACCTTTAGAGACTTCTCCTATGATGTTTCAGCTGGATGAGTGTTGTGAATCCTAAGCCTAGACCTCCAGTTGCAAAGATAGATCCATATTGGACATATTTTTCTCAGGAGCTTAAACACTTTGTCAAGCTGATGTTTCACACTCATTCATTGAGGACTGATTGAATGAAGGAGAAACATCATCAATGTTAGTTGGCTGAGAAGTTGCATTAACAGTCACATGCTCCTTCAAAATGCTAACTTCCATTAGCTTGTGTTGTTCATTATCAGCTGATGAGGTGTGAGAGTCACTTTGCTAATAATTGGTTGAAACTCCACTAGTTCCTGAGATAGTCATATTGTCAGATCTACCAATTATGGGATCTTGATGTTCAAAGACTCTTGGAGAACTTGGAAAAGGTACGGGCAACTCAAACAGTTAATCATCATCAAAGCCACTTTGAGTACCTATTCTAGCTGAAACATTCTCACAAGATGGTTTAGAATAGTTTGGAAACAATTCAAAATTGAAAATATGATCAGGGCCATTTCTCCTAACTCAAGGAATGTGCTTATTAACAATAATGTTGGATGATTCCGCAAATTGTTGATTTTTTATGTTGTAAACTCTATAAGCAATAGAGTTGGAGGAATATCCAACAAAGATAGCATCATCCGACTTTTCAACAAATTTTGCCAAATTGTCCTTTGTGTGAAGTATGGTATACCTGCTACCAAAGGACCTGAGAAAGCCAATGAACGGTGCCCTCTTGTTCCATAGGTAATAAGTGGTTTTTCCATGTGGCATAACTACAAGAATCTGTTCTACACATAGCATGCAGTGTTGATTGCCTCTGCCCAGAATGTTAGAGGCAGCTTAGAATCAGCTAACATGGTCCGAGCAGCCTCAATTAGTGTCATGTTCCTCCTCTCAGCAACACCATTTTGTTGAGGAGTTCTAGAAGCACTATATCATCTAGCAATCCCTTTTGAGTTACAAAATAAGTCAAGAACTTGATTCTTAAACTTAGTCCATTGATATCTTAACCTTGTGATCAATTTGATTTTCTATTTTAAGAATGAAAGATTTTAAAGTTTCATCTTTAGTTCTTTAAAAGAATACCCATATATATCTTGTAAAATCATCAACAATCACAAGGCAATATGATTTCCTTCCAATGCTCATTATACTTGTGGGACCAAAAAGATACATGCACAATAAGTGTAATGGAGTGATAGAGTTAAAAACTTGGATTTATGAGATGCCCTCTGTTTCTTCCCTTTCAGGCATGCAACATAGTTATCTTTGCAGAAAAATTCCTTTTTAGGCAAACCATGTACCAAATTTTTTTAGCCAACTTATTCATTGATTTAAAATTAACATGACACATTCGTTTTGGAAAGAAAGCATGATACTTCACCCAATGGGGAAGCATTGTTCATATCCAGCTTGTACATATCCCCTCTCCTAGGAGATCTAAGAAGCACCAATTCCTGAGGAATTGTCATCCCAACTTTGAGGATAATGCACTCATGTTCTATGAAGAGTATTTGATGCTTTTGATCACAGAACGGAGAAGCACTTAACACGTAGTGTTCAAACTGTTTGACAAAGTTTACTTTGTCAACTTTTATATTACCATTGGATATATTCCCTCTGCCAGAAATATATCCTCCGGCCTCACCTCCAAACTAGACAAGACCTCCATCAAAATGTTGAAATTAGTGAAGGAGAGATATGTTCCTTGTCATGTTCCTAAAGCATCCACTATCCACAATCCATATATTGTTATTCTTGTCATGCAAATGTCCCTGCACATAAGACGAGATGATTAGTTTTGACTGGAAACCCAAGCCTTGTTGGTGTTGGGTTCTTCCAATGACAGTGACATAATTGAACTAAAGTTTATGCATAGGGTTCAAAAGATGTCTTTGAAGAAGAGGTTTGGGCTACAACATCTTCCTTGATCTTCCATTCCATCCCTTGATTGATTATAGAAGATGAGCTTGACCTGCAATATTTCCCTTTAACTTCTGATCCTTTGGTAGGATAGGAGTGTTGGTACTACACACTTTTCCTGAATTAGAGTTTCTTGCGACATGGAATCCAGCTAAAATGAACACACCCTTTTGCTTTGGCTCTATCTTCAGTTTGGATTCGTCCACTTTCTTGACAGTTTTTCTAGCTGCCTTAGCTTGGCTTCTTCTAACTTTGGTGGTCAGGGGTTGATCATCACCGGTAGGAGTGGGTAAAATTACCTGGTTCTTCCCTGTGATGGTGTCCATTGTTGCATCACTCTTTAACTCATGGGAAGGTGGGTTAGCAGATGGAGTCTCTTGCTCTTCAGTACCACACCTTGGTAGTCTAACAGACTCATAAGAGTTTGGTGGAACAATTTCATTGGTTCCCAACCCACCTTTGTTTCGTAACACAATTTTTAGTGAGAGGATGATGCAAGAATGGCTTGCAAGTTTTGCTATTAATAGCATGCTTTCTAGGTTGAGCCTCAACTATTGATATTAAATACTTGATTTGAGTTATGTCATTAGTGTGCTCATGTTTTAAAGAGGATATTGTGTTTTCTAACTCCTCAATTTTATTTTGATAGTCTGATTCAGCCCTTTTAGAATTAGCTTTCAAGATATTCAAGGACTCAATGTCAATTTAATTTCCATATTATAGTCCTAGTACATTTTAACCTTAGCAATACAGGCTGGAGTACAGAGATGTTCATATACCTTTGAGTTGTCTGTTCTAGCCATGAGTGCTTGAGCATGGGGGCATCTTGCACCATAAAGCTCCAATCAACATTTTAAGCCACAACAGATGTCTCAGTTGACTTTCCAGCAACTTTAGGTGTTGTAGGATGTGTGGAGGCATGAGTATATCCTCGATTTGATTTGGGAGCTTTGCATTCCCATGCAAAATGACCCAGCTGCTTACAGTTGTAACACTTAGCCTTGTTTTGTCGAACCCAAACTTGCTGCTAGTTGGGTTCTAAGGGAACTGTCTTCCAGTTCTTTTGAAGAACTTCTTCGTCCTGTAGGTTAAGAGAGCTATTTTTTGGACTATGTCCATGTATTCCACATAATCTAGGTTGAAACACTCCGATCTTCAAAGCAAAACTGAAAATCACTAGAATGTCTGCTTCCTGAGACAAAAGCAGAGCTGTCCTGAAAAGGACTTGACCAAGCCTGTTGAGACCTTGGAGTCTCAGGAAATGTAATGTAAGGCCTAGAGAAATATGATGGTTACTGAGAATGTGTCAGATACTGCTGAGGTTATGGGGGTCTTGAGCCTTCTGTAACCATAAGTGTGTTGCAAGCAGGAAGGCTTGAAGGTCTGCTCACTTGCCGACCACTATTGTTTTCCATCTCTACACGGTATCCATCTAGAATGCCACATCATTCAGTCATGGTAAGGGAGTTCAGATTTTCTGTCCTCTTAATAGAGACACAGTAGAATGCCTACTCATTGGGAAGTGCACTCATGAATTTCCTTGATAGATCTCTCATTTTAGGAGTTACTCCCATAGACTAAAGGGAGGAGATAAGATCCATGTACTTGAAGTGTTGCAGGCTCAGGGTTTCTCCAGCAATGTGAATAAAGTTCTCAAACTGTTTCTTCAGTGAATATTTCTTTGAGTTGTTAGAGCTTGCATACATGTTGGTTAGGGCATCAAACAGTTCTTTAGCTGATTGGCAATGCTCAAACCCCACCATGATGGAGTTGGGTATGGCAGTCATCAAAACAGTCATGGCCTTGCCATCAATATCAAGTTGTTTGTGGTTTTCTTTAGAATAATCTTCCACCTCCTTCTCTATCATTGCACCACCTCCAGTAGGTGTTGCAACCTTTGGCTTGTAAAGGCCATTGGCGATAGATTTCCACATTCAGTTGTCTTGATATCTGATGAACCCTTCAATACGCCTACTCCATTTTCTGAAGTTTTCTGGGGTGATGATAGGTGATTTAGTCATCTTTCCTATTTCACATTCAGATTTCTTTTTAAGGGCCATTTTGAGTGTACTAATTTGGTGAGTGAAGAAGAGGTTGATTAGGATGGTAAGATCACACAATCAAGAGCCTAAAAAGCTTTAATACCAATTGTAGAATTCGTTCTTGTACTCAACACAAGTATTTTCTCTCAAAGTCACTAAGTAACACTCAGGTTTGTGATAAAGCAAAATCCTTCTAAGAGTTAGTGATAATATACTAAGTAAATCAAAGCAAACACAAGAGTAGTTTTTCAAGATACTTGTATATATTAATTCTCAACTCAAAGTATTACAAGACTCTTACGAGCATGATACATGAGTTACAATAAGAAGCTATATTTAATACTACGTACAATCGGATATACTTTGATACCAGATGGAAACCTTATACTAAAGCAAATACTACAGAGCTAAAGTTAAGGTACCTTAGATAAAGTATTATTTAAGATATGGTAGTCATGATATGTCCATGACTTACATTTTGTCACCAACTAAAGTTGGCAACTGTACTAACTGATAAGGTGACCAGTGGAATAAAGTATGGTCAACTATAAGGTTTTATAGAAAACACCATGCAGTATATCAGAGGTCTGTAGTGGAGTGTTAGAGGGACCATACTTATGTCCACTGATTCATAGTAGCTACTTTCGAAGCCACTTATACTTCGGAACTGGTTACTTCTTCCAAGGCTTCCTTAGCACTTCATACTTCGGAAGTTGTGGTCTTTATTTCTTCTAAGTGTTGAAGCTTCGGAAGAGCAAATACTTTGCCTTCGGTAGTTGAGTTTTCCCTTTGGAAGTTGATCTTGCACTTGACTTCGAAAGAACTCCATTTTCTTCGAAAGTTCCACTCTTAGCTTCAGAAGTCCTTTATTAGTTGTACCAAATTAGTCTAAGTGTTTGGTTTTGGTTGCACCAACCTTTCTAGATCCAAAACCATCCTTTTCCTCCTCTTTGATGACTTAAACTAAGAAGACTAGACTTTAACACCAGGTTGTTCTTGTGTATCTTTCTTATTTGGGTCCTTTTCCCTTACAGGTTCAAAAGGAGAGGGATCAGGACCCTGCTATGGATTGGAAAATGAAGTTGGTTATGGTTCAGCTCTAGGTCCATGTTGTGTTGTCTCTTAGGGTCCAACCTTGACCTCAACTTTAGGAGGAGCTTGACTTGATGGAGAATGCAAGTCAACAAGTTTCTCCTTGTAATATTATGCTTTATCACTCTAATATGCTCATCCATTGTGGATAGAGACATTGGACCAAGCCTCCTTCTAGAGAACCCATAAAGCTTCAAGTAGCTCATCATCCTCTACCTATCAACAGACTTCTTTTGGTCATTTGGATGATGGCTCTTGACTTTGTAGCTTCTTCTCTCATCTTTCTCTTAGAAGTTTTTTGTTCTTGTATTGCTTGTTGCTCAAGCTGCTTTAGATACTTGAATTCTATGTACTCATATGATAAGGGAAGAAGTGTAGATGCCTAATAGTCCTGCGGCACTCAGGTAGCTAATCATGTTTTGTCTATCTACTTCCTTGCCTATATGAGGTTTTTCAGTTACCACGACCTTTGTCTCAAGGACCTCTTGATTTGTGGAAAGGGTAGGAGCATTCTTATAGAGCCTTTTCTACCTCTTTTCTTCTTTGATCTTTAGGAGAAATTCTGCATCCTCTGCCTACTTCCTCTTTTTTGACAACTCTGTGTTAGCCAAATCATTAAGCTCTTCCAAGGGAAGAGGGATGAGTTCATCTATATTGTAGTTCCTAGTCCTTAGGTAGTTTAATCAGGATGACATCAACTCATCAACTTAATTATTTAACCTAGGGGCAGCCCTGATTGCAGCAGCTTCCATGAAGCCTAGGAACACACTTGAACTTTCTCCCCTTAGCTTCCTCTTCCTTTCTCTCTCTCTCCTCCTCAATCTCCTCAGGATTCAGTTTCTTTTTCCCTTTGTCACTCACAGACCTTAGTGACTCAGGGTGGAGAGAGCTTTGGTCTTTATTGTTTGGTTTAGTAGTTAAGCTCTGGCTAAAGGAACGTTGTGAAGCACCTTTATCAGCTCGTGCCTCACTGAGGGTAGAGGATGTTGAAGAAATTCCTATGACAAGGTTCACAGGGTCTATCACTGGGCCTGCAGTCAAGGTTTCCCCTTCGAAGCTAATCTTAGGATCAACCTTAACATCTAGTTGACCATGACATTTCCTGCTAGCCTTTGTCTTCTTCTTTGTCTGAACTCTTCATAATCATGTCTAGAATCCTCTCAGCCAATATGTCAGCTTACATGTTTTGAATTGGATTGGTAAGTGACACATCGACTAGATGAAGACTATTATAGTACTTCAAGGTCTAAAAATTAAATACCTCTTACAACCCTTAAAGTCTATGTAGTATCAGCGCTCTCCTATCAACATCATACATCCACCCTAGTATTTCATCCTTAGCATCATAGAGTGGGGTAGACATAGCCCTTGGAATTTTCTCCTCAAACAAACTTCGTTTGAGTGACTCCACATCAATGTGGACCTGAGGAGGTTGCTGAGTATGGAAAATTGCAAGTGAGGGTGGTGAATCCTCAATGTTCATACTCTAAGAAGAACTTCCAGGTTCTGTGATTGCTAAGACTTTCTCCCCTTTTTGGTAGCATCACCCATTTACATAGGTGAGTTGGAGGTTAGGTCCACCACATCCACAGGTTCTTGCGGACCTGGTTGAGTTCTTCCGAGAGGTCTCCCAGCTAGTTTTTCCTTCAACTCAGAAATCTCAAGTTGTTGATCATGGACCCTCCTTTGCAAGGTAGTCACCTGAGATTCCAGGTGACTAACCTTGGAAACTAAATGGATACAAGTTTCATATAGTTTTGCATCTTTAGTATCATATCCCCCTCATCTTCATCGAAAGAATCATGAGGGGATGAAAGAATAGGACCAAGGTCTTCTTCCTCATCACCAACACCTTGTTCTTGGCTGCTAGGTTTCTCTTGCACCATGACAGCTTCAGTTGAAGTGGCAAGGGGTTGGGTTGTCATGGTTGAGGTCTTTATAATGCAGTCACTTGCAGAAGTGAAAGCATCTTCCATACGGATCTCCTGAACATGTTTCGGAAAATCCAACTCAGTAGTGGGTGGATGATATAGGCTAGACATGGGTGATGCAGAAGTACTCATCTGTCACACCCCGATTAATGGTGGAATTGTCGGAGCTGACGAATGTGAATCGATTGCTCATAGTTTATGGTAGTAAATACCCTAAAATATTATTAAATGACATTTTCATTAAGTGAGTCAAATCAAATATTTCATTATATTACAATAAAGATTCATAAAACATAATAAAGTCTTTTATTAATCTAGGTCCAAGTCCTATATGAGCATGAAAAAGTCCTCTAAATTGCATCCTGAAACATGTTAAAAATACGGTCAACATATGATGTTGGTGATTTCTATGAATTTGTACATACATATATAAACAACCTTTAAGAGGCAACTCAAGTCATAGGTTAAGAAATAATGCAAGAATATATAGATAGCATAATGATACAATCAAACCTTGACAAAAGAATGGCCACAATAAGATATACGATTAGCTAAGTGTACTTGGTTCCCATGATGAACAAGAATACGTCATTAGGAGCCGGCAATAACCTCAGCTTTAGCACCAAATAGGCTTGTCAAGCCCATAGATCTATGACGTTGTTATGCTAGCAATAGTTAATGATTGCTTTTACAAGATGACTATCACATAATGCTCACCATTATCTCAAATAACCATGACAAAGTTTATAAGATGAATTGCACGTGCATTACAAATATTAAGATATTTTTACAAGTGTGCATTTATATGGTTAACATGCTTCACCCCAAAAGGTGTGAAATTAAAATGAAAACGGGGTATGTAAACTCATATTGTATAATGATGGTTGTAGAGTACATAAGAAAGCTTGGATGTTCAAGAGTCAAAGGTGATGTCTTAAAGGATAAAAAGAAACAATAAATTAAGGTCGGAATTCATTACAAGAAGTTAGGACGTTTAGAGATGTAACACCCGGTTATTTATTTATTTTGAAGCCGACGAATAAAGAAGAAAATAAATAAAGTCCAAAGCTGAGGGACCAAACTCGCCAACGAGAGAAAGTTGGGCATGTGGTGATATTCATAGGGAGAGGGTAGCCATAACCTCTCCCCACACTCACATTTTCAGCAAACAATATAGGAGAAGAGACAAAGAAGAGAAAAAGGGAGAAAAGTTGGTTCGGGTGATCAAAATCATTAAGAAGCGGGTCAAATCGAAGCTCTTCTCATTGTGGTCATTTGTGTGAGTTCTAGGACCCCTCTTTTACACGTGTTTGAATGATTTGGGGGCTAAAACACATCTGAAATCGGGTTTTCAAAGTGTGTGTGTTGACCCGTTTGTGTGTGTGTATATGTGTATGATTCATTTGGGTCTTGCTTTTGAGCTTGTGTGTGCTTCAATGATGATGTGGTATGCATTCCTAAGGTTTAGGTTGGTTGATTTGGCTTAGAATGGGTTTATATGAGCTTGGAGGTCGAAAATGACAGAGTAGGTTCGGGATGAACTGCATTCTGCACCAGCTAGGGATAGGTGACCGAATGGAGGCCATACGGCCGATTGAGGTGCGATTGGGGTTCATTCGCACGATTGGGGTCCACTCGCATGACTGAGAGTTCATTCACATGATTGGGAGCCCAGTCGCATAAATGCTCATCCGCATCAGTTCCATCCGCATTACGTCCATTCGCATGGGGCTCATCCGCATGGAGTCCATCCGCACTAGTTTCATTCGCATGAATAGGTGTTCATCCGCATGGGTGTTCATTCGCATTGGTCCATTCACATGATGCTCAGTCGCATAGTGGCCATGCGACTGAAGGGTGTCCATATGCCCTAATAGGGCTGTTGCACCCAAGGAAAAGTGTAGTTTAACTTTTGATTTTGGGAGAAAGTGCATATGTAAGTTTTTTATGTAAAGGTTTCCGCAAGTTCATGTGAGATGACTATTGTGGTCTTAGAGAGCATGTTGGGCATGATGATGATGTTGCATGATTATGTATGTTATGTATGTATGATGTTACCCTGTATGATGCTGATGATTGTGTATGTTATGTTCCTTGTTATGAAGTTTTTGAACGTAGGTCACTTTGTCAAATTTAACTTTCTGATTTCCAACCTCTCCCTGAGCTGTGATATAACCTCCTTTGTTACCAGCAAACGAAACATGCCCACCTTTTATTTGTTTTACGTTTGATAAAAAAGCCTTGTTTCCTGTCATGTGCCTGGATGCTCTGCTATCTACAATCCACGTGTTGTTTTCAGCACTGTAGCAAACACCCTGCACATACAATTTAAAGCATTAGTTAAGGTTAGGAACCCAAGCCTTTACTGGCTTGGGTTTCCCAGAGGCATCACACATCATGAATTCAACCCATTGACCCTTAGAGGGTGAGGGTAGCTTAGGTGCCTTCTTGTCATCATTATCAGACACAGAGCATGACTTTTCTTTCCATAAGCCAGATTGTGTAAGGCCTGTTTGTGATAAACAGACGACTGGCTAATGGGTTGAAATTTGGGTTCACTAGTTCTTCTAGGTGGAGTTAAAGAACTCCTCTTAGAAGACCTAGGTTTTGAGTTCTGAAGTTCAATTTTCTTCCTAGGTGTCTGAAAGTAAGGACAAAAGAAAGCAATGTGTCCACACTCTCCACAGTTGTAGCATGACCTGCTATCAACTTTATGATTAAACTTTCATTGTGGAGATGTGTGTGACATCCTAGTGAAATCATTTTGTTTGGGTTTTGAATCTACTTCTTTTGATGTATGTTGTTGTTTAGCAAACTTAACTGTTTTGACATTCTTAACAACTTTTCCATTTTGGTTAACTGGACTTTGACGTGGGACTTGTGTAAGGTTAACATTAACAGTCTTTTTAGGTTCAGATTTGACTTTGTTTAACCATGACTTTATATAGCCTTTTCAAATTCTTTTTCCAGATTAACACAAGGCATTTTACCCTTTGCCTTTGAAGTGGCCTCCTTTTGTTTTGTTCCAAATTCAATTGAAGAACCTGAGGAATTTGGATCACTTACAAGAGGAGTAGACACCACATGATCCATGATGGGATTGTTACTTATTGGTTTACACTTAATGTTCATCAAGGTCTCAGGGGGTGGTGGAACCACTTTATAGCCCAAGCCCTCCCCATTGTTATGCTCTCTCACTAAGTGTTGTACAATATGAGATGAACTTGTCCAACTATGCAATTTTTGCTTTAAAGAGTTAACTTCTACTTCTAAGACTGCTTTTTGTTTCTTAGTGTCTTCTTGGGAGTTAAGATAGTACCTAATGTCATTAGCTTGGTTAAATGCTACTACTTCAGTTTCCCTAAGTTGTTTATTCAACAGGTCTACCTTTTCTTTGTAACTATGCTCATTTTGTTTTAAAACTCTATTTGCCTCAGTGCACAGTTTCAAATCCTTTACTAGGCTATCATTATGATCTAACAACCTAGCAAATTTCTGATCTATGCTTTCTCTAAATTTATCATAGTCAGAACAAGCATGATTTTTGAAAAGTTGGTCAGTAGAACTTACCTGAGGAGGTTCTGATGAAGTAGTCATCAGTGCAGCATCAGATGTCTCTGGTTCTGGTGATTCTTTCTTTGTTGTAGACGTCCCTTCTTCAGGCTTGTAGCTGACCTCTGTTGCAGTTTCTTCACTATGTGACATCGCTATCTCAACTGCTATATCTCTTTCACTTGCGGAATCATCATCTAAGTCATCCACGCTCGTAATATGGATTCTCCTGGATATTCAAACCTAAAGCTCCAGTCATGTCCTTCATCATCATGGGCGGTCAAAGCTTTTGGATCCTTGCCTGATGATGTAGAAATGCTAGCTTGCTTGTCTTGACGAGTGAAGGACGGGAATGGATTCCCGTTCCAGTCTTCTTTGGCTTCACACATTCTCTTTGAAGTGCCCCTTTTCTCCACAGTTGAAGCAGGTCGTCTTGCTCTTGTCAAAACCAAAAGTAGTGTCCTTAGTAGCAACCAACTTTTGTCCGGTCTTCTTCATGAACTTCTTTGCTCTCCGGACAGCACTGCTAAGGCCCACATAATATCCATCCTTTCCAGTTCAGTCTTATCAACCTGTTTGTAGTCCTCATCTGCCAGATGGCAGTTTCCAATTTTTCCAGCAATGAGTCCATCATAGGAATGGACCACTGTTGCCAAGAGATCCATGTGCTCTTGAGCTACTTCTAGTGTCACGTTTCCAAGATTCTCAGTCTTCAGTCTGGTAGCATTTGCTTTGGATCCGATATATTGGGTACTAGAAGACCCTGACGTTTCTGATCCTGAAGGAGAGACTTGTGAAGGACCAGATGAGCTTGACACAAAAGCAGTCTCAAGAGGTGCTCCAGACGTCTTAACTTGAGGAGTGGCATTGTACAAAGCTGGATTCTAAGTGTACGAAGACTTCTGAGCTCGATACTTCATCCTTAGTGCTTCTTCTCGCAGCTTTAGTATGAAATCATTGATGTCCAACTTTGATAGCAATCCATTCTGTCTCAGATTTGACACAAAAGAAGCCCAACTTTCTGGCAACCCGTCAGCAAAATTTGACACTTTATCTTCCATGGTAGTTGTGACACCATGTGTGTGCAGCTCGCTCATCAAATGGTAGAATCTATCAATGACATCGTCTAAACTCTCTTTTCCCATCGATGAAAAGTTGTCAAATTCTTTCTTCAGTTCCTTAGCTTTAATTGCCTTCAACGAAGCATTCCTGTCATATCTTTTCTCCAGCTCATCCCATAACTTCTTGGCTTGTTTGTTCTCTGAGAATTGGTGAAAAATGTCCTTAGGTATAGACTGTGTTAGCAATGCATATACTCTCTTTTCAGCATTATATTTAACTTTCTGTGCATCAGTCATTCCTCCTAGAGTAAGTTTCACCCCATCTGCTCCCACCGGCATACTGTATCTCGTCTCAATAGCTTCCCACATATTTGGATCCACTCCATTGAGGTAGATCTCAAAACGTTGTTTCCAGTGGGGAAACTCATCTAATGTTATAAGCTTTGGGGGTTTATTATGATTCCCCACCTCACTATCCAGTAGCAGTAAGTTCTGAATCCGTGAGACCTTCCTGGCTGTAAACACTGACAACTGATCCTCCATCTCGATTAACTTTAAGTCTCTTAAACAATCTGTTAACTGGTGTGAATGGAGCGGTGCAAATGGGCTACCCGTGCGAATGAAACTAGCCAACTGGTTCAATCGTGCGGCTTAACTAAGCGATTGGTCCAGTCGTGTGAGTGAAACGGATGCGTATGAACACTGCGACCGGTAGCCTTAGTCGTACGAATGAAGATGCAACTGAGTTCAATCGTACGTCTGGGGATGCGAATGAAGTCCAGTCGTGCGATTTGGTCAATCGGGCGACTGAAGCTGTTGTTTTTCGAAAATTTCTAGGTTTAACGTGTTTTAGCCGTAAAAAAACCCGAATTTTCACCAACCCTAATCGCCTTATGCCGTAGAAACCAAAACTTGATGAGCAGGGGACGTCCAAGACAACTTTTGACACAAAAAGATTGCGTTTTTAGTAAAAGAAACACAACCTTTGTATCAAAATTGATTGAATCACACGTAATCAAGAGCCAAAGCTCTGATACCACTTGTTAGGATCTTGTATTCAAACGAAATACAAACTAATTAACGTGTAGACCAAACCAAATAGTGCGGAATCCTATTTGATTGGCGATCCAATCAGTGAGAACGCACGTAGAAACAATAAGATATTGTATCTAACGTTAAGAATCGATTGGGAATCGATCAACAACGTTCTGTGAACTTGGAGTACGAACTTGGAGGCTTCTGGACGGCTAGGGTATGTCTGGAATTGAATAGGAATGAATGCTCCTTAATTGTTATGTTTTTCCACGAATTAAGTGGTATTTATAGGTTAAGTTTGCTCATTCGGGCGACTGAACCATTAGCATGGTTCAGTCGTGCGATTGATCCATGCGTTTGATCCATTCGCACGACAGAGCTTTCAGTTGTGTGACTGAGTTAGACGCATGAAGTTGTTCAGGCGTATGAACTATTTAGGCGCATGAACACTTAGTCGCATGGCCATTCGGACGCATGACCACTGTTGGGGCGCATGGTCTAGTCGGACGCATGAAAACTTCACTTCACCAAGCTTGAGTGTATTTAACATTATAACATTATGCATAACACTTCAAACAATCACAAACCTATATAATTACATCAATATGCGTTAATCAACTCATTAATGAAATATTTAAACATTATAAACACAACCAAATATTTGTATTTCATTAAGTACCCAATAGTTACATAAGTGTAAGACATATTACATTCAGATCAGGATCTAGGTACATATATGTATCAACATATCTTGCACATATATATGTAGTAAACATGATATCAGTCCTACTGGCTGTAAGGTACATAAGAGACCCAATCATAGCCCTATAAAGATTTTCATCTATACACTCCCCCTTAAGATCAGGTCCAAAGGAGTGGTTTCTCGCTATGGGTGTCTTTCAATCTTACATTCAGTCATGTTGAACCTCTTAAGTATGTCTTGCACATACTCTACTAACTTATGAAGATGCCATTGTCAACTTGCTTCACTTGAGTTCCTAGAAAGAAATTAAGTTCCGAATGGCACTCATTTCAAATCTATTCTTCATTAGCTTCTCCAAGCCTTTATAGAGCTTTGGATTAGTTGACCCAAAGATAATGTCATCTACATAAAGTTGAACCATCATCAAGTCATTCCCTGTTCTTTTGATAAAGAGTGTTCCAACTATAGTACCTCCCTTGTAGCCATGCTGACATGAATACTGAGATAGTGTCTCATACCAATTGGAGTTTGGTGCAGCCCACAAAGAGCGTTATCAAGATTACAAATATAGTTAGGATGATCTAGGTCTGCAAAGCCAGGTGGTTGTTTGACATATACCTTCTCATCTATCATCCCATATATAAAAGCACACTAGAGATCAAGTTGGTAGACCTTGAAATCCTTGGATGCAGCAAAATCAAGGAATATTCTAACAACTTCAAGTCCTGACACTAGCACAAAAACATCTGTGTACTTTATCAACTCTTCTTGTGCGTACCCTTGAACAACTAGTCTAGCCTTGTTCTTGATGACAAGTTCTTAATCATACTTCTTATTCCTAAAAAACCCATTTGGTTCCTATAGTGGTCTTCTTTTAAGGAAGAGGACATAGGTTCCAAACCTTTTGTCTTTTGAACTGGAGCAACTCCTCCTACATTGCTTTAATCCAAGTTCCATCCTTCAAAGCATCATCAACCTTCTTTGGCTCTATCTAGGATAAGAAACAAGAGTAAATACAAACACTTTTTCATGGGTTTGACCCTTTGTTCTCACCCTTGTGTCAACGTTTCCTATTATGTTTGTGGTAGAGTATGACTTGTGGATCCTGAGTTGAGGGATCATAGCAAGTTAATTGGATAGATCTAGATTTGTGAAGTTTAGATCTGGAAATAAAGTGTCACCCACCATATCAGCACACTTATCAAGAGAAGCTTTATCCAATAAGTGTGTGACATTATTGATGTTGTCTTCCATAGAGTGGTTATCAGCATCAAGAATTATTGATCACGATCACCACCTCCATTTCCTCCTACATTTGAAGCTCCTTCATTTGCGTTTTATGCCTCTAAGATGGAATTTATAGGCACCTCAGATGTATCAGTGGGATTTGTCATGGTTATACTCATAGGAACTCCATCTACAAGGGTTAGTTACCCCTGGAACTGAAGTATTTTTGCTTGGCCTTCTTAGCTCAAATCGTGAGTTAGGATCTAGTGTTGATAAGTTACCTGTAGATCCTGAAACATTCTCTTAAGGTTTGTTAAAACAATTGTTAACTAAATCAAAATCACATAGCCAATTAGGACCAGAACCTTTCACACTAGGAGTGTGCTCATTGAAGGTCATATTGACTGACTCTCCAACTACTCTAGTTATGAAATTTTATACTTTATAAGCCTTAGCTTGGGCAGAGTATCCAAGAAAGTGTTCATCATCTGATTTCTCATCAAATTTGGCTACTTGATCTTTGGTATTCAAGATGGTGCAAAGACATCCAAACGATCTAAGGAAAATGAAAGGTCTCATTTTGTGCCACTGCTCATAAGGAGTCTTACCATGAGTCTTAACTACTAAAACTTTGTTTGGCACATAGAAAGCAATGTTGATTGCCTTTACCCAAAAGGTGATAAGTAGTTTAGAGTCAGACAACATGGTTCTTGAACCTTTAATAATTGTCATGTTTCTCCTCTCAGCAATACCATTTTGCTAAGAAATCCTAAAGCACTCTATTATCTTGTAATACCCTTTTCATCATAAAATGTGTCAAGGATTTGGTTCTTGAATTTAGTTCCTTGATCACTGTAACACCCGACCCCTCGTAGCACCATATTGTCCACTTTGCCCACGAAGAGCTCACAGATTTGCTTTTGGTTGTCTGGGTGAAAACTTCCTAGGGAGGTCACCCATCCCTGGATTGTTGCCACCTGAGCATGCTTAACTATGGAGTTCTCCTCTCATCGACAGCCAATACGCCCATAACGCATCGTTATATTATCGGTTATATTAGAGACCGGACATTCCTTATGAACCATGAATCTCTCCTATCCATGACCGATATGGGATATATGTAGGGTGTCACAATCAACCCCCCCCCCTCCTTTGGACTCATCATCCTCAATGAGCCGAAGAAGTCACCATCCTCGGTAAGGTATGTCCTACATCCCGAACGGCACAGGAGTGGCTCTAATACTAATATGTCACACCCTAAAATTCCACATGCAGAGTTCTACCACGAGGCGAGTGAACAAACCAGGATCACAGTTACTAGTTACTCAGAATGACACTATATGTAACATTTAAAATAAAACCAACCAGGGTTTAAAACTTTAAAACTGTGTGGAACTGTTATGTAAGTAAGACAAACCAAAAGTATGTAAAATGTAATATTGGCATAACACGCGCCAAACCATTTTTTAAAATATGATACATAGAAAACCAAATATCATGACATAATACGATGCTTTATAATGCATGTTATACCATGATGTGCTCCTACTGGCAATCGGAGTTAACGACCTGAGAATAATATACTTTAAGAGTCAACATAATGCTTGGTGAGTTCAAGAGTTTTCATTTAAAATAACCTATAACAATTGTAAAATATAAGGAGTGCATTAATATAGATAGCTAGTATATATTCATAAGTAATAACCATAGTGATTTCACGATCGAAGCTGCTTGCGTTGCGTTTGTTGCCTCCCGTCACAACTTACCAGGCCGTGATGATGTTTGTGTTTAGGATAATATCACACTCTTTTGACCTCGAGTCGCACAAGTGGGTCTTGTCAGACCCAGTAGTACTACCCTAGATTTCCCACTAGTTACCAATATTAATGATCCGAAAGTGTGAGGGCTTCCTAGGTATGTCACACTATGTTACACTATACGCAACATACAATAATAATAAAGCATTCGTAAACAAGTATGTTATCTCCCCAAAAGAGAGGTATAAAAATGGGCATGAACTCACCTGATGCGCAAACTAACACTGATAAAAGCTAACGACAGATGGAAAGATAACCCTTCAAAGGTTACCTAGAACACGTAAGTACATATGTACGTGTACACAAAAGCTTAACAACCTTAGGTGCTCACTAAACACATTGACCTAGTTGGAAAACACATTGACTTAGGTACATATGTACGTGTACACAAAAGGTTTTGGAAAACAAGGCTCATTTGACCTAGTTGACCTGTTTGTCCCGTTGGTGACATGTTAATTGAAATCTCTTTTAATCAAGTATAGCAACTCATCGTACATAGTTATCATACAAGTTATTCATGTATGTCACATCATCAACCTCTTGTTGTAGCAAGATAATCATATCATCTTAGATTATCAGACTACCCATGCGAATCTAAAGTAATCAACATGCTCAACACAATTATAGTTACATCAAAACTAATAAATCATACATGGAGTCTAATCATGCATTACATGCCATGTGAAGCCACTCACGACGTCACACCTAAACCCTGCCAATCCTACTAAGTAGGGGCCTTAGATTCGCATGTGTGTATTGCAATCATAATCACATTATTCACAAGATTCATGCCAATTAACATACACAACAATAATCTATTACAATCACAAACATGATTCCACATTCACTTAACATAATCTATCATCATGTATAGTCAACAAGAACCTAAATTTCCTAAATGATCAATCAAGCATCCATACAACACAATTAACACATTATACCATATTAGACATCATCAACAAGCATTCTAACATGATCCTAATATCATGAACATGCTCAATTCACCATATCTAATGTACTACATGAATAAAGTTTTCCTTTTGGGAAAGGAACACCCAAAATCAATCTAACACCCAATTCATTCATGAATTCATAAATATTATACCTAATCAAGTCCATATCTATCATTTAGACATGACCAACATCATCAAATCATCATAATCCACAAACCTCGTATTCAAAAGTTTCTACTTATAGCAAGGTATGCACAACCACTAGATTTCATGATTTTTCTTGCATAATCCATCTAAACTAACATCAAAGTAATACAACTAACATCATAAAATCATCAAATCAAGAATTCCAAGAAGAAAAAGTTTCTACTTTAGGCAATGTATGAACTACATGATCAATTCATGGATTTCTTGCATAATTATCATAATCCAATATTCATACAACATAAACAACAACATATCCTCATCAAACAATTATCAATTTCAACTTTCATTCATAATTTTTGAATTACGGTTCATCAAAAATAAAAAAAAACATGAAAAATTTGTTCAAACTTACCCATAAACATGTAGACATCAAGAATGGAACTTGCTACAATGTTGTAATGATCAAAGCCAAGGAAAATCGAATGTTCTTGATGTTAGAAGGTTAAAATCGCAAGGTGAGGATGTGGGGTGATGGTTTGGCCGAATGGGAGGGATTGGGGGCTAGGGGTTTTGGTTTTGAATTTATATATGGTAAGTATATCTTGATTAATCCCCTTATTGTTTTAGAAGTTTATAAAAGTTAATCTTTTTACACTTTTTAAATAGTTTTAACTACAAAATAGAAAAATTATTAATCTAAAATAATAATTGTATATGTATATTTAACTAACTACAAAACAGATGAAATAAATATAACACGTTGTCACGTTATCAAGTAAAAGTCATAAATAATATTTAAAATTCATAAATCACACAACCATGAACTAATAATTAACATTATTAATTAGATTATTATTTGTTTATTATAAATAATTGTTATTAAGTCACTAACATTCAACGACAATTAGTATGTGCTCACGACACATGTATGCAAGACTTAACGAAACTAACGGAGTTTGGTAACGGAAAATTACTCGATGTCCCAATCACATCTTATGGTCTTGACCTTGTGATCACATTGGTTCTCAGTTTTCAGAATGAATTCTTTAAGATCTCAGGAGTCTCATCCTTAGTTCTAAGGAAGAAGACCCAAGTGAATCATGTCAAATCATCTATGATCACCAAATAATATGAGGTCCTTCCTAGACTCATTACATCGGTGGGGACAAAGAGATCTACGTGTAATAAGTGTAGTGGAGTAGTGATGGAGTTCTTTTTTCCTTTGGCTTGTGAGACACCTTGTGTTTCTTTCCTTTCAAGCATGCAACGTACTGATTATCACTTTTACACTCTTTCTTTGGCATTCCGGTTACCAAATAATTTTTAATCAGTTTATTCAGGTTCATAAAGTTTACATGACATATTCTTTTATGCTAAAGGAAAGACTCATCAATATTGTTTAGATAGAAAGCAAGAAACTCACCTCTTGAGGGAGATGTTTCCTGCAAATCCATCTTGTACATGTTTTCTTTCCTGGGGGCTCTAAGCAGGATATGCTCTCGAGAAATGATCACCCCGGGATTGAAAATAATGCACTCATTCTTAGTGAAAAGCAAGTTGTGTCTCTGATCATAAAATTGGAATACACTCAATAAATTATACCCAAGCTCCTTAACAAAGTTTACCATTTCAATGTTTAGCATACCATTTATGACCCTGCCCCTTCCAGTAATATAACCTCCTACATCTCCTACAAAAGCAACTAGTCCTCCATCAATTTTCTCAAAGTTTTAAAGCAAAGAGTCATTGTCTATCATGTGCGTAGAACAACCACTATCAATGATCCATACAATCTTCTTAGTCTTTCGTTGTTCCTACACAAAAAAAGAGAAGGTTAGTTAAATTTGGAAACCTAAGCCTTATTGGTCATGGGCTTGTCAAAGTAGACTGAAGGCAATGCAACAGTGATTGATCCTATGTTACGACTTTGAGGATCATCTGTTGTTGTTAATAAAGAACTACCGCATATGATACAATCAACTGGCTTCCTTTTGAGAGACTTCTTGTGAATAGAAAGATAAGTTTGATCAGTTTCCATCTCCATAGTCATCTTCTCAGATGTTGTAGCAAGCTTTCTAGAGTGAGGCTTGCTCATGGAGTTGATGGTTCAGGCTTTGTGGCAGTGATACACAGCCTAATCAGCCTTCTTTCCTTCGCAAGGATGAGTTGGACATGAACTAAAACTCCTGGTACTAGAGTTCATAATTGAGTCCTCAATCTTTACCACTTCAAATCATGTAGAGATAAAGACTTGTTTCTGCTTGGAGTTGAAAGTGGCCTTGATCACTTAAGCCTTCTTGATTTTCTTCTGGCTACTCTAATCAAGTTCTTCCTTTTAGACTTTGTCATCCCTAGTTCCTTCCTCTCCTCAGAAGAATAGTGACCTTTCTTAGGATGATCTTTTTCACACATCTCATATCTATCCTTCACTAACTGCTCTCCATCCTCTTCTTCGGTAGGTTCTGTGAGGGGAACTCATCTTGACAAGTTCCACACCTAGGAGATCATATATATAATAAGTGTATGGAGAAGCTATCTAGATAGATCCTAGTCTCTACTTGTTCTAATAACACATTTTTGCATGCAAGGATGGGGATATCATGTTCTTGAAGGTGTTAGGATAAGTGATCTACGTTTGATTGATTAGAGAGTATTGCAGCGGAAATCAAACAATGAATTAGACAATTCACAAGAACACAAATGATATTCAATATAAAAGTAAACGGTTATAGAGAGAGAGAATTCTACGAAAGATATTTCATTCAATATGAGCTTTCGTGGTAACAGAATGTCACACATACAATTAGGTCAACATCTCTTATATAGGAGATGTGACGTCTGCTGATGTCACTTGATAGTGACATCTAACAGAATTATTCAAACTACTGATAGTTAACACAACTACTGAAGATGGCAAACAGCTGACATCTTCTTCCAAAAATACTAAGTGTTAACTATCACTACAACTACTGAAAAGAAACTACTAAAACTACAACGACTGAAGAACATGCTCTTCAGTCGTTTTACAAGTACTGAAATAGATAAGAAAACTACTGAAAGGAAACCATCACAACAACTGAAGAATGCTTCTTCAGCTGTTTTAACAAACTCTGAAGGCATCAGTACTTGTACTTGAACTTCAGCTGTTGTCTTCAGTCTTTGTACTTCAGCTGTTGATCTTCAGACTTTGGTCTTCAGTTGTAGAAGTCTTCAGTACTTTGTCTTCAGCTGTTGAAGTCTTCAGTACTTTAGTCTTCAGCTGTTGAAGTCTTCAGTACTTTAGTCTTCAGCTTTTTAAATCTTCACTACTTTAGTTTTCAGCTGTTGATCTTCAGACTTTGGTCTTCAGCTGTTGAAGTCTTCAGTACTTTGTCTTCAGCTGATCAAGTCTTCAGCAGTTGTTGTGATGTCTGTGGGACTTAGAGGTTTTTCTGATCAGGCTCATTGGTTCTTTTGGTCCAACAAACTCCCCCTGAACCAATGCAGCCAAAACCTCTAAACTTATTGAAGATGTCCCACTTATTATGGCAGAAAGATTGGTCTTTTTGTCTTCTAGATCAGCTCAGAAGTGACCCATGTAAGCACAGGCCTGGGAAGAAGTCTCAATGATCTGTTTGGCAAAGGATGAATGGGATCTCTGTCTTGGGGAACTGGACACAGAGCTGTTACCCCATCCATGAGATCTACTTCCCAACAATGAGTCTGTATGACTCCCTTGTATAGGCCTCAAGGAAGGTTATTTGTTCCTCCATGGTAAGCTCTTCAGCTCCTCCTTCAAAAAGTGATTCTGACCCATAATACTCAGATAGGTATTTGACCTGTTTCCCATTTTTGAGTTCCACGGTTGTTATTACTCTATAAGAAAATTCATTTGGGTGATTACCCTCTAAGAACAACTAGAGCTCATTCTTTCTAACTTCCTCAAGCCTCTTATATACTAAGCCCTTTTTCACCATTTTATTCTCCAGCATCTTTTGTGGGGTCAGTTTAGCTTTATAGGCTTTCTTGAAGTCATCTAGGATTTCCCAGGGTGATACTAAAAAGACCAGTGAGATCACTTCATCTACAATCTTCTTCATTTGGCCAATGTATCTCTGTGGAATGTTTTTCTTTTGAATCCTATGAGACACCCTGGGATCAGGCCAAATCCTCACTCTCTCCATTTGATATTGAAATGTATGTTTAAGAGTGTATAATCTGAGAGCATGCTTCTTCATGTTGATGATTGAAGATGTGGCAGCATATGCTTTGTCAACTATTCTCAACAGTTCCTCATCATGTTGTTTGTGAAGCTCTTCTTTTTCTAACTTCACTTTCATAGTTTGTCTTTGAGATTCAGGAGTAATGTTGGAGGGTGACTTGTGGCCTTAGGCAACTGTATAACAGCTGAGAGTGGCAGCCTATCTTCATCTTCATCATTATCTTCTTCATCTTCTTCTAGCCTCAGTACCCTTCTCTTCCTCTTCTGGGGTACCTCATCGGCTATTGGTTTTGAGGGTAAGGGAATTGGTTTGGTGGGTTGTGGTTGTGGTGGTTTTTGGGATAAAGGGATTGTTTTAGTGGGTTTTGGTGTGGGAATTTTGACAGGCTGTTCTAGCATTTTGGATGTGAGTTCGGCTTTAGATTGCTTGACTAGTTCAGTCCTGCTCCCAGCACCAGCTTCATTTAAGGCTTCAATAACCAATCCTTTGGTATATACTTCAGACGAACAGATCTTGGTGGTTATTGCCAAGATGCTGTCCCTGGACCATGCCTTGATTTCAATCAATGATCTACCAAGATACTTAGCTATGAACCTGAGCATGATTTCCAGCCTTTCCCTTTCCAACACATCATAACTTGCCCATCTAGCTTGGATTTCTTCAATCTCCAGTCTTCTGATTTCTGAGTCAAGTTTTTCAGTGTCGTGACCTTGCCTAAACAACTTATCAATGATGTTATCCATTGATCGGTTGTGTTCGGCGTCAGCCTCCTTCACCATTGTCTCCAAGTCAGTCTCCTTTTCATTCTTCCTTTTCTTGTATGTGACATGAAAGTCTTTAGTACTTTCAGTCACTTTCTCCATGTCAGGTCCTTCACCTTCTCCTTCTTAGTTTCTTTCCTATCTGCAATCCTCTTTCTTTTTGCTTTCACTGACTGAATCTCCCCCTTTTTGGTTGTATTGGTTGCAAGGGTTTGATTGTCAGAAAGCCTTTTGCTCACAGCATCCTCTATCAAGGGTTGTATAACTGAGGGAAGCCTCTCATCAAGGGTTTTAATCACTATATCAGTGATAGTTGATGTGATGAGAGGTAAGAATGTTGAAAGATAGCAGCTATTTGCTTAGGGGGGTTCTGTCCCTGAGAAATAGTGCCAGAAGCAGAGGCAGGTGGCTGAGTGTTTTGGAGTGGCTCTGTGTATGGGAGACCTTCAGAGGAAGGTGCCATATGTGGGTTTTGAGGGGTAGATGGTCTTTGATCCTGAGAAATTTTGGCAAGCAGCTCTTTGAGTCTGCTCACCTCATCCTCGAGGATGGTGTTTGGGCTAAAACATCATAAAAGAAGCCCAGGTCATCATCAGTGTTTACTGAATCACCTACCTCCTGATGATAGAAACAGGATGAACATGCTCTAAGTGTAGATCAGTAGTAGCATGTCCCCTTGGTCATGGTACTGGGGACTTCCTGCCTCAGGACCATGTCCTTCATCAGCATTTGCCCTGGTGAGGTCTTATGAATGTTATAAACTTTAGCCTGATCATATGCTGAAGTAGGAGAAGTGGCAGCCTCACAAGAAGTTCCAATCTCCTTTTCTACACTCGGAGATGGAACATTGTAACCCCTGTGCTGTGGGTTATCAGAAGCACTGTGGTCCTCCCCTCAATGGTTGAGGTATGCCCGTTGTAATTGGTTTCTGGGGAGGGTGTGAGGAGTGCAACTGACTCAGCACTTGTGCAACAATAAGTGTAGGACTTGGAGGGGCGGTTTCATGTGGAGATTGGGTAGAAGCAAATTACACCCGGGGTGAGTGGTGCGCTTCAATGGTAACCCTCTCATCTGAGATAGGTTCCAGCAATGTGGGATCCCCAATATTGTTGCAACAAGATCCTGTTGAGAGGAAACCTGTGCGGCTTTGGCAGGTTGAGTCTTTGACATAACTGGGGGGTTAAACCCAGTATGTGTGTCCTGGTGTTGTGGTACAGGGGCATCCTCAGGGGACTCATCTCCCTGAGTAGCCGTTTTTGGCTTTTTGGATTTTGGTTTGGTGGGGACTTTGGATTTGGAGGTGGTGGCTGTGGGTTCCAGCTGCGTGGGTTTTCGCAGCTTCGCAGCCAGTTTGTGTGATTGGTCTGAGTTGTGCCTGGAGTATACTCAGGCAATACAGCCATGCAGGGACTCCAAGGCCAACAAGTCCCTCAGCTTTCAGCTGGTTCTCTATAATGGCCATGATGAATCGAGGATATAATATCCATCGGTAGTAATAGGTTTTGAGGCCATATCCTTAAGTTCAAGAAAAATTATTTCAGAAAAAATTAAGTTTTGTTGCTCAAGGATAGAGAAGAATACCTGCTGCAACCTGGTCGACATTTGATCCCAAGAAGAAGTTTTAGGAGCTAAGCAAACATTCACCATATGAAAAATAAGACGTTCTGCATCATGGAAATGCTTCTTTAGGATGGTAGAGGCGCTAAGGTTACCCTGTTATCCATGGTGGGCAAAGGATAGATCAATGGTGCCCTTTGGATACCCAGCGGGGAAAGTGGCATCATCCAGTTGTAGGGTTTAACGAAGGATTGCCGGAGTGATGACCACCTGTCGGTTGTTGACGAACGACTGGAGAGACGGTGTATTCTCCCCAGTGATGAGGGTGACGGTCATCCAGAACTGATGGAGGGATTCGGCATGAATGGTAGGATTTAGAAGGAAAGCCGTTTTGTAGGGAGAATGGACCATTAGATCAATAGCATTATCGAACTTTGTCCAGAATGGTGATTTGGTAAGGTAGACAACACAGTTGTGTCGTGGTTTAAGCTTCATGGTCGCCATTAATGTGAGAGAAGATGTGGAGGTTTTGAACGTTAGGTTTGGAGATAATGAAGCTCTGTAAGATTAGGTATTTATAGGGTCAGGGTTAGAAAACAACTGAAGGTCAGAGGTTGAAACAACTGAAGTCTTGGTTTTAGGCATCAGCAGTTATAAAACTACTGAAAACATGGTTTAGATGTTTGAAAACAACTGAAGACTTGGTTATAGTCATCAGTAGTGTGAAACTACTGAAAACCTTGGTTTTGTCTTCAGGTGTTGTAAACAACTGATAACTTGGTTTTAGTCATCAGTAGTTGTAGAACTACTGAAGACATGGTTTTGTCATCAGTTGTTGTAAACAGCTGAGGACTTGGTGTTAGTCATCAGTAGTTTCACAACTACTGAGGACATGGTGTGTCATCAGCTATTTAGGGTGAAACAGCAGTGTAGAAACAACTGAAGAGAAAGTTCTCATGAGTAGTTTCGTCAATTCTTAGCTTTTCAGCTGTTTCATACTATTCTAACACTTACTCATCAGTCTTTTTGCTGTTTTAGTTGTTTCATAGGACATCAATACTTGATCTGTTTTTACTGATATCATCAGTGTTTTAACAAAATCAGTACTATATGTGATATGAGTACTAATGATCATAAGTACTTAGTTACTGAGATCATCAGTAGTTATCACTTATTCTAGCTGCAGCATACCAAGCCTTAACACTAGGTTTTGGAAAGTAGAACAATCCAAAGGCTTAGTAAAAATGTCTGCAAGCTCATCAGCACTAGGCACAAACTTTGGATCAATCAGACCTTTTTCAAAACAGTCCCTAATAAAATGATGTCTGATCTCTATATGTTCGGTCCTAGAGTGCTAGACTGGATTTTTGACAATGCACAGAGCTGAAGCACTATCCATTAATAATGGAGTCTTAGTCTCTGTAATGCCATAATCCAAAAGTGGTTCTGAAGCCAGAGTACCTGAGAAGTACAACTTGCAGCTGCAATGTACTTGCTTCAGCAGTAGATGTAGCAACAGATGTTTGTTTCTTACTCTACCAAGAAATCAAACAGTTGCCTAGAAATTGACATCCACCAGAAGTTGACTTTTGGTTAACTTGCACCTGCATAGTCACTATCTGAAAAAGCAACTAATTTGCAAGAGTGTCCAGTGGAATACCATAAACCTAGAGATTGTGTACCTTGCAAATATCTAAAGATCCTCTTGACTGCAATCAAATGAGACTCTTTAGGAGCAGCCTGAAATCTAGCACAAACGCAAGTTGCAACATGATATCTGGTCTAGAAGTTGTTAGTACATCAAGGACCCAATCATACATCTGTAAAGTGTTTCATCAACAGCTTTACCTTTCTGATCTGCATCCAGTTGTGTGGTGTTGCACATGGGAGTAGAACAGGGCTTACAATTTTATAAATCAAACTTATTCAAAAGATCTTTTGTATATTTTGACTGATGAATAAAGATTCCATCATCCTTTTGTTTGATTTGCAAGCCTAGAAAGAACTGTAATTCTCCCATTGCACTCATTTCAAACCTTTGTTTCATTAAACATGTAAAATCATCACACAACTGGGGATCAGAGGATGCAAAAATAATATCATCAACATAAATTTGAACAAGTAGCTTATACTGATCCACCTTCTTAATAAACAAAGTTTTACCTATGGAGCCTCTAGTGAAATTATTTTTAAGAAGAAAATTTGAAAGTGTTTCATACCAGGCTCTAGGAGCTTGCTTCAACCCATAAAGAGCCTTACCAAGTTTATACACCCAATCAGGATGTTTATTATCCTCAAAACCTGGTGGTTGACACACATAAACCTCTTCTTTTATTTTACCATATAAAAATGCACTTTTGACATCCATTTGAAAAACTTTAAGATTGTGGAATGCAGCATAGGCTAAGAACAATCTAATTGCCTCTAGTCTGGCTACAGGGGCAAAGGTTTCATCATAATCAATACCTTCTTCTTGTGAAAACCATGTACAACTAGTCTAGCCTTGTTCTTAACAATAATCCCATTTTCATCAGTTTTATTCCTAAACATCCATTTAGTGCCTATTGCACACTTACCTGGGGGTAGAGGAACCAGTTCCCACACTTGCTGTTTCTTGAACTGAAGTAGCTCAAGCTGCATGGCTTCAACCCATCCATTGTCTCTCAAAGCAACATGATAGTTCTTTGGCTCTAGCTGACTGATGAAGATAGCATAGAAACAGAAGTTAGACAATCGACTTCTTGTTGAAACTCCAGCATTGATATCACTAATGATTTGAGACATTGGGTGATTCTTCAGCTCTTGATAAACAATGAGATCTGTGCAAGTGTTTGTAGAACCTTCAGCAACATCAGATGGTGATGCAGACTCTTGAAACCAAGAATTAGATGGTAAATCAAAAGATGTAGAGGAATCAAATATCTCATCAACATTTGCTGTGGATGGAACTGCTGAAGCTACAGGAACATCAAGTTTAGCAGACTCAGGCAGTTGATCACTAAACTTGAATAGGTGAGTATTGATATTATCATCATCATCAATATCACCAGGTGGAAGACATGCTGCAGAAGATGATCTATCCACATGATCTGTAACAACTGAAGGTTGATAAGGAACATATTGCAGTATGTCCAGATCAAACAACTCCACAGGGTTTTGTGGAATCTTGTCCTTTGGAGATTCATTAAACTTCACACGCAGAGTTTCTTCAACTATCTTTGTTTTGCAGTTGAAGACTCTGTATGCCTTGCAAGTAGATGAATAACCAACAAAATACCCTGCATCCACCTTAGGATCAAATTTGTTGAGTTGATCCTTTATGTTGAGAATGAAACAGGGACACCCAAAGGCTCTGAAAAATGAAATTAGAGGAGCCAAGTGATGTAGAACTTCATATGGAGTCTTCATCAACCTCTGATTTACTAAGGCTCTATTCTGCACATAGCAAGCTGTATTAATAGCTTCAGCCCAAAAGGTTAGTGGCAAACCAGAGTCAGCCAACATAGACCTTGCAGCTTCAATTAGGGTCCTGTTCTTTCTCTCCATTACTCCATTTTGTTCTGGAGTGCTTGGGATGCTAAACTGCCTTTTGATTCCCTTTGAAAGATAAAAATCATCAAGTGTATGGTTTCTGAATTCAGTTCCATTGTCACTCCTTATACACTTGACTGATAGGGAATACTGCTTCTCAACATACAACACAAAGTTTATAATCTTCTGAGCAACTTCATCCTTTGAATGCAGAAAGAAAGTCCATACAAATATGGAGTAATCATCCACAATTACCAGACAGTATTTCTTCTTTGCCATGCTCATCACTCTCACAGGACCAAATAGATCCATGTGCAGTAACTGCAAGTAGGCAGTGGACTTAGGTTCTTCAATAGGAGGGAATGAGACTTTGTGTTGTTTTCCTTTTAAACAAGCAGTGTAGGTTTCATCACAGTGTAACTCCTTTATTGGTAAACCTCTCACTAAACTATTGTGGATCAACTGATTCATGTTTTTGATATTAACATGACCCAGCCTTCTGTGCCACAGTTTAGATTCCTGAGGAGAGGCTTTGGAAAATAGGCAAGGATGGCCTTTGAAAGCTATTTTCTTGGAAAGATCTAAGGCATACACTCTTCATGTCCTGTTGGCCCTCAGAAGAGTGTAATCATCCAACACCTTATCAATGATATTCAGAACCTTGGATGACAGAATCCTGCAGTTCTGACTGGTGAAAAGAGCAATATGGCCTTTATCACATATTTGACTGACACTCAAGAGATTGTATTTGAGATTTTCCACATGATTAACATCATCAAACTTTATTTCCCCATTGGATCAAAGCCTTTGCCAATGATGTAACCCTTAGCATCATTGCCAAAAGAAACAAACCCCTTCTTGCCTTGAGAATAGTCATGAAGAAGAGAGCTGTTCCCTGTCATATGCATAGATCCTCCACTGTCTACATACCAGATGCTACTTTGGCATGCTGAAGAACCCTGCAATCATAAACATTAGTTAGTTTTTGAGACCCAAACCTTTTTGGTTTTGGGTCTATTCACATCAACAGATGGTAAACTAACAGATTTGCTATGAATAACAACCTGAGGGGATGGAGATGGTGAAGAAGAAGAATCCTTTGGCATGGATTTTCTTCTCTGTGGTTTCAGTACAGGAGCATCTAATTGGTTGGCTCTCCCCAATAGATGTTGAACCATCATAACAAGTTGTGTCTAATTCTGTGATAAAGCCTTCAGCTCATCAGACACATTAGTGCTTGAGATTGATGGATTCCTGTGTTGTACCATCTCCCTTTGAGCAACCTCAGCTATTGCCTGATTAACCCCTTGCTTTTTGGATTTCTTTTTGGATTTAGGGGTCACAGGTTTTGATGTTGCTAGTACAAATTTGGTTTCAAACTCAGCTTTCATTTTATCCATTTGCTTTTTAATATTCTTATTATGTTTGAGTTTGGAACCCTTTTTATACCAGCAATCATCAGTAAGATGATTGAATAAGCCACATATTTCACATGGCTTTTTCTTCATCTTAAGTTGATCATCTCCTGAAGAAGATGAAACTACTGAAGACTTATTCTTCAGCAGTTTGCTATCAGTACTAGCAGTTTTCTTCCCTTTAGTACATGCAGTAGTTTGGGTTTGTTCTCCAGGTGTTATGACATGCTCTTTAGTACTTTCAGTACTTTGTGAAATACCACCTGGAGTGATCAACTTTTTGATCATGTGAGTGTCAGCATTTGAACCATCAACATCAGCTGATAGGTTCTGAGAGGAATTAATGCTGACTTCAACCTCTGATGGTGTTGTATCAGACAGTAGATCACATGATGAAAAGGATTGGTTATTGCTTTCTCCATCAGATTTTACCTTTGCTCTGGGAGTAAAATATGTAGGAGGAGCAGTGTGATTATAACCAATGCCAAACTTCACATTGGAAGCAGACTGCTTACTAAGAAGCATTTCAAAACCCTTGCAAGAATATACCCATCGATCACACTCTACCTGGGTAGTTGCAAGTGTTTCTTTGAGGTCTTTGTACTTCTCTAGAAGTACCTCTTCCCTAGCCTTATCATCAGTGATTTGACATTTAAGTTTGTAAATCTCATCATTCTTATCATTAAGCACAGACTCAAATTCAGCTTTTCTTTTGGATATTATTTGTTCTAGCTCAATGTTCTTGTTATTAAAGCTACATTTGCTTCTCTAATAGATGCAAATGCGGCTATGCATGTTTCAGAACATAGCTTGGCTTTTGCCTCAGAGGATACCTGTGATACCTGTGTGTGGAGGCATTAGAGGATGAGGTATCAGCAGACTCCAGAGCCATAAGAGCACGATTTCCAAAAGGACTGTCACCACCATGTTGACCAGCACCAGAGAACAGTTGTTCATGACCAGACATATCATCTGGTAACTGCTCCAGTCAACAACTCCTGGGGTGAAAAAGTTGTGTTGTTGAGGTTGAGATTGTTGATGAGATTGGGAAGGTTGGTTCAGGTAATGCTTGTGGTTTTTGTGCCATAGGAGCTTGAACCGGATTTGGCTGAGGCATGTAATAGCAGGGATAAGGATATGACATTGGACCCTGAGGGACAAAGTATGCAGGAGATATAGGGTGTGAATGATGACCAGAACTCGCAGGATGTTGCCCTCTGTTTTGTGGACTAGTGCTTGGAAAAGTCACAAAGGGTGCAGAGGAGTTAGATCCAGTTGATCTACACTCTCTTGCAAAGTGTCCAAGCCTTTGGCATTTGTGACACCTCAACTTACTCTTGTCAAAACCAACTTTGGTTTTGCCAGAGAGTCCAGGAAATTTCCTGCCAGTTCTCTTGTAGAACTTTTGAGATCTGATATTAACTAAGGCCATTTGGCTTAGAATATCCATCTCTTCTAAATCATCATCAGCAATACCCTTCAGATCATCCATGATGAAGCATAAATTGTCACTATTACAGTTTGATTGACTATCAACACCAATAAATGCATGATCAGAACTGTTTGAAGAGAAATATATATGCTCATCATAATTGCTTTCAGATGCATCATATTCTGACTCATGACCAACCAAGGCAGTGTTCCCTAGTACAAAGTCATCAGTGAGCTTTCCTGATGATGCCAGTTTCCTTTTCTGCTCCATCTCTCTCTCGAATGTAAGCAGTTTCCCATGAAGTTGGGTGAGAGATGGGCTATCCAGATTTGCACTGGAGCGTAGGACAATAGTGTATGTGTCCCATCTCTCAGGTAGTGATTGAGGAATCTGTTATTCATCTGGCTATTGGTGTATTCCTGTTTGACCATTTTCAGCTCAGAGATCGAACAAGAAAAATGCTCAAACTGTTGAGTCAGTGTCTCACCCTTTCTTTGAGAGAATGTCTCATATTGTTGGGCAAGGATTTCTCTGTTGTTTGCTAAAACCTCATCTGTTCCCCCGAATTGTTCCTTCAGTTCATTCCAGAGGTCATGAGCAGTTTCATGATGCATAAGCCCTGAATAGATTTCATTAGGCAAAGCCATGGCCAGAATACCATGCGCTTTAGCATCAATCTCAAACAGTTTTCGATCCTCATCTGAGTATTGTTCCTTCTTCTTCGGAACCATTTGGTTGGTTTCCGGATTGTTCACCATAGGCTTGTGTGGACCATGTACCACAGATGTCCAACAACCTGAACTGTTAACAGATAGGAGATGAAGCATCCTTCGTTGCCATATGTTATACTCAGTCCTAACTAGCATCGGAGGCTTGGTTGAGGAACCGGTATTGTGAGGGTCATTAGAAGGAGTAGTCATTCTCAGATTGAACCAAATTCAATTAAGCTTTAGCAGATTTAGAACAAAAACACAACAAACCAAATTGAACCAAGAGAGAGCTCAAAGTGAATAAACGAAAGTAGCAGAAATTCAATAATCTATAACCAATTCTTGCAAATATGCTAATTCAATCAAACATAGATATCGAATAGCAGTTTCAATGATCAATTGTTAGATCGATCAATGATTAACCTGCTCTGATACCATTTGTTAGGATCAGTGATCTACGTTTGATTGATTAGAGAGTATTGCAGCGGAAATCAAACAATGAATTAGACAATTCACAAGAACACAATTGATATTCAATATAAAAGTAAACGGTTATAGAGAGAGAGAGAATTCTGCGAAAGATATTTCATTCAATATGAGCTTTCGTGGTAACAGAATGTCACACGTACAATTAGGTCAACATCTCTTATATAGGAGATGTGACGTCTGCTGATGTCACTTGATAGTGACATCTAACAGAATTATTCAAACTACTGATAGTTAACATAACTACTGAAGATGGCAAACAGCTGACATCTTCTTCTAAAAATACTAAGTGTTAACTATCACTACCACTACTGAAAAGAAACTACTGAAACTACAACGACTGAAGAACATGCTCTTCAGTCATTTTACAAGTACTGAAATAGATAAGAAAACTACTGAAAGGAAACCATCACAACAACTGAAGAATGCTTCTTCAGCTGTTTTAACAAACTCTGAAGGCATCAGTATTTGTACTTGAACTTCAGCTGTTTTCATCAACTGATGTCTTCAGCTGTTGTCTTCAGTCTTTGTACTTCAGCTATTAATCTTCAGTACTTTAGTCTTCAGCTGTTGATCTTCAGACTTTGGTCTTCAGCTGTTGAAGTCTTCAGTACTTTAGTCTTCAGCTTTTTAAGTCTTCAATACTTTAGTCTTCAGCTGTTGATCTTCAGACTTTGGTCTTCAGCTGTTGAAGTCTTCAGTACTTTGTTCTTCAGCTGTTGCTCTTCAGACTTTGTCAAACAGCTGATCAAGTCTTCAGCAGTTGTTGTGATGTCTGTGGGACTTAGAGGTTTTTCTGATCAGGCTCATTGGTTCTTTTGGTCCAATAGAAGGTCACTTCTTCAAGAACATATTTTCTACCCTAGCTTTGCTGATCATAAGCTAAACATGGCATTTAGTTAACTTAGTGATAAGATCTTTGATCTGAGTCCTGTAGTTGGTATGTTCATGCTTAAGAGTTGAAATTGTTTTCTCAAAATCTTCTATTTTAATTTTGTAATCATTTTCAGCCCTTTTAAAGTTAGCTTTTAAGATGTTTAAGGACTCAAGATCAGATCTCATCTTTAAGTTATAGGACCTATATTTGTTAACTTTAGCAATGCATTCTAGGGTACAAAGTTGTTCTACTACCTTGGCTTATTCATAATCAGCCATTAGTGCTTGGTTTGGAGATGTATCTTCAACCTGGAAACTCCAATCAAAGCCTTCTTCTTCAACAAAAACTTAAGCTTGCTGCTTGGGCTTCTCAGTATATGGAGATTCTTTGTAAATTTTGGCATGGGTTGTGCTTGGCCACCATTTGTCCTTGGTGCCTTGCATTCCCTAGCAAAGCGTACCATTTGGTTATAGTTGAACACTTTACTTTGTTCTTATCTAGCCCATACTTTCCATTATATACATTGCTGGAAAACTTCTTCCATGTTCTCTTGTAGAACTTTTTGGCTCTGTGAGTGAGAATAGCCATCTGTTGGACTATCTCTATCTACTCTAGAGCATCCAGATAGATGCAGTCCAAGTCTTCAAGAGTGAAGAGGAAGTTGTTACTGCTTTCATTAGTAGACACAAAGGCTTGTGATGAGCTTGTCTCTTGAAATGGACTTCCATGGATGTAGCTCTCCTTTGGTGTCTCCAAGAAGGTGATGAAATGGCCCTTTTGTTAGTTTTCAAGGTAGTAGATGAGATAGTGTTATGGTTCTCTTTAATCCCATCATGAAGGTAGAACTCTGTTGATTGTTAGAATTACCAGATGGATTTTGCATGTTCATCTCCATCTGTTATCCAGTGAGTATACCATACAACTCAGTGAGAGTAAGGGTCATGAGGTTTTTAGTCCTCTTAATGACCACACAATAGTGTGACCATTATTTAGGAAGAGAGGACATGATCTTCCTCAAAATGTCCCTATTCTCAAGAGTTATTCCAGCATCCATTAGATTATCCACAATCTCAATATAGTTGAAGTATTGTTGAGTCATGGTTTCACCTGTCTTGAAGGTAAAATTCTCAAATTGTTGCTTCAAGAGGTCTTTCTTGTTCTCTTTAGCTTCATTAGACCTCTCATACATCAGCTTCAGTGCATCCCATAGTTGCTTAGTAGTTTTGCACTTCTTGAAGCCTCTATAAATAGAGTTGGGAAGAGCAGGAGGGTGGTCATAGCTTCTGATCTACATCTATCTTCTTCCATACTTCCATAGAATAGTCAGTCACTTGCTTTGGTACCATGCCACCTCTAGTAGCATCTGAAAAGGTACATGGTACATGAGATCCAGAGACAACAGATCTCCATATCTTGCTATCTTGAGACGTGATGAAGCCTTCCATTCTTTGGCACTAAGTATCAAAGTCATTAGGAGTGATTAGTAAAGACTTTGTAATTGTACCACTTTCCATATCAGCCTTGAGAGAGCTGTATTTTGAGATGTTAAGTGATTTATGAAACTAAGAGGATTTAAGATGGTGAGATCTTATAATTAAGAGCCTGAAAAGCTCTAATAGCAATTGCAAGACCGGTTAAGGGATGGTCAATACAATTAATCTCATAATGAGAAGAGTGTTAGAACACTTAACAGATCAAATAGGGAATTGGGTTTATATGAAAGACACTTAGAGCACAAGTAAGTAATGAGACAGAACAAAGAATAAAAACAAGATAAGTATGGTTTTCAAGAATGTTGTATATTGCTTTCAAGTTCTATTACAAGTGTTACAAAAGCATAAGATAATACAAGAACCTAAGATATTTTATATTACATCCTACAATCGACTATACTTTCAAAGCCAGTTAGAAACACTAATCTAGACAACAATATCAATGTACGGTAAAAAAACAATTTGCCTTTTGACTTGTGACTATGACATGCCATAGCTCACATCAAAATCTATTACAAAAGGAATAAAAGGTACAAAGTAGAAAGTTACAAATTCCAAATGATAATTTACAATTTAGAAAAGCATGGAACTTTTCACCAACTTATACAAGTTTGTGAGTCTTTAGAGTGGCAGCGGAATGTTGGTCAGCTTTATGCAAAAGTTGATCCGAGAAAGCATGCATTCTCTGTCTTTGGAAGAAAACAGTCTTCAGTCTCTTGGCTTTGGAAGACTTTGTACTTGAAGCTTCAAAAGATTTGGTCTTTGGCATGCATGTCGGAAGCTCTTTGGTTGCTTTGGTTGCATCAGCCTTTGAAGTATATCTTACAAGACCCAATTAAACCCAAAAACCAAAACCTGAATCCCGAATAAGTACTACTTATTTGGTTTGGTCTTTGGGTTGATTTCATACACCTAAAAACCACATGAAGCCGAAACCCAATTAAAAGCCCAGATGACACCCCTACTATCAAGGTAAGAACACAAGAATACAAACTTCTATTGTGCTTTCAAGAATCTTATACTTTACTTTCACATGTGAACTTCAACATCTTACCTATTTACAAACTTTACTACTGTTATCTTTCTTTATCATTTTGGCTTAGACTATTCATAAATGATACAATAAAATAATATTTTTATTGGAACATATGTATAATTATCTATATATTAATTTCTAAACATAAGGAACAATAGAGTTTTACGATTTATGGCATTATTTTTGGTTTTGCCGATTAAAGATCATAGAAAGATAAGTAAACAAAAGTGAACTTGGTAATTTGATAATTGAGGATATATAAGTAGCAAGAGAGAACGAATGCGATTCACAAACAAACCGTGACTACATAAACACGTGTTGAGGTAAACCTCTCTAATTTTTGAAAAGTTTATAAATGTAATTTTAACCTCCTAAAGTTTTTGTACATTTTTAATTGAAAAACTATTTTTTATATCATTATGTTTATGCACGTGTCGGTATAAAATTTGAATCTATCTAAGCTTCAGCCTAAATTTTATTCAGAAACAAGTCAGGTTAAATATAAAATGCTTTCGTACTTATCTTTAAGTACTTTTTATGTTAGAATCCGTTTCAATGTAAATTTGGTTTGGAAACAACTCAGGTAAAATATAATATGCATTCATTTGACGTTATTAGTTCAAGTTACTTTACATTTCGACATATATTTAGTTTGGAAATGATTTGTGGCGATTGTAGTCTATATTTTATCATGCTACATAAGACGTCACTACATATTCTTACTTTTATGTACGTTTTGAGTTGGTCTATGTTTCAACGTAAATATTGTTTGGTGTCGTATCAAATATAGTACGTAGTCATTCTTTAGTATAAATTAAAATTACTCTACATTTTGACATAACATTAGTTATACTTTATTATGTCACGTACGCTACCATCGCAACACGCAGCTAGTAAAATTATTAGTTCCAATTTAATATCTAACAAATACATATTGTAGTTTGTTAATGAGGTTTATATTTTTATGCATATAAATATTAAGATTACTATCGAGCTCCCTTACACTACAAGAAAAAGAGGTTTTGACAACGACATATATCTACACGATAGGTGCATAAGTCGTCGCCATAACCTTGTTGCTATAGCCCATTTTATTATCATCCACAAAACTCTAGCTGCCGAAAAGGTCTATCCTGATAGCATGTCCTTGCCATAGAATTGTTTGCAATGAATTTCCCATATTATATTTTTATTAAAAATATTTTTTTCTTTTATGGCGATGACATATTGTCTCCGTAAGTCTTTCATATTTATAATTATTTTAATATAAAATCAAAAGAAAATAAAATTGGACAACATTACAGGGATGGCATATCGTTACCATAGACCATGCTATTTTATTTTTAATATTTATATTTTTTAGATTTTTGAAAGTTTTCTTAATATTAGGTTTTGAAAATAAATTTATATATCAAAAAGAGAGCTAATATTATAAATACTTAAAAGAAAGGTCAATACAATTCAAGTTATGTACAAACAAAACTTCTAATGTAAACATCATTTAAGTTTTTACCAACCATAAAAATTAACTATCTAATTGTCATCATCTTCAGTGTTATTAGGTGGGACATCCGGTAATATTTCGTTAACAAACTCCATTAGTTCTGTTAAGTCTTGCATACATGTGTCGTGAGCACACACTAGTTGTCGTTAACGTTGGTGACTTAATAACCATGATCTATGATACAATAATAATCTAATTAATATTGTTGATTTTTAGTTGTAATTATGTGATTCATGAATTTATAGGTTTTGAACACTACTTGTGAGTTTTACTTGATAACGTGACAACGTATTATATATATTTCATGTGTTGTGTGACTTATTATAAATGTTTATGATTATTATTGTTGATTAATAATGTTTATATTTTATAGTTAAAATCTTTTAAAAGTGTTAAAAAGATTAATTTTTATAAAATATAAACAATGAGGTTTATTTTGTAATTGGAATAAAATAAAAGTTACCATATTTAAACAAAATTAAACTCTAATCCCCCTCCCACACCCCCTTGCCCCGAAACACATCCCAAACCCCTTGCAGGATCGGTGCTTGTCACTTAAACACAATGTTTTTCTCTCAAACTCACCTAGAATCACACTCGGGTAAGAATCAATAAGAGTTGATCACAATATAAAAAATAACTAAGAACACAGAAAGATAATTTTCAAGATATTTTTATATATTGATTCTCAACTCAAAATACAAAGACTCTTACAAGCAGAAGATGATCTGTGTCTAATGAGTTACAAGGAAAACCTATATCTAATACTATCTACAACCGGATATACTTTGATACCAGCTGGGATCCTTTAGCTAAAGCCTATACTACAAGACTATAATTTAAGGTATCTCGGATAAAGTCTTATCTGAGATTTGGTAGTCAGGACATGTCCCTGACTTACCTTTTGTCACCAACTAAAGAAGGTAACATGTACTATCATAAAAGGTAAATAGTGGAATAAAGTATGGTCAACAACATGACTCTTTGGGAATAAGCCATGTTGTATCAGAAGTCTGCAGCGGAGTGTCAGAGACCATACTTGTGTCCACTGGTTATAGCAGTGTCTTCTGAAGGTTAAATGGCTTCGGAAGAGTAAGTACTTTCGAAGCCACTTTATATTTCGGAAGAGGCTGCTTCTTCCAAGGCTTGGAGACTTCTTCTTTTCATCATACTTCGGAAGTGATCTTCACTTTAGTCTTCTAAGTCTTGAACTTTGGAAGTATGCATTTGTCTTCAGAAGTAGAGTTCTATCTTCGAAAGTTGGTCTTTCCCTTTGTCTTCGGAAGAACTCTACAACCTTCGGAAGTTCCATGATAAGCTTCGGAAGCCTTTGCATGCAGCACCAGAATAACTTAAGTGATCTAGTTTTGGTTGCATTAACCTTCTTCTTGATCCAACAAAATCCCCCTAGGCTAATGCTACCAAAACATCACTTATCTCGACTTCTCAAAGCTTTCAACACCAAGGAGAGTAAGTATTTGTCTGTCTCCTTGTTCTTCCCTGATGTGGTGCTGAGAAGCTTGTACAGATCCTTGGTAGACAGGAAATCCAGTCTGTCGCCTTGGATAACATGAACCCTTTGTTGTTGCCCTCTGAAAAGAGTGAGTTGACGGGAACTGTAATCATATTCCCATCAAACTATAGGTTCCAATTCAGGACCTTCCACCATCTGTAGAAAGGTAGCACCTTTGGTGGGAGATCTTTCCTTGTCTTCCTGTCTTCTCAACTTTAACTCTTCTTCAATCTTTGCCTTTGCAGTTAACTCAGCTAAATGAAGACTGCTGAGATGATTTCTGACGAGTGCAACAGTTTCAAAGTTAAAGGGGTTGGAGAATGGCTTCTCTGCTAACTCAGCAACATCGAATCTGCTGGAGTGTAATAGAGAGGTTGCATTGAGTCTGTTGATTTCACCATTCTCTCTTTCCACAACAAAGTTGTGAGAAGGTGCATCGAACCTCCACTGGATTATCTTCCTTCTAGGCATAAGAGACTGACTAGGAATCTTGTCCTCTTTTTTTGTATCCAGCAGAGTCACTAGTTTCCTTCTGAGCTTCATTTCTTCCTTATTTAAAGAGTCTGAATTGAGGCCCAAAAGTCTTGCAGCCTGGTCCAAAGTTCCTCTAGGCAAATCAAGGAATCTGTCTCTTGTGAGGGAACTTGAAGATCCGTCTACATAGGTGATGTTAACAGAGTCTTCTACACAAGAAACTTCGCTCAAAGTAGTGCAATTAGTGAGCTTCGTCTTGATTGCCTTAAACTCCTCAAGGGAGAGATGTTGAGAAGGCTGGAGGGATGGTTTGGTTGGTGATAGGGTAGGTTTAGGTTCAGAGGTTCTAGCTAGTGTTTTGGGTTGGATAATGGGAAGTTTAGGTGGTTGAGGTGAGGGAGTAGTTATGGGTAGTGATGTGGGTTCAGGGGTGAAAGGTTCAGGTTTAATGGTGAATGGTGAGGGTGAAGGTTCAGGTTATGGTTGGGTAGAAGCAGTGAAGGTCATCCGTTTTTCCCTTCTATACATCTCTTTCCTTTTCCCCATCCGGATGTCAACCTTAATTTCACTGACAATCCGTTGGAGTGTCCTTTCAGACATAGGACCCACCTGCCTACCAGAGAAGTCATGAGCCCGAAGATAGTCCTTCATCCAGGCTTTCTTAGTGAGCTTCTTGGAGGCAGTGATCCTATCCTCTTCTTCCTTCTTCTTCTTCTTCTCTCTAGCCTTTTCTTTTGCAACCTTCTTCCTTTCTTTCTCCATTTGATCCTGCTCTTTGTTGTAGAGCGAGAAGATCGTATCATCGTTGTGTGGAGAGAGTTCTTGAAGATCAAAGCCTCTGGAGAGTAGGAAGTTTACCCTGTCTCTCCTCAGCTGCAATTCAGCCTCTTTCGGTTTTTCTTCCTCTACCTCTAAGGTCAACCTGGCTTCTTCTTCAAGTCTTAGCCTGGTTGCCTTCTCCAGATCCACCAACTCCTCTAATGGTAGCAGGAGTGTTTCTTCATTGGCAGCTCCCATTTCAATGAGCTGGTCAATGATATGCTCTCTTCTTTTATGGATGACAACCTTCTGATTGGAAGCAGCTGCTTTTGTACTGGCAGCTTGCAACTTTTCAGTTTGAAGTCTACCTTTCTTCTTAAGTTTCTCAATCTTCTCCTCTTCCTGGAGCTCTTCCACAGTCATCTTCCTTTTTCCTTTGTCTTTTGAAGATCTTGACTATGGTGGTTCTTGGAGAGAGGTTTCTGATTGTGAGAGAGTCAGAGATCGTGTATGAGATGGAGGTGCAATTGGAAAGTCCTCACTGCTCACCTCAGATGCCATTTCCAGGATAGCATCTGTGATGATCAGTTCCTCGGACATTTTGAACAGTCCTTCCGCAGCTTCCATTTCAGCTTCGGAAGATTCAGCTTGGGTGGTATGAATGCTTGATTGATTATTTAAGAAATTTAGGTTTTTGGTGATTATACATGATGATAACTTAATGTTAATGATTAGGGAATCATGTTTGGGATTGGAATTGATCATCACTGTGTATGTTGGTTGGAATGAACCTTGTTAATTGTCAGACCGTGTACATACGGAATACTAACAGATTTTGCGTTTATACCGAATCAAATAGTGCGGAATCCTATTTGATTGGCGATCCAATCATTGAGAACAAATACCCGATCGATATAAGATTGAAACTAAATGCAGGATCGATGTTTGTCACTTAAACACTTATGTTTTCTCTCAAACTCACCTAAAACAACACTCGGATTAAGATAGAATCAGTAAGCGTTGATCACAGTATAGAAAGTAATAAAGAACACAGGAAGTAATTTTCAAGGTACTTTTATATATTGTTTCTCAACTCAATAATACAAGACTCTTACAAGCAGTTGTTTGAATGAGTTACAAAGAGAACCTATATATAATACTACCTACAGCCGGATATACTTTGATACCGGCTAGGATCCTATAGCTAAAGTCTATACTACAAGACTAAAGTTTAAGGTATCTCGGATAAAGTCTTATCTGAGATTTGGTAGTCAGGACATGTCCCTGACTTACCTTTTGTCACCAACTAAAGTTGGTAACTTGTACTATCATGAAAAGGTGAACAATGGAATAAAGTATGGTCAACTGCATGGCTCTTTAGGAAGAAGCCATACAGTATCAGAAGTCTGCAGCGGAGTGTCAGAGACCATACTTGTGTCCACTGGTTAATAGCAGTGTCTTTCGAAGGTTAAATGGCTTCGGAAGAGTAAGTACTTCCGAAGCCACTTATACTTCGGAAGAGGCTGCTTCTTCTAAGGCTTGAAGACTTCTTCTTTTTATCATACTTCGGAAGTGGTCTTCAGCTTATTCTTCTAAGACTTGAACTTCGGAAGTATACACTTGACTTCGGAAGTAGAGTTTTTTCTTCGGAAGTTGATCTTTCACTTTGTCTTCGGAAGAACTCTACAACCTTCGGAAGTTCCATGCTAAGCTTCTGAAGCCTTTGCATGCAGCACCAGAATTATCTAAGTGACTTAGTTTTGGTTGCATTAGCCTTCTTCTTGATCCAACAAACTCCCCCTAGGCTGATGCTACCAAAACTTCACTTGTTTCTGCTTCTTAAAACTTTCAGCACCAAGGAGAGTAAATATTTGTATGTCTCCTTGTTCTTCCCTGATGTGGTGCTGAGAAGTTTGTACAAATCCTTGGTAGACAGGAAGTCCAGTCTATCACCTTGGATAACATGTACCCTCTGTTGTTGCCCTCTGAAAAGAGTTAGTTAATGGGAACTGTAATCATATTCCCATCTAACTATAGGTTCCAATTCTGGACCCTCCACCATCTGTAGAAAGGCAGTGCCTTTGGTAGGAGGTCTTTCCTTGTCTTCCTGTTTTTCAATCTCAACTCTTCTTCAATCCTAGCCTTTACAGTTAGCTCAGTTAGGTGAAGGATACTGAGATGATTTCCTGATGAGTGCAGCAGCTTCAAAGTTGGAGGGGTTGGAGAATGGCTTCTGTTGATACATATGTACCTAGATCCGGATCTTAATGTAATATGTCTTGAATGTCTTACACTGATGTAATATTGGGTACTTAATGAAATGAGAATGTTTGATTGTGATTTTTAATGTTTAATATTTCATTAATGAGTTGTGTAACGCATATTGACTACATTATATAGGTTTGTGATTGTTTGAATTGATATGCATAATGTTATAACAATGAATACATTCAAACTTGGTTAAGTGAAGTTCTCATGCGTCCGACTGGACCATGCGCCCTAACAGTAGTCATGCGTCCGAATGGCCATGCGACTGAGTGTCCATGCGACTGAGTGTCCATGCGTCTAAATAGTCCATACGCCTGAACAACTTCATGCGACTGACTTAGTCGCACTACTGAACACTCAGTCATGCGAATGGATCAACCGCATGGCTCAATCGCACGAATGAACCATGCTAATGGTTCAGTCGCACGAATGAGCAACCCTAACCTAGAAATAGCACCTAATTCGTGAAAGAAAATGATAAGCATTGAATACACTTCGACTCCGGACTTACCCTAGCCGTCCAGAAGCCTCTAAGTTCGTACTCCAAGTTCATAGAACGTTGTAGATCGATTCCTAATCGATTCTTGATGTTAGATTCAATACACAATTGTGTCTACGTGTGTTCTCACTGATTGGATCACCAATCAAATAGGATTCCGCACTATTTGTTTGGTTTACACATTAATCAGTAGGTAATTCGTCCAACTACCGGATCCTAACAAGTGGTATCAAAGCTTTGGCTCTTGATTACGTGTTGATTCAATCATTTTTTATACAAAAGTTGTGTTTTTCACTAAATACGCAATCCTTTTGTGCCAAACGGAGTTTTAGACGTTTCCCGACCATAAAGTTTAGTTTTTTGGGCATACGGCGATTAGGGTTTGAGAAATTCGAGTTTTTACGGCCAAAACACGTTTAACCTACGAATTACCAAACTTCAGCAAGCTCAATCACACGATTGGCTCAATCGCACGACTGAGTTCATTCGCATTCTTCAACCGCACGATTGGACTCATTCGTACACTCATTCGTACGATTGAGAACCCTATTCAGACTGTTCAACCGCATTAGTTCATTCGGCGGACTGACTCATCCGCATTTGTTAAGTCGCACGATTGAGCCATTCGCCTAGTTCAATCGCCTGAATAAGCCCAATCGCATACCTTCATTCGCACACATAAGCAGTTTGTTAAAAAGTAAAGTTAAGTGAAATGGAGGACCAATTTTCAGCATACACAGCAAGTAGAGATACTCGTATTCAGAATCTACTGTTGTTGGAGAACGAAGTGGGAATTTCAATAACCCCCGAAGCTTATCACATTAGACGACTATCCATAATGGAAGCAACGTTTCAAAATCTACTTGAATGGAGTAAATACAAATTTGTGGGAGGCAATAGAGTCGGGGTACAGCATGCCAGTAGGAGCTGACGGAGTCAAACTTACATTAAGTGGCATGTCTGATGCACAAAAGGTAAAACACAACGCTGAGAAGAAAGTCTACGCTTTGCTCACCCAGTCTATTCCGAAGGACATCTTCCATCAGTATTCGGAATACACTCAAGCAAAGAAACTATGGGATGCGTTGGAGAAGAGGTATGACGGAAATGCCTCACTCAAGGTCATTAAGGCCAAAGCTTTGAAGAAGGAGTTTGACAACTTCTCTTCATGGGAAAGGAAGGTCTGGATGATATGATTGATAGATTCTACCACATGATGAGTGATATGCACACTCCTGGAGTAACTACGTCGATGGAGGATAAGGTATCCAACTTTGCTGATGGATTACCGGAGAAATGGGCTTCTTTCGTTTCAAATCTCAGACAAAATGGGATGCTTTCAAAGTTAGATATAAATGAATTCATTCTAAAACTGAGAGAGGAGGAGCTTAGGATGAAGTACAGAGCACAAAAGGAAAACTATGACCAGAATCCTGCACTCTACAATGCGCTCCTCAGGCCAAGACATCTGGAACACCACTGCAGACTGCCTTCGTCTCAAGCTCAGCTGTTCCAGCACAAACTTCTACTTGAGGGTCCGAAACGTCAAGGTCGTCTAGCACCCAGTATATCATACCTGAAGCTAATGCAACAAAATTGAAAACTGATAACTTCGGTAATGTGACTGTTGAGGTGGCCAAAGACCACATGGACCTCCTATCTGTTGTAGTCCACTCCTATGATGGACAAGTTGCTGGAAAGATAGGAAATTGTCACCTGGAAGATGAGGATTATGAACAGATGGACGAGATGGAGTTGGAACAAATGGACATAATGTGGGCTTTGGCAAGCGCCATCCGACGAGCTAAAAAGTTTTGCAAAAAGACCGGACAGAACTTGGTTGCAACCAAGGACACGACCTTTGGCTTTGACAAGTCAAAGGTAACTTGTTTCAACTGTGGTGAGAAGGGGCACTTCAAGCGGGAGTGTGTGAAGCCAAAGAAGACTGGTAATGGCAATCCCTTCTCGTCCTTTAATCGTCAGGACAAGGCCACATCTAGCAGTTCTACTTCATCAAGCAAGGACCCCAAGCTTGACTGCTAATGAGGATGAAGGACAGTACTGGAGCTTTCGGTTCGTCTCACCAGGAGAGTCCAATATAGCTAGTGTGGAGGACTGTTAGACCAAAAGAACCAATGAGCCAAGATCAGAAAACCTCTAAGTCCCACATGGTATCACACAACTGCTGAAAGACTCATCAGCAGTTTGACAAGTGCTGTAGACTTCAACAGCTGAAGATCAAGTGCTGAAGATTCCAACAGCTGAAGAACTAAAGGCTGAAGTACAACAGCTGAAGAACACAAGTACTGAAGCTGAAAGACCTAAGTACTGAAGTACAACAGCTGAAGAGTTTACAAGTGCTGAAGATCAACAACTGATGTACAAAGCCTGAAGACAAAGACTGAAGACATCAGCTGATGATATCGACTGAAGTCATCAGCTGATGAAACATCTGAAGGTCAAAGTCTGAAGATCAAGTACTGAAGCGTCAGTAGTTTGTCACAACTGCTGAAGAGTATTTCTTCAGTAGTTGTGATATCAGTAGTTTTATATTTCTAGTTTCAGTAGTTTTATGTTTCAGTAGTTTTGTAATACGACTGAAGAGCTTGTTCTTCGTCTTTGTAGCTTCAGTAGTTTTATATTTTGTACTTAACAGGCTGATATGTTCTCAGTATTGTGAACATTTCAGTAGTTTTTTAAGAATTAGTTATTTTTGTATTAGATCTGCCAGTTGTCACTTTCCGTGATAACAGCAGTGATTGTTGCACTCTATATAAGGAGTGAAACTTATTGTAACAGGCAGGGATGATGGGAATGAATGGAATGAACGAATGATTTTATTAGAAATATTCTACATCTATAAACATTCCTCGAAATCAGAAATATATATTCCTCTCCTATAACCGTATGCGCTCTTAATGCATACAAGTATCATGCTTGCTACAATTTGTCTAATTCCTGTTTGTATTCCGCTGCTTTGAATCCTAATACATCAAACTTGTGATCGCTGATCCTGTCAAATGGTATCAGAGCCAGATAATCATTGATCGATCTAATAATTGATCATTGAAACTGCTATTCAAGATCTAAGTTTGATTGAATTAGCTTTTGTTTTTGCAAGAAACGGTATAGAGATTGAATTTTCTGTATTTCTGCTCATTCATCCTGAGATCTTTTCTTGGTTCTCATTGAGTATGTTGTGGTCTGTCTAAAACTTTTAAAAGCTTGAACTAAATTGTTTTTGAACTGAAAATGACTACTCCCTCCAATGATCCTCACAATACTGGTTCCTCAACCAAGCCACCAATGCTGGTTAGGAATGAGTATAACATATGGCAAAGACGTATGCTCCATCACCTGTCTGTTAACAGCGCAGGGTGTTGGACATCCGTGGTACATGGTCCACACAAGCCTATGGTAAATAACCCGGAACCAATCAAATGGTTCCGAAGAGGAGGGAGCAATACTCAGATGAGGATAAGAAGTTGCTTGAAATTGATGCAAAAGCCCATGGAATTCTAGCCATGGCACTGCCAAATGAAATCTATTCTGGGCTAATGCATCATGAAACTGCCCATGACCTCTGGAATGCCTTGAAAGAACAATTTGGAGGAATAGATGAGGTCTTGGAAAATAATAGAGAAATTCTTGCCCAACAATATGAGACATTCTCTCATAGAAAGGGTGAGACACTGACTCAACAATATGAGCGGTTCTCTTGTTTGATCTCTGAACTAAAAATGGTCAAACTTGAATACACCAATATTCAGATGAATAACAGATTTCTCAGATCACTGCCTGAGAGATGGGACACATATACTATTGTCCTACGCTCCAGTGCAAGTTTGGACAAACTATCTCTCACCCAACTCCATGGGAAACTGCTCACTTTGAGAGAGAGATAGAACAGAAGAGAAAGCTGTCTTCATGTGGAAAGCTCACTGAAGACTTTATACAAGGCAACACTGCCTTGGTGGGTCATGAGTCAGAATATGCTTCATCTGAATGCCAGTATGATGAGCATATTAATTTCTCTTCAAGCACTTCTGATTCTGCATTTGTGAGTGTTGATGTTCAGTTTCTGGGTGTAATAATGACAATCTATGTTTCATTATGGATGATCTCAAGGGGATTGCTGATGATGACTTAGAAGAGATGGATATTTTGAGCCAAATGGCCTTAATAAATATCAGATCTCAGAAGTTCTATAAAAGAACTGGAAGAAAATTCCCAGGACTCTCTGGCAAAACAAAGTTGGTTTTGACAAGAGCAAGTTGAGGTGTCACAAATGCCAAAGGCTTGGACACTTTGCAAGAGAGTGTAGATCAACTGGATCTAACTCCACTGCACCCTTTGTGACTTTTCCTGGCAAAAGTCAACAACACAGAGGGCAACATCCTGTCACCTCTAGTCATCATTCTCAACAACAATCTCCGGCATATTTTGTTTCTCAGGGTCAAATGCCATATCCGTACCCTTGTTATTACATGCCACAGTCAAATCAAGTTCAAGTTCCTATGGCACCACAACCTCATGCACTACCAGAACCTCAGCCATCCCAATCTCATCAACAACCTCAATCTCAACAACACAGCTTCTTCACCCAGGAGTTGTTGACTGGAGCAGTTTACCAGATGACTTGTCTGGTCATGATCAACTGTTCTCAGGTGCTGGTCAACATGGTGGTGACAGTCCTTTTGGGAATCTAGCTCTTATGGCTTTGGAGTCTGCTGATACTTCATTTTCTAATGCCTCTACACCTTAGGTATCACAGGTATCCTCTGAGGCAAAAGCCAAATTATGTTCTGAACCATGCCTCTACACCTTGCTTCCATTAGAGAAGCAAATGTAGCTCTAATTAATAAGAACATTGAGCTAGAACAAATAATATCCAAAAACAAAGCTGAGTTTGAGTTTGTGCTCAAAGATAAAAATGATGAGATTTATAAACTGAATTGCCAAATAATTGATGATAAGGCTAGAGAAGAAGTACTTCTAGAGAAGTACAAAGATCTCAAAGAAACCCTTGCAGTTACCCAGGTCGAGTGTGATAGATGGGTACAATCATGCAAAGGTTTTGAAATACTTCTTAGTAAGCAATCTGCTTCAAATGTGAAGTTTGGAATTGGTTACAATCACACTGCTCCACCTACAGATTTTACCCAAGAGCAGAGGTAGAATCTGATGGTGAGAGTGATAACCAATCCATCACATCATGTGATCTACCTTCTGATACAGCACAATCAGAAGTAGCAGTCAGCATCAAGCCCTCTTTGAACCTATAGCTGATGTTGATGGTTCAAATGCTGACATTCACATGATTAATGAGTTGATCAACTCAGGAGTTAATTCTGAAGGTCATGAAAGGACTAGAGAGCAGGATTTAACACCTGAAGTTCAAACTTCAACTGCTGTCAGAACTGAAGAGAAGAAAACTGGCAGTAGAAAGAGTTTGAAGACTACTAAAGAGGCTGTCAAGAAAGCAAACAATGCTTCCCAAGCATTAAAGAACAAGTCTTCTGTTGCTTCACCCTCTTTAGTTGATGATCAACCTAAGATGAAGAAGAAACCATGTGAAGTATTGTGTTGTTCAATCATCTTACAGATGATTGTTGGTACAAAAGAGGTTCCAAACTCAAACAAAAAGAAGAATTAATGAGAAAATGGTAAAAATGAAAACTGAGTTGAGACCACATTTGTATCAGCAACATCAAATCCTGTAACCCTTAAGTCATCAAAGAAATCCAAACAGGACGGGGTTAAACAGGTGACAGCTGAGGGTGCTCAAAAGAAAAGGTGCAACATAGGAGCTTATCAAACTCCACTAGCAATGTGTCTGATGAGCTGAAAGCTTTATCACAAAAGCAGACACAGCTGGTGATGATGGTACAACATCTATTGGGTAGAGTTAACCAACTAGATCTCCTACGTTAAACCCACAGAAAAGGAGGTCCAAGCCAAAGGATTCCTCTTCTACCATCTTCTTCCTCTCAGGCTGTTGTTTCAAATAAAGCTGTTAGTTTACCATCTATTGATGAGACCAGGCCCAAAACCAAAAGTTTTGGGTCTCTAAAACTAACTAATTGTTTATTTTTGCAGGGTTCTTCAACATGCCAAAGTAGCATCTGGTATGTAGACAGTGGGGGATCTATGCACATGACTGGGAACAACTCTCTTCTTCATGACTACTCAAGGAAAGAAGGGATTTGTCTCTTTGGCAATGATGCTAGGGGTTACATCATCGGTAAGGGCTTTGTCTCCAATGGAGAAATCAAATTTGATGATGTTAATCATGTGGAAAATCTCAAGTACAATCTCTTGAGTGTCAGTCAATGTGTGATAAAGGCCATGTTGCCCTTTTCACTAGTCAAAACTGTAGGATTCTGTCATCCAAAGTTTTGCACTTGATTGACAAGGTGTTGGATGATCACACTCTCCTGAAAGCCAACAGGATAGGAAGAGTGTATGCCTTAGATCTTTCTAAGAAGATAGATCTCAAAGGCAATCCTTGCCTATTTTCCAAAGCCTCTTCTCAAGAATCTAAACTGTGGCACAGGAGGCTTGGTCATGTTAATCTCAAAAACATGAATCAGCTTAGCCACAATAGTTTAGTCAGAGGTTACCAAAAAGGAGTTCCACTGTGATGAAACCTGCACTGCTTGTTTAAAAGGAAAACAACACAAAGTCTCATTCCTCCTATTGAAGTGCCCAAGTCCACTGCTTGCTTGCAATTACTGCATATGGATCTATTTGGTCCTGTGAGAGTAATGAGCATGGCAAAGAAGAAATAGTGTCTGGTAATTGTGGATGATTACTCCAGAATTGTATGGACTTTCTTTCTACATTCAAGGATGAGGTTGCTCAGAAGATTATTCACTTTGTGTTGTACATTGAGAAGCAGTATTCTTTCCAGTCAAGTGTATTAGGAGTGACAATGGAACTGAGTTCAGAAATCATACACTTGATGACTTCTATCTTTCAAAGGGAATCAAAAGGCAGTTCGCATTCCAAGGACTCCAGAACAAAATGGAGTAGTGGAGAGAAAGAACAGGACCCTCATTGAAGCTGCAAGGTCCATGCTGGCTGACTCAGGTTTGCCACTGACCTTTTGGGCTGAAGCTGTCAACACAGCTTGTTATGTGCAAAATAGAGTTTTAGTAAATCAAAGGTTGATGAAGACTCCATATGAAGTTCTCCATCATTTGGCTCCTCTGATTTCATTTTTCAAAGCATTTGGGTGTCCCTGTTTTATTCTCAACACAAAGGATCAACTCCATAAATTTGATCCTAAGGTGGATGCAGGGTACTTTGTTGGTTATTCATCTACTTGCAAGGCATACAGAGTCTTCAACTGCAGAACAAAGATGGTTGAAGAAACTCTACATGTTAAGTTTAATGAATCTCCAAAGGACAAGATTCCACAAAGTCCTGTGGAGTTATTTGATTTGGACATACTGCAATATGTTCCTTATCAAACTCCTGCTGTTGCTCCTGTCAACAGTTCACCACCTGGTGGTACTGCTGATGATGATGATGATTGCAGTACTCACCTCTTCAGGTTTAGTGATCAGCTGCCTGACTCAGCTAGACCTGATGTTCTGTAGCTCCAGTAGCACCATCCACAACAAATGCTGATGAGATCTCTTCGAATTCAACTTCCTTTGAATTACCATCCACTGATTGGTTTCAAGGAAATGATTCACCATCACCATCTGTTGCTGCTGAGCCGGCTACAAACACTTGCACAGATCTCATTGTGTATCAAGATCTGAAGAATCACCCTATGTCTCAAATCATTGGTGATATCACTGCTGGAGTATCAACAAGAGTCAATTGTCAAATTTCTGCTTCTATGCTCTCTTCATCAGTCAGCAAGAGCCAAAGAATTATCACATTGCTTTAAAGGACAAGGATGGGTTGATGCCATGCAGCTTGAGCTTCTTCAGTTCAAGAAACAGCAAGTGTGGGAACTGGTTCCTCTACCTCCAGGTAAGTGTGCAATAGGCACTAAATGGGTGTTTAGGAACAAAACTGATGAAAATGGGCTTATTGTTAAGAACAAGGCCAGACTGGTTGTTCAGGGGTTTGCACAAGAAGAAGGTATTGATTATGATGAAACCTTTGCCCCTGTAGCCAGACTGGAAGCAATTCGATTGTTTTTAGCTTATGCTGCTTATCAAAACCTCAAAGTTTTTCAAATGGATGTCAAAAGTGCATTTTTGTATGGAAAAATTAAAGAAGAGGTTTATGTATGTCAACCTCCAGGCTTTGAGGACAATAAACATCCTAATTGGGTGTATAAGCTTGATAAAGCTCTTTATGGGTTAAAACAAGCTCCCAGAGCCTGGTATGAGACATTATCAAACTTTCTTCTGGAAAACAATTCACTAGAGGCTCCATAGATAAAACTTTATTCATTAAGAAAGCTGGGCAGCATAATCTACTTGTTCAAATTTATGTAGATGATATCATTTTTGCATCCTCTGATCCAAAGTTGTGTGATGCCTTTACAAAGTTGATGCAACAGAAGTTTGAAATGAGTGCCATGGGAGAATTACAGTTCTTTCTGGGGTTGCAAATCAAACAAAAGGCTGATGGAATTTTTTATCATCAGTCCAAATATACAAAAGATCTTTTGCAAAAGTTTGATTTACAAAACTGTAAGCCTTGTTCTACTCCCATGAGCAGCACCACACAACTGGACACAGATCCGAAAGGTAAATGGTTGATGAAACACTTTACAGATGTATGATTGGGTCCTTGATGTATTTAACAGCTTCTAGACCAGATATTATGTTTGCTACATGTGTTTGTGCTAGATTTCAGGCTGCACCTAAAGAGTCTCATCTGATTGCAGTCAAGAGGATCTTTAGATATCTGCAAGGCACTCCATCTCTAGGTTTATGGTATTCTACCGGACATTCTGGTAAATTAGTTGCTTTTTCTGACAGTGACTATGCAGGGTGTAAGTTGACCAGGAAATCAACTTCTGGTGGATGTCAATTCCTAGGCAACTGCTTGATCTCTTGGCAGAGCAAGAAACAGACCTCAGTTGCTACATCCACTGCTGAAGCAGAGTACATTGCTGCTGCAAGTTGTACATCTCAGTACTCTGGCTTCAAAACCAACTTTTGGATTATGGCATTACAGAGACTAAGACTCCATTGTTAATGGATAGTGCTTCAGCTCTTTGCATTGTCAAAAATCCAGTCCAGCACTCTAGGACCAAACATATAGAGATCAGACATCATTTTATAAGGGATTGTTTTGAAAAAGGTCTGATTGATCCTAAGTTTGTGCCTAGTGCTGATGAGCTTGCAGACATTTTTACTAAGCCTTTGATAGTTCAACTTTCCAAAACCTGGTGTTAAGGCTTGGTATGTTGCAACTAGAATAAGTGACAACTACTGATGATCTTAGTAATCGTACTGATGATCATGAGTACCTTTGTCACATATAAGTACTGATGAGCTCTTTTATCCTCAGTAGTTTTATAACTACTGAAGGCTAAATGTCTCACAAGTACTGAAGTACTTCATCTGTTTCAACTACTGATGCAGTTACAACTACTGCAATAAGTAAAAACAGATAAGTACTGATGTCCTATAAAACAATTGAAATCAGCCAAAAAAAAGATGAATGTGTTGAGGACAGTTTGAAACAGCTGAAAAGCTAAGAATTGACGAAAACAGCTGAAGATAAATTTCTCTTCAGTCGTTTGTACAACTGCTGTTTCATTTTAAACAACTGAAGCAAAACCACGTCTTCAGTAGTTTTATAACTACTGATGACTAATCCCAAGTCTTCAGTTGTTTACAACAGCTGATGACAAAACCACTGTCTTCAGTAGTTTCATAACTACTGATGACAACAACAAGTCCTCAGTTGTTTCAATCATCTGAAGTCAAAACCACGGTCTTCAGTAGTTTTCTAAACTACTGATGTCTAACACCACGACTTCAGCTGTTTCAACGTCTGAAAGGATAATACCATGTCAACGGTCGTTTAAAACTACTGATGACTAACACCACATCCTTCAGTCGTTTTCTTCCCGTACCCTATATATATCCGTAACCTTAGCTCTCAATGCTTCATCTTCTTCAAACCTAACGTTCCTCTCCAAAACTTCCCTCTCTCAATGGCGTCTATGCAAATTAAACCGCGACACAACTGTGTTGCCTACCTCACTAAATCGCCCATCTGGACTAAGTTCGATACTGTCGATCTTATGGTTCAGTCCCAATACAACACGGCATTTCTTCTGAATCCCATATTACATGCCGAATCCTTGCACCAATTTTGGATGAACGTTACTGTTACCACTGGGGAGAACAACACACCATCCCTCCAGTCGGTCGTCAACAACAAAGAAGTAGTCATCACTCCCCAATATCCGCCAAATTCTTCAACTGAATGATGCTAGTTCTCCTGTTGGATATCCGAAGGGCACCATAGATCTATCCTTTGCTCAACATGGATATCAAGGCGATCTCAGTGCCTCTACTATCTTGGAAGAAACACTTTAATGACGCTGAGCGCCTAATCTTTCACATGGTGAATGTATGTTTGGCCCCTAAGACGTCGTCTTGGGATCAAATGTCGACAAAATGGCAGCAGGTAATGTATTCTATTCTTGAGCAAAACCACTTAATTTTTCTGAAATAATATTTTTAGAGCTCAAGGATATGGCTCAAAAAACTAATGCCAACCGTTGGATACTATATCCACGGTTCATAATGGCCATTATTACAGACCAGCTTAATGCTGAGGGACTTGTTGGCTTGGGAGTCCCTGCTACGGCTGTTCTGCCGGAAGTATACTCCCGGCACAACTCTGACCGGACACTCAAAATGGCTGCCAAGCTGCGAAAACCCACGCAGCTGGAACCCACAGCCACCACCTCCAAATCCAAAGTCCCCACCAAACCCACCAAAAAGAAACCCAAAACGGCTACTCAGGGAATTGAGTCCCCTGAGGATGCCCCTGCAACACAAACGCAGGATATATCCACTAGTCCAAACCCCCTAGTGGATACAATGACTCCTCCAGCCATAGCCGCTCAGGCTTCCTCTCAACAGGAGGCCTGCAGCAACCACACAAGGGGCACCTACATATCTGGGATCTTCCTCACTTGAGGAGATTGCCATTGAAGAGCACCAACCTCCCCAGGTGCACACTGCTTCTATCCCCTCACCCAAAAACAACCGCCCCTCACAGCCCAACTTAATAGTTGCACAAGTGCTGACTCAATTGCACTCCTCACCCCTCCCCAGAAACCACTACTACTGGGAATACCCCTACAATTGAGGGGGAGGAACACAGTGCACTTGAGAACCCACAGCACAGGGGTTTCCCACTTCTATCTCTGGTGTAGACAAGGAGCTTAGAATATCTAGTGAGGCTGCCACCTCCTCTGACTCAGCACATGACCAGAGTGAGGCTGGTAACATTGCTAAGACCTCACTAGAGGCAACAGCTGATGATGGACATTGTCCTGAGGCTGGAAGTCCCCAGTACCAAGCACAAGGGGCACACGCACCAACTGGTCTACACCCAGTGCATGTAAATCCTGCTCTAAGCAGGAGGTCAGATGATTCAGCTTCGGCTGATGATGACCTAGGCTTTTTCTATGATGTTCTTGCCCAGAACACAATCCTTGAAGAGAAAGTCAGTAGGCTGCAAAACCTACTTGACCAACTCTCACAAGGAGAAAGACCATCTGCCTCTACCCACCCACAGATGGCCTTCACTTGAAGGTTTCCAAAACACTGAGCCACTCCAAACTCAACCACCTGCCTCTGCTTCAGGCCATACTTCTCAGGAACAGAACCCTCCTGAGCAAATAGGTGCTGTACTCCAAAATTCACTCCCTCTCATCACACCCATAATCACTGATATTGTGATCAAAGCCATTGATGAGAGGCTTTCCTCCACTTTACAGCCCTTGGTTGATGCTGCTGTCCAAAAGACTCTTTCTGCGGTACAAACTCCTTCCTCCAATGCATCCAAAAAGGGGGAGAGTACTACAGTGAAAGAGAAGAAGAGGAAAAGATCCGAGGAAAAGAAGGAAGCGAAGCAAGCCCAAAAGGAGGAGAAAGAACAGCAACCAATGCTCACCTACAAGCGAAAGAAAGGTGCTGATGAGCACATTGCTGAAGATAAAGCCTTGGAGCTACTGATAAAAGAGGCTGATGCCGAACACAGCAGATCAATGGACAACATCATTGATTAGCTGTTTAGGCAAGGCCATGACACCAATAAACTTGACTCTGAGATTCGACGACTAGAGATTGAAGAAATCCAGAATAGATGGGCAAGTTATGAAGTGTTAGAAAGAGAAAGGCTTGAAATCATGATAAGATTTATTGCAAAATATCTTGGAAGATCAATGATCGAAATCAAAGCTTGGTCCAGGGACAGTATCTTGGCAATCACCACCAAGATCTGTTCGTCTGAAGCATATACTAAGGGGCTTGTTATTGAAGCTTTGAATGAAGCGGGTGCTGGGAGCAGGACTGAGCTAGCCAAGCAATCAAAAGCCACACTCACCTCAAGGATGCTAGAACAGCCTGTCAACATTCCCACACCAAAACCACCCAAAACACAACCCACCAAACCAACTCCCTTACCCTCAAAACCCATAGCCGATGATATACCCTTGAAGAAGAAGAGAAGGATATTGAGGCTAGAAGATGATGAAGAAGATGATGAAGACAGGCTGCCGCTCTCAGCTGTGATTCAGTTGCCTAAGGCCACAAGTCACTCCTCGGCAATTACTCCTGAAGTCCAGAGACAAATGGTTAAAGTGAAGCTAGAAGAAGAAGAGCTTCATAAACAGCATGATGAGGAATTGCTGAAGAGAGTTGACAAAGCTTATGCAGCCACATCTTCTATCATCAATATGAAGGAGCAAGCCCTCAGACTTTACACTCTCAGGCATACCTTTCAATATCAAAAGGAAAGAGTGAGGATTTGGCCTGATCCCAGGGTCTCTCACAGAATTCATAAAAAAAATATACCTCAGAGATACATTGGCCAGGTGAAAAAGATCGTAGATGAAGTGATCTCTCTGGTCTTTGTAGTTTCACCCTGGGAAATCCTAGAAGACTTCAAGAAGGCCAACAAAGCTAATCTAACCCCTCAGAAGATGCTGGAAAACAAAATAGTGAAAAAGGGGTTAGTTTACAAGAGGCTTGAGGAAGTCAGGAAAAATGAGCTCCAGTTGTTCCTAGAGGGTAATCACCCGGAAGAGTTTACTTACAGAATAATAACAACTGTGGAGCTAAAGAATGGGAAACAGGCCAAATACCTGTCTGAGTATTATGGGCCTGAATCATTGTTTGAAGGAGGTGCTGAAGAGCTAACCATGGAGGAACAAATCACCTTCCTTGAGGCCTACACAAGAGAGTCGTACAGACTCATATGGGGAAGTGAATCTCATGAATGGGATAACAACTCTGTGTCCTGTTCCCCAAAACAGAGTTCCCATTCATACTCTGCCAAACAAATATTTGAGGTTTCTTCCCAGGCCGGAGCTTACATGGGTCATCTTCTCTACTGATCAAGAAGGAAAAAGACCAACACTCTGCCAACAATAGTGGGACAACGAATAATTTAGAGGTTTTGGCTGCATTGGTTCAGGGGGAGTTTGTTGGACCAAAAGAACCAATGAGCCAAGATCAAAAAACCTCTAAGTCCCACATGGTATCACAACAACTGCTGAAAGACTCATCAGCAGTTTGACAAGTGCTGAAGACTTCAACAGCTGAAGATCAAGTGCTGAAGATTCCAACAGCTGAAGAACTAAAGTGCTGAAGTACAACAGCTGAAGAACACAAGTACTGAAGCTGAAAGACCTAAGTACTGAAGTACAACAGCTGAAGAGTTACAAGTGCTGAAGATCAACAACTGATGTACAAAGCCTGAAGACAAAGACTGAAGACATCAGCTGATGATATCGACTGAAGTCATCAGCTGATGAAACATCTGAAGGTCAAAGTCTGAAGATCAAGTACTGAGCGTCAGTAGTTTGTCACAACTGCTGAAGAGTATTTCTTCAGTAGTTGTGATATCAGTAGTTTTATTTCTAGTTTCAGTAGTTTTATGTTTCAGTAGTTTTGCAAAGAAACTATGGGATGCGTTGGAGAAGAGGTATGACGGAAATGCCTCACTCAAGGTCATTAAGGCCAAAGCTTTGAAGAAGGAGTTTGACAACTTCTCTTCAATGGGAAAGAAGGTCTGGATGATATGATTGATAGATTCTACCACATGATGAGTGATATGCACACTCCTGGAGTAACTACGTCGATGGAGGATAAGGTATCCAACTTTGCTGATGGATTACGGAGAAATGGGCTTCTTCGTTTCAAATCTCAGACAAAATGGGATGCTTTCAAAGTAGATATAAATGACTTCATTCTAAAACTGAGAGAGGAGGAGCTTAGGATGAGTACAGAGCACAAAAGGCAAACTATGACCAGAATTCTGCACTCTACAATGCGCTCCTCAGGCCAAGACATCTGGAACACCACTGCAGACTGCCTTCGTCTCAAGCTCAGCAGTTCCAGCAAAACTTCTACTTAAGGGTCCGAAACGTCAAGGTCGTCTAGCACCAGTATATCATACCTGAAGCTAATGCAGCAAAATTGAAAACCGATAACTTCGGTAATGTGACTGTTGAGGTGGCCAAAGACCACATGGACCTCCTATCTGTTGTAGTCCACTCCTATGATGGACAAGTTGCTGGAAAGATAGGAAATTGTCACCTGGAAGATGAGGATTATGAAAGATGGACGAGATGGAGTTGGAACAAATGGATATAATGTGGGCTTTGGCAAGCGCCATCCGACGAGCTAAAAAGTTTTGCAAAAAGACCGGACAGAACTTGGTTGCAACCAAGGACACGACCTTTGGCTTTGACAAGTCAAAGGTAACTTGTTTCAACTGTGGTGAGAAGGGGCACTTCAAGCGGGAGTGTGTGAAGCCAAAGAAGACTGGTAATGGCAATCCCTTCTTGTCCTTTAATCGTCAGGACTAGGCCACATCTAGCAGTTCTACTTCATCAAGCAAGGACCCCAAAGCTTGACTGCTAATGAGGATGAAGGACAGTACTGGAGCTTTCGGTTCGTCTCACCAGGAGAGTCCAATATAGCTAGTGTGGAGGACTGTTGGACCAAAAGAACCAATGAGCCAAGATCAGAAAACCTCTAAGTCCCACATGGTATCACAACAACTGCTGAAAGACTCATCAGCAGTTTGACAAGTGCTGAAGACTTCAACAGCTGAAGATCAAGTGCTGAAGATTCCAACAGCTGAAGAACTAAAGTGTGCTGAAGTACAACAGCTGAAGAACACAAGTACTGAAGCTGAAAGACCTAAGTACTGAAGTACAACAGCTGAAGAGTTTACAAGTGCTGAAGATCAACAACTGATGTACAAAGCCTGAAGACAAAGACTGAAGATATCAGCTGATGATATCGACTGAAGTCATCAGCTGATGAACATCTGAAGGTCAAAGTCTGAAGATCAAGTACTGAAGCGTCAGTAGTTTGTCACAACTGCTGAAGAGTATTTCTTCAGTAGTTGTGATATCAGTAGTTTTATATTTCTAGTTTCAGTAGTTTTATGTTTCAGTAGTTTTGTAAAACGACTGAAGAGCTTGTTCTTCAGTCATTGTAGCTCCAGTAGTTTTATATTTTGTACTTAACAGGCTGATATGTTCTCAGTAGTTGTGAACATTTCAGTAGTTTGTTAAGAATTAGTTATTTTTGTATTAGATCTGCCAGTTGTCACTTTCCGTGATAACAGCAGTGATTGTTGCACTCTATATAAGGAGTGACAACTTATTGTAACAGGCAGGAATGATGGGAATGAATGGAATGAACGAATGATTTGATTAGAAATATTCTACATCTATAAACATTCCTCGAAATCAGAAATATATATTCTCTCCCTATAACCGTATGCGCTCTTAATGCATACAAGTATCGATTGCTTGCTACAATTTGTCTAATTCCTGTTGTATTCCGCTGCTTTGAATCCTAATACATCAAACTTGTGATCGCTGATCCTGTCAAGGACATTGATGACGATTCCGCCAGTGAGGTAGATATAGCAGTAGAGATCGGGATGTCAAATTCTGAAGACACTAAACATGTGGTCAACCACTTGCCTAAAGAAGAAAAATTTGCATCAACGTCAGAATCACCAGAACCAGAGACAACAGATTCTGCACTCATGGCTGACTCATATTTAACATCTCAGGTAAGTACTACTGACCAGCTGTTTAATAATCATGCTTGTTTAGATTGCAATAAATTTAGAGAAAGTATAGATTTGAAATTTGCTAGGTTATTAGATCATAATGATAGCTTAGTAAAGGATCTAGAACTATGCAATGAGGCAAATAGAGTATTAAAACAAAACGAGCACAGTTACAAAGAAAAGATAGACCTATTGAACAAACAGCTTAGGGAAACTGAAGTAGTTGCCTTTAACCAAGCAAATGACATTAGGTATTATCTTAACTCCCTAGAGGACACTAAGAAGCAGAAAGCAGTTTTAGAAGTAGAAGTCAACTCCTTCAAACAAATACTACACAGTTGGACAAGCTCATCTCACATTGTCCAACACTTAGTGAGAGAGAGAAGTAATGGGGAGGGATTGGGATACAAAGTGGTTCCACCACCACCCGAGACCTTGATGAACACCAAAAGTAAACCAATTAACAATAACCCTATCAAGGATCATGTGGTGTCCACTCCTCTTGTTAGTGACCCAGATGTCGTAAGTAAATCCAATGAAACTGACACTAAACAAAAGGCGGCCACTTCAAAGGAAAAAGGAAAGATGCCTTGTGTTAACCTGGAAATAGAGTTTGAAAAGGTTAATTTAAAGTCAGGGTCAAACAAAGTAAAATCAGAACCCAAAAGACTATTAGACCTAATCATTATGAGCATCATGTCAAAGTCTAGGTAAACAAGAATAAAAGATGTAAAATCAGGTAAAGCAATTAAGATTGTAAAACCCAATCATACATCTACCAAAGAGTGTCTCAATCTAAACATAATAAGGTCGTGTGACATCTACATCTCCACCAAAATATATAAACTGAAAAGTTGAAAGCAGATCCTGCTATAATTATGGAGAGTACGGTCACATAGCGTCTCATTGTCCTTATTATCAGACACCGAGGAGGAAAGTTGTACTTCCTGTATCAACACCAAGATCTTTTAAGAGGAACTCAGTGACGCCTCCTAAAAGAGATAGTGAACCCAAAGTTCAACCCATCAGCCAGTCGTCTGTTTATCACAAACAGGCCCTACACAAAGTTGGCCTATGGAAAGAAAAATATCCCTTAGTGTCTAAAAATGAGAACAAACAGAAATCTGGGCTTCCCTCAACTTCAAATGGTTAATGGGTTGAGTTTATAATGTGTGATGCCTCGGATAAACCCAAGTCAATGAAGGCTTGGGTTCCTAACATGAACTAATGTTTTCATTGAATGTGCAGGGTGTTCGCTATAGTGCTGAGACTAACACGTGGATTGTAGATAGCGGAGCATCCAGGCACATGACAGGGAACAGAGCTCTCTTATCAAATGTGAAACAAATCAAAGGAGGGCATGTTTCATTTTCTGGAAACAAAGGCGGGTACATCACAGCCCAAGGGGAAGTGGGAAAGGAGAAAGTTAAGTTTGATAAGGTAAACTATGTCCAATAGTTACAAAATAACTTACTTTCTGTTTCTCAAGTACGAGATAAAGGCTTCAAAGTAGTCTTTGACAAAAAGTGCTACGTTCTAAAGAAGGACTACGTGATCTCGGAGGACCAAGTCCTAATGTCTGCTTCAAGATATAATGATCTTTATGTTTTGGATCTCTCAAAGGCCTCCACAACTGATCGTGAAGTTCAATGCTTCTTGTCCAAAGCTACTGAGAAGGACTCCATCTCCTGGCATAGGAGAATGGGACACATAAATCCGAGGAAAATGAATCACTTGATCCAGAATGATCTAGTGAGAGGACTAAATGTCAAAAACTTCCAACTCCCGAATTTCTGTGTTGCGTGCTAGAAGGACAAACAGACGAAGAAGGATCATAAGGAAAAGAAAGTACATTCTATAGAACTTCCTCTTGAGCTCCTTCACATTGACTTGTTTGGTCCAGTCAGTACAAGAAGCATCGCAGGCAACTTGTATTGCTATGTAGTTACTGATGACTACTCAAGATTCTCTTGGGTAATGTTTCTGAAATCCAAATCAGAAACATTTGAATCCTTCAAAGAATTGGTAACTACATTAGAATCTCTATACAAGCTGAAGGTACAACAAGTGCGCTCAAACAATGGAACCAAGTTCAAGGATCAATGTATGGAGGTCTATTGCAAGGAAAAGGGAATTGTGCATCAATTTACCTCTGCATACACTCATCAGATGAACGGGGTTGCTAATGGAAGAATTGCATCTTGATAGAGACAACACAGACTATGCTGGCAGACTCGAAACTGCCTATTCAATTCTGGAATGAAGCAGTGGCAAATGCATGCTATACACTTAATCGAGTTCTGGTAGTTAAACGCCATGGAAAAACGTGCTACGAGTTACTAAAATGACGTAAACCTAACTTAGAGTATCTCGAGCCGTTTGGCGCTCCATGCACCCTGCTAAAGAAAACTCAGAAGGGAAAATTCAGTGAGAAGGTTGATGAAGGGATCTTTCTAGGATACAACGTACCGAACAAGGGAGTTTACAACAACTCAACGGGTCAAGTAGAAGTGTGGTGTAATGTTGATGTTCAGAGATACACCACTCCACCTACTGGAAAAGGGCCTGCTTACTTCTTCGACTATGATGGATTCTTCAAGTCCTTCAACATACCTCTCACTGCTTCAGAAGACGAGTTGGAAAACAAGATGATGTATGATGTCTTGAACACACCGTCTCAAGATTCAACATCATCCAGTTCACAAAGTAAATCATCTACCAACTCAGGAGAAGCACTTAATGTGAGTGACTCTTCCTCTGATGAAGAAAGTATGGAAAATGATCAGAACAACCAGGATGTACAGGTTCCGTCTACCACAAGTCCACAAGGATCTGATAATGATGCGTCTGAGCCTTCGGAACCTCAAACTCCTATTGCCTCAGATCCAGAACCAAATGTTCACAATCTTGATTCTGAGGTAGTTGTTCCAATAACTCCTGGCTCACGTCTAAATGTCTATCATCCTTTGGATAATGTTATAGGAGATGTGAGATCAGGGGTTCAGACTAGAAATCAGTTGTACTCAGCTGATTATGCTTCTGTGATGGAAAAGGGATACCTTCACGATGGTGCTTATCGTTGCTTTGTGTCTTAGTTTGAGCCAAAGTATGTTAGTGAAGCACTGAATGATGAGGCTTGGGTGAGTGCCATGCAAGAAGAACTTCTTCAATTAAAGAAGTTGGGTGTATGAACTCTAGTGGATAGACCTAAAGGTGATAAGGTCATTGGCACCAACGGGACTTGAAATGCAAGAAATATGATCAAGGAGTGATCATCAGAAACAAGGCTCGGCTTGTTGTTCAGGGTTTTCGACAAGTTGAATGTATTGACTACAATGAAGTGTTTGCACCGTGGCAAGGATGGAAGCAATCCGCATCTTCCTTGCCTATGCATTTTATATGAAAATAAAAGTTTATCAACCAGATGTGAAGAGTGCGTTCCTTCATGGGGAGATTCGAGAGACAGTGTATGTTAGTCAACCCGAGGGATTTGAGGATCCATATCATCAGGACAGAGTTTACAAACTCAACAAGGCGCTATACAGACTTCACCAAGCTCCAAGGGCCTGGTATGAGAAACTCTCGACTCATCTTGCGAAACACGATGTTCGCAGGGGAGTCATTGACTGTACATTGTTTATCAAGGAAAAAGATGGAGATTTACTACTGGTACAAATCTATGTCGATGACATAATCTTCGGACCAAAGAACGAAGAATTATGTAAAGTGTTTGAAGTAGTAATGAAGGCGGAGTTTGAGTTGAGTGCAATAGGAGAGATGAAGTTCTTTCTTGGGTTACAGGTGGAACAGACAGCAAATGGGATTTTCCTACATCAAACCAAGTATGTAGGTGATATTCTTAGTCGGTTTGACATGGAGAATGCTTCTGCAGCTGGCAATCCACTTGCCACAAACCATGATGTAGCACCCGACGAGAATGGTGATTTGGTTGATGCCACTATGTACCGAGGGATGATTGGATCTCTCATGTATCTCACTGCCTCACAACCTGATATCATGTATGCTACATGTTTATGCTCATGATATCAAGCAAAGCCTAAGGTGAACCATCTTATTGGGGTCAAAAGGATTTTTCGTTATCTGAAGGGCACACCCACACTTGGGTTGTGGTATCCTCATGATGATGACTTTGAGCTTACGGCATATAGTGACTCGGATTACGGTGGCTGCAAGATGAACTACAAGTCTACATCAGCAGGGTGTCAGTTCTTTGGGAGAAGATTAGTAACTTGCCAGTGCAAGAAGCAGACCTCGGTTGCACTATCAACCTATGAAGCCATATGCGTTGGTGCTGCAAGCTGCTGTTCTCAAATCAAATGGATTGAACAGCAAATGTGGGATTACGGTTTGAATTTCTCTTCTACTCCTATCTTTGTTGATAACTCTGCTGCAATTGCAGTCACTAAAAACTCGGTCCAACATCCTAAGACCAAACACATCGGAATTAAATATCACTTTATACGTGATTGCTTTGAAAAGAACTTAATCGATGTGGTAAAAATAAATACAAATTTTCAACGTCCTGACCTCTATACAAAGGCATTTGACAAACCATATTTTCTATACTTGTTAGAGGTCAACGGAGTTAAAAAGAAAAGTGAGGTCATTCCTGAAGATGACCATGCATAGTCCGATGCATCTTGTCAAGTTTTCTTTTATATTTTCATTTTTTATTTATTTTAGTTGCTTAATTTTAAAGTAGTTTAATTCAAATTGGTCTCTTTCCTTGCCTATTAAAATCCTAAAACTCTAATCAGTGGCGGTTTTATAATTTTAGGGGGAGAATAGGTTTAGGCAGTAATATACAAAAAAACACGAGAGAAGGAGAGGTAGCTGATAAAAATAAGATCGTATGTGTGATACTGATTCAATCTTTGGAATATGATAGTACACAGAAGCAAACCATTTAGGACTTTAAAATTTTAAATTGAAAAAGATACAAAGCTTTAGTATAAGTCTGTGTAGTTTAAGCACTATAAAAAGAAATATGATAGACAAACTAGCTACTACTAAGGCAACACAAAGAAAGTAGACCTAGAGGTTGCTAGATCACACATAATATGTCGGTAGATTCAACACAATAGATGACTAGACCTTTTTGGTGATCTCAAGATTAAACTAAAATGTTTGACTAGCTGTGGGTAACACCTTATCCCTGGTTAACACAATGAACAAGATTCCAATAAGGGGTGACGAGCAAAATAAACGCCACGAATGTGCGCATAAGACCAAAGCATGAGCAAAAGCACATAAAAAATGCAAATACAATCAAACTGATAACATATGTTGTTGGTGAGATCTGTGCAAAAAGATTGAAATTGCTCAAACAAGAAGATAGGTTATGTGCCTCTCTGCTGTGCGGTGGCACTGACCTGAGGATAAGCATAACCTATATATTCTAGAATTCATTGTTGTTTTCCGCCTCTCTGCTATGCGGTGGCACTAACCTAAGGCTGGCTTCTCTTTGAAAGTTCTATGAATAGTTTCTTCTTGAATACTACCCTGAGACCGCTCAAAAATCTCCTGTGGAAAGTTGATTACCATATAAGTTTGGGATCCACAAATGCTTGTTGAAAAAAAACAAACCTAAACCATCAATATGTGTTGAAAGTCTGTGTATGGGTATAAGAGGACAAGTATACTGACAATCATTGTGGCTACAATTCTTGAAATTTCAAATCAATGTGGGGACCTAATGGTACTAGTATGATTTCCTGAATTTGCTAATTGCCTCTAGATGAAAAACAAGAATAGAGCATCAAAGGTTTTAGATAACTTGTTCCGAACATTTGGAATATCCTGTATGATTCCAAATTGAATTGGTCCATGTATGGTTAAATGAATTGAAGCTATCTTTTTTAGGAAAAGAACTCCTTAGATTTATATCTTAGGATTTAACCCTCACAAAAACACAAAAACATGTATTAGTTTTAAGTTTTAGTGTTATTTCTTTTATTTTTGTTTAAATTTTGTCAATTTCAGAGTGTTTAATATCGGACTATGTCATGGAAGTTGATAAGGAACCTATCATCCAAAAGGTCACGTCTGAGGTGACCACACGTGCTTTCATACGAAAATGGGTCACGTCTGAGGTGACAAAAGTTTTTAATAAGATCACGTCTGAGGTGATCAAAGGTTTATCAAGATAAAATGATCATGTTTGAGATGATCAAATGCTCATAATGTTTATTCAAAGTTAAACTGAGAATATGTGGAATGGTCATAAAGTCAAATTCATGAGTCTGACCCATTCGCACAAATGGACCATGAGTATGGACCAATCTTACGAATGGACCATACTCATGCAATAAATAGCCGAATGGACATGAGTATGAACCATTCACCTAAATGGCTTATCAGAATGACCCATTCAACCGAATGAGAGTGTGCGAATGAGTCAGTCGACCGACTGAGCTCTAGTCAGCCAACTGAAAGTGATCGACTAAGCCAATCGCCCGACTAAGATCCATTCGCCCGAAGAACCAAGCGAATGGGTCCAGTCGGCCGACTGAACTCGGATTCAGTATAAATAGGGCCACAGTCGATCGCATCAACTTATTACCCCCAATCGCCCTCATATCGCATAGCCTACCGTTACGCTGTCCAAATTTCATCAGACCACGATTATACATCCCTATTGATCTTCTGATGTGTGTGTGCATTTATACAGGTATACTAAGATGAAATCTCATAGAAATCAGGAGAAATGGTGCCCTAATTTGTGATGTTCGATTGAAACTAGAATCGAACCATTAAATGGACTAATGACCTACTGAAACTAAGTAAAATGTTAAAACTAATGTTATTAGGTCTTTAGTTAAGAGATTGCGAGTCTAAAGAACCAATGCACAACGTTTAATTTCATGAATTAGTCAAGATTAGAACCTTAGTCGACCGAACAGTGGGTCATGTGACTAGTCGTATGGATGAACTCCAATCAAACGGTTGAGCTGGCCGAATAGCTCAATCGGCCGAATGTATCATATGAATGAGCTCAGTCAGCCGATTGAACCAATCGTAGGCTCAGCAAACCGATTGAACTCAGTCACCTGTTCATTCATCTGAATGAGTCCAGTCGCATGATTAGACAACCGACTGAACACAGTCGCATAGTTCATTTGCATGAATGAACCAGAATGAATTCTATCAAGTTACTTAGAACTGATTTGTGTCATGTGAGTATCTAATGTTTATGTATCTTGTGTTACAGATCTATGGCTGATAGATGGTCTATCAACCCCAAGCACAACATATGTGCTCACTTAGACCACACAACTCGGAATGGGGCCGAGTTTGCAGGGATCATCGCCTTACAGGTCTATTCAACAAACCTTTTGGGAGAATGCATCAGTGGATAAATCACGAGAGCCATACAACATTCGGAGCTCCATCTTTGGTATGGACATAGAGATTACAACTGAAGACATTCAGCGTGTACTTGGGTTAGGAGATGATGTTGGCCACCCCACCAGACTTCACCCACTAACGGTGAGAGGGTGTTTCATGACGATTAAGTACTCTGGGGACATAAACTCAGGTGTTCTCAACAACAGCAATATCTGCCCCCAGTATAAGTACTTGGCACACGTCATCCTGAAGTGCATAGCTTCACGAAGGGGTAGGTTTGACGACCTCTCAGACCAGATACAAAATGCCTACGTGGCGCTGGTGCTTAACCACCCCTTCAGCTTTTCAAGCATGATCTTCTCTTACCTTATAGAGAACTTGGAGGCAAAGGGCAAGGAGGGTTTCTGCATGTACCCTTGGTTCTTACAGATGATTTTTGACGGGAAGCTGCCCTCGCTGGCAAAGGGAAGCCACGACGTTGTGGCTTTAGAGATTATGGATGATACGACACTAGGTCATATGAGGGTTTACTGGGGAAAGCAGGTCAAGCCCCCGGTAAAGAGATTTATAGGCCATCTGGCCAGGTGGATTACGTGGCACCGGGGAGGCGTAAGTGGCGTCACGTAGACAGTGACTCTGATGTAGAGCAGTTACAACTCTCGGAGGGTGACTCCGATGACGACGACAGTGGTGATGGTGGAGATGCAGTGCCCTCTCACCAAGGGCCCCCACTGCCGCTACAGCATCTACCCATGATGGAGCAGAGACTGCAGGATTCCATCAGGACTTCATACCTGATGAGGAGGAGGATACATATGAGGAGCCTCTGACTCGAACTGATGGCAGTAAAGTTGTTACCACAGAACGAGGGCTCCAGGCGGTTGGTGAATGCCATGGCGAGTCGGGAGAGACTGACACTGATCCCACATTTGCTCCCGATCAGCCAAGCCGTGTTCTAGGGGGAGCATCCTCTTCGAAAGGATCAAGAAAGAAAAGGATGGCTCAGCCCCACGGTGTGAAGAAGAAGAAGAGAACACTAACCTTCATCACCACCACCACCACTACTCCACCTACCACCTTTACAACCACACCATTTGTCCCCACATCCTCTACACCCACACCACCACCATCTTCATCTATATTAATCCTAATCTCTACCACCACTACCATACCACCCACATCATTACCACACATCCACCCTCCACTACTACCACCATACCTCCACCAGTTATACCTATACCACCCCCACTCTTCACCACTGTCACCACCACCACCACTAGCCATCATGTCGGTCCTTCATCGTACCCTTCCTATTCATCAGGACCACCTCTACCTCCCATTGGGGTAGAGGAACAGCTCTCGGCACTTAACCGTATGGTGCTGAGGCTGTTAGCTGCAGACGAAAAGAGACTGCTGAGATACGTCAGCTAGTAGACCTTACTGCTACCCAGTCTCTGTAGATATCTCGGCAGGCCCAGCTGATGGATGCTCAGTGTGTAGAGATGTCCCAACTCCGGGAGCAGCATGCCCAATCCGCTAAGAGGATCGAGGAGTTGGAGTCCACCAACAAGACCATCATGCTACGGCTCAAGGGATCCAAGGAAGATCCCGTAAAGATCAAGGAAGGAGATGGAGATGATAGTGATGTTGACAGTGATAACGAGGATGATGATGGTGATGATGATACTGATATTGGTGGTGATGCTGGAGACGATGACGTTGATGATGATGAAGATGACATACCTGCTGCGGGTGCCACACCTATCAGTGAAAGGAGGACGAAGAGAGCACAAGATCAAGGTGACTCCACATCCGCCCCGGCAGCAGATAAGCATATGATACAGGATAAGAGTAATACTTAGCTGCTCATATTATTTAAATAATATGTATTTGAATCTTGTATCAAAATTAATGTAATGAATGTTTATATATATAATGTTATTGTTTCTGTTTTGATTGTTAACTAATGATTGTTGTGTTGAATGTGTAAATCAAGCAGACCCAAACTTTCAGAGGGATGAATATGATGTAGATCCCCTTCAGCAGGTCAAGACTCAATTAACCATGATTCTTGATCTGCAAGGGGATGTAAGGAGATCTGTGAGTTACACCCCAGAAGAGGGGGAGATAATTAACGACTTCACTAACGAGCAGCTGGCCGAAATATTCAAACTAAATGCCGACGAGATCGTGAAAAATGCTCCAACAGTCCAAGGTGATAGTGAAGACGAACTCAATGACATTGATGAGATCGAGATAGAAGATGTCACATGTCAACATTATCCAGAGTACACTGACATTGATGGTAATGTGGTATCCAATCTAGGTGACAACCTTGTCAGTGAAACCTTCGAGACTCTGGATAAAATAGAATAAGCATCCGACAAGAAAGAAGATACAGCCCAAGCCACGGATGCTAAAGTCAATACCAGAAAGGCTAAGTGGGTTGCTTGCTTTGATGACCTAAGAGCCCAACGCAGCGTTACAACATCAACTATCTACACCAAGCTGCATAAAGTCAAGAAACATCAAAAGGTGGCAGGCAGGATTATAGTGTGGGCACATTTTGAAGACCTCAATGTTTATGTTGTTAAATGTAAGAATGGAATTGAGTACTTCAGATTCCCACACGATCTGAAGACTTGTCAGGATCAGTGATCGCAAGTTTGATGTAATTGAGCGTAGCACAGCGGAATAAGAACAATAATTAGGCAAATTGTAGCAAGAGTTTGATACTTGTATGCATTAAGAACAAATACGGTTATAACGAGAGAATATATTTCTGTAACAAGGAATGTTTCAATAATATCGAATATTTCTGATCAAATCATTTATTTATTACATTAGGTTGACACTCCTTATATAGAGTGCAATCGCTGCTGTTATCACGGGTAAGTGACAACTGGTAGATCTATTACAAAAATAACTAACTCTTAACAGACTACTGAAATGTTCACAACTACTGAGAACATATCAAAGTGTTAAGTACAAAATAAGAAACTACTGATAAGAAACTACTGAAACTACAACGACTGAAGAACAAGCTCTTCAGTCGTTTTACAAAACTACTGATAAATATAAAACTACTGATGAGCACAACAACTGAAGAAGTATTCTTCAGCTGTTGTGTCAAACTACTGAAAAGATAAAACATAAAACTACTGAAAGGTAAACCGTCACAACTACTGAAGAAGACCTCTTCAGCTGTTGTGACAACGTCTGATACTTTGGTCTTCAGCACTTGTGTCTTCAGACTTTGTCTTCAGCACTTGTGTCTTCAGACTTTGTCTTCAGCACTTGTGTGTTCAGAATTTGTCTTCAGCACTTGTGTCTTCAGACTTTGTGTTCAGCACTTGTGTCTTTAGACTTTGTCTTTAGCACTTGTGTCTTCAAACTTTGTCTTCAGCACTTGTGTCTTCAGACTTTGTCTTCAGCACTTGTGTCTTCAGACTTTGTAATCAGCTGTTGTCTTCAGCTGTTGTGGTCTTCAGTAGTTGTTGTGACGTCTGTGGTCTTCAGTAGTTGTTGTGACGTCTGTGGGGCAAAGGTTTCATCATAATCAATACCTTCTTCTTGTGCAAACCCCTGAACAACCAGTCTGGCCTTCTTCTTAACAATAAGCCCATTTTCATCAGTTTTGTTCCTAAACACCCATTTAGTGCCTATTGCGCACTTACCTGGAGGTAGAGGAACCAGTTCCCACACTTGCTGTTTCTTGAACTGAAGAAGCTCAAGCTGCATGGCATCAACCCATCCATTGTCCTTTAAAGCAATGTGATAATTCTTTGGCTCTTGCTGACTGAGGAAGAGAGCATAGAAGCAGAAATTTGACAATTGACTTCTTGTTGATACGCCAGCAGTGATATCACCAATGATTTGAGAAATTGGGTGATTCTTCAGATCTTGATACACAATGAGATCTGTGCAAGTGTTTGCAGCAGGTTCAGTAGCAACAGATGGTGATGGTGAATCATTTCCTTGAAACCAATCAGTGGATGGTAATTCAAAGGAGGTTGAATTTGAAGAAATCTCATCAGCATTTGTTGTGGATGGTGCTACTGGAGCTACAGGAACATCAGGTCTAGCTGAATCAGGCAGTTGATCACTAAACCTGAATAGGTGAGTACTGCTATCATCATCATCATCAGCACCAGCAGTACCACCAGGTGGTGAACTGTTGACAGGAGCAACAACAGGAGTTGATAAGGAACATATTGCAGTATGTCCAAATCAAATAGCTCCACAGGGCTTTGTGGAATCTTGTCCTTAGGAGATTCATTAAACTTAACATGTAGAGTCTCTTCAACCATCTTTGTTCTGCAGTTGAAGACTCTGTATGCTTTGCAAGTTGATGAATAACCAACAAAGTACCCTGCATCCACCTTAGGATCAAATTTTTGGAGTTGATCCGTGTGTTGAGAATGAAACAAGGACACCCAAATGCTCTGAAGAATGAAATTAGAGGGGCCAAATGATGAAGAACTTCATATGGAGTCTTCATCAACCTCTGATTTACTAGAACTCTATTCTGTACATAGCAAGCTGTATTGACAGCTTTAGCCCAAAAAGTCATTGGCAGTCCAGAATCAGCCAACATGGACCTTGCAGCTTCAATAAGGGTCATGTTCTTTCTCTCCACTACTCCATTTTGCTCAGGAGTTCTTGGGATGCTATACTGCCTCTTGATTCCCTTTGACAAGTAAAACTCATCAAGTGTGTGGTTTCTAAATTCAGTACCATTATCACTCCTCACACACTTAACTGGTAGGGAATACTGCTTCTCAACGTGTAACACAAAGTTCATAATGGACTGTGCAGCCTCATCCTTTGAATGCAAGAAGAAAGTCCATACAAATCTGGAGTAATCATCCATAATTACCAGACAGTATTTCTTCTTAGCCATACTTATCACTTTCATAGGACCAAAGAGATCCATGTGAAGAAGCTGTAAGCAGGCAGTGGACTTAGGTTCTTCTATGGAGGGAAATGAAGCTTTGTGTTGTTTTCCTTTTAAACAGGCAGTGCAGTTATCTTCACACTTGAACTCCTTCATTGGCAGTCCCCTTACTAAACCATGGTTTATCAGCTGATTCATGTTTTTGTGATTAACATGACCCAGCCTTCTATGCCATAGAGTAGATTCTTGGGGGAAGCCTTGGAAAATAGGCAAGGATGGCCTTTGAGATCTATTTTCTTAGAAAGATCTAAGGCATACACTCTTCCTATCCTGTTGGCCTTTAGGAGAGTGTGTTCATCCAACACCTTATCAATCAAATTTAGAACTTTGGATGACAGAATCCGACAGTTCTGATTGGTGAAAAGAGCAACATGGCCTTTGTCACACATTTGACTGACACTCAAGAGGTTGTACTTGAGATTTTCCACATGGCTAACATCATCAAACTTTATTTCCCCATTGGAAACAAAGCCTTTGCCAATGATATAACCTTTTGCATCATTGCCAAATGACACAAACCCCTTCCTTCCTTGAGAGTAGTCATTAAGAAGTGATCTGTTTCCTGTCATATGCATGGATCCTCCACTGTCTACATACCAGATGCCTCTGAGGTATGTTGAAGAACCCTGCAAGATACAACAAATTAGTTAGATTTTGAGACCCAAACCTTTTTGTTCTTGGGCCTGTTCTCATCAACAGATGGTAAACTAACATGTTTGTTGGAAACAACAGCCTGAGAGGAAGAAGCTGGTGAAGAAAAGGAATCCTTAGGCTTGGACCTCCTTTTCTGTGGTTTCAACATAGGAACATCTAATTGTTTAACTCTTCCCAATAGATGTTGAACCATCATAACCAGCTGTGTCTGATTTTGGGATAAGGCTTTCAGCTCGTCAGACACATTGGCATTGGAGTTTGATAAGTTCCTATGTTGCACCTTCTTCTTTTGAGCAATCTCAGCTGTTACCTATTTATCCCCTTCCTTTTTGGATTTCTGTTTGGACTTGAGGGTTACAGGATTTGATGTTGCTGGTACAAATGTGGCTCCAAACTCAGTTTTCATTTTAGCCATTTTCTCTTGAATTTCTTCTTTATGTTTGAGTTTGGATCCCCTTTTGTACCAACAATCATCTATAAGATGATTGAACAAACCACATACTTCACATGGTTTCTTCTTCATCTTATGATGATCATCAACTAAAGAGGATGAAACTACTGAAGATTTGCTCTTCAGTACTTTAGAAGCATTATTTGCTTTCTTGACTTCCTCTTTAGTAGTCTTCAAACTCTTTCTACTGACAGTTTTCTTCTCTTCAGTGTTGTCATTAGTTGGAGTTTGAACTTCAGGTGTTAAATCTTGCTCTCCAGTCCTTTCAGGACTTTCAGAAATAACTCCTGAGTTGATCATCTCTTTTATCATGTGAGTGTCAGCAGTAGAACCATCAATATCAGTTGATGGTTCTGAGAGGGCTTAGTGCTGACTTCAACTTTTGATGATGCTCTATCAAAAGGTGAATCACATGATGAGGTCGATTGGTTATTTCTTTCTCCATCATATTTCACTTCTGCTCTTGAAGCAAAATCTGTAGGAGGAGCAGTGTGATTGTAACCAATACCAAACTTCACATTGGAAGCAGATTGCTTACTAAGAAGCATTTTGTAACCTTTGCATGATTGTACCCATCGATCACACTCTACCTGGGTGACTGCAAAGGTTTCTTTTAGATTCTCTGGTCATCCAGAATAACCTCTAGCTTAGCCTTTTCATCATTTAGTTGGCATTTAAGCTTATAAATCTCATCATTTTTACAATTAAGAGCAGACTCAAACTCAGCTTTTCTTTTGGAAATGGTTTTCTCAAGCTCAAGTTTTTGATTTATTAATGCTACATTTGCCTCTCTAATGAGACAAAGGCAGCAATGCATGATTCAGAACATAACTTGGCTTTAGCCTTTGAAGATACCTGAGTTACCTGTGAAGATGATGCATTTGAGCAGGAACCCTCAGTAGACTCCAGGGCCATGAGAGCCAGATTCCCAAAAGGACTATCACCACCATGTTGACCGGCACCTGTGAACAGTTGTTCATGACCAGACATGTCATCCGGTAAACTGCTCCAGTCAACACCTCCAGGGGTGAAGAAGCTGTGTTGTTGAGGTTGAGGAGGTTGATGAGATTGAGATGGTTGAGGTTCTGGTAGTGCATGAGGTTGTGGTACTATAGGAACTTGAACTTGATTTGACTGTGGCATGTAATAACAAGGGTAAGGATATGGCATTTGACCCTGAGGAACAAAATATGCAGGAGATTGTGGTTGAGAATGATGACTAGAATTGACAGGATGTTGCCCTCTGTGTTGTTGACTATTTCCAGGGAAAGTCACAAAAGGTGCAGAGGAATTAGATCCAGATGATCTGTATTCTCTAGCAAAGTGTCCAAGCCTGTGGCATTTGTGACACTTCAACTTACTCTTGTCAAAACCAACTTTGGTTTTGCCAGAGAGTCTGGGAACTTTCTTCAGTTCTTTTGTAGAACTTCTGAGATCTGATATTTATCAAGGCCATTTGGCTAAAAATATCCATCTCTTCTAAGTCATCATCAGCAATCCCCTTGAGATCATCCATGATGAAGCATAGATTGTCATTATTACATCCAGTAAACTGACTATCAACACTCACAAATGCAGAATCAGAAGTGTTTGAAGAGAAGTCAATATGCTCATCATACTGGCATTCAGATGAGGCATATTCTAACTCATGACCAACCAAGGCAGTGTTGCCTGGTACAAAGTCTTCAGTGAGCTTTCCAGATGAAGACAGTTTTCGTTTCTGTTCTATCTCTCTCTCAAATGTGAGCAATTTCCCATGGAGTTGGGTGAGAGATAGTTTGTCCAAATTTGCACTGGAGCGTAGGACAATAGTGTATGTGTCCCATCTCTCAGGCAGTGATCTGAGAAATCTGTTATTCATCTGGCTATTGGTGTACTCATGTTTGACCACTTTTAATTCAGAGATCAAACAAGAGAACCGCTCGAACTGTTAAGTCAGTGTCTTACCCTTCCTATGAGAGAATGTCTCATATTGTTGGGCAAGGATTTCCCTATTATTTGCCAAGACCTCATTTGTTCCTCCAAATTGTTCTTTCAAGGCATTCAAAGGTCATGGGCAGTTTCATGATGCATTAGCCCAGAATAGATTTCATTAGGCAGTGCCATGGCCAGAATTCCATGGGCTTTTGCATCAATCTCAAACAACTTCTTATCCTCATCTGAGTATTGCTCCCTCCTCTTCGGAACCATTTGATTGGTTTCCGGGTTATTCACCATAGGCTTGTGTGGACCATGTACCACTGATGTCCAACAACCTGCGCTGTTAACAGACAGGTGATGGAGCATTCGTCGTTGCCATATGTTATACTCATTCCTAACCAGCATTGGAGGCTTGGTTGAGGAACCAGTATTATGAGGATCATTGGAAGGAGTAGTCATTTTGAGTCCAAATAAAATTTAATTCAAGCTTTTAAACGTTTTTATAAAGACCACAACAGACTCAATGAAAACCAGAGAAAATCTCAGGATGAATGACCAGAAAACACAGAAAATTCAATCTCTATAACCGTTTCTTGCAAAACACAAAAATGCTAATTCAGTCAAACTTGGATCTTGAATAGCAATTTCAATGATCAATTATTAGATCGATCAATGATTAACCTGCTCTGATACCATTTGTCAGGATCAGTGATCGCAAGTTTGATGTAATTGAGCGTAGCACAGCGGGATAAGAACAAGAATTAGACAAATTGTAGCAAGAGTTTGATACTTGTATGCATTAAGAACAAATACGGTCATAACAAGAGAATATATTTATGTAACAAGGAATGTTTCAATAATATCGAATATTTCTGATCAAATCATTTATTTATTACATTAGGTTGACACTCCTTATATAGAGTGCAATCGCTGCTGTTATCACGGGTAAGTGACAACTGGCAGATCTATTACAAAAATAACTAACTCTTAACAGACTACTGAAATGTTCACAACTACTAAGAACATATCAGAATGTTAAGTACAAAATAAGAAACTACTGATAAGAAACTACTGAAACTACAACGACTGAAGAACAAGCTCTTCAGTCGTTTTACAAAACTACTGATAAATATAAAACTACTGATGAGCACAACAACTGAAGAAGTATTCTTCAGCGGTTGTGTCAAACTACTGAAAAGATAAAACATAAAACTACTGAAAGGTAAACCATCACAACTACTGAAGAAGACCTCTTCAGCTGTTGTGACAACGTCTGATACTTTGGTCTTCAGCACTTGTGTCTTCAGACTTTGTCTTCAGCACTTGTGTCTTCAGACTTTGTCTTCAGCACTTGTGTCTTCAGACTTTGTCTTCAGCACTTGTGTCTTCAGACTTTGTCTTCAGCACTTGTGTCTTCAGACTTTGTCTTCAGCACTTGTGTCTTCAGACTTTGTCTTCAGCACTTGTGTCTTCAGACTTTGTCTTCAGCACTTGTGTCTTCAGACTTTGTCTTCAGCACTTGTGTCTTCAGACTTTGTAATCAGATGTTGTCTTCAGCTGTTGTGGTCTTCAGTATTTGTGTGACGTCTGTAGGACTTAAAGGTTTTTCTGATCCAGCTCATTGGTTCTTTTGGTCCAACAAGACTCTTCCAGTTTTTGAGCTTAACCAATTAGCAAAGTTAAAATTATTATACGCTGACCCTCGTGAGATGTCAGGCTGGTTTGAAGCAGCCTTAAGGAGGGAGTACCACACCAGATGGGTTAACTTCAAACCTCAACAACCAACGAGGTACATCAGATGATCTGAGGTTGACGCCATAACTGGCAAACCAAAAATAGTGTTGAAGTGGAGTCCACCACGTACAATGTCAAAGATCCCACTACGAGAGATGCCACAGGACTTCACTCCACACTTCAAATGGTGGTACTACGATTGGAGAACGGGAGAGGCCGTGATAGTCTTGAACAGAAATGGTATAATGGAAACCATAAGGGTGTTTGACCTAATGTGGCTCACCAACTTGTTAGCAAATGATGTTTATACATTATACAAGTGGCCACTGTTCTATGACTCATAAGATATTGTACAAGCTTTACAATTTCAAAATGTGATACGACTCTGTTTTGCTTTCGAGATAAATACAGGAGTCACTAGAGAAGCTAAGTACAAGAAGTTTGAGGAAATTATGAAAGATGTAAGACAATAGATAGATCTAGGTCCAAGGGGGAGTTTGTTGATACATATGTACCTAGATCCTGATCTTAATGTAATATGTCTTGAATGTCTTACACTGATGTAATATTGGGTACTTAATGAAATGAGAATGTTTGATTGTGATTTGTAATGTTTAATATTACATTAATGAGTTGTGTAATGCATATTGACTATATTATATAGGTTTGTGATTGTTTGAATTGATATGCATAATGTTATAATAATGAATACATTCAAACTTGGTTAAGTGAAGTTCTCATGCGTCTGACTGGACCATGCACCCCAACAATGGTCATCGTCCGAATGGCCATGCGACTGAGTGTCCATGCGTCTAAATAGTCCATACGCCTGAACAACTTCATGCAACTTACTCAGTCGCACGACTTAACACTCAGTCATGCGAATGGATCAACCGCATGGCTCAATCGCACGAATGAACCATGTTAATGGTTCAGTCACACAAATAAGCAACCCTAACCTATAAATACCACCTAATTCGTGAAAAAAATGATAAGTATTAAATACACTTCGACTCCAGACGTACCCTAGCCGTCTAGAAGCCTCTAAGTTCATACTCTAAGATCAAAGAACGTTGTAGATCGATTCCTAATCGATTCTTGACGTTAGATTCAATACACAATTGTGTCTACGTGCGTTCTCACTGATTGGATCGCCAATCAAATAGGATTCCGCACTATTTAGTTTGGTTTACACGTTAATCAGTAGGTAATTCATCCAAATACCGAATCCTAACAGCTTCTCTGCTAACTCAGCAATATCAAACCTGCTGGAGTGTAGCAGAGAGGTTGCATTAAGTCTACTAACTTTACCATTTTCTCTTTCCACAACAAAGTTGTGAGAAGTTTCATCGAACCTCCACTGGACTATTTTCTTTCTAGGCACAAGAGACTGACTGGGAATCTTGTCCTCTTTCTTGGTGTCTAGCAGAGTCACCAATTTCCTTCTAAGTTTCTTCTTTTCATTGTTTAATGAATCTGATTTGAGGCCTAGAAGTCTAGCTGCCTGGTCTAGTGTTCCTCAAGGTAAATCAAGAAATTAATCTTTTGTGAGGGAACAAGAGGATACATCAACATAGGTAATGTTGATAGAATCTTCAGCACATGAGACTTCGCTTAGAGTTGTGGGGTGAACAAGGATGTCACCAAGAGCTATACGCTCAATCATACCTGGAAGCAGAGTGGTGTACCTTCTAGTGAAGTTGGTGGATACCTTCTTCAAGGTCTTGAAGATGGTAGGCCGCATGTGGGGGACAGTCAGAGAAGCTGCACAGACAAGCATGCTCTAGTCCAACTCACAATTGATGATGTGTTGAATGAATCTAGGATACATAGTCTCCCTTTATAGATTCCCAATCAGATTGGTGAACACAAATCGTGAGAAATTGAATCATAGGCCTCTCACTAGTCCATGAACTAAGCATCCTAGTTCATATGGGATTTGATCCCATTCGTCGGACTTGTTGGACAAGCAGTGGAGAACAACATGCAGGACGAACTTCCAGTTGTAGGAGAAGTTGAACTTTTACACTGTCGACTTGCTTATGTCTCCACCATATCCCATTAGGATGTAGGTGTTGTCCAAATCTGCCTTAGGGAATTCAGTAGGAGCTCCTTCATCATGAAGCTCTAGATGCTCCCTGATGAGTTGTTCAGTAATGATCAACTCCTATCCACAAATGTTGGACCTCAGTACTCGAATCCCATTTAGGGTTTTGGCTTGACCATTTCCCCAAAATTCAGCCATGTGGTTGGAGTAAACAGTGGGGTTAACGGTAAGAGCAGTGTAGTAAGGTGATTGGGTGAGAAAGGAGATGATTTCAGAGAAGTCAGCATCTCTTGAAGAATCAAGAAGTGCGACTTGGTTGTGCTGAGGGTTAAGTGCCATTTGGAGAAAGGCGAATGTGGATGATTTTGAGCTTGGGTAAAGTTAGAGAGGAGAGAAATTTCTAGGGCAGTAAAAATTTCAAATAAGAAGATGAGATTGAATAGTCGAGATTATTTAAAAGAGGGTGGGAAGGCGGTAATGGGGGTTAGGATAAGGTGATGTGATGGTTTAGTGGATGAAATGACAGTGGCGGTAAGGTTAAAATCAGTTAAATAATCCAACATGATTAACAGAATCTTTGATTTTTACAGTGTGGGGCCCAAGAGATTTACTTTACACAATAGAATCTTTCTTCTGAATGTAAAACATTTCCGAAGTTAATTTATCTTCCGAAGGCAATTCTTACTTCCGAAGCAAAAACTTTGCTTTCGAAGGTTAGAGTTGCTTTCCGAATGGAGAGTTTGTAAACCTCGGAAGTAGATCTGATATGTAATCAATCGCTTCTTCCGAGACCAAAAGTTCTATCGAGAAGAAAAATTATCCTTTGAGAAATTATGCTTCGGAAGATATAGAAATAACTTCCGAGGATTTATTTCTCTTCGAAAGAAATTTACACTTCGAAAATTTCAGAAAGACCTTTTGTAACAGGGCTTAAATTGTATTGACAGAAGACATTACATATTAAAAGGTTTTCAAAAGAGGAGATCTAATCAATGTTTATCATCCCAATAGCTGTTATGAGATACTTAAATCTGTGCTCATCAAAAGCTTTGGTGAACAAATCAGCATCTTGTTCATTTGAGTCAACTCATCTCAAACTTTTTCTTCATAATGCTCTCAAAATCCTTACACATTTGGTCATTCAAAGAACCAAATATGATGTCATCAACATCGACTTGAATGACCAAGATGTCCTTTCCTGACTTTCTGATGAGGAGAGTCTTGTCAATGGTACCTCTAGTGTAGTCGTTCTGTCAGAAAAAACTGAGATAATGTCTCATACCACAGCCTAGGTGCTTGGTGCAGCCCATATAGAGCTTTATCTGATTTGCACACATAGTTGGGGTGCTGTGGGTCTTCCAATCCACGAGGTTGGCATACATTGACTTCCCTATCTATATCCCCATATAAAATGCACACTTGACATCAAATTGATAGACAGTGAAGTCCTTGGATGCAGCATAAGCAAGGAAGTCCTAACTGCCTCAAGTCTTGCAACTGGTGCAAAGACATCAGTATAATCAATTCCTTCCTCTTATGTGTATCCTTGAACTACAAGTCATGCTTTGTTCTTAATGATCAAGCCTCTATCATCTCTCTTGTTTCTGAAAACCCATTTAGTGCCAATTGGTACTTGACCAGATGGTAGCGGACATAGGTTCCATACCTTCTATCTCTTGAATTGAAGCAGCTCCTCTTGCATCGATTCAAGCCAGCTACTATCTTTTAAGGCATCTTCTACCTTCTTGGGTTCCATCTGGGTTAGAAAGCATGAGTACAAGCAGACATTCCCATGATGAGTCTGTCCTCTTGTTCTCACACCCTCAGTGACATCCCTTATGATGTTCTCAGCAGGATGAGTGTTATGAATCCTAAGGCCAGGAATCACTTCCAGTTGCAAAGATAGATCCAGGTTGGACATATTCAGCTCAGGAACTGGAACACTCTGTCCAGCTGGTGTTTCAAAATCATTCAATGAGGACTGATTGAATGAGTGAGAAACATCATCAATGGTTGGCTGTGAAATGTGGTGTTAACAGATTCCTGTCGCTTCAAAACACTACTTCCTTCTGCCTGGTGTTGTGGTGGATCACCTGATGAGTTTTGAGGCTCAGTAAGTGATTCACTTGTAGAAGCTTCACAATTCCTTAATAAAGTCAAGCTATTAGATCTGTGAATGGTGGAAACTTCGTTTATTGCAGCTCTTGGAGAATCTAGACTAGGTCTAGGTAGCTCAAATAGTTGATTATCAGCAGTAGCATCAGCATCATTTTGAGCACTTGGTCCAACTGAAACATTCTCACAAGATGGTTTAGAATAGTTTGGAAACAATTCTAAACCACAGATATGATTAGGGTCATTCCCCCTAACACAAGGAGTGTGCTCATTAACAACTATGTTAGATGATTCCTCAAATTGTTGATTCTTAATGTTGTATACTCTATAAGCTTTGGAGCTAGAAGAGTACCCAACAAAGATAGCATCATCCGACATTTCAGCAAACTTTGCTAAATTTTCTTTTGTGTTAAGTATGGTATACCTGCTGCCAAAGGACCTTAGAAATCCAATGAACGGTGGCCTCTTGTTCCATAGCTCATAAGGGGTTTCTCCATGGGGCTTAACTACAAGAACTCTGTTCTGCACATAGCATGTAGTGCTGACTGCCTCTGCCCAGAATGTTAGAGGTAGTTTTGAATCAGCTAACATAGTTCGAGCAGCCTCAATAAGTGTCTTATTCCTCCTCTCGGCAACACCGTTTTGTTGAGGAGTTTTGGGAGCACTATATTGTCTAGCAATCCCTTTTGAGTTACAGAATGAGTCAAGAACGAAGTTCTTAAACTCAGTCCCTTGATCACTTCTAATGATTTTAACCTTGTGATCAATTTGATTTTCTATTTTAAGAATAAAAGATTTTAATGTTTCAGCAGTTTCATCTATAGTTCTTAAAAAGAATACCCATGTGAATCTTGTAAAATCATCAACTATCACAAGGCAATATGATTTCCTTCCAATGCTCATTATACTTGAGGGACCAAAAAGATCCATGTGCAATAAGTGTAATAGAGTAGTGATAGAGTTAACACATTTGGATTTATGAGATATCCTGTGTGTTTCCCTTTCAGGCATGCAACGCAGTTATCTTTGCAGAAAAACTCCTTTTTAGGCAAACCATGTACCAAGTTATTTTTAGCCAATTTATTTGTTGTCTTAAAATTTACATGACACATATGTTTATGCCACATGTTGACTCTTCACTATCAGCTTTGGAAAGAAAGCATGATACTTCACCCATTGGGGAAGCATTGTTCATATCAAGCTTGTACATATCCCTTTTCGGGGAGATCTAAGAAGCACCAATTCCGGAGGAATTGTCATCCCAGGTTTGAGAATAATGCACTCATGTTCTGTAAAAAGCATTTGGTGCTTTTAGTCACAGAATTGAGAAACACTTAATAGATTGTGTTCAAGCTGTTTGACAAAGTGAACTTTGTCAACCTTTAATTTACCATTGGATATACTCCCTCTGCTAGAAATATATCATCCGGCCTCACCTCCAAATTGGACAGGACCTCCATCATAGTTCTGAAACTGTTGATGGAGAGATCTGTTCCTATCATGTGCCTGGAACATCCACTGTCTACAATCCAGACATTGTTATTCTTGTCATATGGATGTCCCTGCACATAAGATGAGATTGTTAGTTTTGTTTGGAAGCCCAAGCCTTGCTGGTCTTGGGTTACTCCAAAGATAATGACATAATTGAACCAAATGTTATGCATAGGGGTTCAATAGAGGTCTTTGAAGAAGAGGTTTGGGCTGCAGCATCTTCCTTGATCTTCCAGTCCATCCTTTGGTTGATCTTGGAGGATGAGCTTGTTGAAGCTTTTGCAGCATGGCCATCTTCCGAAGCTTCTTTCTATTCGGAAGAAGCCTTCACCACCTTTTCTTCCGAAGCAGTCTTCTTCTGGGGAGGTTTCAAGGGAGCTTTCATGTTCTTCCGAACCTTAGTAGCTTTTGCTTCCGAAGCCATTTTCCCTTCGGAAGAAAGAGTTTCTTCCGAAAGCAACCTGGCTTCCGAAACTAGCTTTCCCTTTTTCATCACTTGAACCATTTGAAAATGTCCAAATGTGGAACCTTCCTTGACTCCTTTTCTAACATTATTTGCATAATGTGTGCTTGCAGGATTGTAGTAACAATCGTTTGCCATGTGGTTTTGCAGACCACACATTATGCATGCAATGTTAGTTCTTTGGGAATATGAGGGTTGTTATTTCTTGGGCTTCTTTTCTTCATTAGCAACTTTTCCCTTCACCTTCTGATCCTTTGGCAGGACAGAAGTGCTGGTATTACACTCCTTTCCTGAATCAAAAGTACCTAACACTTGAAATCCAGCTGAGATAAAGACACCCTTCTGCTTTGGGTCAATCTTCAGCTTGGACTCAGCCACCTTCTTGGCCATTCTCCTAGCAGCTTTAACTCTGCTTCTCCTGGCCTTGGTGGTTAGGATTTTTTCTCCACAGGGGGAGATGGGTACATCTACCTGTTCCTTCGTTGTGGTGACCACAATTATTGCTTCATCCTTCAACTTTGGTGAGGAAGGGACAGCAGTTGGAACCTCTTGCTCCTTAGTACCACATCTAGGCTGTCTAATAAACTCATAGGAATGTGGTGGAGCAGTTCCATTGGTTTCCAACCCTCCTTTGTTCTAATAATAGAGTTTGGAGTGGGAGGATGATGCAAGAATAGCTTGGAAGTTTTGCTCAAAAATAGCATGCTTCCTTGCCTGAGCCTCAGCAGTGACAAGCTGGGCTTGAGCCTTAGACAATTTGGATATCAGATCTTTGATTTGAGTCTTGTAGTTGGTGTGTTCATGTTTTAAAAGAGACATAGTTTTCTCTAACTCCTCAATTTTCTTTTGATAGTCAGATTCAGCTCTTTTAAAATCAGATTTTAAGATATTTAAAGACTCTATATCAGATCTGATTTCCATATTGTAATCCTGATAGAGTTTAACTTTAGTTATACAGGCTAGAGTGCAGAGATGTTCATATACCTGGGCATCATTTGTTCTGGCCATGAGAGCTTGAGCAGGAGTCACATCCTGTACCATGAAGCTCCAGTCAACTTCTTGAGCCATTGCGGCTATTTCAGTTGACTTCTCAGTGGGCTTTGAGGTTGAGGGATGTGTGGAGGCCTGTGGAGTTCCCGGATTGGTCTTAGGAGCCTTGCATTCCCTTGCAAAGTGACCCGGTTGGTAGTTGGGTTTTGTCAAACCCGAACTTGCTGGTAGTTGGGTTTTGAAGAAAATGCCTTCCAGTTCTCTTAAAGAACTTCTTTGCTTTGTAAGTTAAGAGAGCCATCTGTTGGACAATGTCCACGTACTCTACATCATCTGGGCTAAAACACTCAAGATCATCAAAGCAGTATTGAAAATCTCCTAAGTGTCCACCTCCTGAAACAAAGGCACAACTTTCCTGGAAGGGATTGTGTTGAGCCTGTTGAGACCTTGGAGTCTCAGGATAAGTGATGTAAGGACCAGAAGAGCAGGATGGCTGCTAATATGTCAGGTAGTGCTGAGGTTGTGGGGGTAATGAGCCTTCAGCAACCATTAATGCGTTGCTAGCAGGAAGACTCATGGGTCTGCTTGCTTGGTGGCCCTTCTTACTCTCCATCTCTAGGCGATATCCATCAAGGATGCCATAGAGTTCAGTCATGGTGAGAATGTTCAAGTTATCTGTCCTCTTGATGGAGACACAGTACAATGTCCACTCATTTGGAAGAGCACTCATGAACTTTCTGGTAAGATCTCTAAGTTCAGGAGTGATCTTCACAAACTGAAGAGAAGAAATAAGATCCATGTACCTGAAGTACTGCTTGCTGAGAGTCTCTCCAGCAATATGAGCGAAGTTCTCAAACTGCTGCTTCAGTGAGTCCTTCTTTGAGTCATTGGAGCTTGAGTACATCTGAGCAAGTGCATCAAACAATTATTTGGTAGTCGTGCAATGCTCGAATCCCACCATAATGGAGTTCGGTATTGCAGTTATGAGAATGGTCATGGCATTGTTGTCGATGTCCATCTTCTTTCTGTCTTCATCAGAGTAATCCTCTACAGCCTTTTCTATCATGGCACCGTTTCCATCAGGTGATGCCACCTTTGGCTTATACGGGCCATTGACAATGGAGTTCCACATCTTGTTGTCTAGATATCTGATGAAGCCTTCCATTCTCCTGCTCCAAGACCTTAAATTTTCAGGAGTAATGATAGGAGCCTTTGTCATGGTTCCCATCTCTACCTCAGACTTGTTAAGGGCCATTTGAGTGAGTGGGTGTAGGGAGGAGTGAAAAGTAGTTTGATTTGGATGGTTAGATCGTGCAATCAAGAGCCTGAGAAGCTCTGATACCAATTGCAGGATCGATGTTTGTCACTTAAACACTAATGTTTTCTCTCAAACTCATCTAGAACAACACTCGGATTAAGATAGAATTAGTAAGAGTTGATCACAATATAGAAAGTAATAAAGAACACAGGAAGTCATTTTCAATGTACTTTAATATATTGCATCTCAACTCAATAATACAAGACTCTTACAAGCAGTTGTTTGAATGAGTTACAAAGAGAACCTATATATAAAACTACCTACAGCTGGATATACTTTGATACTAGCTGGGATCCTAAAGCTAAAGTCTATACTACAAGACTAAAGTTTAAGGTATCTCGGATAAAGTCTTATCTGAGATTTGGTAGTCAGGACATGTCCCTGACTTACCTTTTGTCACCAACTAAAGTTGGTAACTTGTACTATCATGAAAAGGTGAACAGTGGAATAAAGTATGGTCAACTGCATGGCTCTTTAGGAAGAAGCCATGCAGTATCAGAAGTCTGCAGCGGAGTGTCAGAGACCATACTTGTGTCCACTGGTTCATAGCAGTGTCTTCCGAAGGTTAAATGGCTTCGAAAGAGTAAGTACTTCCGAAGCCACTTATACTTCGGAAGAGGCTGCTTCTTCCAAGGCTTAGAGACTTCTTCTTTTCATCATACTTCGGAAGTGGTCTTCAGCTTATTCTTCTAAAACTTGAACTTCGGAAGTATACACTTGACTTCGGAAGTAGAATTCTGTCTTCGAAAGTTGATCTTTCACTTTGTCTTCGAAAGAACTCTACAACCTTCGGAAGTTCCATACTAAGCTTTGGAAGCCTTTGCATGCAGCACCAGAATTATCTAAGTGACTTAGTTTTGGTTGCATTAGCCTTCTTATTGATCCAACACTAAATGTTATGAACGAGTAGAGATCAATCAGGAATGATCTAGGAAGTTGTACAGGCTTCCTTGGACGTTCTAGACGGCTAGGGTTCGTAAGAGTATCAACTGTTCTTAATGGTTCTTCAATTGTTACGTTTTTCCACAAATTAAGTGGTATTTATAGGTTATGGGTTTCCAATCATACGACTGAACCATTAGCATGGTTCAGTCGTGTGACTGAATCATGCGATTGATCCATACGCACGGTTGAAGGTTCAGTCGTGCGACTGAGTCAATATTGTGTCTCAATGGTGCGACAGATCCAGTCTCCTGGTTCAGTCGTGCGACTGGTCCATAAGCATGATGTATTCATGCGTATGGTCCATTAGTATGGTCCATTCGTACGAAGACTCATACGACTAAGTTTGAACACATTACTCAATCATTCTTGACTAAGAACTATGCACAACAACCTCAAACCTATATAGTAAGTTCATTATACTTTATCACACAATAATACTTCGAAATATTAAACATTATAAACATCAACCACATATTATATTTCATTTAACCCATTCATTACATATGTGTAAGACATGAAAGACTTTTACATTAAGCACATAAACTAGGGACATATGTATCAACAAACTCCCCCTTGGACCTAGTTTACACTATTGTCTGACATCCTTCATATGCTCTTCAAACTTCTTGTAATTCTCATCTCTTGGACTCCTGCGTGTATTTCAAACACAAAGCAGATTCGTATCACATTTTAGAATTGGAGGGCTTGTACAATATCCTACGTGTCATAGAATAGTGGCCACTTGTATAAAGTGTAGACATCTTCAGCTGACAAGTTGGTAAGCCACATTGGGTCAAATACCCTTATAGTTTCCATTCTTCCCTCTCTGTTCAGAACTATGACCGCTTCACCCGTCCTCCGGTCATAATACCACCATTTGAAATGTGGAGTGAAGGCCTAAGGCATTTCCCGTAAGGGAATCTTTGACATCGTGCGCGGAGGACTCCACTTCAGCACTACTTTCGGTTTCCCAGATTAGGGTCAACTTCAGATCTACGGATGTACCTCTTCGGTTGTACAGGTCTGAAGTTTACCCACCTGGTGTGGTATTCTTTCTTCAACGTAGCTTCAAACCAACCTGACATCTTCCTTGGATTTGCATACAGCAGATCTAAGCACGCCAGTCGGTTGAGCTCAAAACCAGGAAGAGTCTTCAGATCATGAGGATATCTAAAGTACTCAATCCCTTCTCTCTTTTTACTTCATAAACGTTTAAGTCCTCAAAATAGGCCCACGCAATTAGTTTTCCCAACACCTTCTGATGTTTCTTGACTTTGTAGAGTTTGGTGTAGGCATTTTGCTTTGGAGTCGTGCGCTGGGCTCTTATTTCAGCAAAACAAGCTGCCCATTCAGCCTTCTTGATATCACATTTGCATCCGAAGCTTGGGCTTGGTTTCATCCTTTTCCTTTTCCTTCTCCATTTTATCTAGCTTCTCAAATGTAGCACTGCCGAAAGTATCACCCTAGTTAGGTATCACATTTCCCTCGCGGTTAGTGTACTCTGGGAATGTTCTGTTGTAACATCCTCAATCTCAATCTCATCAACATCCTGCAGCTCCTCATCACTTAAAACATCAAATTATGGAGCATCTTTTACAATTTCATCCGGATTGAGTCGGAACATCTCAGCTAGCTGCTCCTTGGTCAGATCATGTATAATTTCTCCTTATTCGGGAGTGTAGCTCACTGACCATCTGACGACCCCTTGAAAATCAAGAATCATGGTGAATTGAGACTTGATTTGCTGAAGGGGAGCAAAATCGTATTCATCCTACTGTGGAGTTTTATCTGCTTGATTTAACATTAAGCATATCACACAAAATTCATTAGATAAAACATTTAAGCATAAATAAACATAATTGAACATTAATTACATTTGTGTAACTTATAATTCAAGTACAAAAGTTTTAAATACATAAACATCTAATAATTACTTTTTCCTTGCTCCCTTGATCTTCTGCTGGTGGAACTGAAGAAGAGGCTCCTTACCCTTGGCTATGTTGGTACGCCTCTCTTGAGCTTCAGGAGAGGTGATGCAGCAACATCACCTTCCTGATCATCATCATCTTCTCGATCTTTTCCACTCGGTCCACCCTCTCCAACCTCCTCCTCGGAGTCATCTTCATCCTCTTGATCATCATCAGCATCATCATCATCACCATCACTGGTAAGGACTGTGTACTGGACAGAGTACAAACTGATCTACGTGTATACCAACTCAAATAGTGCGGGATCCTATTTGATTGGCGATCCAATCAGTGAGAACGTTAACCTAATCGATATAAGAATAACTAAACGTTAGGAACAAATAGGAATCGATCAAGAACGATCTATGAACTTGGACTGGCTTTCTTGGATGTTCTAGACGGCTAGGGTACGAGTAGGAGTCGAAATTTTCAAAGTGTTACGTTTTTTCATGAATTAAGTGGTATTTATAGGTTAGGGTTAGTCAGTCGTACGACTGGACCATTAGCATGGTTCAGTCGTGCGACTAAAGCATGCGACTGAGTCAATCACACGACTAAGGGTCGAGTCGTGCGATTAAGGGTTCAGTCATGTGACTGAGTCATCTGTATGTCTCAGTCGTGCTATTGATCCAGTCCTGGATCAGTCGTGCGACTGGTCCATTCGCATGAAGACTTCATACGACTAAGTTTGAATATGTTTCTCAATCATTACTTGACTAAGATCTATTCAAACAACCACAAACCTATATAGTTGGTTCAATATGCGTTCATAAATGATAAACATTAAAACATACACCGAAACATTAAACATTAAGATCAACAACCACATATTTTGTTTCATTCATCTCATTCGTTTCATTACATTTAGGACATGACAGACATATTACATTAAGATTGTAAACTAGGTACATATGGATCAACAAACTCCCCCTTGGACTTAGTTTCTTTCATTGTCTGGCATCCTTCATTAGCTCATCAAACTTCTTATGCCTTTCCTCGACTGTGACTCCAGCATGTATCTTGAATGTAAAGCAGAGTCTTATCACGTTCTGAAATTGGAGGGTCTGTATAATATTCATAAAATAATGGCCACCTGTATAAAGTATAAACATCACTAGCTGACAGGTTGGTTAGCCACATTGGGTCAAATACCCGGATGGTCTCCATTTGGCGCTCTTTCTGTAATACTATGACCACTTCTCCTGTTCGCCAGTCATAATACCACCACTTGAAGTGGGGAGTGAAGTCCTGTGGCATTCCCTCATGGGGATATTTGACATAGTACGCGGAGGACTCCACTTCATCACCATTTTGGGTTTCCCAGTCCTTGGGTCTACCTCCGACCTTCGAATATACCTCGTAGGTTATTGAGGCTTGAAACTAACCCATCGTGTGTGGTATTCTTTCTTCAACGCAGCTTCAAACCAGCCTGACATCTTCTTGGGGTCAGCATACAGCAGGTTCAGGCATGCCAACTGGTTGAGCTCAAAACCAGGGAGAGTCTTCTGATCATGTGGAAATCTGAAGTACTCGATCCCCTTCTCTCTTTCACAGCATATACATTAAGATCCTCAAACTAAGCCCATGATATAATCTTGCCAGACACCTTTAGATGGTCTTTACTTGTAGAGCTTGGCGTCGGCACTCGGCTTTGGCGCTGTGCGTTAGGCACGGATCTCTGCAAAACAAGCCGCCCATTCAGCCTTTTTGTTCTCAACATCGGCATCAGAGGCTTGGGCTTGGCTTTTTGATTTCTCAGTTTCCCTCTCCATCGTATCCAATTTAACATGCATATCATTGTCGAGTGTATCTCGAAAATTAGGAACCACATTTCCCTCTCGATCAGTATATTCCAAATTGTGATGTGATGTGATGTCTTCAATCTCTATCTCATCAACATCGTTGAGCTCGTCATCACTAGGAACATTGATGTTAGGTGCACAAATTCATCAGGGTTTAACCGGAACATTTCTGCGAGTTGCTCATCAGTGAGGTTGTGAATAATTTCTCCTTCTTCGGGAGTATAGCTTACTGACCTCCTAACAATCCCTTGCAGATCAAGTATCATTATGGGTTGAGACTTGATCTCCTGAAGGGGAGCAACATCGTATTCATCTCGCTGATATTGTGGATCTACTTGATTTAAAACATGCAACACATCATTCATCAATACATAATCAAGACAGTAAACATTAAATATATACATAAACATTCATGCACATAAGTTTAATACAATATTCAATTACACATGATTTAAATTACATAAAACATCTATGCATTACGTTTGTCCTTAATCATGTGTTCTTCTCCTGTCGGGGCTGATGTCGAGGCACCCTGATCTTGATTCTTTTTGGTCCGCCTCTCACTAGCTTCTTGGGCACCCGAAGCAGATGGATCTCCTCCTTCGTCATCATCTCCTCCATCCTCTATGTCATCCTCATCCTCTTCATCATCATCCTCTTCATCATCGTCGTCACCATCATCATCATCTTCTCTGATCTTCAGAGGCTCTTCTTTGGATCCCTTAAGCTTGAGCATGATAGATCTGTTAGATGACTCCAACTCTTCAATCTTCTTTGCTGATTCGGCTTTATGCTCTTTGAGTTGGGCAATCTCCTCTACCTATTGAGAGATCTGCTGTGATTGTGCAGCAGTTAGCTCCATCAGCTGTCGTAGCTGTGCAGTCTTCTCGTCGTCGGCAGCTAACAGCTTCAGCGCCATACGATTTAGTACCGACAGCTGTTCCTCTACCCCACTTGGAGGTAAATGTGATCCAGTGGTGAATGTGATATGGGATGGGGGTCGGCTTGGTGGCTGGTGGTGGTGGAAGTGGTGTATATGGGTGGTGGTATATGTGGAGTGGTGATGAGTAAGCTGTAGTGGTGGTGGAAGTGGTGTAGATAGGTGGTGGAGTGGTTGTGGTAGTGATGGTGGGTGAGGTGGTAGTAGTGGTGATGGTAGTTGTGGTTGTGGTAGTGGGTGGAATGGTGGTGGTAGTGGATGGGTGGAGCGGTAGTAGTGGTGGTGGGTGGAATGGTGGCAATGGTGGTTGTGGTGGTGGTAGTAATGAATGTCATCCAACTTCTCTTAGACTTCATCCCATGGGGCTGAGCCATCCTTTTTCTCCTCATGCCCCTTGAGGTGGATGCTCCCCCTGGGACGCTGCTAGGCTGATTAGGTGTGTAACTGGGATCTGCCGCAGTCTCCCAGACTCACTAGGGCGTCCTCCAACCTCCTGAATACCTCGGTCGGTGGCAACTACCCTGCTGCCCACTGTCCTAGTTAGTGGCTCCTCATCACTCTCCTCCTCCTCATCAGGAGGGCAAAAATCCTGATGGAAACTGGCGGTGGTGGCATCTCCATGAGTGGGTGGTGGAGGTGTAACATGTGCTGTGGTGGCCCTAGAAGCAGCGGGGCCAGAGTCTCCACCAGTGCCACGGTCATCATCATCGGAGTCATCAGATGGAAGAGCAATCTGCTCAACATCTGAGTCACTCTCCTCGTGGCGCCACTTACGCCTTGCCGGCACCATGTAATCCTCTCAGGCCAGGTGCCCGAATAGTCTCTCCAGGGGGTTTGACTTGCTTTCCCCTGTAAACCTTCATTCTCCCGAGAGTTGTGTCATCCATAATCTCGAGAGATACTGCATCGTGGCTCTCCTTGGGTAGCGAAGGAAGCTTCTCATCTATAATCATCTATAAGAATCTTGGGTACATACAAAATCCTTCCTTGCCTTGGCCTCAAGGTTCTCGATCAGGTATGCAAAAATATCATGTTGGAGAAGCTGAAGGGGTGATTCAGCACCAGTGCCACGTAGGCATTCTGGATATGGTCAGATAAGTCATCAAATCCACCCCTTTGATGTAATGCACTTGAGGATGACGTGTGCTAAGTACTTGAACTGGGGACACAGGTTGCTATTGTTTAGCACTCCTGCAGTGATGTCCCCAAAGTACTTCATCCTGAGAAAACATCCTCTCACAGTAAGCGGGTGTAACCTGGTTGGGTGAGCACCATCATCAGCCAGGTCCAGTACACGTCGAAGGTCCGCCGCTGTCACCTCTATCTCTTGCCCAAGGATGGTGCTCCAAATGCAGTAGGGCTCACTAGATGGTCAACCGATGCACCCTCCCAGAAGGCCAGCTGTACAGACCTGTAGGGAGTGCATGGTGTAGATATCGCTCTATGTATCCTTGATCTCTTTAGAAAAGCAATTAGACCAGCAAACTCGGCCGCGTTCCGAGTGGTGGCGTCCAAATGAGCACAAATATTGTGCTTGGTGTTGATGGTCCACCAATCTGCCATAGATCTGTATAACACCAGCATTGTCAAAATACAGCAATTTGAAGTCAACCAAGGTCAGAAGAGAATTTGGCAGAGTAACGACACTATAGGCGATTTTAGGGCGAATAAGGAGTGATGAATATATGCAATCGACTATAGCCCTATTTATACTGAATCTGGTTTCAATCGTGCGACTGGATCCATTTGCTCTTTTCATTCGGGCGATTGGATCTCAGTCGTGCTATTGGCTCAGTCGATCACATTCAGTCGGCCGACTGGGTTTCAGTCGGGCGACTGACTCATTTGGACAACTCCATTCAGGCGACTGCCTCAATCTTGTAAGCCATTCGTGTGAATGGTTCATACTCATGCTCCATTCGGTTGTCTAGTGCATAAGTATGGTCTAATCGTACAACTGGTTCATACTCATGGTCCAGTCGTGCGAATGGATCATACTCATGATTTTGACTTTATGACCATTTGACATTTAACCCCTTTTAACTTTTGATTAAACATTTTGAGCATTCGATCATCTCAAACATGATCATTTTAACTTTGAAAACTTTTGATCACCTCAGTCATGATCCTTTTAAACAAAACACATTTTGTCACCTCAGACGTGACCCATTTAACATTGAAAACATGTTTGGTCACCTCAGACGTGACCCTTTTAAGTTATTAAATCCCAGATTGAATTCCATGACATATTCCAACATATAACACTAAATTGACTAAAAGTTAAAACACGACAAAAGAGCTAACATTAAAAGACAAAACTAAAATGTTTTTGTGAGTTTGCGTGAGGTGGAAATCCTAAGATAGAAATCTAACAGATGTATTTTCTTGAACAGGCAGCTTCAAGTTATTTTGACCATAAGTGGAACGATTCATTATGGAATCATACAGGTAATCAACTCATTCAGGACGTGTTACCAAAATCATTTGATGCTAGATTCTTCTTTTCGCCGGGAGTCATTAGCAATTTAGGAAATCATACTAGTACTATAAGACGCACACATTGATTTGGATTTTCAAGAATTGCAGCCACGATGATTGTCAGTATACTTGTCCACTTAAATCCATACACAAACTTTTGACATAGATTGGTGATACATTAGGTTAAATTATTTCAACAAGCATTTATGGATCCCACGCTTATATGGTAATCAACATTCCTCAGGAGATTTTTGAGCGATCTACGAGTATTTTGACAAGAAGAACTGTTCTTGGAGCTTTTAAAGAGAAGCCAAGCCTCAAGTCAGTGCTACCGCACAGCAAAGAGGCGGCAAACAACAATGAATTCTAAGAATATATTGGTTATGCTTATCCTCAGGTCAATGCCACCGCACAGCAGAGAGGCACATAACCTTTCTTCTTGTTTGAGCAATTTTATCCTTTTTGCACAGATCACACCAATAACATAGGTTATTAGTTTGATTGCTTTTTTGCATTTTTCATCATGTGCTTTGCTCATATTTTGGTCATCCGCACGCATTTGTGGCGTTTATTTTGCTCGTCACCCCTTATTGGAACCCTGTTGATTGTGTTAACCAAGGATAAGATGATAACCCACAGCTTGTTGAACAACTTAGTTTGATCTAGAGATCACCAACGAGGTCTACTTATCTATTATGTTGAATCTACCGACACATCATCTAATGGTCTAGCATCCTTTAGGTCTACTTTCTCCGTGTTACCTTAGTAGCAGCTAGTTTTACCATCATTTTTCCTTTTATATTGCTCAGACTTCTCAGACTTATACTTTGAATTTTGCATCTAATTTAATTTAATCTTTTAAAGCCCCAAATGCTTTGTTCCTATGTACTATCATTTTCCATAGTCGTTGAATCAGTTTCATAGATCCAATCTCATTTCTATCAGCTTGCCTGTCCTCCTCCCTCGTTTTTTTTCTTTTTTTAATACTAACTTAATCTATTCTCCCCCTAAAATTCTAAAACCGTAAACGATATGCGTTTTTTAGGATTTTCATAGGCGAAGAAATAAATAAAATAAAACAACACAAAATTAATAGAATAAAATAAACTAATAAAAGAAAATAAAAGAAAAATGGACTTGACGCATCGGACTAAACATGTTCATCTTCTGGAATTACATCACTTTTCTTTTTAACGCCGTTTACCTCTAACAGATATAGAAAACGTGGTTTATCTAAGGCTTTTGTGTAGAGGTCAGCGCGCTGAAAATCCGTATTATTTAACAGCATCGATTAGATTCTTTTCAAAACAATCACGTATAAAGTGATATTTATTCCGATGTGTTTGGTCTTAAGATGTTGGACAGGATTTTTAGAAACGGCCATTGCAGCAGAATTACCAATAAATATAGGGGTGTTAGAAAATTTCAAACCGTAGTCTCGCATCTGCTGTTGAATCCAGATGATTTGAGAGCAGCAGCTTGTCGCAGCAACATATTCAGCTTCACAAGTTGACAACGCAACTGATGTCTGCTTCTTACACTGCCACATGACTAATCTTCTCCCAAAGAATTGACAACCTGCTGAGGTGGATTTGTAGTTCATCTTGCAGCCGCCATAATCCGAGTCACTATACGCGGTAAGCTCAAAATCATCATCAGAGGATACCACAACCCAAGTGTTGGTGTACCCTTCAGATAAGAAATATCCTCTTGACCCCTATAAGATGGTTAACTTTGGGTTTCGCCTGATATCTTGAACAAAGACATGTCGCGTACAAGATATCAGGTCTTGAGGCAGTGAGGTACATGAGGGATCCAATCGTTCCTCGGTACATGGTGGCATCAACCAGATCACCATTCTCGTCGGGTGCTACATCATGGTTTGTAGCAAGTGGAGTCCTAGCTGCGGAAGCATTCTCCATGTCGAACCGACTAAGAATATCCTGCACACTTGGTCTAATGTAGAAATATTCCATTTGGTGTTTGATCCACCTGTAACCCAAGAAAGAACTTCATCTCTCCCATGGCATTCATTTCAAATTCTGCCTTCATTACTGCTTCAAATTCTTTACATAAGTCTTCGTTCTTGGAACCGAAGATTATGTCATCAACATAAATCTGAACAAGCAGCAGATCACCATCCTTTTCTTTGATGAACAGTGTACAGCCAATTACACCTCTGTGAAATCCGTGTTTCACAAGGTGAGTTAAGAGTTTTTCATACCAAGCTCTCGGGGCTTGATGAAGCCCGAAGAGAGCCTTATCCAGTTTGTAAACTATGTCCTGATGATATGGATCCTCAAATCCTTCAGGTTGACTGACATACGTTGTTTCCCGGATTTCACCATGAAGAAATGCACTCTTTACATCCAGTTGATAGACTTTAATCTTCATGTAAGAGGCATAGGCTAGGAAGATACGGATGGCTTCCATTCTCGCCATAGGTGCAAAAACTTCATTGGAATAAATTCCTCGACTTGTCGAAATCCTTGAACTACAAGTCGAGCTTTGTTCCTGATTATGACTCCTTGGTCATCTTTCTTACATTTCAAGACCCACTTGGTGTCAATGACCTTAGCACCTTTAGGTCTATCTACCAGTGTCCATACACCTAACTTCTTGAACTGAAGAAGTTCTTCTTGCATGGCTCTCACCCATGCCTCATCATTTAGGGCTTCACTGACGTATTTTGGCTCAAACTGAGACACAAATCAGCGGTATGCACCATCTTGAAGATACCCTTTTTCCATTACCGAGGCATAATTAGCGGAATACAACTTATTTCTTCTTTGAACTCCTGATCTGACATCCCCAATGACATTGTCCAAAGGATGATAGACATTTAGGCGTGATCCAGGAGTGGTGGGAACAACTAATTCAGAATCAAGATTATGAATGTTTGGTTCTGTATCTGAGGCAGTAGGAGTGCGAGGTTCCGTAGACTCAGAGGCATCAACGTCAAATGCTTGTGGACTTGCAGAAGTAGGAACTTGTTCCTCCTGATCATTCTTATCATTCTCCACAGCTTCATCGTCAAAGGAGGAGTCACTTACCTCGAGTGCTCCCCCTGATTGACTAGGGAACTAACCTTGTGAACCAGATGTTGTAGAGTCTTGTGTTGCTGTGTTTAAGACATCATACATCATTTTGGTTGCTAACTCATCATCAGAAGTGGAGAGAGGGATGTTGAAGGACATAAAGAATCCATCATAGTCAAAAAAGAATATGGGTCCTTTTCCAATAGGAGGGGTGGTGTATCTCTGAACATCGACGTTACACCACACTTCTACTTGACCCATTGAATTGTTGTAAACTCTCTTATTCGGTATGTTGTATCCTAAAAGATTCCCTTCAGCCTTCTCGCTAAACTTACCTCTTGAGTTTTCTTCAGCAATGTACATGGTGCTCCAAATGGTTCGAGGTACTCCAAATTAGGTTTGCGTCATTGTAGTAGCTCGTAACACGTTTTTCCATGTCATTTAACCACCAATACTCGATTCAAGGTGTAACATGCATTTGCCACTGCCTCATTCCAGAATTGGATAGGCAGTTTCGAGTCTGCTAACATCGTCCTGGCAGTCTCTATCAAGCTTCTGTTTTTCCTTTCAGCAACCCCGTTCACTATGGAGTGTAGGCAAATGTGAACTGATGTACAATTCCCTTTTTTGTGCAGAATGCCTCCATCCATTAGTTCGTGAACTCTGTTCCGTTGTCTGAGCGGACCTATCTAACCTTTAGCTTGTAGAGAGATTCCAATGTAGTTACTAACTCTTTGAATGACTCAAATGTTTCTGATTTTGATTTTAGAAACATCACCCAAGAGAATATTGTGTAGTCATTTGTAACTACATAGCAGTACAAGTCACCTGTGATGCTTCTTGTACTGACTGGACCAAACAGATCCATGTGAAGAAGCTCAAGAGGCACTTCTATTGAATTAACTTTTTTTGCCTTATGAGACTTCTTAGTCTGTTTGCCTTTCTTGAACGCAACACAAAAATCCGAGAGTTGGAAGTTTTTGATGTTTACTCCTTGCACTAGATCATTCTGGATCAAGTGGTTCATCTTCCGTGGATTGATGTGCCTCATTCTCCTATGCCAGGAGATAGAATCCTTCTCAGTAGCTTTTGACAAGAAGCACTAAACTTGATGATCCGTTGTAGAGGCCTTGATAGATCCAAGACGTAAAGGTCATTATATCTTGAGGCTGACATTAAAACTTGGTCCTCCGGAATCACATAATCCTTTTTCAGGACATAGCACTTCTTATTGTTGAAAAATACCTTAAATCCCTTGTCACATATTTGGGAAACCAAAAGCAAGTTATTTTGAAGTTGTTGAACATAGTTTGCCTTGTCAAACTTCACTTTTTGGTTCCCTACTTCCCCTTGCGCTGTGATGTACCCTCCTTTGTTTCCAGCAAATGAAACATGACCTCCTTTGATTTGTTTGACGTTTGACAGGAGTGCCCGGTTGCCAGTCATGTGCCTGCATGCTCCGCTATCTGCAATCCAAGTGTTTGTTTCAGCATTATAGCGAACACCCTACACATTCAATTGAAAACATTAGTTAAAGTTAGGGACCTAAGCCTTAACCGGCTTGGGTGTCCCAAAGGCATCACACATTATAAATTCCACCCATTGTCCATTAGAGGGTGAGGGAAGATCCTTCATCTTCTTGTTCTCATTATCAGATCTAGGGATGGACTTTTCTTTTCATAAACCAGTTTTATGTAAGGCCTGTTTGTGATAAACAGACGACTGGCTGATGAGTTGAACTTTAGGTTCACTGACTCTTTTTGGTGGAGTCATGGAGCTTCTTTTGGAAGAGCTCACTTTAGTGTCATAAATTTCAACCTTTTTCTTTGGTGTCTGAGAATAAGGACAGTAAGACGCGATGCGACCATACTTTCCACAATTGTAGCAAGATCTACTATCGATATGTTGGTGTAACTATTTCTATGGAGAAGTGTGTGACATACGTGTGACTTTATTCAGTTTTGGCTTAGTCACTTCTTATTTTAATGGTTTAACTTGTTTAACAAAATTAATTGTTTGAACGTTATTAACATCTTTACTCTTTTGTTTACCTCGACTTAGACATGATACACGTGATTGGTTAACATGTTTGGTCTGTTTAAGTTCAGAATTAAACTTGGTTGAACCAGACTTTATATTAACCTTTTCAAATTGTTCATCCAGATTAACACAAGGAATTTTACCTTTTGATTTTGAAGTGGCATCCTTTTGTTTAGTGCCGGATTCATTTGGTTTACATGTGGAATCTGGATCACTTACAAGAGGAGTGGACACCACATGATCCTTGATTGGGTTATTATTTATTAGTTACTTTGGCATTCATCAAGGTCTCATGTGGTGGTGGAACCACTTTATATCCCAAACCCTCCCCATTGTTGCGTTCTCTCACTAAGTGTTGGCAATGTGAGAAGAACTTGTCCAACTATGCAGTTTTTATTTTAATGAATTTACTTCTACTTCCAAAACTGCTTTTTTGTTTCTTAGTGTCTTCTAGGGAGTTTAGATAGAACTTAATGTCATTAGCTTGGTTAAAAGCTACAACTTCAGTTTCCCTAAGTTGTTTATTAAAAAGTTCTATCTTTTCTTTATAACTATGCTCATTTTGTTTCAAAACTCTATTTGCTTCTGAGCACAGTTGCAAGTCCTTTACCAAGCTATCATTATGATCTAATAACCTAGAAAATTTCAAATCAATGCTTTCCATAAATTTATTACAATCAGAACAAGCATAGTTATTGAAAGGGTGCGATTGAATCAGCCATCAAAGCAAAGTCTGACTTTTCTGGTTCTGGTGATTCTGAACTTGTTAAATTTGTCCTTTCCTCGGGTTGGTGATCAGCCACAGTTGCAGTTTCTTCAATATTTGACATCGCGAGTTCTACTGCAATATCACCTTCGCTTGCTGAGTCGTCATCTAGATCCTCAACACTAGCAATGTTGGATTCTCCGGAGACACAAACCGAAAGCTCCAATCTTGTCCTCCATCATCGTGTGCAGTCAAGGCTTTAGGATCCTTGCTTGACGAAGTAGGACTACTTGTGGGTTTATCCTGACGAGTGAAAGATGAAAATGGATTCCCATTTCCTGTCTTCTTGGATTTCACACATTCACGTTTGAAGTGCCCTTTTTCCCCACAGTTGAAGCAGGTAACTTTGGTCTTGTCAAAACCAAAAGTTGTATCCTTAGTAGCAATCAAGTTCTGTCCAGTCTTCTTGACAAACTTCTTAACTCTCCGAACCGCACTTGCTAAGGCCCACATGATGTCCATTCTCTCCAGCTTTGTCTTGTCTACCTACTCGTAATCCTCATCTGCTAAATGGTGGTTCCCAATCTTCTCAGCAACTAGGCCATCATAAGAGTGAACAACTGCTGCAAAGAGATCCATGTGTTCCTTTGCTACCTCCACTGTCATATTCCCGAGATTCTCGGTCTTTAGTTTTGTAGCATTGGCTCGGGTGCTATGTATTGGGTACAAGATGACCCTGACGTGTCAGATCCTGAAGTAGTAGGTTGAGAAGAAGCAGCCGAACTTGACACAAATGTCGTTTGAAGTGGTGCTGCAGAAGTTTTAGCTTGTGGAGTTGAGTTGTACAGTGTCGGAGTCTGATCATATGAAGACTTTTAGGCCCTGTACTTCACGCCAGTATATCATTCTGTCTTAGGTTGGAAACAAAAGAAACCCACTTCTCTGGCAGCCCATCTGCAAAGTATGAAATTTTGTCTTCCATAGATGTGGTGACTCCATGAGTGTGCAGCTCACTCATCAAGTGGTAGAACCGATCAATGACATCGTCCAAGCTCTCCTTTCCCATTGACGAGAAGTTTTCAAACTCCTTCTTCAACACTTTAGCCTTTAGAGCTTTTAACGATGCATTTCCTTCATACCTCTTTTCCAATGCATCCCACAGCTTCTTAGCTTGCTTGTTCTCAAAAAATTAATGGAAGATTTCCTTAGGAATTGACTGAGTTAGCAATGCATATACTTTCTTCTTTGCATTGTACTTTACCTTTTGGCCATCAGTCATACCACCTAAGGTAAGTTTGACTCCATCTGCACCTATAGGCATGTTATATCCTGTCTCTATTGACTCCCACAGATTAGGATCTACTCCATTTAAGTAAATCTCAAACCTTTGCTTCCATTGTGGATAATCATCTAACGTTATGAGCGTAGGGGCTTGTTATGATTTCCCACTTCATTTTCTAGAAGCAACAATTTTGAATCCTAGAATCACTTCCTGCGGTGAACGCTGAACATTGATCCTCCATTACTATTGACTTTGGTCTTTAGAACAAAACTGTTTACTTGTGCGAATGAAGGTGTGCGATTGGACAATTCGTGCGATTGACCAATGCGGATGGCTCAGACGTGCGAATGAACCAGTGCGGATGGCTCACTTGTGCGAATGGACAGGTGCGAACAATGCAACTAGGCAATTCAGTCGTACGTATGGATGAACTACTGAGTCCACTTGTGCATATGAAAGATGCGTATGGATTCAATCGTGCAATTGAGTCAATCGTGAGACTAAAGCTGCTGAATCTTAAAAATTGGAAGGTTTAAGGTATTTTGAAGCAAAAACACGAATTTCGCACTAACCCTAATTGTGTATGCCGGGGAAAACGTTAACTTTTTGACTTGGAGACATCCAAAACACTGTTTGACACAAAAAGATTGCGTTTTTGCGTGAAAAACACGATTTTTATATCAAAATTGATTGAATAACACGTAAATCAAGAGCCAAAGCTCTAATACCACTTGTTAGGGACCGTGTACTGGACGGAGTACTAACTGATCTACGTGTATACCAACTCAAATAGTGCGGAATCCTATTTGATTGGCAATCCAATCAGTGAGAACGTTAACCTGGTCGATATAAGAATAAACTAAACTTTAAGAACGAATAGGAATCGATCAAGAATGATCTATGAACTTGGACTGGCTTTCTTGGACGTTCTGGACGGCTAGGGTATGAGTAGGAGTCGAAATCTTCAAAGTGTTACGTTTTTTCCACGAATTAAGTGGTATTTATAGGTTAGGGTTAGTCAGTCGTATGACTGGACCATTAGCATGGTTCAGTCGTGCGATTAAAGCATGCGACTGAGTCAATCACACGACTGAGGGTTCAGTCGTGCGACTAAGTCATCCGTATGTGTCAGTCGTGCCACTGATCCAGTCTCCTAGTTTAGTCGTGCGACTAGTCCATTAGTATGAATATTCATGCGTATGAACCATTGGCATGGTCCATTCGCATGAAGACTTCATAGGACTAAGTTTGAATATGTTTCTTAATCATTACTTTACTAAGATCTATTCAAACAACCACAAACCTATATAGTTGGTTCAATATGTGTTCATAAATGATAAACATTAAAACATACACTAAAACATTAAACATTAAGATCAAAAACCACGTATTATGTTTCATTCAATCATTCGTTTCATTACATTTAGGACATGACAGACATATTACATTAAGATTGTAAACTAGGTACATATGGATCAACAATCACCATCATCGTCCTTGATCCTTAGAGGCTCACTCTTTGACCCTTTCAGATTTAGCATAATCTTTTTTCTTTTCTTCTCAAGCTCCTTAATCCTTTTCACCGAAGCCAACACCAGCTCATTTTGACTAGTAAGTGCATGGTGGGCTCGGCTTAGAGCTCTCTCATATAGGTCACTCTTCTCACTGAGCTCCCTAATCTTCTGAGCTTGAGCTGGATTCACCTCCATCAGCTGGTTGAGCTGCGCACCTCTTTGCTCATCTATGGCAAGCAGCCTAAGCACAGTGCTTTTGAGGTTAGCTAGTTGTTCCTCTAACCCAATGTGGGGTTGAGTGGGTCCAGCCATGAATGGAGAATGTGTGGATGGACCTGCTTGATGAGAGGTGGTAGTAGTAGTGGATGTGGTGAATATAGGAGGTGGAATGTGTGTGAGCCGTGGTGGAGTGGTTGTGGTAGTGGTGGTGGGATGAGAGATAGTAGTAGTGGGTGGAGTGGTGGTGGTAGTAGTGGTGGGATGAGAGATGGTAGTAGTGGGTGGAGTGGTGGTGGTAGTAGTAGCTATGGAGTTGGAGATATGAGGTGTGGTTGTGGTGGTAGCTATGGTAGTGGTGGTGGGAGTAGTGATTAGGGTGATCCTCTACCTCTTGCTCTTCTTCCCTTAAGGTTGGGCCATCCTTTTCTTCCTTGAGCCTTTGCAGACAGAGGCTCTCCCTGAGCCGAGTGGCTAGTCTGGGGTGTAAGTAGGATCAATGTAATCTGTAGCACCACCCTTTGACCCAGCCTTGTGTCCACCAACCGCCTCTTTACCTCTCTCAGTGGCCACAACCCTACTCCTAACTGTCCTCACGAGAGGCTCCTCATCTAACTCATTATCTTTATTTATCCGAAAATCAGGGTGGATTGGAGTCTGCTCAGATCCCCAGGAGCCTCACCGCCTTGACCATCACCATGGTCGTCGTCATCGTCGTCTGTATCATCAGTGGGTAGCTCAATCGGCTCGACATTTGAGTCACTCTCATCATGACACCACTTCTTGTGAGAAGGTGCCATATAATCAGCACTTGCCAAGTGCCCGAACAGTCTCCTGACAGGGGGCTTCACCTGCTTCCCCCTGTATACTTTCATCCTACCCAAGGTGGTATCATCCATCACCTCGAGTACCTTTGCATCTTCTTTCTCCTTTGGCAGAGACGGAAGCTTCTCATCAATAATAAGCTGTAAGAACCGAGGGTACATGCAAAAACCCTCCTTACCCTTAGCCTCGAGGTTCTCTATCGAGTAAGAGAATATCATATGGAGAAGCTGAAAGGATGGTTCAGCACCAGTGCAATGTATGCATTCTTGATTCGGTCAGATAAATCATCAAATGCTCCCCTCCTTGATGTTATGCTCTTCAGAATGACATGGGCCAGGTACTTGAACTGGGGACACAAGTTGCTTTCGTTAAGCACGCCTACGTTGATGTCCCCAGTGTACTTCATTCGTAGAAAACAGCCCCTTACTGTTAGAGGATGTAACTTGGTTGGGTGGGCATCATCATCACCCAGATCCAGTACCCGTCTTAGATCTGCTACAGTAACTTCGATCTCTTAACCAAAAATGGAGCTCCATATACAGTACGGCTCAATAGACCGGTCAACCCTAGAACTTCCCAGAAGGCCCATTGGATGGATCTGTAAGGTGTGCATGGTGTTAAAATAGCTTTGAAGATCCTCGATCTCCTAAGAAAAGAAATAATCCCAGCAAACTCGGTAGCATTCCGAGTGGTCGCATCCAAGTGAGCATAGATGTTGTGCTTGGTGTTGATAGTCCACCTATTATCCATGTTGCTATAACAAAAGACATATAAACATTAGATGTGTGCATAACAGAGGACAGTTTAAATTAAACTGTTTTGAGATCAGTCTGGTTGAATAGTGTGATTGAACCATATGACTGAGTTCAGTCATGCAATTAAGCATGCGGCTGAGTTCAGTCGTGCGATTGAGCTTGCGACTGAACTTAGTCGTGTGTTAAGCCATGTGGTTGAGTCAGTCGTGTGACTGAGTCATCGAATGATTCATTCATGTGATTGAATCGCATGCCTGGCTCAATCGTGCGACTGAAGTTCATTCGGAGTGTCTATTCGCATACAACTCTGTCCGGCACTCCAACTACGAATCTTGGTCAAAACTTAATGTTAAACATTGTGATTTGACTCATTAGATACATAGGAACTCAAAATAACACCTAATGTCTTTAATCAATGATTATATCCATTTAAGTGGTTTATAATGAAGAGTTTGTCTAAGTTCTTATTTTGAATGATTTGGTCATTAGGGATTTATTAACGGGACATTGAAGTCGACTTTGGTCTCACATTACCTGTAGATGCAGAAAGTAAACGTTAGAATCACAATCAAGATGCTAAATCAATCAAACAAAATTTGGGCAGAGTCTCGGTACTTTCGTGCGACTAAGGGTGATTGAGGGGTGATAAGAACATGCGACTAACTCCCCGCTATTTATACTAAGTTAACATTTAGTCGTGTGACTACGCCCATTCGTATGCTTCATTTGTGCAACGGGGGTTCAGTCGTGCGACTGGCTCATACGGCCTTATCCATTCGTGCGATTGGTTCATTCTGGTGATCCAAACGCATGGATTGCTCCATGCTTATGATCCAATCGTGCAACCGGTCCATAGTTATGGTTCAATCGCACGATTGGCCCATACTTATGGTCCAATCATGCGATTGGTGCATACTTATGAGTTTGACCTCACACACTTCAAACACTTCAAACTTTTACCTTTTGATATTGAACATTATGACCAATGATCATCTCAGACATGACCTTTTAATTTTAAACGTTTTGGTCACCTCAGACGTGACCCTTTTAATTTTGAACATCTTAGTCACCTCAGATGTGACCACTTTTAGTGAGTGATTCATAGATTCCATCTAGTTGTAGAGTCCGACATCTACGCAACAAATTACCAGAAAACAAAAATTGAAAACACTTAGAAATATTAAAACAAAACAGGACATATTTTGTATTTTTGATTCGAGATGGAATTAAACCTATTAGAGTATATCTAACCAATTTGACTTCCTGGGCAGCACAGCTTCAAGTCAATTTTATCATTCTGGTACGATTCATTATGTAATCATAGAGGTATATCAGAATCATTTGGTACATTTTAATAACCCATTTTGATGCTAGATTCTTGTTTTGACCAAGAGTCAATAGCAGCTTTAGGAAATCATACTAGAGCTATAAGATACACATAATGATTTTGACTTTCAAGAACTGCAGCTCACGATGATTGTCAGTATATCTGTTCTCTTAAATCCATACACAGATTTTTGACACACATTGGTGATGAGTTAAGGTTTAATTATTTCAACAAGCATTTATGGATCCCACGCTTATATGGTAATCAACATTCCTCAGGAGATTTTTGAGTGGTCTACGGGTATATTCAAGAAGAAACTATTCTAAGAGCTTTCAAAGAGATGCCAAGCCTCAGGTCAGTGCCATCGTACAGCAGAGAGGCGCAAACTCTGATAAATTCTAGAATATTTAGGTTATGCTTATCCTCAGGTCAGTGCCACCACACAGCAGAGAGGCACACAAGCTATCTTCTTGTTAGAGCATTTATTTTTCTTTTGCTCATAACGCACCAACAACATAAGTTATTAGCTTGATTGAATTTAGCATTTTTCCATGTGCTTTGCTCATTTTTATCGTCGTCCGCACACATTTGTGGTGTTTATTTTGCTCGTCGCCCCTTATTTGAACTGCGTTGATTGTGTTAACCAGGGATAAGATGGGAACCCACAACAAGTTGAACAACTTAGTTTGAATTTTAAACCACCAATAAGGTCTACTCATCTATTGTGTTGAATCTACAACACATCATATAATGAACTACCAACCTCTAGGTCTACTTTCTCTATGTTACCTCCGTAGCATACTAGTTTTACTATCATTTTTCCTTTTATTTTGCTTAGACTTCTCAGACTTATACTTTAAAGTTTGCATAAAGTCCCAAAGAATCTTTTCCCTGTGTACAATCATTTTCCATAAAGGTTGAATCAGAATCACATATTTGAATTCATTTCTATTAGCTAAGTTGCCCTCCTCCCTTGTTTTTTTAAGTAATTAAATACTGCACAGAATTTAATACTAAATAACCTATTCTCCCCCTAAAATTCTAAAACCGAAAATCTTTTTGTGTTTTTGGATTTTTAACAAACAGAAAATAAATAAAATAAATAAAATAAAACAAAATAAAAGAAAATTAACTATACTAGTCAGACTACGAACTTTCATCTTCTAGAATCACTTCACATTTCTTTTTCACACCATTGACCTCTAGTAGATATAAAAACCTCGATTTATCAAATGCTTTTGTGTAGAGGTCGGCGCGTTGAAAATCCGTATTAATTTTAACCACATTGATTAAGTGCTTTTCAAAACAGTCATGTATAAAGTGATTTTTAATACCGATGTGTTTAGTTTTAGGGTGTTGGACCGGATTTTTTGTTACGGCTATAGCAGCAGAATTATCAACAAAAATAGGAGTGTTAGAAAATTGCAAACCATAGTCGTGCATTTGCTGTTGAATCCACATGATTTGTGAACAGCAACTAGCAGCAACAATGTATTCCATTTCACATGATGACAGAGCAATGGAGGTTTGCTTCTTACACTGTCAGGTGACTAACCGTCTACCAAAGAACTGACATCCCGCTAATGTTGACTTGTAATTCATTTTGCAACCACCATAATCTGAGTCACTATACGTTGTAAGCTCAAAGTCATCATCATGAGGATACCACAACCCGAGTGTTGGAGTACCCTTCATTCCTCTGTACTTGGTCTGATGTAGAAATATTCCCTTTGGTGTCTGATCCACCTGTAACCCGAGAAAGAACATCATCTCCCCCATAACACTCATCTCAAATTCTGCTTTCATGACAGATTCAAATTCTTTACATAACTCTTTGTTTTTGGAACCGAAGATTATGTCATCAACATAATCCTATACCAGTAGTAAGTCGCCATCTTTTTCTTTGATAAACAGTGTACGGTCAATAACTCCCCTGCGAAAACCGTGTTTCACCAAATGAGTTGAGAGTTTCTCATACCATGCTCTAGGCGCTTGATGGAGCCCGCAGAGAGCCTTATCCAGCTTGTACACTCTGTCCTGATGATAAGGATCCTCAAATCCTTCGGGTTGACTGACATACACTGTCTCACGAATTTCACCATGAAGGAACGCACTCTTGACATCTAGTTGATAGACTTTGATCTTCATGTAGGATGCATAAGCTAGAAATATACATATTGCTTCCATCCTTGCCACTGGTGCAAACACTTTATTGTAATCTATGCCTTCGACTTGTCAAAATGCTTGAACTACAAGTCGGGCCTTATTCCTGATTATTACCCCTTGGTTATCTTTCTTGCATTTCAGTACCCATTTAGTGCCAATCACCTTAGCACCTTTTGGTTTGTCCACAAGGGTCCACACTCCTAACTTCTTGAATTGTAGGAGTTCTTCTTGCATCGCACTGACCCATGCCTCGTTGTTTCACGCTTCACTAACGTATTTTGGCTCAAATTGAGACACAAAACATCGATATGCTCCATCGTGAAGGTATCCCTTTTCTATTACCGAGGAATAATCAGCTGAGTACAGCTAATTTCTGGTATGTACTCTCGATCGAACATCCCCAATGACATTGTCCAGGGGATGATAAATGTTTATCCGTGATCCTGGAGTTGTTGGAATAGCCACCTCATGATCCAGATTGTGAAACTCAAGTTCAGGATCTGTAGCTGTTGGAGTATGAGGTTTTGAAATGTCAGAGGCATCAGGATTTGATGCTTGTGAACTTTCATTGGTACGAACCTGTTCCTCCTAGTCCACCTGTTAGTCTCTATTTCTTCATCATCAGAGGAGGAATCACTTACATCAAGTGCTCTCCCTAAAGGATTAGAGGATTCATCTTGTGGAGTTGATGTTGTCAAGTCTAGCGGTTGTGTGTCTAGGATTTCGTACATCATTCTGTAGTTAACTCATCATCCGGAAGGGAGGGAGGTATGTTGAAGGACTTAAAGAATCCATCATAGTCAAAGAAGAATGAAGGTCCCTTTCCAACAGGGGGTGGTGTATCTCTGAACATCAACGTTGAACCACACCTCTACCTGACCCGTTGAGTTGTTATAAACTCTCTTGTCTGGTATATTGTATCCAAGAAAGATCCCTTCTTCAGCCTTCTCACTGAACTTCCCAGACTGAGTTTTCTTCAATAGGTTACATGGTGCACCAAATGGTTCGAGATACTCCAGGTTAGGTTTCCATCGCTGGAGCAACTCATAACATGTTTTACCATGACGTTTGACCACCAAGACTTGATTGAGGGTGTAGCTAGCATCGTTTTTGTTGTCTCTATCAAGTTCTGATTCTTTCGCTCAGTAAATCTATTCATCTGTGGTGTGTAGGCAGATGTAAATTGATGTACAATCCCTTTTTCTTTACAGAATGCCTCTATCCGCTGGTTCTTGAACTCTGTGCCATTGTCTGATCGAATCAATCTAACTTTCAGCTTGTAGAGTGATTCCAATGTAGTTACCAGATGTTTGAATGATTCAAGATTTTCTAATTTGGCTTTCAGAAACATCACCCAAGAGAATCTTGAGTAATCATCTGTTACTACATAGCAGTACAAATCACCAGCAATACTTTTAGTGCTAACGGGACCAAACAGATCCATGTGTAGAAGCTCAAGAGGCATATCTATAGAGTTAATTTTTGTTGCCTTATGAGCCTTCTTGGTTTGTTTCCCTTTCTTGCAACCTATGCAGAAGTCTAGAAATTGGAAGTTCTTAACATTTACACCATTTACTAGATCATTCTAAATTAAGTGATTCATCTTTCTAGGATTGATGTGTCCCATTCTCCTATGCCAGGAGATAGAGTCCCTCTCTGTTGCCTTTGACAAAAAGCATTGAACTATGTGATCATTTGTGGATGTTTTTTTATAGATCCAAGACATACAAGTCGTTATATCTTGAATCTGACATGAGAACCTTATCCTCCTCAATCACATAGTCCTTCTTCAACACATAGCACTTCTTGTTGTCAAAAATAACTTTGAATCCTTTGTCACAGATCTGGGAGACTGAAAGCAAGTTGTTCTATAGTTGTTGAATGTAGTTGACCTTATCAAACTTGACTATCTGGTTTCCCACTTCACCCTGAGCAGTGATATATCCTCCTTTATTCCCAGCAAATGATATATGCCCTCCTTAAGTTGTTTGAAGTTGAAGAGGAGAGACAAGTTCCTGGTCATGTGCCTAGACGCCCCACTATCAACAATCCAGGTATTCGTGATAGCACTGTAGCGGACACCCTACACATTCAAAGGAAATGATCAGTTTAAGTTTGGGACCCAAGCCTTAACTGGCTTGGGTGACCCAGAGGAATCACACATTATAAATTCACCCGCTATCCACTTGAGGATAAGGGCATATCGCTCTTCTTATTGTTCTCATTATCAGACAACTTATTTGACTTTTCTTTCCATAAGCCAGTTTTGTGTAATGCCTGTTTATGATAAACAGACGACTGGCTTAGAGTTTGAACTTTAGGTTCATTAGTTCTCTTAGGAGGAGTAATAGAACTCCTTTTAGAAGAACTTTGCTTTGTATCATAAAGTTCAATTTTCTTTCTAGGAGTCTGATAACAAGGAAAATTAGAAGAAATATGTCCTCTTTTTCCACAACTGTAGCATGATCTTCCTTCCACATGTTGAGGAAACTATTTATGTGGGGTTGAGTGTGATACAGGTGCGACATGAGTCTAGTTTGGTTTAGTCACTTCTCGTTTAGATGTTTCTGCTTCTTTAACAAAATTAATTGTTTGAACATTTTTAACATCTTTAGCCTTTAGTTTATTTGGACTTTGACGTGTAACACGGGTTTGGTTAACTGGTTTAGTCATTTTGAATTCAGAAGAAGACATGTGTGAACCTGACTTTACCTTAACCTTTTTAAATTTATCATCCAAATTTACAGTAGGCGTCTTTCCTTTTGATTCCACAATCGACTCCTCCTGTTTAGTGATAGAGTTCTCCGGTTTACCCATGGAATCAGGATCACTAATCAAAGGAGTGGACACCACATGATCCTTTACTAGGTTGTTATTTACTGGTCTACATTTTGTATTTAAAAGGATCTCATGTGGTGGTGGAACTACTTTGTAACCCAACCCTTCCCCATTGTTTCGTTATTTCACTAAGTGTTGAACTATGTGAGAAGAACTGGTCCAACTATGTACTTTTTGTTTTAAAGAATTAACTTTGACTTCTAAATTGGCTAGAATCCCTTACTTGAACGAAACTAGATCTTGTGGAACCGATACCTGTAATAATCCCACAAATAAGACTACCCCTGTTCTCTGATGAAGAGAAAGAAAGGCAGGTTCAGGCGATTGATCAAAAAAATATTTCCTTCCCTTTCTTTCTTTCTTTGTTTCTTCCAAAAAATTTAAATAAAACTTTATATCATTTGCTTGATTGAAAGCAACAACCTCAGTTTCCCTTAGTTGTTTACCCAAAAGTTCTATTTTTTCTTTGTAATTGCACTCATTTTGTTTTAAAATATGGTTAGCTTTAGTGCATAGTTGTAAATCATTTACTAAGTTATCATTGTGGTCTAATAACCTAGCAAATTTCAAATCAATGGTTTCTCTAAATTTGTCACATTCATCACAAGCATGTTTTTCAAACAATTGGTCTTTAGTACTTACCTATGAGGAATTGATTGAATCAGCCATCAATGCTGAGTTAGACTCTTCGGATGTTGGAGATTCTGAACTTGTTGCTCTAAACTCTTCCTCAACCAAGTGTTGTACCACGTTCACAGCTTCTTCAGTATCTGCATTACTTACTCAACTATGATCTCACCTTCACTCGCAGAACCATCATCCAGTCCCTCAACACAGGCAATGTTTGATTCACCCGGAGACATAAAGCGAAAGGTCCAGTCTTGCCCTTCATCACCTTGAGCGGTCAAGGCCTTTGTCTCTTTGCTTGAAGAGGTAGCTCCACTCATGGGTTTGTCTTGATGGTTGAAGGTGGAAAATGGATTTCCATTTCCTATTTTCTTGGCCTTTACACATTCACGTTAAATGTCCTTTTTCACCATAATTAAAGCAAGTGACTTTGGTTATGTCGAAACCAAATGTCATGTCTTTAGTGGCTACTAAATTTTGTCATGTCTTCTTAACAAACTTTTTGGCTCGTCTAACTGCACTTGCAAGAGCCCACATGATATCCATCCTTTCCAACTCATTCTCGTCAACCTGCTCGTAGTCTTCATCTACAAGATGACAATTTCTGATCTTCCCAGCAACTAGACCATCATACGATTGAACCACTATTGCTAGAAGATCCATATGCTCCTTTGAAACCTCCACTGTTATATTATCGAGATTCTTGGTCTTCAACTTCATAGTATTGGCTTTAGGCACTATGTATTGAGTAGGATGATGACCCAGACATTTCTGGTCTTGAAGCAGTGGATTGTGAGGGAGTCGCGGAACTGGACACAAATGTTGTTTGCATTGGTGATCCTGAACTGGTTGGAGTGGGGAATGAGTTGTAAACTGAAGGATTCTGATCATAGGATCCTTTCTGTGACTTGTACTTCATTCTCAGTTCTTCCTCTCTTAACTTCATTATGAAATCATTTATATCCAACTTTGAAAAAATATCATTCTGTCTCATATTAGACACAAATGAATCCCATTTATCCGGCAAACCATCTGCAAAACTTGACACTTTATCTTCCATTGACGTTGTTACACCATGAGTGTGCAGCTCACTCATCAAATGGTAGAACCTGTCAATAATGTCATCCAAGCTCTCCTTCCCTATCGAAGATAAATTATCAAACTCCTTTTTGAGAGCCTTAGCCTACAGAGCCTTTACGTTGCATTCCCATCATATCTCTTCTCTAATGCTTCCCATAATTTTTTCACCTGCTTGTTCTCAAAGAACTGATGAAAGATACCTTTCGGTATCGACTGAGTCAATAGGGCATACACTTTCTTTTTTGCATTGTACTTGACCTTCTGATTGTCGTTCATTCCTCCTAGAGTCAGCTTAACTCCATTAGCATCGATTGGCATAGTGTAACCAGTCTCAATGGATGCCCAAAGATTAGGATCTAGTCCATTTAGATAGATCTCGAACCTCTGTTTCCATTGTGGATAATCATCTAACGTTATAAGCTTTGGTGGTGTATTATGATTCCCAATTTCATTTTCCAGAAGTAGAAGGTTATGGATGTGAGAGTCCATTCCGGCAGTAAAGGCAGTGAATTGATCTTCCATTTCTATAAACTTTGAACTTTAGAACAAAACTAGTTTACTTGTGCGAATGGACAAATGCGGATGGACAAAATGCGGGTGAGTCAATCGTGCGGATGAACAAATGTGGATGATTCAATCGTTCGGATGGAAAAAGGCGCATGACCAATGCGGATGACTCAGTCGTGCAAATGGACAATGCGGATGACTCGGTCGTGCGAATGGACAATGCGGATAACCAATACGGATGACTCAGTCGTGCGAATGGACAATGCGAATGACTCAATCGTGCGAATGAGCTATTCGTGCTACTGAAGGCTGTTGTGTTTGAAAAATTTTGAATTTTTTACACTTAGACACGAATTACGATTTGCCCAGAAACCCTAATCTGCCGTATGACGAAAAACTTCAACTTTGATGCCTGGAAACATTGAAAAACACCTGTGGACCCAAAAAGATGACTCTTTTGAGTTAAAACGTGAGGTTTGACACAATTCTAATTGAATCAAACGCAAAATCAAGAGCCAAAGCTCTGATACCACTTGTCAGAACCGTGTACGTACGGAATACTAACAGATTCTACATTTATACTGAATCATATAGTGCGGAATCCTATTTCATTGGCGATCCAATCAGTGAGAACAAATACCCGATCGATATAAGATTGAAACTAAACGTTATGAACGAGCAGAGATCGATCTGGAATGATCTATGAAGTTGGATAGGCTTCCTTGAACGTTCTAAATGGCTAGGGTTCGTAAGAGTATCAAGTGTTCTTAATGGTTCTTCAAGTGTTATGTTTTTCCACGAATTAAGTGGTATTTATAGGTTATGGGTTTCCAATCATACGACTGAACCATTAGCATGGTTCAATCGTGCGACTGAATCATGCGATTGATCCATACGCATGACTGAAGGTTCAGTCGTGCGACTGAGTCAATAATATGTCTCAATCGTGTGACTGATCAAGTCTCCTGGTTCAGTCGTACAACTGGTCCATAAGAATGAGGTATTCATGCGTATGGTCCATTAGTATGGTCTATTCGCATGAAGACTCATACGACTAAGTTTGAACACATTTCTCAATCATGCTTGACTAAGAACTATACACAACAACCTCAAACCTATATAGTAAGTTCATTATACTTTAACACACAATAATACTATGAAATATTAAACATTATAAACATCAACCACATATTATATTTCATTTAACCCATTCATTACATATGTGTAAGACGTGAATGACTTTTATATTAAGAACATAAACTAGGGACATATGTATCAATATTAATGAATGAGATTATGATTGTCATACACGCGTGCAAATCTGAGCCCCTACTTAGTAAGATTGGCAGGGTTTAGGATATGAAGTCATGAATGGCTTCACATGACATGTAGTGCATGGTTAGACTCCACGTATGATTTATTAGTTGTGATATATTCATAATAGAGTTGAGCATATTAATTGGTTGAGATTTGCATGAGTGGTATGATGATCAAATGTTGTATGATGATTTAGGTAGAACTTGGGTTGATGATGTGATACACGTGGATAACTTGTATGAGTTCGTGTATGATAAGTTGACATGTTTGATTAAATGATATTTCAATTAATATGTCACCAACGGGTCAAACGGGTCAACTAGGTTAAATGTGTCTTGTTTTTCTAAACCTTGGGTCAATGTGTTTCTTGAGCACCTAGGGTTGTTAAGCTTTGTGTGTACACGTACTTATGTACTTGCATGTTCTAGGTAACCTTTAAAGGGTTGTCTTTCCATCCATCACCAGTTCTCTTTTATCATTGTCTTTGCACACCAGGTGAGTTCATGCCCCATACTTTTACACACTCTCTTTTGGGGGAGATAGCATACTTGTTTTTAAAACGCTTTCCTATTATTATAAGTTATGTATAGTTTAACATAGTGTATCATACTTTGAAAGTCCTCACACTTTCGGATCATTAATAATGGTAACTAGCGGGAAATATTGGGTAGTACTACTGGATTTGACAAGCTCCACCTGTACGACTCGAGGTCAAACGGGTGCAATATTGACCTAAACTCAAACATCGTCACGACCTGGTAAGTCGTGACGGGAGGCAACAAACGCAACACAGTCAGCTTCGATCACGAAATCACTATAGTTATTACTTGTGAATATAGACTAGCTATCTATTTTAATGCACTTCTTATGTTATACAAATATTATTGTTTATGTTATACGCGAACTCTTGAACTCACTAACCATTGTGTTGATGTTTTTAGTATGTTATTCTCAGGTTGTTAACTCGATTTGCCAATAGGAGCATGTCACAAGCCCTTCATGCATTCTAAGACTTCATTTTAAGTCATAACACTTGGATTTTGTTTATGAGTTTTAAATATTCGGTTGGCATGTGTTTTTTCAAATTGCATTTTATATACTTTGGGTTTGTCTTAATTACAAAATGCTTCCGTATAGTTTTAAATTTTGGGTTTTGGTTGGTTTTTTTCTAACTGTGGCATATAGTGGCGTTCTAAGTAACTAGTGACTATGATCATAGTTTGTTTACTCGCCTTGCGGTAAAACCCCGCACGTGGATTTTGAGGGTGTGGCATTAGGATTTTATTATCTTCTTTCAATTTCATTCATATGTTCATGCACTTCACGCACTTGTTGCCTAAGTGCATCAGCTTCCTTATCCTTATGTGATGAAGACTTGCTTGTGTTTCATAACGAGACATGTTTCTCACCTCTGGTCTAATACCTCTCGTGTGACCATTCCTTTGTCTTAAGGCGAGTTTCAAACGTTCCACCTCATTTATGGGTGACTCACGTGCCACCATTTCCATTTCCCATATTATTAAAGAACAAATAAAATAATTATTAATATGTTTATAAAAGTTCGACAGCATAATTAGCATAATTGTTGTAAAAAGAAAAAAACCATACTATAAATATAAGTAATAAAAGATAACAATATAATAACCAACAATAAAAGTAATAATATCCAAATGTTTGATCCATTTAGACGAAATCTTACTCAAAATTCCCTAAACTCATTTTAATAGACTTTAAATATCTAACTTTTAGTTTAAAATTATAAAATGGCATGAACCACCTTCATACACTTAAATTAAACAACTTACAAGATTAACAAACTAACAACATTCCAAATTCAATTAAAGTACTAGGAACATACAAACGCATGATAATAACATATATTTAACAAATCATATAAACGAAAGTTTTAAACTTATTCAATCTTCTTCTAACCTCAGGTTGACCCATCCAAACACTTCCCCATAATATGCCCTCCTCCATGTCTTGATGTGGCTTAGGGTGCTAGTTTATTGCTCATTTAATCATTAAAAATAATAAATGTCAGATTTGAAAAAACTAATAATGCATAATTGGATAAAACATGTTTTCTTACTCAAAGATATCGCCTATAGGCATAGGAACAAGTCTCATGTAAACTTGGATAGAGCTATTTAACTCTATTGCCTAAGCCTTTTTATGAAAAGTGCTTACGTTTTTCATTTGTGAATAACTCGATCAACTATCTTGTCCCATGCCTCTACACTATGGCCATATGGAAAATGACTCCTAGCCTGCTTGGGCGGTTATAAATTATTTTTTTGGGCATTTTAAGGAGAAAAACCGCCCAGAAAAACAAAACATTAAAAGTACATATACTTTATAACTTTATAATTTTCAAGTTAGGGTGTTATGATGCAAATAATGTTATCAATATTAAAAAATTAATGTTGATAACACATAAACAAAAATACATATACTTTATAACTTTATAATTTTCTTTTATTTTAGTTTTCGCCATCTATGCAACATGTTGAACATCAAAGTCAACTTGAATAAGACCCATCGGAATATAATCAAATGTATATGGCTACTATGGGAACTTTTACTGATACGGTAATCAACAACTCAATTTCTACATTTTATTATTTGTGTGTTCGTGTGCATATATAACTAACTACTAATTTTTTATATAGTTTGAACCAACCCACAAGTTCACGTGACACAATTTCCTCCTCCAACGGTAACGTAAGTATTTTGTTTAAAATTTACATATATATCTTACGGATTTTCTTATTTGGGTATTAATTGTTTGGGTTATTACATGATAATTTAGGCATATATTATTTAGGTTTTTAAGTTGTTAAGATATATTCGAATATGTTATATTTTTAGTTTAAAAATTTTGGATTTGCAAAACTAATCAAGTGTGTGTGTATTTTTAATTCATGTCTAACTAAATTTCTTTCCTTTTTGTTTTACTTTTTTAGATTTGGAAGGTCAACCGGCCGGTCCTATGTCACACAAGTGAAGATCCATAAGTTAGTTGTAAACATCATGAAGTGGTGTCTTAAAATGGTATTTGAAAAATAGTAGCTATCATATGTAGATTTTTATATATTATAATATTGTAATTGAACATGTACCCTTGTATTAGTATTTAGTGAAAGCTAGAATGTTTTGATTTTGACTATGTTTTAGTATTACATGTTTAGATGTATGCAATTTAAATATTAACTTTATATTTATATTTGATCTTGATGCTTTTGGTTTGAATTCTATGGGTTTTGATTGTATGTTTATATAATACTCTTGTGCAATTTGGTTTATAAAATACTATTGAGCGCTTTGGTGTTGATAACATTTTGTTTCAGTTGTGGTTTTTATAAAATTTTGAATCTATATAAAAATTCAGTGCTTTTTTCCAATTTAGATAAAAAAAATTTCGGCGGTTGATATCCAATCTCCTATTTCCAAGCGGTTTAATTAATTGTTTTTTATTTGGATCTTTTTGGGCGATTCAGATATCTTTTTGGGTGGTTTTCATAACTGCCCAAAAAAATCATATTATCTTTTAGGGCGGCTAAAAACTGCCCAAAAATTTTTTTTCACCGCCTATAAAAATAATTTTTGTACTAGTGCCTTAACAAAAAATGGTTTTTCATGTCATATCTTCTGTCCCTAAAAGCTTATTGAGAGTCTATGTGAATTAAAGTTTTATTCTCTGTTAGTGATTTAAAATACGATGAGTCTCTAGATCAAGATATTCCTAGAAAAAGTAATTAGCTAGTAAAATATAAAAAAGAACGATGTGCATTCACCAATATAAAGAGAAGAAAGGTTGTTCTTCGTAAAAAAAAAGAGGGATATGATCTTCATCATTGAGAGTTTAATTTTAGCCATTATGTATAATATTTACCATTTAGGGTTTTTAGCACTCAACAGCCTCTTACTAAGATGATGCTCCACATATGTTTTTTTCTAGTTATCTCCTTTAAACCACTCCTTCATTTCTTGGTTTAGAGTTTGGTCTATCTGGTGTCTTTGTTATTCATTCATATAGAACAACTGTCTTCTTGAATCGAGTTTGTATCACATCGACAGTCCTTAATAATAGTTTTTGTTATTTGTAATCTCATCAGATTTAGTATTTGATTAATCATAGAGTCACTATTAAATCTATAAGTTGTATCATTTTTTGTTGTTTCTTGAGATATTTCTATATCACTTGAATTCTTGACACGCATGATTAGTGGATAAGATGCTGACGATAATAATGCATTAGTGGCGTACACTCGTTTTGCTAATAGCGTGAATAAACAATAAAAATCACCTATATATAAAAAATAAAATTTCTCTTCTAAATATACAATCAAGTTGTGGTTTCTATTTCATATAATATATAATACTTGTAATACAAGTGACCCATGACACATGTAGGTTTATTTGATTGCCATTCGTTGGCTTTTATTCAGTTGGACGGTTTAGGCCGCATGAGTAAGAGAAGCATGCTTATAATAAACTACTAAAGTATGAATACGATACTATAACTAATAATCTTTTATCTTTATAAAGTGCATATTATAACGTACGTCATTCCATCATGCTAGATCCTTATACACATCATATCTTGCCACTTCATGTTTGTTTCGGTTAGCTTCCAATTAGACACGATCTACCTAAATTAACATTTAAATATGATTTGATATATTACTTAATTAAGGGGTGTTTGACATTGGTTATTAAAGAATAATTATTAGTTTATTGCTTTCATTCGTTTATTCTTCGTAAAAAAACAACCAATACTTTTTATAACAAGTGATGTTCAAATTGTAACTTCTAATAATCTATTTAAAATAACCTACAATTAGCTTAAAATTTGATCTAAAGACTCTAATAATAACATGCGATAAAAACAAATTAACTTTTCTTTGTTAACTTACACAGTTATGATAACTACTTCTTTACATTTCTTATATCATGATATGATATTAGGCTTAAAAATCCAATTAGTGTTTTCATATTCTGATAGAAGTTGATAACATAACATTGTAATGATAACAAATAATGTTTAATTTTAAATAATTTCATTTTATACCTGGGTTCAAATATCGGCATGACTAGGTACGAGATGTTTTGGGGGACATCCTAAGAAGAGCTGGGATTTCTGCTAAGAAAGAAGCCCCTGTGAATTTCCTCACGGACCCTATGGAGGGGAGGTCTACTTTGCGACCAGCGGATCTGTTCGTCTTTGGCTGGGCTGGGGGCAAACATGCTTGTGTGGACCTCACAGGGGTTTCCCCTTTGGTTGGTTTACGGGAAAACGGTTTTGTAGCTGGTCAAGCGGCAAGAAAGGCAGAATCAAAGAAAGTGGATAAACATGCTAAAGCTTGCGCAGAGAACCAGCACGCTTTTGTTCCCTTTGCCTTTGATACATTTGGCTTCCTAGCGCCAGAAGCTATCAACTTTTTGACCAGGGTCCAACGGGTCATAGACAACCATTGCACAACCCCGGGGAGGCAAGGATTTGTTTTTGGAAGGTTAGGATTTGCTATTCAGAAAGGGGTGGCGGCGCAGCTTATTGCCCGTCTACCTTCTATTTTGATGTAACTTGACAAAACATTATTATTGTAATCATATTTAATAGTAAAAAAAATATACTCATTAGGATTTTCTAATAGTAAAACCGTATATACTATTATATTATTATTATTATTATCATCTTTATTATAATTAATATTATTGTGTTTTGTCATTATCTGTTTCGTTGGTATAAGTTCGATGAACTTGAAATATGTACATATATATATGTGCAATTTGATGTTTAAGATATCTGTTAGGATACTTGAGACAATGTTGTAAAATATAAATTATGTCTGACCTTGGCCCTATCGTTATCTGAGAGACCAAATTTTAGATGTTTTTGTGTAACGAACTTTGGTTTCTTCGTGACGCAATATATTATACGTACCATTATGTGTAAAGGAGATGGTTAGGTTAGTTACTTCTTTGCCAATGATTATACAAGAAATACCATATGTAAATGCTACACTGATCATGCAAGTAAATCAAGTTTTCTTTAAATGATGAATTAATTAGTTTACGAGACAATAAATAGAGATAGGCTATCGCGATGATTTTTCTTTAGGCTGGTATGACGAGATATTGTCGCTCTAGGGTTTGTCAACCTGTGGGATAGTGTTTTGTCTTTGTCAATTTCATGGTAACACTACCCTTTTGAAATTTGAAATCCACAACAGTCACTAAGGTTTTACGTTATCATCAATTAGCATTGTTGCTAGATTTAACTAGCGACTTATAACTCTTAAAGTCGTCCTAGTGTTGTTACCATCTTTAACTCTAAAAAGCTCAATAAGGGATGTTTAAAGTCGAATATACGGATTTTCAAAAAATGTGGGATAGATGATTTCAATATCCGAATCCATATCCAAAATTTCAGATATTTAAATTTTGAATTCTGATGTTCGAACAGATATCAAATAATTCTATAAAAATATGTATTATTAACAAAAATATTTAAATTTATTAATTTTATTAATAAAAATTGGATGTCTAAAACTTTTAACAAGTTATCCAAAAATATCCGAACATTATAACTATTTTCATTATTTACTAGTATCATAAATACATTTTGGATAATTCAGATATACAAATATCCAAAAACACTATATCTGAATACAAAATTAGGATCTTCGAATTTTCGGATATTTCTAAATCAAATATTTTTACACACTCCCAAATTATTCATCATTACTAGCGATTTAAGCAATGTCCCAATCCCCAAGTTGCGACATCACCAACAATTAAAAGGGAAAAAAATTAATGTCATAACAACCGAAATTTATAGAATGTTACACCCTCTTTTTATACTTCCCAAAAAACAACCCGTTTATTATCATCAACTCTTAATTGTTCTTGATCCTTAATTAAGAATTTAGATTATTATTTATTTAGACATGCAAACGAACATGGTGATGAAATCATGCGCATGCAAGTGCCCGAATGGCAGACAAACCATAATTAAATAACCAAAAGTCCACTGTTTTGTTTTGGTTGATAAAAACAAGCAACATCAATATTAGCGATTATATAAGCTTCCTACTTCAACTCAGCGTCTATTTCATAAATTTGTTATGGAGATCAAAACCCCTGAAACAACAAGACCTTCACTAGGACTTGTAAGCACCAACAATGGCGATTTTGGTCAAGAAATTAGTAGATCATCTTACACATGTAATTTCTGCAAAAGGGGTTTTTCTAACGCACAGGCACTAGGTGGTCACATGAATGTTCATAGAAAAGATAGAGCTATGTTGCATGAATCAATCCAAGAAACCCTAATTACAACAGATACCACAAAGGGTGTGAATTTGAACTCGAATTCGAATTCAATCGAGGTTCTTGAAGTGCAGTCATCGGATGATGATAAGGATGAAAGTACTGTATCTAAGAGGGGGCATGATTTCAAGAAACCAACACTGCAATTATCTTTGTGGGTCGAGCCATCGGCTGCAAGTGATTCGGGCATTAGGCCGAATAGATTTTCTTCTTTATCGCCTTCATCGACAGAGGTGGACCTCGAGCTTCGATTAGGGATGAACTCCAAAACGAATTCAAGAGATCGTGTTCTAAGAGACTAGCTAGAGAATTACATGAAAACAGGTTCAGTTCTTGTTAATTAATGATGCTCTATTTTTAACCTAAATGCTGTCTTTGATTGATATGTTTTTATATGGTAACCACTTTTTTTATTCTTTATAATTTGCCTCCATGATATTGCTTTCTTGTTCAAGATCTCTTGCATGTTGATCATAAATTCACAAGTAGTTTTCATGAGGGTCCAACAACTAACCTCACACCATGCTTGAAATCTTATCCCACACCATCTGTAAACAGTTGTTTAAATACACAAGCTAGCAACCATGTACCTAAAAACTAGGACGATCGTTACAGTGTAGAGGTCGACGTCATGTGGGCCAACTCTCATCTAACAATTATGGATGCTAGAACGACATGTTAGGGGCGTAGCAGATGGCAGTTTGGTTGGAGGGCTTCCATCATAGTCGTCAACTATACCAAACCCCGTTTGTTTGTCCCTGCGAAGGATTGTTTGGGTGTGTGGTTAGATGAAGGGTGGTGTATGTTTAACATGACCCTGCATGATCATACATTTTTATAATCCTATTTTGGTACGTTAGTTCATTTGACCAGTGAAAACAACATCTCCAATCTTCATGAATATCTGTACTCGGTCTTCAAAAGATAATGTTTTATGATTCTTTTTCTCTAAAGAAAAGTCCAAGTGTGAGATATCCCAAGCTACATCAATTTGTGTTTACGTGTTAAGTATGAGTGTTTTGCAAGTTAATGACAGTGACATACTAACAAAATTCTAGCATAATAATAAATAATATAGGTATATGTTAATTATTGGTTTAAGCTACTAGTGGGTTAACATTGTAGGTAAATATTCTTGATGGGTCAGTCCAGTCTAACGGGTCAGCAACAATTTAAGGAAGTTTTATGCAGTTTATTTACCGAGTCATGTAGGAGTTACCAAATCCTTGACGCGGTTATCTTGCTAAGTTATATGGTTTAGTTATTAACATCTTGTTTACGAGTCTTTTAAATATATATGTTGCTTTTGGGTAAGAGTGAAGAGTGAGAGTTCTAGCAGTAAATTAAATACCCTATTCGTAGATGAGTTTTCCTTGTCTGATTTTGGGGCCTGAACTAACGTATATTACTTGGTTGAAATTGAAATTGATAGTATAACCAAGATATCACAACCGTGTCACATTTGTGAAGTACACTAAGAATTTTAATAAATCTAATTGCATAAGTTGCCCAAGCTCTTCAAGGGTTGTTAGTGTGGCTAGTTTTTGTCATAGGTGTCCCAATCCATACTTAAGGTATCTATCTAGTGAAATATTATATTTACCATTGATGGTAATCTTCTTTTTTCATTTAAACAATTTGTCTTCAAGAGCATCTTTAATCCAATGATATTTCACATCAATATGTTTTGTTCTCTTATAAAACTTACAATTCTTAGCAATGTGATTGCACTCTGATTATCACAAAGAACCACATAGCGTTGTTGCATAAAGCCAAGCTCTTGTAAAAATATTTTCAACCACAGTAGTTCTTTGCATGCTTTTTTTACTTCCATATACACTTCCTTAGTGGTGGACAAAGCAAGAAACTTTTGCATCTCGACTTGCATGACATAGCTCCCCCTGCAAAAGTCATCAAATATTCGAAAGTGGACTTCACATTGTCATTGTTCAAGCCAAATCAGAATCTATATAACCAAGAAGTCTTGGCTATCTCTTTCCAAATATCATACCTAATTTCGAAGTACCACGTAGGTATATAAGAATCCACTTAACAGTTTTCCAATGCTTTTTATCGGATTAGACGAAAACTAGCTAACGACACCTATAACATGGTCAATATCATGTCTTGTCACACTATGGCATACATCAAACTTCCAAATGTTGAGGCATAAGGAACTCCATTCATTTATAATTTCCTTATCATAAGATGGACAATCTTTATCATTTAGCTTAAAGTTAGGAGTAAGAGATGAACTCATAACTTCAGCTTCGGCTATGTTGAATCTATAAAGAACCTTCTCAATGTATCGCTCTTGTGCCATATGCAGCTTCTTTAAAGCTCTATCTCTAAAAATTTGAACGTTTTGAATTTGTTTAGCTAGCCCCAAGTATTTCATACAAAACAACTTTCTTAAGTCTTTTTTCAGCTTCATAATTCTCCTTACAATCTTAGCAACCACTAATATGCTATCAATAAAGCAATAAGATAATAAAATCATTATCACCAACTTTTGAAAGAAAACACAATGATCAAAAGAAGTCTTTTGGTAGCCTTGATCCTCCCATAATGATTCAAACTTCTTGTACCATTATCTTGAAGCTTGCACTTTTGAAAGAAAACACAATGATCAAAAGAAGTCTTTCGGTAGCCTTGATCCTCCCATAATTGATTTAAACTTCTTGTATCATTGTCTTGAAGCTTGCTTCAACCCATATATAAATACTTTTCTAACGCTTATATACATAGTCTTCTTTAACCTTAACCTGAAGAACTTCAGGTTGTTCCATATGTATTTCACTATCTAGGTCACCGTGAAGGAATGATGTCTTGACATCCATTTACTAAACCTCAAGATCAAGGCTAGTAGCCAAACCAAGAATCAACCTAATTGAATTTATCTTCAAAACTTGGGAGAACGTCTTATCAAAAGCAATACCCTTTCTTTGATAGAACCCTTTAAACACCAACCTAGCTTTAGACCTAGGCTTTAAAGCATGTTCTTCTATTTTCACCTTATAGCCTAGTTATTTATTAAGCTCTCATCCTGTATGGCTTTAACCCATTCCCTTTTGTTTTTATCTTTCCTGGCTTCTGCACAACACTTAGGTTCTCCTATGCCAGTAAGTAAAACATACTAATTAGCATAATAACGGCTAGAAGGATAACAATCTCTTGTAGATCGCCTGAGGGGACAAAGGCTAGCATGTCTGATACTGGTAACTCTAAAAAGGATTCTCGTTCAACTCAAACTGCTCTAGAACATCAACTTTATCAGTATTATGTTGATCACCTTGATTATTATCTCCATTACATGGCTTAGAGTGCTAAGGATGAATCGAATCCAAATTAAGAAGATCATCAATGCATTGAGGAACTATATTTGTTTTCTTAATGTCTTTCAAACTTTAATATTACATAAACATAACACCGTGACTCCTTATGAGTTTCTTCAAAACTCGATCATATAACCTGTGTCCAAACTCATTGCATCCATAACCGAGTGATTTACATTGTTTGGTCTTCATATCAAGTTTTGGATCTTTCATCTTTAGGTATATGCACAAATGCCTTGCATCTAAAGACCGATGAGTAATGGTATAAAACATCTTTGCCACCCCAAACTCTGTTAGGAACATCGAAAGACGAACACAAGGAGTAATATTTATAACAAGTACTGTGGTATTTAAAGCTCCACTCCAAAAGGAACCAGACAACCCAACATGTAAGAGCATTATCTAACCCTTTCAACCAATGTTCTATTCATCCATTTTGCCAAACCATTCATTTGTGGTGTATTTGGAGGGGTCTTTCTTATATCAAATACATTTCTCTCTACATTAAGTATTAACATGACCAATGTATCACCTTTATTATCTATTTGAATACACTTAAGAATCTTACCAGTTTATCTCTCAACCAAGGCATGAAAGTGCTTAAACATTTTTAATACTTGATTGTTAGATTTTAAATTATAGACCTATACCTTCCTCGAGTGATCATTAATGAATGTGAAAAAATATAAGTAGCCCCCAAGTGACAAATATTCATTGGACCACACACAACTGAATGTACCAAATCAAGTATACCTTTTTTACAAGAATGAAAGATGACTTTTAAAGGAAACTCTGTTTTGCTTTCCTTTTAGATAGCGAGAACACCTCTTCAAATGAACATTGTGTACACGGCGCAAGATATTTTTCTTTAACAGTAAAGATATCCCCTTTTCACTCAAATAACCAAGTCTCTTATGCCATAACTCCATTGTATCATATCAGTGTTCACTGATGAGTAAACCTACTCATTAAAGATCTTTGGATGTGCCATATACAACTTTGGGCTTTTTCTACCTCTTTCCACAATCAAAGAACCGCATGTGAGATTCCAAATTCCATCACCAAAGGTACGGTGGTAACCGTCATCATCATGTAACACACGCATAGATCAAATTAAGTATCATGTCTAGAACATGTTTTACATCATGTGCAATGCTCACCATATCATAATCATAATCATAATAAATAAAGAAATCCTTGGTAGTAGTGTTAACGTTAGTAGTGTCGTTGCTAGCATTATCTTTCTTTTGAATTCTCTTTTGTTGTTGTAATTCACCTTCTTGTTTTCCTTTTTCAATTGTCTGCAAAATTGAACTGTGTGTCCCTTTTTACCATAGTGATAGCACTCAGCATTAGCAAACTTTCCTCTAGACTTACTTTGATTTTTCACTTTATTCAAAATATTGCCTTTAACTAATTCCATGGTAATAATACCATTAGGTGCAGAGTTGGACAACGAAGTCCAAAAAGTCTCCCAAGAATTAGATAGATTACTAAGCAACCATAAGCCTTATATCTTGTCTTCAAATACCATTCTTGCTAGTTGATTAATAACTCCTTGAAAGCATTAAGATGATTACTAATAGGAGTTTCATCATGGTAATTTTAGTTTATTAAAAGTTTAATGGAAAACAATTTATTGTTTTTAGTCTTTCAAGCATACAACTCCTCAAGCTTTGTCCACAAAGTACGAGCATGAGTCTCCTTACTAATATGGTTCAACATATTATCATCAACCCATTGACATATATACCCACACACTTTTCTGTATAAAATATTCCATTCTTTATTAGTTTTATCCTTAGGTTAATCAATAGAATACATAGGCGTATGATTATCCTTAACATAAAGAAGATATTCCATATCATCTTTCCAAACATGATAACTGGAACCATTAAAATTCATAATCCTACATGTATTAGCCATTATTGTTCAAATAAGTCTTAACCTAGTAATAAGAGCCAATAGGATACCACTCTGATAGGGTGAAATTCACAACCTAACACAAAACGTAGTCAACACATAATGGAATGAAACCTCGTTTGGTCAAAACTTCCCCCCACCCGAATGAACCTATGGGGACACAAACAAATAGGTATACAAAAACAAAAAGAAGAATATACCTAGTTTTAGCATAAAACCTCTCAAAACTAAGCATATGGAATCAAACAAAGGCATGCTATTAGATTCGCTTAAAATCCTCTATCACCAAAATTAACAATATAAAAGTCTTCTTTATGTATACTAAAAGCATACAACAAACATTATATACTTAAAATCAACTCATATCAAGCATATGAAATCAAACAAAGGCAAAAAAGAGAAATTATCACCAAATTATGCAGTTAGAATCGGGTTTGCAAAACCTGACTTCTAGACGGGATTAAAACAATTCTACCATTGGATAAGGTCATCATGGTGTTGTGAAGATGTTGTCCAAATTTCAGAATGATAAGCGGTTCAATCTTCGTGAAACAAGTGACCTCTACAGTTAGCTCTAAAAGTGACGGGAATCATCCTCTTTTTGTCTACTCTCTAATCAGTTCACTTTTATACGCCAAAAATAGTCTATATTGTTGCTATTAGATCCTGATTAAGTTAAAGAAATCAGGCCCAAAAACTAGGCTATCCTCAAAAGATGATAACATGGTTAAAAGCTATGTTAGGGCAATATAGGGAGGAAGATGGGGAGAATGAAAAACCATCATGAAGCACTCATTCTAGAAGATTTTGATTTACTTTAAAGGGTTGAGATTGAATGTGGTGACTATAAATTGTTAGGATAAACTGCTGGTCATCTCTCCTTCTAGAAGGTTTTTCATGACATTAAAAACTTGCAACCTTGCTAACCATTGCAAATTGCTAGTAACTGTCGACCTTCAAGGGCTGAAATTCATTCTCAGGAAGATCCAATGGTGGAGATCCATGGAACTGGCGATTACAACATTCGCCAATTATATATTTAATTAGTTATGTTCTATATATGATTACATATGTGTAAATAGATTATACTTATATACTATTTGAATTAATTTTAACTTTAAAAATCGTTTCGAAAGAAAACCGGAAAAACATAAATTAATTAGTTATTTAAGTGGATAATAATTTTCTTGTAACTATAATTAAAATTTGAGAGATGAGAGAGAAAAAAATGAGAGAAAATATAATTACCGGAGAGAGAATAGTATTGAGTTACAATTATACCTTTATTAATTATGTTTTAGTTATTGAGATTAAAAACTAATAAGTGATCTAAATGAGTTCTTTTAGTTGTCATAAAAATAAAGTCCTGAAAAGAAGAACACTCGTAAAAATTGGAAATATTGTATTTTTATACAAAGTTCTTAAATTTTTTATAATTTTAGTACATGAAATTGGTTAATTTTTTTTAAATGGCAACTTAGAAATATATTTCTTATAGATTATTAACTAGGTTTACACTCCCGTGCTTTGCGCGGGTTTTTGTGGAACATAATCGAGCTTACCTTAAACCATCAAATTTAGTTCATACACTCACAAAATTGAATAAAGCATAAAAATTGTCAAAGAGGATCCTATTCAAATGTTTAACATTGTAGAAAGACCATCAATCAACCTTTTCTATTTTCTATTTTCTATTTTACTGATAGTTGCATTGTAACATTTCTAATAAATTTACAAGTTTTAAAAAATTTTATAACCCTAATTCCTTCATCATTAATAAAACAGATGTTCAAATTTTAAATTAATATATGAAACGCAAAAATGACTATACAAACCAAAATAATATATGCCTTTTTACATGTTTCATGTGCTTGTGGATGTTCCAAAAACATGCTTTGAAGCAGCTAAGAAGTTTCTTAAAAAATATAGCCAAAATTGTATTCTTATCTAATCCGGATATCTAACCTTTTTGCATAACTAATATTGTGTCCTCAACAGAGTAACAAGGCCAACAGAGAGGAATGAAAAAAATATTGTCATACTCAAGATTGTGTAGTTGTAACCATTAGTCCATTCCCTAACTGCAATGTATAATGTTGGCACTTGCTTTTGTTTGTCCATTAGTCCATTCCTCATATGTTTCTAAATATACATTAGTCTTTAAACAAATATTTAACCAACTCGAGATTGTGCAGTAATAATTGTGCTGCAAAGTTTAATGATAGGTTGTACTTAATAGGATCAAGCAATGTCCGTTAAAATGGTTGCAGAATCAGCTTGTCACTCACATAAAAGGCAATCATAATGTGTGCACGTTTATCATGAATTTAAATCACAATTTCTTGATAATCCAGGCACACGCCCAAACCTAATCACTTTGTTTTTTAAACATGTATAATTTTCATAATAGAATTGTCTAGATTTAAATATAAACTTTACTGTAAAAACGGCACTTAAATTCAAAAAACAGTCTCGAACACCCCTTTTTAAACCCATTGTATAACCATCCCAAACATTAAAACGGTACTCAAACTAGTTGAATTGAACCACCAAGTAAATTTCATTAGACAACAAAGAAACTTAAAATACTTAAAACATGTGTTCATTAATTTTCAACCTTTGAATTAATCTAAATTATGTATCTACTATTTACAGAACATCCATACAGTATTAAAATCAAACAATATTCAAATCACAGAAATAATCAATATAAAAGATTTCAAACATATAAATAAGTAATTAGCTAGGGAGTTTACCTTAAGCTGCAAAAAATCTCATCAACTATGCATCTATAAAGATGCTCCTATGAAGGCAGCCATTAGTGAACGAAAAAAGCATGCAGAAAATTATTCTTAGAGAGTACCTTTAGCAAGTCTTATTTCAAATGACTATTACGTGGTTGTCATCTGAAATTCTCTAGCTCTCCATCTTCCCACCATTCATGCTTACCTACATCTTCCATTACTTTTTCAATAAGCTGCAAGAAGCAAAAAAGTATTTGCCACTCATTTTTCATCTTAAGGGTGGCAGCATTGATGTCAAAGGTGGTAGCGATACCAGTAGAAATGCCAGTGGCGGTGTTATCTATATCTTGATTTCTCTTGCTCTCTCCTCTCCCATGTTTTAGCCCATCTACAAGCAACTCTGGAGGAGAAAGTCGGTTCTCTCGGCCCCACCCTTTTCTCTAAGCAGCTCATCTATGTCTGTCTTTCTATCTTTCTCTCTTTCCTCATCTTGAACATCTGTTGTGCAAATAAAACGTACACATCAATGTGGACAGTTTGATTGGTTTGTCTATCACCAAGCAGTCATCCTAACGCATGCAGAAAAGACGTGTAACTGAATCAAAAAATGTTGTGTTGTAGTGTTCCTTGCACATGTTCTTTTATTATATAGGTAATACTAACCATAACCAACGAATCTTATTGTCTCTTAGGACGTTTCTCTTTTTCACATATGTTACATTCTTCTCCTAATTTTGTGTGAAGACCCTAAGGTTAGACAAATTAATGTCTTGTAAATAGACCTATATTTACACTTCATTAAGAAAATCATAAGAATAAGTTGTATTCAACTAACTCTTTATAAATGTTATATGTTTAATTGATTATACACATATATGTGCATGCATGCATCCATGCATGATTATTTACATATGCATGTGTATGAAAACTTGTTAAGTTTGTAAATTTAGGTTATAAAATTAGTTGCTTGAGTGATTAATACTTTCATCTAAGTATGTAAAGAACTAAGAATTAAAACTTCATCAAACCTCATCCAAAAAAATTAAATAATAAAAAACAAATCATAGAACACTTACACATCAAACCAATATACAAATCTAACTCAAAAACCTGAACCGTCCATAAACCAAAAACAACCTATTGTTCTCAATCATTAAGGATTAAGAAAACAAAATTAGCAAATCTAATGGGATTAATACTAAACTAATGATCTTGTCCAAGAGTTGGACACCTAGCACAACCTAGACACCAAGCAACACCCAAACCCGCCACCTATCCCCACTTGGTCAACTAAGCCCCCCTAAGACCACCATATGACATTCGTCATTTTCGACTAGCTTTGTATTTGTTATTCTATATTGTAAACCCGACTCGTTTTGATCTTCATATCTTTCAATATTAATAAAATGATGGAGTTTATGTTGTAATCATGGTTCATACTTGTCGTGGCATGATCCACAGTTCGTTTCAGCAAAATCAGTTTTTTTAACGTTTTCGGTTCGTTTAAGGTCCGGACTCGTATTTTAACCATCCAAACCAATCAAGACCTAACCCATAATTATTATAGAACCCTCCAAACATGTTTTTATACTGGTCATAATTTATTTAAATCAAAATTAATTTTAAATAAAAGAATCAAACTGCACCCTTTTACCCACCGGACAAACGCATTACCCATTTTCTCAAACCCTAATCTTTCCCTATAAATACCACTCATTCTTAACCATTTCACCTGCATATTTTCATCTTCTTCTCCCAAAATTTTTGATCTTGTAAGGTGTTCTAGCTAGTTTTGCTTAAGTTTGACTTTAAAAAGTCAACGGAACCGAATCTTGCATTTCAAATCATTTCGGGTATGTGTTTTTGGATATTTTAGTTTTTCTAAGTTATTTTATGTATACAAAACCATTTTCATCTTTATTTAAGGCTTGTGGGCATTCAAACTCATATTTATGCATTTTAGACCCGTTTGGGTCGTTTTCGGGAAGTTTACTCGCTTAAGTTTCTTGTTTGAGTTTAGATCTGTAATTTTACCTTATTTTTTAGTTCAATGGTTTTGAAATGTGGTAAACATCCTCAGGTTCATACCGAGTCAAAGACCGAACCAAACCGAACGCTCGTTTAGGCACTTTAAATAACTTTTAAGCGACCATGTTACATCAAACACTTTAGATCTGAATTTTTCTTGATATTTTAGTTATTATATGGTTGATATGGAGGTGTAGAATAACTCTTGGCTTGAACCCAAGTTTCGGGTAAAAACCGAGTAAAACCAAACACCTGTTTTAACGAGTTAGTCAATGTTCAAACCACCAAGAGTTCAACCTATCTTTTTAGTTATGTTTTACTTTATATTACTCATATTACTTAAGATTTTGGAAGTGTTAGAAAAATATTAGCTTAAACCAAGTTTCGGGTAAAAATAAACCCGAGTAAAAGTCGAACTTATCGTCTTAACGAGCTAGTCACCATTCAAAACGCCAAAAAAATCTTTCCTAACTTTTTTTAACTTATGTTTCACTTTATATTATTTATATTAATAAGATTATGATATGACGGAACCAAACTTGGTTTTATACTAAGATCGGGTTAAGCGAATTTCTTTATTAATTAAAGTCTCAAACTCGGGTTTAAGAGAGTGTAAGTCGGATCTTGATGCTTACATTAACAGGATCGTGCACACTAGCACTAAACCAACTCCCTATGTAAAACTTAACAATGCTTGAGTAAAACTAAACATCAAGGACCCGTTTTCTTGTAAAATTCATTTTATACTTACGTTATTTAAGCATACTTTGTAAAATATAACTAAAACTCCCGAAAACCCAAGCCTTATTTTTATGAACTTTTATACCATTTATATTTCATCTTCAAGACTCAATACTTACTCAAGATCTTTCAATCTAGGACACGCACGTTAAACCGTCGGACTCGCTTACTTGAGGATTTTATTTAAGTTTATTCATCAACGCCATTCTTTTTCCAAGTAAGTAATTTCATCCCCGTTTTCTCTTCTATACTTTGGGGGTAGCAAGCATACTTACTCAACCAAAAAAAATAATTTAACACCTAGATCCTCAACCCACAACTTCTAGGTTATGTGTTGCTTAGAATAATTGTCTAATTGTATGTTATATACCTCATATGATTAATTGCTACATGTTTATTGCTTTTGATCGGTTAGCCTCATCCTCATCCTCATCCTCAATAAGTATGATCATACGCTCCTCCTTGTAATATGGTAGTTTTATCAATTAGAAAGGAGCCTCATTTATTTATGATCTATATAATTCAATTGTTGTTTTATTTACGGTTTCACATATTTGAGTTGTGGATTTTTGCCTTATATTATATTTTTAAAGTCATGGAATTGCTCACCAACATAGATGTTGACAAAACATATTTTATGCAATGTTACAGGTTGATTGTCGGTTGATTGAAGATTTAAAGACGTTACTATATTTTGGACCGTTAGGTTATTAGTTAAGAACTATTTATTTTCTTGTATTTGTAAGAACATGTTATGATATGAATGAGTTGATTAAATATTATCACTTTAATAGTATCATGTGCATTTGAACAATCTTAGTTGCGTCCCGGCATGTTCCGCCGCTTTAGTCAAGGTATGACATATTGGTATCAGAGCCATGACTATAGCATAGGTGGTTAGACGTAACGACCTATTATAGTTTATGTTTTAGGGTCCCAAAACGTGATGCCTATACGTGTTACCCTACTTGATTGTTTATTTGCTCTTATTTACTTATTTGTTTCATTTACCTTATGTTCACGCACACACACTCTTATAGAAATCCAAGGTATCCTTACCTTATCTTACCTCAAAAAAATAAATAAATAAATAAATAAATAATAACATAAATAAATTATGGATCTCAAAATTTGAGTTTGGGTCCCAATTTTTTTTGATATTTCTCGTCTCCTTAAAGCGTGATATTATAACGGGTTCGTACTAACTGGAAGAGGAAAAATACCTAGATGTGAACCTTTGGCAAAATGATTCCGAGAATCAAAGGTGATTTACTTACCTGGAAGGTTCAAGTCAAGGTGTTTGACCTTATAGGCCAAAGCGAATGCGCGTTATATGGGTTGCTAACTTTAAGCAGTCACCGTAACCATTCCGGTTACCTCCATTAATATTGTTGGATTGAAATATGAAAGCCATGGTGATACGTGGACTAGTGTTTTGATCCTCCCTCGATTTCGATTTGTTTTTAGTTGAATCATGAAAGCCACGGTGATACGCGAACTAGTGTTTTTGACTTCTCATTTTATCCCATTTTATGATCTTGGTTGAAACATGAAAGACGCGGTGATTCGCGCAACGTTTCGACTCCCTGCATTACCTCGTATTTCTTTAAGATTACTGTCTGGACAACAAGTCATGGTGATTCATGTATGTATTTCCCGCCTCAAATCTTAACGTTTTAAATTTCAAATATATATATATTTTTCATGTGTTAAAATGGTTTTTTTTTATTTTAAGGTTCACAAAATATTTCACTACAACCTCATATTTATATTAATCACCATCATATTTGCAATAGTTACCCAAAATCTCATATTGTCTCACTTTTATTATTTTTAGAATGCCTCCCCTTCATCGTCAAGCTCGTCGAGCACGTCGAACTCGTCACCCCAAGAACTCCGACCTTAAGATAGCCGAATTGGTTACAACTCAAATGGCCACTGTACTCCCCACCCGTGTTGCTCAAATTCAAGCTATCCAACCATAACCTATTGCTACTCAAGCCACACCCTCTCATGCTACCTTTACTTATAAACAGTTTACGGGCGCCAATCCATCGAAATTTGTGGGTGAGGAGTGTGCTACCACGCTCCTTCAATGGTTTGAACGCATGGAAAGTGTGTTCTTGCATTGTGAATGCCCGGAGGCCAAGCGAACCACTTTCGAATCAAGTGTGTTTGAGCTAACCGTCCTAACATGGTGGAATAGCATCATGAATGCGAAGGGAGCGGAAATCACTATGACTCTCCCTTGGGATGAACTGAAGGATATCATTCTCAAAAGGTTTTTCCCCAAGCATGAAATTCAAAAGTTGGAGGCCGAATTTTGGGATCTTAAACAAGATAGCGGTAACAACTCCGCTTACTCAAACCGCTTCCACGAGCTAAGCCTTCTAGTGCCCCATTTGCTTACCCACTCGAGAGGCCAATCAACAAGTATGTTTTGGGTTTGCCAATGCAAATCCGAGATTCCGTCATGAGTAGCAAGCCACAAACGCTTAATGATGCGATCACTCTTGCCGCCGCCCTTTCGGAGAACCATGTCAAAGCGGGGACTTTATCCCGAAAGGATTCCAAGAAACCAAATGTCAAGGTCATCACCGATCCATCTCCAAGCTCCAAAGTTGAATCCCAACCCAATCCATCAATTTCTCCAACTCATCTCACCACTCTTAAAAGAAGCATAAACCGAACCATCAAAACTTTGCCGTCACTCACCCAACTCAATCCCAATCTCAATCTCAAGCTGCCCAAAATCGAAACCTTACACCGTTCCCCATCCTTTGTGCAACACTTGTCAACACCACCACCCATATTACTCCGCTTGTCGCCAATGCTCAAATTGCAATCGTTACGGTCACCTTAGCAATGTGTGTCGTGAAGCCTCCCGTGGACAAACCATTCTACCAAGGTTTGTTCCGCATAATCCTCAAAACCGACCCGTGCCTTTTGCTCAAACTCCTCCTCAACCGAGAGCTTGTTTCAATTGTGGAGACCCGAATCATTTCCGCAATGCTTGTCCCTGGCTCACTTTTTCAAATCAAGCCCAAATCATGCCCGCACCATATTACACAACTCAAGCCTACCAATTGCAAACTTACCAACCTCAAGTCCCACAACTCCAGTTCAACCGCTCCAATCAATTCAAGCTCCTCATCCCCCGCCTTTGCAAGCTCCACAAGTCACCCATGGCAACCAAGGGCATGCTTTTATGATGAATGTCAACCATGCCCAAGTTGCCAACGATGTGGTGAATGGTACGTTTTTAATTAATGAATATTTTGCTTTAATTTTATTCGATACCAGAGCTGATAGGAGTTTTATTTTATTTAAATTTGAATCAACCCTTGCCGTACCCCGTACTAAACTTTCTCGACCTTTTTCTGTCGAAGTCGCTAATGGTAGCTCAATCACTATTGATTCGGTTATTCTTGATTGCATACTCACTCTTTGTAAGCGTAAATTCTCAATTGACCTCATCCCGATGCAAATAGGAAGTTTCGACATCATAGTAGGCATGGATTGGTTAGCCTTGCATCATGCCGAAATTGTTTGCTATGATAATTTTATTCGAATTCTACTCGCCAATGGTAAAACTCTCAAAATCTTTGGCAAAACGTATCCCAAAAAGCTCAACCTCATGTCGTGTTCTCAATCTCAAAAGTACGTACGCCAAAAGTACGTTCCATTCCTAGCTCAAGCGGTGGTAAAAGACCCCAGAGAAAGGAAAATTCAAGACATTCACGTTGTTTGTGATTTTCCAGATGTTTTTCCCGACGACGTCTCCGGTCTTCCACCCATCCGTCCTGTCAAATTTCGAATTGACCTTGTGCCGGAGCAACTCCGTAGCCAAGGCTCCCTATCGTTTAGCTCCTTCTGAAATACAAGAATTTTCAAATCAACTCCAAGAACTCTCTGATAAAGGTTTTATCCGTCCAGGCTCATCTCCTTGGGGTGCACCCATTCTCTTCATGAAAAAGAAAAATGGCTCTTTTCGTATGTGTATCGACTACCGTGAGCTCAATAAACTCACCATAAAAAAATCGTTACCCTTTGCCTCGAATCGACGACCTCTTCGATCAACTCCAAGGTGCAACTTGCTTCTCCAAAATCGATCTTCAATCGGGTTATCATCAATTGCGTGTTCACGAAGATGACATTCCCAAAAATGCTTTTCGTACGTGGTATGGACATTACGAGTTCATGGTTATGCCATTTGGATTAACCAATGCACCCGCGGTATTCATGGACCTCATGAACCGCATTTGCAAACCATTTTTGGATAAATTTGTAATTGTATTTATTGACGACATCCTCATCTTTTCTAAATCCAAAGCTGAGCATGAGCATCATTTACGTTCCATGCTCGATCTCCTAAGAAAAGAACAACTTTATGCCAAATTTTTGAAATGTGAATTTTGGCTAAAAGAAGTTTAATTTTTGGGTCACATCGTTAACGATAAAGGTATTCATGTTGATCCAGCTAAAATTGAGGCCGTAAAAGATTGGAAGACTCCATCCACACATACCGAAGTTCGATCCTTCCTTGGTTTGGCCGGGTATTATCGGCGTTTCATTCTAAACTTCTCCAAAATCGCACTACCCCTCACCGCATTAACTCATAAAGGAAAATCTTACGAATGGGGACCAAAAGAAGAAGAAGCTTTCCAAACTCTAAAACATATGCTTTGCAATGCTCCTATCTTAGCCCTCCCTGAAGGAAATGACAATTTTGTGGTATTTTGCGATGCATCCAACCAAGGTCTCGGTTGCGTTCTCATGCAACGATGTCAAGTTATCGCTTATGCCTTAAGACAACTTAAAGTTCATGAGAAAAATTACACAACTCACGATCTCGAACTTGGTGCCGTTGTTTTCGCTTTAAAAATCTGGAGACACTATCTTTATGTACAAAATGTGTAGTATTCACCAATTATAAAAGTCTTCAACACATTTTCAACCAAAAAGATCTGAACATGAGACAACGGCGATGGGCTGAACTACTTAGTGACTACGATTGCGAAATTCGCTACCATCCCGGTAAAGCGAATGTCGTGGCCGATGCCCTTAGTCGAAAAGTTAATGTCAAATCCATTCTGCTTCTATCGAGCCCTGTGCACCTCCGTTGATGAAGGTAACATGTATGACGAAATGTCATGTGGAGCTAAACTTCAACTCGAAACCAAACCCAATGACTTACTTTACTTTCTCAATCGTTTATGGGTTCCCGATCGTGACGAACTTCGTACTTTCATTCTTGACGAGGCTCATAAGTCACATTATTCTGTGCATCCCGGTGCGGATAAAATGTACTTCGATCTTCGTCCCATTTATTGGTGGCCCGGTATGAAAAAGGATGTGGCACTTTACGTTTCAAAATGTCTTACATGCTCAAAGGTTAAAGCCGAGCATCAAAGACCTTTCGGTTTACTCGAGCAACCCCCGATTTCTGTTTGGAAATGGAAAGACATTGCCATGGATTTCATCACTAAGCTCCCAAATACCCGAAACCAAAATGATAGTATTTGGGTAATCATCTATCGATTGACCAAATCGGCTCACTTCATTCCGATCCGAGAAAAGTATTCCGTGGAACAACTAGCTCAAATCTATGTCCGAGAAATCGTGTGCCGCCATGGTATACCAGTGACCATCATCTCCGATCGTGATGCTCGTTTCACGTCTCATTTTTGGAAATCGCTTCAAAATGCTTTGGGTACTCGCCTTGACCTTAGTACCGCTTATCACCCTCAAACTGATGGCCAATCCGAACGTACAGTCCAAACCCTTGAGGATATGCTTCGATCATGCATACTCGACTTTGGTGGAAATTAGGAATCTCATATTCCTCTTATTGAGTTCTCCTGCAACAATAGTTTCCATTCTAACATTGGTATGGCTCCGTTTGAAGCTCTCTATGGTCGCAAGTGTCGTTCTCTGATTTGTTGGAACGATATTGGTGAAACTCAAATCACCGGTCCTGAAATGGTTCAAGACACTACCGATCGTATCGATCAAATCCGCAAGAATCTACTCGCCGCTAGAAGTCGTCAAAAGAGTTATGCCGATAAACGACGAAAACCTCTAGAATTTCACGTCGATGACCTTGTTCTCCTCAAAGTATCTCCTTGTAAGGGGGTAGTCCGTTTTGGAAAGAAAGGAAAACTAGCTCCTCATTACGTAGGCCCATTTAAGATCCTCGAAAGGATTGGAAAAGTGGCTTATAGAATCGATTTACCGAAAGAACTTTCCGGTGTTCATCCTACCTTTCATGTCTCAAACCTTAAGAAATGCTTAGCCGATGGTAATCTCCATATACCACTCGATGAAGTACACATCGATGAGACAATGCAATTTATTGAAAGACCCGTAGAAATTATGGATCGCAACGAGAAACGAACCAAACAAAGCCGTATTCGGTTAGTGAAAGTTCGTTGGAAATCAAGACGTGGTGCCAAATTTACTTGGGAAAGAGAAGACACCATGAAAGAAAAGTACACACATCTCTTCGTCGTAGCTTCTTCCTAATTTTGGGATGAAATTTCCAAAAGTAGGGAATACTGTGATATTCGTCATTTTCGACTAACTTTATATTTGTTATTCTATATTGTAAACCCGACTCGTTTTGGTCTTCAGATCTTTTAATATTAATAAAACGATGGAGTTTATGTTGTAATCATGGTTCATACTTGTCGTGGCGTGACCCACAGTTCGTTTCAGCAAAATCAGTTTTTTTAACGTTTTCGGTTCGTTTAAGCTCGTTTACGGTCCGGACTCGTATTTTAACCATCCAAACCAACCAATACCTAACCTATAATTATTCTATAACCCTCCAAACATGTTTTATACCTGGTCATAATTTATTTAAATCAAAATTAATTTTAAATAAAAGAATCAAAGTGCACTATTTTACCCACCGGACAAACGCATTACCCATTTTCTCAAACCCTAATCTTTCTCTATAAATATCACTCATTCTCAACCATTTCACCTGCACATTTTCATCTTCTTCTCCCAAAAGTTTTGATCTTCTAAGTTGTTTTAGCTAGTTTTTCTTAAGTTTGATTTTAAAAAGTCAACGGAATCGAATCTTGCATTTCAAATCATTTCGGGTATGTGTTTTTGGATATTTTTCAGTTTTTCTAAGTTATTTTATGTTTACAAGACCATTTTCATCTTTATTTAAGGCTTGTGGGCATTCCAACTCATATTTATGCATTTTAGACCCGTTTGGGTCGTTTTCGGGAAGTTTACTCGCTTGACTTTCTTGTTTGAGTTTAGATCTGGAAATTTTACCTTATTTTTATAGTTCAATGGTTTTGGAAATGTGGTAACCATCCTCAGGTTCATACCGAGTCAAAGATCGAACCAAACTGAACGCTCGTTTAGGCACTTTAAATAACTTTTAAGCGACCATGTTACATCAAACACTTTAGATCTGAGTTTTTCTTGATATTTTAGTTATTATATGGTTGATATGGAGGTGTAGAATAACTCTTGGCTTGAACCCAAGTTTCGGGTAAAAACCGAGTAAAACCAAACACCCGTTTTAACGAGTTAGTCAATGTTCAAACCACCAAGAGTTCAACCTATCTTTTTAGTTATGTTGTACTTTATATTACTCATATTACTTAAGATTTTGGAAGTGTTAGAACAATATTAGCTTAAACCAAGTTTCGGGTAAAAATAAACCCGAGTAAAAGTCGAACTTATCGTCTTAACGAGCTAGTCACCATTCAAAACGCCAAAAAAATCTTTCCTAACTTTTTTTAACTTATATTTCACTTTATATTATTTATATTAATAAGATTATGATATGACGGAACCAAACTTGGTTTTATACTAAGATCGGGTTAAGCGAATTTCTTTATTAATTAAAGTCTCAAACTCGGGTTTAAGAGAGTGTAAGTCGGATCTTGATGCTTACATTAACAGGATCGTGCACACTAGCACTAAACCAACTCCCTTATGTAAAACTTAACAATGGTTGAGTAAAACTAAACATCAATGACCCGTTTTCTTGTAAAACTCATTTTATACTTACGTTATTTAAACACACTTTGTAAAATATAACTAAAACTCCCAAAAACCCAAGCCTTATTTTTATGAACTTTTATACCATTTATATTTCATCTTCAAGAATCAATACTTACTCAAGATCTTTCAATCTAGGACACGCACGTTAAATCGTCGGACTCGCTTACTTGAGGATTTTATTCTAAGTTTATTCATCAACGCCATTCTTTTTCCAAGTGAGTAATTTCATCCCCGTTTTCTCTTCTATACTTTGGGGGTAGCAAGCATACTTACTCAACCAAAAAAATGATTTAACACCTAGATCCTCAACCCACAACCTCTAGGTTATGTGTTGCTTAGAATAATTGTCCAATTGTATGTTATATACCTCATATGATTAATTGATACATGTTTATTGCTTTTGATCGGTTAGCCTCATCCTCATCCTCAATAAGTATGATCATACGTTCCTCATTGTAATATGGTAGTTTTATCAATTAGAAATGAGCCTCATATATATATGATCTATATACTTTAATTGTCACTTTTATTTACGGTTTCACATATTTGAGTTGTGGATTTTTTCCTTATATTATATTTTTAAAGTCATGAAATTGCTCACCAACATACATGTTGACAAAACATATTTTATGCAATGTTACAGGTTTGATTGTCGGTTGATTGAATATTTAAAGACGTTACTATATTTTGGACCGTTAGGTTATTAGTTAAGAACTATTTAATTTCTTGTATTTGTAAGAACATGTTATGAAATGAATGAGTTGATTAAATATTATCACTTTAATAGTGTCATGTGTATTTGAACAATCTTAGTTGCACCCCGGCATGTTCCGCCGCTTTGGTCGAGGTGTGACACACCACCTCACCACCCTAATACTAGAAGTAATCATGGATAGCTCCACTACAAGAAATCTCGGCCGAAGGGTTCCACAACTCCATCAAACACCCACTATTCCCATAATCTTGCTCTCTCTCTCGATTATTACACATCCACAAGCACCACCACCGTGAACCACCATAACCACAAATCACTACAACCATCACCGCCACCTTCTACTCCCTCTCTCAGTTACCATAACAACCAACATCATCAACTAAAGACCCATATGTACATCACCTTCAAACCAACCTACTTGTGATCAACCTTCCAAGTTCAAACACCTCAATCGGTTTATCATGAAGTTAGAAGTCTTCGTCAACTTTCCTTCACCCTTTCCATCTATTAAAATCAAGGTTAGGTTAATCAAACTTGATTGATAAAAAAGTTTATAAACTATATATGTATCTAACATATATAAAACTTAAATTCTCAGGATTTATCTTCATAAGAATTAATCACAAAACCTTACAAAACCTTTTATGATCAACAAAAATCAGTCTTTATAAATATAGAAGATTTATGAAAACAAAATATATAAATAAAGGGTCTAGGATGTTCAAATATGTGTTATTTTATACTTCATTTAGTTAACAGATTAAAATACCTAAATGACTGTGATTGTAGGAATAAAATTAGAAACTTGTTAGAAAATATTAGAAATAATATTTTGTAAATTTTGGTGTGATAATAATAGGGAGATTAATTTATATAATTTATTCAAGAGAATAATAGGAAATTATTATACAGAAGCTTCAAACCTGGTAAAGATGTGGAAATATTATATGATGGACCTTATATTTTATAGGAATTTCTGGATAAAATTTTATGATTTAATTTATAGATATGACTGAGTTATACAATTTAGAAGCTTCTATGATTAGAAAATAAGGAGAAATAGCAAAGAGGAGAAATAAATTACAAAAAATTTACATATTAGGACCCTGATTAGATAAGTGTGTGAAAGATTCAGAATTTTTAGAGTTGTTTAACTATTTATGTTAATTTATGTAGAAGTGATAAAAATCATGTAAAATCAAATTCTATGAGTTGATAACCTAAACTTTTATGAGATAATATAAATTTCAAAATATAAATTCTTTTAAATTTTGGTAAATTTAGAAAGTTCTTTAGGTAATTCTGCTGATTTATTTAAATTTTGTAGAAATTTCAGAAAATTTACTGTAAATAACTATTAGTTGAAACTTTATAATATTTGGATTTTTGGATGTTTCTGCTGCCAAATTTTGGGAAAATATGGATAGTTATAACTATTGTTTTAAAATTATATTTATAAGTGTTGAAAAGTTTAAAGAAATAAAGTTCATCTCTAATATATAAATATTTTATAGGATTGTTGTTGGAATAAAGGTAAGACACATAGCCCTATTTTTATATTTATAAGTATTTGGGGGAAAACATACTGTTTTTGAGATTGATGCATATATATAAGAATTTTTGACATATACTGTCATCATGCGTTATGCTACAACCATTAATTCGGATGTGAAACCGTCTGATAATATAGGTAGCACTACTTAGGAAATTATTTCCTACATCAACAAAATAAGTGTTTTGATGCTATATAATCCGATTTTGTGATTTATATTTGTGACAGTTATGAATCTCCTGACTTATAAGTATGTTTGCTTGTAATCTTACTTATATTGCATGAATATATTTTGTGTAGAAAGTAAACCTATATTTTCACCAACTATATGTTAACTGTTTCAGTATGCTTTTTCAGGTATTCAAAATGACTAACAGTATGATATTTTAGTTTGATGTATACAATGGATGGGGCGAGGTCATGGGAAGAACTTGTGTTAGGTTAACTGTAAACATACATGATCTTAGTTTGATAGTGGATGCTCACTTCCATTACTACTGAAGATGTAGCAGTTAATAAAACTTTTTATAATAGGGTTATGACTTTGAAATACTGGTTGTAATGTAACCTGAACTTTATTTAACTATGGTAATGTTATGATGAATATGACTTATTATATATGTGTGGTGTCTTACTTTGTAATCAATGTGTTTTGAGTTGAACAGTCACACCCAAGCATTTCACGCTTCTGTTGGGATGTGACATTTTTAGTTAAATTTTATGTTGAAATTCATGGTCTTAGAATTAATATATACCAAAGCAAGTCTTAGAGTTTTCATATCATGTGTGATACCCGATTAGTTGAGAAGTTGTGCATCTCATTTCCATGAGTTTCATTTTAACTCAAAATTTTGAGTGTAAGCGATATGAGAAATACACATTGGTAGTGTGTGGGTCTGTCGGAGCAGGGGCAACTCTAGCTTATAACAAGTGAAGCAATGGCTTTAGGCCTTCATATTTTAAGGGCCTCCAATTTTAGAATGTTATTATAACATATTTTTAAACTAAATATATCTTTAATAATGTAATATTCATGATCATAGAGAAAGAAGAGAATTTTTTTGGAAGAGAATACTAAGAATAACTTTATGGATGTGGTCTGTTTTTCGTGTTACTGTAAAATATAAGTGACGGAGAAGATGATTGAAATAGATGCTAACATCAGTAATTGGAAAACAAATAGGAAGTACGGGTCATAAAGACTTTTGTTTCATTATTTTTTCATATTTAAAATATTATATTTTTATATTTTTAGATGAAATAGTGGGTTTTAGTTGCTTACTAAATACATGATCAATGCTACAAAAAATTGATGTATTTGATATTATTATAGTTTTCTCTTGACATACATGTTTATCATTTTATAATATATATTTATTCTAGATTGAAAATTTTCTTTTATTGTATTTAGAGATCGGAAAATATATTATATAAATTACAACTGAATTTGTTATAATATATATATATATATATATATATATATATATATATATATATATATATATATAAACTAGGTAAATCAGTATTGTTAAAGTTATAACCAACTTAATACTACTATTGAAAACTAAATATTTTGCTTAATAAAACAATTAGAGATAGCATATATTCTTGTTGATAAGTTATTTTAATAACGTTTGTTTGGATAAATAAAAGTTTAATTTTTTTATTACACTTCAAAAATAATTTATATAAAAGGCCTCGACTTCTTTGTTCGCATTAGGCCTCGAAAAAAGTTAAGCCGCCCTTGTGTCGGAGCTAGAACAATGCACATGGTAATGCGTTGGTCATGTTATATGGATTACAATATGGTGGATATATGATACATTTTGTATACGGTAATGGATTGGTCACGTCTAGTCATTGGGACTCGTGCCCCCTTAACTCTACATTAACCATATGATGGGGTTAGTTTCTTATGTGTGAATTGTCTGCTATAATCACACATGTAAAGTTAGCTTTTATACTATTTGCCTTGTGTGAGACAATGAGGTCTTCTGGGCACATACATAAAGATGGTTTATTTGTTAGATGTGAAATGTTTTGTGAGATATCTGTAAGATTTAAAATATACTATACCTCATTTGTAAGATGTGGATATATAATATGCAATTTACTTCTTATAAATTACATTTATCTTCTATATAGAGAGAATTACATATAATCTTAATCTTTGAAATTGCATATTTTTAAAAAACACAAACTTTTTATACATGGTCAAATCTTCTAAAATACATCATTTTTAGTACTTCAGTGCATGCAAAGAGATTTTTTTGTTAGAATCAACCTTTAAAATAATCATCTGGATCTTACATGTGTGCATCTCAATATATATTTTCATTCTATGGAAGAAACTATAACAAAAATGTAATCAATCATCTATCTCAAACGGGTGGTGAAATGAGTCAAACAAACCTGAGAGCAACCATGGTTGAGAAATAGTTGTAGATAACTAAATTCGAATAAATAAATAAAAGGGTAAATTACTATTTTGGTCTCTGTGATTTGAGTATTTTAACCATTTGAGTCCGGAATTGAATTTTCTAACAATTCAAGCCTTATGGTTTGTATTCTATAACTCTTTCAGTCTAATATACTAACAGAGTTAGATTTTTCAGTTAATTTCTAATAAAATGATCAAAATATCCTTAGACTGAAATGGTTATTTTTAATAACCTTAAGGACCAAAAACGTAATTTACTCTCTCACACAAACATATAATATATCATATATATTATATTATATACATATATATATATATATATTACACGAAATATTTTTGGTTTTATTTTTCAAAGTTTTTTAAATTTTAATTTTAAATTACTCAGTTTTAAACGTCGTATTTAAACCATTCATTTTATCTAACGGAAAATTTAAAACCGTTTGGATTATTATACTCATTTAAACTTTTAAGCTTACATAAATTAAATGTCCTTTTAATCTATTTTTTTATTTAAACCGCAAATTCTTTTTAACTGTTATTTTATTTAAACGTCTTTGTTTAATCATTCAATTCTATTATGCTTTGTTTTAAACTTTTTTTGTATTTATACATATTTATAATTATTCGGCTCGTTTAAACGTAATTTTACCCTCTTCTTTTATTTGAACGTCTTTTACTATTCATTATTAAAAAAACTTTCTTTTTCAACAATTCATTTAATTAAAACATTTTTTTATCTTTTTTAATTTATGTCATCTTTTATTCAAATTGACGTAAAAGTGACTTCTAAATTTATGTCATTTGTATTATTTTAAAGATTAACTTGAGTTTTAATTATTACAATTAGAGCTTTATAATATTAAAATTATCTATGTTTAGTTTATTTAAACTTATTAAGTCAATCGTTACATTTGAATAATCAATTAATTTGAAAAATACGTTTAAATAAGGCAAACAAATTTAGAAAGAAGTTTAAATAGCTGAATGGTTTAAAAAGCCATTTAAATACAACATTTAAAAAATGAAAAAAATTTAAAAGAAATTTAAGTAAGACAAACAATTAAAGAATAAATTTAAAAAGCAGAACGAGTGTAAAAAATACGTTTAAAAACCGAAAGAGTTTAAAGCCGAAGAAGTTGAAGATGAATGATTTTAAGAATTGTTTAAAAACCAAACCTTTTAAAAATTATCTTTAAATACCAATTGTTTAAAGAATGATATTTAGAAAACCAAATGGTTTATAAACACTTAAAAACGTTTTTTGGTGATTAAATTATCGGTTTCAAATCCAAACATTTTAAAAAGGTATTTTTAAAACTTTCAAAAATAAAAGATAAAATCTTTTATACATATACACACAAATAGTTAAATAGTTAAATAATTTTAAAACGTTGGTTTAAGAAGGAAGCTTTTTAATAAACGAATGGTAAAAAGTCGTTCAAATAAAAGAACGGGATAAAATTACATTTAAACGAACCGAATGATTAAAAATATGTAGAAATACAAGAAATTGAAAAGAATCTTAATAGAATTGAATGATTAAAAAAATATTTAAATAAAATAATAGTTAAAAAGACTTTGTGATTTAAATAAAACAAATAGATTAAATGGATGTTTAAGTAAGTTTAACAGTTTAAATAACAAGTACAATAAGCCAAATGGTTTTAAATTTTCCACTCGATAAGATGAATATTTAAATACGACATTTAAACCCCAGCAATTTATAATTAAAATTAGAAAACTTTGAAAACAAAAATATGTATTATATATATATATATATATATATATATATATATATATATATGTTTGTGTGAGAGAGTAAATTATGTTTTTGGTCCTTGAGGTTCTTAGAAATAATCATTTCAGTTCAATGGCATTTTGTTCATTTTATTATAAACTAACTTAAAAATCTAACTCTGTTGTGTATAGACTGAAAAGTTATAAAATAAAAACCATAGGACTTGATTTGTTAGAAAATTTGTTTTAAACTTAAATGGTTAAAGTGACCAAAACACAAGGACCAAAATAGTAATTTACTTTAAAGAAAATATGAATAAACATGTTATTATAAAGCTTTTTACATGTACCTTTCAATATTAAATTTTACATTTATCTTACTAAAAAATACATAGTCACATCAAATGTAACAACGATGGTCCCTGAAATAAATAAACATTAACTTTGATAGTTAATTTTTTTTAAATGACTAAAATACCCTTTCTCACCTAGATCATCATCTTCCTAGCCCACCCGCCACCAACTTCATCCACCATCATCACTACCGCCTCCACCACCATGGGTGCTTCCCTGCATAGGGCTCCTCACCGCCATCTTCAGGAGTGATGAATTCAAAGCATGATTTGTAACCAGCGTCGACCTCCATTGTTTGAATTGAAGGAAAACTTAGAAACCTTAGAAATGAAAATCCCCAAATCAAAAGGAGTGAAACCTTACTCTTGGTGTTACATGGGTGGTATGGTGCTTGTGGTGACGATAGTGAAGGTGGTGTCGGTGCCGGTAGTTGAAGATGGTGTTGGTGGTTGAAGGTTGAAGGTGGTGGTGGTGGTGGTTGAAGGTTGAGGGTGGTGGTGGTTGTTGAAGGTTGCGGGTGGTGGTGGTGGTTGAAGGTTGCGGGTGGTGGTGGTGGTTGAAGGTGGTGGGGGTGGGGTTGAAGGTGAAGGCTTTAATGGTGGTAGGAGAAGTAGTGTAGATAGAGAAAAAGAAAGTGAAAGAGGGCATTTTGTTATTTCACACACACTTAACAACAATAACTAACGTTCATACGTTTTAGGGGCCATTGTTGTTACACTTATGCAAATTTTTGAACCAACTTTTTATTTCATAAAGTTAAGGACCAAAAATAAAATCAAACCTAAACACAAAAACCACCCGTATAAGTCTAATATATATTTTAACATAAATTTAACTCGAAAACAAACTATGTAAATTATAATTTATAATTTATTACGTGGAGTAATTCATTATTTATTAATATACTTTCATCATAATAATAATAATAAAATAAATAAATAAACCCTTAATTTGAATCCTCTTTCCTGATAAGGAAACCCCTATCGGAAACCCACATCACCAATGCTTAAACCCTATCCACCACCACCACCACCACCACCACCACCACTACCACCGCCGTTAATGGCGATTCTTCATCTCCTTCCTCCACCACCATCTTTCCCCTCACCACCCTCCTTCCGCCCCCCACCCAAAACTCACATCCCCAAAGCCACCATCAACGGCGACCACACCACCTCCCCCCCACCCAAACCCTCCCGCCGCGGCCGCAAAAAGTCCACCACCACACCACCACCACCACTACCACCGCCGTTAATGGCGATTCTTCATCTCCTTCCTCCACCACCATCTTTCCCCTCACCACCCTCCTTCCGCCCCCCACCCAAAACTCACATCCCCAAAGCCACCATCAACGGCGACCACACCACCTCCCCCCCACCCAAACCCTCCCGCCGCGGCCGCAAAAAGTCCACCACCAACACCACCAACACCAAAACCTCTAACCGGAAGACCAAACCACAACCAGAACCAACCACACTCGAAATCGAAGAAGAATTGGATGATTACGACGACGGAATCGACTTCCCCTACGAAGACCCTCCTCTGATCTGCTGTTTCGGAGCCGTACAGAAGGAATTCGTTCCAACCGTTAGGGTTTCGGACCAACAAATGCACCCCGACATGTACTCCGAGTGGAAGATGCTGCAGTGGGACCCGCCGGAGTTCGCACGTGCGCCCGGCGGCCCGCCGTCGAACGTGGCGATAGCGCACGTGCGGCTCGGCGGTCGGGCGGCGTTCATGGGGAAAGTTGGGGGTGATGAGTTTGGGCAGGAGTTGGTGCTGATGATGAATAAGGAGAAAGTGCAGACCAGAGGTGTGAAGATTGATGAAATGGGGAAGACTGCTTGTGCTTATATGAAGATTAGGTTTGATGATAAGGGGAAGATGCAGGTTGAGAAGGTTAGAGATGCTGCTGAGGATTCTTTCATGAGTTCTGAGTTGAATCTTGCAGTGCTTAAAGAGGTAATCTTTATGATGTTATTGATGGTTTTAGTTAATTGTTTTGATTTTGTGTGTTTGTTTGAAAGTATATCATCATTGTTATGGTAATTGGAACAGTTTGAAAGTATATCATCATACCAGTTGTTGGATTTGATATTTTGGTTTAAAAGATTGTTCTTGTTTAGGTATTTGCTAAGAAATGAAGGAAAGTATGTGCAGAGTTAGAGATTATGTATGTTTGTTGATTATGTATGCTAGGAATTAGAGTTTCAAAGAGTTATCGGCTTCATTTTGAGTCAATTACTTATCTTGAGACACTTTGGTTCCAACAAAACAAAAACTTGGCTAATATTATTCATCTGTTCACCTCTGTATTGTTACTCTTGTTATAATGTGTGTGGGATTGAGTTTAGCTGAATATCACTGGTTGATTAGTAACAGTATACGTTGTTCATATCAGTGATATAATGTCAATATAATGTTAGATTGTTAACTGGTGATTTTTACATCTTTTAATGTGTATGTGATTATGTGCTCATTTTTATGGTTGATTGATAGCAATGATTCAATGTAAGTATACTGTCTTCTTTTCATACGAAAAAGACTATATTTGTTCCAGAGGAAGCAATTTCAAATCATTTATTGATGAATATGTCAATTTGGTTTGTATGATTTGTCCCTAATGTGTCAAATGGTAAATAAAAATCATACTAAAAAGAAAATGGTCAAGGATATTTTACAGGTTGAAAGTCGGCCAACGCATAAGTTAATTGTTTACATCATTTTATTAAACAAAATAGATTTTGTGTCGTCGGATAGTTTATGTGATCATATTCTGTGAGTTAACTATGAATGAAAAAAAATCATAAAGTAAAAACGGTTTCTGCAGGTCAACCTGACCAACCTGTTTTGACCCGTATAGGAAGGTACCTTTTTTTATTTCAACTTGCTAACCCAAACCTAATCAGACCCAATTTGACCCATACATGTGGCTTTCGGGTGTCAAATTGGTTACATTCTAATCTCATTTGACAATAATATTTTCTTGATTAGAAAAACTTTGTAATCTCTAAAACAAATTCATTACTAGGGCTGTAATTTTATACTTTTATCTCCTGAACATCACATTGTTTTTATGATACAGGCAAGAATCTTCCACTTCAATTCAGAAGTCCTTTTATCTGACTGGATGCAAGCGTCATTATTCAGAGCAATCTCATGGTCAAAAAAGTTCGGCAGCCTTATATTCTTCGACATGAATCTCCCATTACCCCTATGGAAATCCCGTCACGAGACACGAAAAATAATAAACAAAGCATGGGAGCAAGCTGACATCATCGAGGTCAGTAAACAAGAGCTCGAGTTCCTTCTGGATGAACACTACCATGAAAGAAGAAGAAACTACATCCCTCAATACTTTGCAGAATCTTTCGACGAAACAAAAGAAAAGGGAAAAGATTATTATCACTACACACGCGAAGAGATCGCCCCATTATGGCATGGTAATCTAAAGTTCTTATTCGTGACGGATGGCACCCTTCGGCTTCATTACTATTCACCATTGTTTGATGGGGTTGTCGTGGGGACCGAGGATGTGTTAATTACACCTTTTACTTGTGACAGAACGGGTTCTGGTGATGCAGTTGTTGCGGGTATTTTGAGAAAACTGACGAGCCACCCTGAAATGTTTGAGAACCAAGATGTTTTAGAACGACAGCTTCGGTTTGCTATTGCTGCTGGGATTATATCGCAGTGGACTATAGGTGCGGTTAGAGGTTTTCCGACAGAAAGTGCTGCACAAAACTTGAAAGAACAGGTTTATGTGCCTTCAATGTGGTGATGTGTTCGATGAACAACTGTAAGAACCAGATTTGCAGTTTTGTTTGTTATTGTTTGGTTCAAGTGCCGGTTGGTTGAGGTTAGTTTAGGTTGTTGTACGGTCATTTGTTGCCACTCTTAAATGTATGTGTAAAATTTTAAATGGAAATACTATAGCTTACAATGCCTTCATTTGTTGTCGACTTATAATATATGATACGTCTATAAACTAAAATGTGTCTAATCATTTGACACATTAGCAATAATATGTAACTAAATAACTCTTATCTATAAGATGTATCTAATCATCTATTATTTTTCCAACCACCTTTATCATTTAATATGCTCTTATTTCTACATCTATTACCATCTTTTATACTAATTTTTTATTTAGAAGTTTTTGTAAAATTAAGACCTTTCGTAAAATTAAGACCCATAACAAGAAGACGCCTAACGGGTTTTAACCTTAAAAAGATACACTTGTTGCACACACTTAAATTCGGTACGTCATACAATCCAGAAGCAAGAAAAATATATTGTTACAATCCAATACTTTTCATATACAAAAAAATCAAGTAATATATAATCAATGGGTAACAGAAAAGTGACATCTAACAACATATAGGATTAGGGGTGCTGGGGTGAGGTTAGAGGTGCACAAACCTGGTTGAAACTCAAAACCAGGTAGGGTAAAACCCGATTCGGGTTTTGGTCAAAAAAATTAACAAGGTTTGATTGGGTTTCAGGTCGGTCCAACCCGGTTTCAAGAGGGCAAAAATGATCAAATAAATTGGTTTTGTACCGGGTCGGGTTGGGGTGTGGAGGGGACAAACCGGTTTGAACCCTACGATTGAATTGGGTTGGGTGGCTACTAGGTTGAACTCAGTTCGGGTCGGGTCGGGTCATCCGGAAACCGGGTTGGAAACCTCTAGGTGGGAATCCATCGGCCATCCCCCATTAAAATGGGGCCGATGATATAAAATTCAAACTTTTAATCAGCCGAATATATACAAGCCCATTAGGTTTCTTACCTTCGACCACCCATTCTTGAATCTGCATACTTATGGCACGTTGATGTAAATCAAGATATATGCAACTTGTGATGACAGTCTTGTTCTTAACACGATACATTTTAGTTTGTTCCTATTTTAACAATGGTCATGATGTAAATAATACTATACATCCTGCAATAAAATGCGAGGGCAGTCCCCTTCCAAAAAAAATGTTATACATCCGCAGCCATTGCTCGTTCAGACAGTGAGGCTCGGTTTTAATCCACAGTTGAGGATTCACAACCCTCTAAAAGACTACCGGAGTCCTAAAAGGGGCATAAAAAGGTGCGAAAAGGACTCGTGATCTGATAATGATTCATTGTAATCAGACAGTAATAACAATACAATGTTGTTATTGTCACCATCACTCCAAAAGTAACAATGTCCAATTAACGCCGTGGTGTTTGAGATGGTTACCGCATGAGTGGGTGGCCAGTGGCTCGTCAATCAGTTAATGATTAGTATATAAAATTTTAAATTTAAAACATGTAAGTTCAACCTATTTAGTATTTACCATCTTTATTAAACCCACTTGGCTATTTATGATCCATTTAAGCCAGCCCCAAACCACTCACTCTAACATTCCAACCTTAACCCGTTTTAACAAACATGTACAAAGTGGGTCGTGTTTGAGTTGCATGACTTTATATGTATAAACTATAGTTACCGTCTTTGAGGTTGCATCAATTAAGGATCATTTTGGTCATTTTAAAAAAGTTTTACAGATAAGTTAACATTCATCAAAGTTAGACAAATTTATTCTAAATTGATATGTTCAGTGTAAAAACTATAGTTAGGGATAAATTTTGAAAACGAGTGGAAAGACAATTCATGTAATTAAGCTTTTTTATTTAATAAAAGTCATAACCCAACTTTAGACAAATGTTTAGTCAATAATGATTGCTTTTTATTCAAAAGGAATCGGCCTGTAGTGGAATTCTAGCATGATTTCATAGAAGTTATTATTAGTCTACCAATAATAAATGGTATAGTAATTACTGGAAAATCACTTTATGACAACACCAAAACTATACTATTCACGCCTCAAAACATGAGACGAGTGGTCTTAGGTTAAACATGCTCAGTAAATTATTTAGAGTAATTCAAAAGTAGAAATATAATAGAGTTGTTATTCAATGGAAAAAAAGAAGCATGAGGCGGGAGGCACCCTATAACGCCTCAAAGAAGCATGAGGCGGGAGACACCCTATAACGCCTCACACGGTTTAAGCTAGGGGTGAGCAACGGGACAGAACCGAACCGGACCAACCCTCACTTGACCCGAAACTGATAAGTGGTTTATATAAAGAACCGAGAACCGAACCATTTACATACGCTTCGAGCCAGATCGAACCGAGTTAAATGGGTCACTTTCACATAATATGGTGGTCTAGACCGCAAATGTGTTTTAGGCTCATGCTTTTTGCCGGGAAAAAAATAAAACTTAAAAATATAAACGAAACCAATCAATAAATTTGTTTCTTAAACTCATTATTGTAACATGGAGAAATTGATATCATATTAAAACACAAACATTGCATTAGCGATTAAAAGTTTATTGATCTGAACATTTTTATTATATGCTAGTAAAACATTTTTACATTTTTGGTGTTCAAAGGCAACCCATTAAACATCTAAAGAACAAAATCCAACTTTTTTTTACTTGCCTAGCTGTAATCGGGCCGGACCAAAACCGAGCTCTTACCCGAGGGTTTGGACCGAAACTGACCCATAACCGCTTACAAAAAGAAAGCCGAACCGTGGACCGGAACCGCTAACACATACACTGGTCGGTCTCAGTTTTCACGGGTCTTAACCAGGTCAACCCGTGAAGTACACACCCCTAGTTTAAGCCCCCATTGTCACCGGACCAAAATTTTCAACCATAACAAGAAGACGCCTAACAGAGCCTCCTGTAAACGCCTTGCCTCAAACACTTTTGAAGCACTACCAACTTTCAGATGTAATATATAACACAGGCTAAGCTCGTAGTAAACAAACTGTAAAAAACAACTAAATTACAGATGAATTCAGCTCTAGGAATGAAAGAAAACTAACCATATCTGGTAACATATTAAGTTCCAAATTCAGATTACCTACAATTAGCACACAGCAGCAACACAAAAACATGCTCTAAAATAACACATACTAAAGGTTAAAAAAACAGATCCCTAACCTTTTACAAGAAAGCATTTGACATGCAGCAGCATCATCTTCAGTCTTCACCAATTCCATGTGCATAACTTAGTAAAAGTGACCTTTGCATTTGGTCGATTCGCACAAACACTTTTTCCTCTGGGGCCCGCTTTTCTTCTCGGCCCGTGGAGTTCCATAATTAAACGTTAATTCATGCAAAGGAGGAATGTGTCTAATGGCATAAAATCCGATATGAAGATATGATTCCTCTTCATTTTCACGCAATATCGGCTGCCAATAAACATTAGGCGAGCAGCTATGGTTCATAAACCGACCCACGTTTCCTTTATTTTTGGCACTCACAATTAAAGGAAATGGGGGCTTAACAGGCTCATCAGCAGGAACAGGCTCCAATGGGTCAAAAGATCGGGTTGTATCAAGTATATAATCATCGTCACTATCACTACCGTTTTCAATCACTTCACCTGCATACTCGCATATAAAAGCTCCAGCCCGAATCGGATCCCATGACCTAAGTCCCCAACCTTATTCTTTGTTCTGAATACTTCCAAACGGAGTTTGAGGCCCGTTTGAGAAATGCGGTTTCTACAGGTGGAAGGGCATAAACAAGAAGGCCCACACTCATGAATCACTGAATTGTGACTTAAAAGAACACCACCACTTGAATATGGAAGATAACCACCATTTCTTTCAACACAAGGGCAGTTAGTGGCGGGTTGACATCCATTAGCGCACTTGCAGCTTGAAGATTTCGGTGTACGAAACGGTTTTGCATATTTTAACTCGACGAATAAGTAAAATAAGCAGGGCCCTTTTCACTGTCCACATCGTTTACGAGGCAAATCGGTAAATTCTCTGCACCAGAAGTAAGATCAGGTAAAATAACACCAACACGTGTAGTAACACCATCTCTCCACTGTTGAATTGACTTCCATAACATAAACCCTTCAGGTTGACCTGGAACCCGAATCAATTTGTACTTGAAAACATTGCAACCCATCTTTCCTTTTTCGATCCAAGATTCATGGAGTTTGTAAACACCATCATAAACATATATTTTCCCAGTTACACTTGTTCCATCTTTAAGACCACGAACGACCCGTACCTCATTACCTTTATGCAAACTTTTTTCTAAAGCAAGATTACCTCTTTCAAGCTTTTGATCCCTCATTAACTTATCACTTCTTTGAACACCACCTTGACCGGTATAAATCAAAACCTCACCGTCATCTCCATCATCATCATATCCTCCAGATGTAACAATGCTAACAGCAATGGGCTCTTCATCACCACTAACCTTGAAAGTTAAATAATCAATCCCAGCCATGATTGGCGCATGAAGTCCAGCTAAGCATAACTCCATTCGGAAAAAGAAAACATCACCAATGTTCACACCAGGTACTGCACCAACCCGTCTTTTAACATTAGCCCGGGCTCCTTTATTCATCAATATTGTACCTGACCTTAAATCAGCCCGTCTAGATATACCAGGAATAACCCCTTTTGCATCATCAAGCTGCATGATTTTTCTCCTTAGTAAATTATAAACCATAATCACACGTTGGACTAAATCACGATCACTATCAGCTTGAAGAGTTGTATTGATATCCACAAGATTAAAACATCTTAGAAGATGATTAACCTGTTGATCAATGTCAACTTCAGAATTAGAAATAGCAACAGCTTGTGGGCCCTTCACAATTTTACGGGCTTTATGTTTTCTCTTGACAACATCACTGCTGTCCTCCGTATCCACAGTGAAGCCATTTTCATAACTATCAGTTTGAGCATATCCATCATCATATGGTTCATGATTCTTGGTGCTCCCTCTTGGTCTCCCTCTGCCACTAGTGTTTGCTGGCGGGGCGGGTGTTCTAAACGAATTCAAAGGGACTGGTGACGGGATAGCATTAGCATTAGCATTAGTATTAGCATTAGCATTAGCATTAACATTGGACCTTCCTTGATCCGGTACCTCAATGGGCCGCGGGGGTTCGTTTGAACTAAAAAAGGGGAAAAACTGCGCCGCCCCAGGGGAAACGGGCCATTTGGAGCACCAAATGCAAATGGTGGAGCTTGTGGTGATGCAGAAGAACTGGCGTGGGATGGAAAAATCGGTACAAGACATCTCAACGGCTTAACAGTTATAACCCTAGACTTGTCAATAGGACCAGAAGGAACCGAATCCGAACCTAAGTTATCTTCCATCAATCTCAATGAAACACACCAATCTTCAAATTATACACCAAAATCCTCCAAAGAAAACCACAACTACCAGAAGATTAACAAATAAAAATCCAACTTTAACCTAATTCACACCCTTGAAACTAACGATTGACTGCTAAGACCATCATATAACGCCAAAAGATGACATCTCAGACCACAAATTCCGCTTCAATCTGTCCTCCTGAAACATGCAAGTTCAAATCTACGTTTAACGAACAATTCGGATCTAGGGTTTTAGCGAACTAAACAGAACACCACCCAAAAACATGACAAAAAGCCCTAAAACAAATCAAAACCCTAAACAATAAACGCGAAACTAAAGATCAACAGCCCAATATCTAAAACTCAAAGATCTGAAATGAATTAAGAAGCGGTGATCTGTAGGAGTGAATAAAAGCAAAATCAAAGATGAAAAAGGTGTTTAAGGGTCAGATTTGAAGAAGGAATAGAAGAGAAAGCCATTGAGATCTAAGAGTTGGAGAGATTACCTTCACTTTGATGGCTTGAGTTCCGGCGAAAAATTGTTCGGAAAGTAATCTACAGAACCCTTTAGCGATTTTACATCTATTCTTCTAATTTTACGTTTAATCTATCCTTTGAGTCACAACCTAATCTAGATATAATATAAAATATAAAGAAAATTAAGAAAGTGGTGATTTCATTGAGTATTATGTATTTATATTATAAAAATCTCTTTTTTAGTTGTAACTAGAACTTTTCACATGGCTTCTAATTCAAAGTTCAATTAAATTAACTTGTTTGTAATTAATTTGGCTAAAACAGCTCAATTAAGTGTAAATAAATTCAGTTGTAATTGACACTCGCTTGACTTGGTTTAGCTCGTTTAAGTTGCCTAAATTTTAATGTTTATATATGGTTTGTTCTTTCTTGCCTTATGTTTTATAGCATATGTTTCAAACCCTAGATGCATAGCCTAAGTGACTAACTCCAATGTTTGCATACTTGTAAGTGATTGTGTGACACGTTTGTTTTTTTTTCACTAGATGACTTGATTGTTGATATATTATTTGACTCATATGTGTTAATGTGAATTTTGATGCCTTACCTTCATCAACTTCTTGGAATTTCTCTATTTGTTTTAATCTAGGGATGTTCAAAGAGCTTCAAGCTTAAAGTTTACTTGAAATTAACTTTGTTGTAAACAATCTGACTTGGCTTCGATCAATGTATAAATGAGCTAAATTCAAACTAAGTATGGCTCAAGTTGGATCAATTCTTGAATACCACTATCAACGTGTTATGTGACTCGTGTTTTAGAATTTATTCATAATGCATACAGAAAATGATGTCATACCTATTCAACTCCATATGGCTTGTTAAGTTCGTCTAAATTTTCCTAGACTTGAAATCTTGAATGTATTATATCACAATTTATTTTTACTCTTTCTTATCTTATATATGTAGCCTAAGTCACAAACCCTAAATTATATACAATTATTGATTTGATTACGAGTCATGTTACCTTTCTTATCTAATCCTAATATTAGCAAAACTAATTATTGATTTGGTTACGAGTCCTGTTACCTTTTTTATTATTTGACTCATTTGTTGACTTTGTATTTGATTCAAGTGTTTTAAGGTGATGTTTTGTGCCCTATTCCACATTACTCGAACATCTCATAACTTCCATATTCTTAGGATGTTCAAATAGCTTCCTAACTCAAAGCTTGTTTGATATTGGTTTGGTTGCAATCAATGTGGCTTAGCTTGAATCAATTAATATACAATTAAGTTCAAGTTGACCTTAGCTCTATACAATTGATTCGTGAATAGCCTTATCGATTTTATGTGACTCATGTTTTAGACTTATTAACGTTAATGCGTATGTAAATGCATATTAAACCCATCCAAACTCCCTAGCATCAGAAACTTCATTAGTTTAATTATGAAGATACATTCCAAACTCCCGTATAACGCCAAAATGTAAAAATCAAGACCACAAATCTTGCTTCAAGCTCTGAAACATGCATGTTCAAATCTATGTTTAAAGGTCAATTTGGATCTAGGGTTTTAGTAATTTAAAGGTCAATTTGGATCTAGGGTTTTAGTAATTTAAAGGTCAATTTGGATCTAGGGTTTTAGTAAGCTAAACATAATTCAACCTAAACATGTAAAAAGCCCCGAAACAATTTAAAACCCAAAATATATACTATAATAAAAAAAACAAACTTACGAGACACATGACACATTTTTAGGACTTCAAAAATTATACTTTCTGCCTTTAAGTATTATTAAATATGTAAAATGACTTTCCTTCTTATTAAAACAACCAATTTCTTATTTATTTTAAGTTAAAGTATAAATAATTTTTGGTTTATATTTTCTAGAATTAAGTTTTTATAATCTTACGTTTTTTTAATTTAGAGACACAAGAAAATGAATCTGACATAGAAGCTAGAGCAAGAAAATAGAATCCAACACACGACAAAGAAATCTGGAAGAATAGAGGAGCTTCTCAATTTTGATTACAAGTTATTCAATTTAATAATTTTTTATTCAATTTTAAAACATATTTTTAACTCATAATTAGTAATTTTTTGTTTCTATAAACTAAAAATGATTCCTAAACCAAAACGACTGATACTTTTTTTTCCTATGATCATAACCGTGAATATATATGATATACAAATTGGTATTAGACATCACATTTATCACAAAAGCGTAAGGTAAAACACTATTATGTTCCTTTGTAGTTTAAACAGATATAATTCAATTTTACACGTTGATTCAGTGTGGCTGCAAATAACACCATTGTCATGTTGAAACACCAAAGAAAACTAATTTTACTACGCAAGGTCTACCATCTCATAATTGTAACGATAAAAAAGTGAGTAAACCTTTGAGTCTAGAGAGCATGTCCAAAAGTTGGTTTGTTATAATAGTTCATCAAATTATTAACCAAGCAACTTTAGATCAGACTAAAATTAAAAAAAACTATGAATGCTAAGCAAACAGAAAACACCTCTCTTAGCTTACCTGATCAACCATGTTTAAGGCCAGATCATTGGGAAACCTCAAATCACCACTATTCCGCACTGGTGGGTTAGGATTGGAAAGATTTAAGAAGAGAACGATCACCACCACCTTGAACTACTGAGTTTTCAGGCTAATTAAAACCCTAATGAGATGGTCGGTGAGCAAATTCTAACATTTATTTTATCAATGTTTGTATACGTAAGATCTAAAATCAAACACAGTGATGACCTAAAATCAAAAAAAATGTACAAGATAAGAAAGAATTGAATACGAAGAAGAAATCCAGCTGAGACATGAGCGGTGATTGCCTACACTGAAGGTGTTAAAGACAGTAGTTAGAGCTAGCTAAGATCAGGAGATTACAACACCACTACCACCACACTGAACCATCGTTGAGCGCTGATGTATACCAAATATAAGTAAGAAGGCGGTGGCAATGAATGCCTAAAAAAGAAAAGGTTTTGTAAAGTGAGTTATTGTATGTTATCCTATCCATGTTTTATAGTATTGTACATTGTTTCTTTAATAACTTGTAAAACACTATTCTCCTTATGAAATTTAAATATAAAGATAGTTATTAAATGAATTTACAAGGCCTGGTAGTCACTTTGACAAATTCTAAGGCCTCAATCCCAAGTATTCCCACCCATTTGAAATATAATAAAATGTTTATGAGTTACGATTATTACACGCAGATCTTAAAAATAATGTATTTGTCTTTACAGATATTAACTGTTTTTAAATTTAAACATTCTAAATACCATATTATTTCTTTTTAAGTTATTAAGTTATCCATTTCCTTAGTCGATATAAATTATACAAACTTTCAAAGATTCTAAAAAATATACAATTTATCTAATTGTTTAATTAGCAGTGATTTGCTCTCTATTTCAAAACAATTGAACATATTTTGTTTTTAAAATTAAAAAAACATTTCTTAATTAACGAACATGATACACTATTTTATTCAAACCTTCCTAAGTTAATTATGAAACTATATTCTAATTTAAAATTAGGGAAAACTATATACAATAGTCAACAAGTTTTAAAAGTGTTCTAATTATACTACTCATACATTTAATCTGATATTTTTATTTGTTCCAATTAGATCATTAAAATTTTAAAAGTGTTTCAATTAGCTTACTCATATTTTTCAAAATTTTTAAATAATTCGCAATTTTTTAAAAATGATTCGATTCTTTATAAATATTGTTATTTTATATATTTCAATCAATTTAAAACATTTTTACAACTTATAAGTAATCTGATTATAACAATATCAATATAATTTAAAACTTTTAGCTACATTAAATTCTAGCTTTTGTGTTTTGCCACAAAAGTTCTTTGGTTTTCATATTTGATGCTTTTTTATTTGTCATGTCTTATGACCCATTTCTATACTTATACAAAAGTGATTTTAGTGATTAAAATTATTTTAAATACCTATTTAATTATTTTGAATCACAATGGATGAAACGAGCAGATATTATTATTAATAAATATTAGTTTGAATTAGTGATTTATTATTTTTAATCCATCAAGTTCGCAATAACGATATATTATTTTTAATCCATCAAGTTATTTAAAAACAAGTAATCATATAATTTTTACGACCCTTTATGGTAAATAATTATGATTGGTTAGGTTTGCTGGGTGTTTCATGTCAGAGTCACTTGGTATTTTTAAAACTAAACTATAAAGTGAATATGAGTATTTTTTTTGTGAATATTTTATAAAGAAGCTGGCCAACCCATTGGTTAGTGTGCTCCCCTTCAAGGAGCGCAAGTTTAGGTTCGATCACCACCTGTTATTTTTATTCTACCGATTTTAATCTTTTTTGCAATTTTTTGGTTGCGTAACTGATATGAACAAATAGAAAAAAATAAAATTATTTACCTTAAAACTAATAAAGGATTCTGATTGATTTAGTTTTGCTAAGTACCAAATCAAAGGATGTCATGTGATAGTCATTTGTGTTTTTTTAATAAACCAGAATTAAAGAGTGAATATAAGTATTTTTGTTGTAAATCTTTAACAAAGAAGCTAGCAAGCCCTAAGGTTAAACGTGTCGTCCCTCTTACTAAGGGGCGTAGGTTTGAGTCCTGTTGCAGCCAATTGTTTTTTATTTCATCGATTTTTCTCTTTTTATGTAATTTCTTTGCTTCACAAGCATGGACAAATAGAATAAATTGAATAGATACTTAAAATGTGTGTATAATAATTAAAACTTGATGGGTGTATAGATGTTACATAGTTTTTTTCTCTCTTTATTTCATGTGAAGGGTGTTTGAAAATATAAGAAAACTTGTGTTAATTCAACACGTTTGTTAAGTTTATTATGTTATATTGACGTTGTTTATTTTTTTAGGTTTGCTTGATATTTTTGAATTCTAAGTTAGAGTGATAGCCATTATGATGCTTTTTATATTCCGGTTTTCATATTTAAATCCATGATGCAAGTACATGCGTAACGCACACCGAGACATTTCTAATTATAGTAAATGCTTACTTTAGGGACTTTAATCATAAAATCATTTCTTAATAGAATTCCTGATTTCCTAATTCCTAATCGTAATTAACACTTCCCTATTTTCATTATAATTTTATCATTCATATTCAAAAACATTTTTTCCTATAAAACTCATCATTTCCATATCATACTTATTTGTTCACCAATCAAGTTTTTTCAAAATCAATCAACGGGACATGTTCTCTTGGCCCTCTGTCAAGTACGTCTCATCGTTTCTCTGATTTAGTTTTTTAAATTACGTTCGAATGCTTTTCGAAATGTGATGTATCCTCTGACATAGTATTGCTTAATTTAAAGAAGAATATGAAACTTTGAATGCATCGTTAGAGAACTAGTAATTAGCAACAGTTTTTGAACATGAACCTCAATTTACTAAACTTTGGAAATGATATGTGTAATGGGACCAGATTTAAGGTGACATCAATGCACAATCGAGTTATAGAAACATAGGTTATATCGGGAATCAACATTGGTAGCTGGACGTTAAATTTAAGATTCAGTTTGACGTCTTCGGACAAAAAAATTGCATTCAAGTATAAATAAAGTTTGTTTCAAATAATTTTTGTTTTGCAATAGTTAATAAAAGTCAAAGACAATTTGTCAGAGTTGGTTTCTACCTAAAAGACTCTATTTTTACTCATAATCAATTATATGTGCCATTATTAAGGATCAAGAGTAGAGATGAACTGAATTTGTTGATCTTAGATCAAGAAAATAAGCCTAGTAATGTTACGACGATTGCACAAGGCCGTATTTGCACATCAATGATTTTTTAGGTTTTAGTTATAATATTATAATTTTAGTTTAATGTATTACTTTATGTTAGAGCATTTACATCCCACTCTTAATCTTTATATTTATAATTACATTAAAATCAATACTTTTTCTTTCTTGTTTTCAATCATATAATATTTTTTTGTTTTTATCATTATATTTTCTTTCTCATCTACTAAAAAATTAAAAAATAAATAGTGTTTTACAAAATATAGTGATGAACAGAACATGTTCTTCTTCATCCACTAACAAACACTTACAACCATTTTTTATAATATAAATAACACACCCATAAATATGTAAAAAATAGACCGGGAATGCTCTTATTCTTCAAAAGTAGTAACATAATTTTGTAATATTAGTTTGAGTAAATTACAAATATTGTTCTTTTAAGTATTGTAAAAGTTATGGATCTTGTTTTTAATTTTGATAAGCATAATGAGTGTCCTTTATTTGAAAATTTATCACACATTTCGTTCTTTTCACTAACAAAAGTTAATTTTTTGTTTGTGTTCTACAAATGATAATTTTACCCTTATCATAATTTTCATTAAATATGTTTTGTTTTCTTTCTTTTTTTAATTACTTATACTTTAGTTTATTTCTTTTTATTTCATCACATTTTTATGAACTAATTAGTTTCAATACCTTTTTTTTATAAAATATAACTAAAGTTATAAATGTTCCGATTAGTTGGAATAATAATTGGTATAATTTTTATTTTCACTTTATCACTTTGATTTTTTTCTTTTTATTTCATCATGTTTCTATATACTTATCGAAAATCTGAATTATTGATTTACAATCTAATTGATATATTAAAACACGTATTTTACAAATTGTACATAGTCACTATTTGTAGCTTAATATTGCCTAGTCTATACATCTAAACAATTTAAGATGAAAAACTTTTCTAAAATTAATTGGTTTAACTTTGAATTAGATCTCCAAAATTAAAAAAAATAAAATCAAAATCAAAATCAAAATTTAAAATGTTTAGTAATAAATAACTTAGTTTTTTTAGATAAACATGTTAAGTAATTTATTTAATTAAACTTTTAATAATTTAATTTTTTTAACAGATTATATAAACAAAATAACAGTGAAAGAAAGGTAGCTATGAGACGCCATAATTCTTATTTAAATTTCGATTCCAAAATTTTTTAAACGTGAGTTCAGTTCGTTTTTTTGTTGGATATTTACTGGTTTTGTTTAAAAATTGCAAGTTATTCAGCTCCACATATAAAACGTATTTATGCGCGTAAACGATTTGTTATTTAAAAAAAACTTACTTATGTATGTAAACGACTTGTTATTTAAAATAAACTACAATTCTATTCTTAAAGTATTTAAACAGAATAGTCAGAAGTGAAGAAACAATCAACATAGTTAATCTAGTGTTTCTAGTGGATGTTGCATTTTATAGATGTAAAGAAATAACACCAAAATCAGTTACGTCTATTCAAAGTTTAATGGTTAGCTATGTTTGTGTTTTATGTTTTAATTAATAATATTTTAGTAACTTATGTAAATTTTTATTTTTTATTTATAAAATTACGAGTTCACTAAATTGGATAGTTTTTATTAAAAAGTAAATAACTTAAATGAGAAAATAAAAAAATTATAATAAACTAAAATTTTATAAGAAAATTACATTTTAATAAAAAATAATTTAATTAATGAATGATATTTAAAAGGGAAAATGTCACAAAATAGTAACCAAGCTTCAAAGTGTTCTAATTTAGTCACTCATGCATATTTTTTATCAAATTGGACCTCCAAACGATCAAATCGAGTCATTACCAAATTTATTGGAGTTAGAATTTTTAATATATAAAACTATATTAAAAAAACATGTTAATTATGAAAAAAATAAAAAAAAGTGCCTAAAATTTACGTTAACGTTTTATATCAGCATCAAAAGATAGAAAAAAAATACTTTCTAACTGAATCCAAAAATATAACATGCTAAAAATATGTTATGACTTTTAATTTGTATAAAAAAATGAGTGATTTAATTGGAACACTTTTAAAAATTGAGTTACTTAATTGGAACACTTTTGAAAGTTGATTATTATTTTTACAAAGTTACCCCTATTTAAAATTATAAGTTCCAATAAAAGTGGTGAGAAAAAATTAGAAAGAAGGATTAAGTAAATAAAACCAATATAATTTAGATATTTTGTCCTTTTAAAAGTAAGCGTAAAAATATCATTACTTGAAACTTAACAAAAAATGTTAACTTCAATTAGTTGAAAGGAAAAAGTGACAAATTTTTAAATAAATGACACTCAGTTTACTTATCAAAGTTATACAAGATCTATAATTTTGTGTATACTTTAGTTTTTAAATATCTCCGACAAGTATAACCAATGGTGTAAAAGTTGCTAGGCGCTGCTAGGTCGGTCGACTGGAGAGTTGCGAGTACTCGTTCTAGGTGGGGAGTACATGATAAATCATAAAGAAATTTAATTGTAAGAAATTATACATATATCAAATATCGTAAGTTTATTAATTATAACAATGTATGTGAATATCAATATAAATTAGAAGAATACATGTTCCAAATATGAAAATAATTTAAAAAATAATATTTATTCTATAATATTATAAACATAGTAATCATTTAGTCATCTTCTAATGTATATACAAAAAAACAAAAATTCAACAAAAATCGATGAAAATAAGCGGGAATTGACGAAAAAACAATGAAAATTCGAGTTTTTCGAGTTGGGCCGAGTTGGGCCGCCCAGCTCCAAGTGATCGAGGTTCAAGTACTCCCTGAATACTCGATTGAGCTGACCGAGTTTTACAACACTGAGTATAACACACGAGCTGCTAGGGTAGTATGATATATAAAACTAAGATGCCATTTTAAATTAAAATGTCACATATATATTCCTTACTAAAGCCATCTTGCTTGCATGACAACGAAATGAAAGAAAAAACTGATAAAGCCTATTTACTATATTTATATAGCTGGCTAAGCTTCACTAAAGTGGGTTGTCATGTAAATATCTTATCTACTTTTGTTTGATAGAAACTCAAGTCCATTAATAACACATCTGTCCCACTCTCCTTCACGGGCCCGTACGAGTTCATCAATTTACATACGGCTTAAATTTTTATACAGATTATGTAACATTATATGTGTCACATAAGTGGGTCATAGAGTCCTATACGAAACATATAACTCATCTGACAGGCACCTGAATTAGATTCTAACCACCAACCACTAAGAATGTCTATGATTGAGCAACTCATAGACTATTCAATTCAAGTTCGACTCGATTTATACAAAACTTAACTTGCGGAATTGAGCCAAGTCATGACTTAGAAGTTTATTTAACAAACAAGTTGACTTGACACATCTACACCATTAAATTCCGGTTGACTTGCCATGTCGACCCAAAACAAACGTATTATTGAAAACACTAGTATTAGTGTATTACAATTTATCTGTTCTATAAGGAGTTTTCTTCATTATCCCTCTGGAAAATTAAAGATTACCAATTTTCATCTGGGGACCTATAAAACTTTAAAAATGTACAAGTTCTTGTTTTCTGAACTCTCATGCCTTTTGAGTTCCTTTGGATTAAATTCAGATATATATGTCGTAATTTTCGCACATCATATTGTATAATACCATCATACAATGAATACACGATAAATATGAGAAAAAAAATAGTAACAACTAGAGTTTAGATAGCTTTTTGTTTGGATGGACTTGATTTCTACCCAAGTTGTTATATGAATCATTTAGAAAATATCAAAATGTTATGACAATTAATTATTTGTATATATAAAGACAAATATATGTTATTAATAAATTTGTAAGCCTGCAAACTGAAATGAAACTGCATTTGGCTTCATTCTAAAAAGCAACATGTTGCTTCCATCCCTATAACTCTTTGTTGGACTTTATTCATTAGATAATCTCAGTTAGAATATATTCATCAGAAACCACGTTATTTTGGCGTTATTATATTATTAACAACTTAACGTTGTATATTTTTAAAACTATTAACATCATGGTTGTCGCTTAACAAAAGGTGTAACTATTACTCCTATGACTTTATCATAAAAATAATTATATTTCCAGTAAACATAAATGTAGGTTTATTTTATTGCGTATATCGGGTTTACAATCTGCTTAACTACAAGTCTTGAGATGATACAACAATGAAATAAAATGAATAGTCGGAAATTTGTAACGTGTTTCATGACCATAGGATAAAATTTATTTGATATAAACGCTACCATACAAAACTTTCCTGAATAATATTATTCACTACTACAACGATGACTATTACTATAATTTATAAGGGACGCAATGTCGTTTGTGACAGTTTTACGACCATTTTAGCCGTTGTCATCGCTAATAACTTTTCCCACAAGGTTTTATGAAATGACTATTTTGGGACAAGATTAAGCTACCGTATCCTCCATCTCAACCAACGTTTGAAAGACCGGATCGGACGTCGAACCGGACGCCTTACTGGTTGGTGGTCAGACTAGTTGGACCGGATTTAATTATATTTTAATTATATTTATATATGTAGTTAATATAAGTAATTTATATATGATTTATATATATATATATATATATATATATATATTGTATAGTTATATATAAAACTTAACTATATTTGTATATCAAACACACTAATTTATGGTTTAACACCCCGTTTTTACCCATTAAAATAAAAAAAATAATTCAAAAAACCGGTCCGGTTTCCTGGTCGAACCGGACCGGCCACCGGACCGATCCCCGGTCGAACCGGTCGGAGCGGCCGGTCCGATCCGGTCACGAAAACATTGATCTCAACATTAGCACCTCCATATCTTTTGTGACGGAGTATTATAGTGACCAGAATTGCAGCTAGATCAAGTGTTTCGCAAGCAAAATTGCAAAAAGTTTTGGCGATCGACATTGCGAACCTTATTGTTGACTGGAACTTTTTTGTTGTTGAGAACCCTTTTTTTTCCTGATAACTCGTTAACCTAATGTAACGAACACTTATGTAACATCTGGCCTCTCACACCACCAATATTGTCCGTTTTATCCATGAGAAGCTTACGAATTTGCTTTTGGTTGCTCGGTGAAAACTTCCAAGGGAGGTCACCAATCCCTAGATTGCTACCATCTGAGCACGTTTAACTGTGGAGTTCTACTCTCATTCACAACTAATACTATAAGGCCCTAATCCCAGAACACTTACAGTCGGTCAATAATCGCACATCATACTTAAAAATACATAAATTTTATTTAAACAACGAAACAGAATCATTTAAGTAAAGCCATTTCATATATTAATAATCGTTTTTGCCAAATAATACAAAATTGTTAATCGTTACAAAATATAGTTTAATTGCATTACAACACAAAAACATCATTATAATACAAAATGTATGTCATCCAAAACTTGCCAAGTAGTTTCACCCCGTGTCATTCTCAGCAATCATTACCTGTCAACTGGAAAATGCATAAAAATTAACGTTGCTGAGTGAGTTCTAATTTTATAAATAAAATACTTTACTTTCTTTTAAAACTTTCTTTTGCTTTTATTCGTGATCAAACATCATACGTACACATGCATAATACTCAATATTATCTTCCATCATCTTTCATCATCGTACGCTTCCATCATCTTACGCCTCCATCATCTTTCATTCGTTATCATTCATTCATTCACTCCTACATTTTGTACATTCATCATTATCTTTCACTTTTTCATTCCGGACCATTGCCATGTGCTATACCCCGAACATTGTGCACGAAGTTGGTTACTAGGCCCGAGATCTATAAACAGACCCCAAACATTATGCACAAAGCTGACTCTAATACCTGGGGCAAGCGACAATGGTCCCATATATTTGGTCATTCTCAAGGATTAAACCCTTGTGTGCATCCTTTTAGGTTAGCTAAACTGCAGACAGTTGAGCTAATATCCTTCATTGGATGTGAACCTCCATACGTTTTGCTTGCAAGACTTTTCATTCCTTATTTACCTTCACTTTTCATTATCCTTAATCTTTCACTTTATTATATAATACTTTACGTTCATTAGCATAATCACACCACGTAAAGCCACAGAATAATATTTAATAAGGAATATAAAGAAACATATCAAACACATGAATAACAACATCATACTACATCCCCAAGAACATTCCAAGTCCCGGCCTAAAACCTTTTCTTTCTAATTTTCAGAATAATTTCTAAGTATTTAGGTGTATGAGAACTATGCAGGCACATGACCACTATGCGCGCGCATGGCCTCTTAGGCACATGGGAACACTTAAGCACATGGGTATATTTTGGGCGCATAGCCAACATTTAGTCGTCTAGGAAACATCCTGGCGCATGGGCACTATGTAGGCACATGGGCCTGACTTAGGTGCATGGACACTTAGGTGTTTGGGAACTATTGGGGCGCATGATCCTTAGGCGCTTGAGAACACTCAGGCAGTTAGGCGCATGGACTACTGTTCAGATGCATGAGCAACTAACTTGTAACTAACATCATTTTCGGTCCCCAAATCATCATTCCAATCTAAACTAGCCTAGTTCTAACATACTAAGCATCATAACGAGCATATAATATGATCATCATAAGAAATCTACCCAAATCAAACACCCAACCAATAGGGCACACACACATATAAACACCTAACTTTAATAAAAACATTAAAGCATGCAATTCCAGCCCCAAAATAAGTTAAAACATTTAAAAACATGGATCTAGAACTCACCTCTTGTAACTTTCAGGTAGGACTTCTTCAAACCCGGATGCTAGTGAGTTCAAACACCTAAAACACACACCTGACCCGAACACACAAAAACACATAAGCACATACCCGGAGGCTGAAAATTAGCCAAGAACACTCAAAACACTAGAAAACTAACCTGAATTAACACTTCTCTTCTTCTTCTCTCTAAAAACCTGAAATTCTCTGATTTCTCTCTCTAGAAAACGAATGAGAAGTTTATGGTACAAGGAAGTGGGTGGCCATGCTCCTTTTTGAACAACATAATAATAAAGTTTGTCCTTTGCATATCTTTAACCCCTTAACTTAGGTTATTTGGATTTTCTTTATTTTTATTTTTATTTTTCTTTAAAAAATTTCAGGTGTTACAAGTCCACCCCTTTATATAGGTTTCGTCCCTAAAACCTATCATTCCTCGAACAACCGTGGGTATGCTTTCTTATCTCTTCCTTAGTCTCCCACGTAGACTCAGATCCTTTTTTATGCTTCCACTCTACTTGCACTAAGGGAACCACTTTATTCCGTAATCTCTTCTCATTTCGATCAATGATCGCCACTGGTTGCTCCATATAATTGAGCCGCTAGTCTACCTCAATGTCCTCTAGTGATACAACCATATCTTTACAGGTAAGCACCTTGTCAAATGAGATACATGGAATGTTGGATGAATTCCATTTAACTCATCGGGCAACTCTAACATATAGGCCACCTCCCTTACTCGAGTAACGATTCGGAAAGATCGTATGTACCTCGGGCTCAACTTGCCTTGCTTTTTAAACCGAATGATACCCTTTCAAAGTGAAACCCAACATAACTTTATCCCCCACCTTGAGTTCAATCGGTCTCATCTCTTATCAGCATACGACTTTTGCCTATCTTTAGCCGGCTTCATAAAGGCCTTGATCCTTTCTAGTTTCTCAGTCCTAGCCTCAATCACTTTGATGCTCCCTAACTCCTTCTGACCAATATCACCCTAACATACGAGCATTTTACACCTCTTACCATATAGCATCTTATGGCATGATAACTATTGTTGTATGAGAATTTAGCTAACGGTAAGTGTTCGTCCCAACTTCCTCCGAAATCAATGACGCATTCCTGGAGCATATCCTCAAGCGTTTGAATGGTTCTCTCCGACTGACCATACGTCTGTGGGTGATAACCCGTGCTAATGTGTAACCTTTTTCCCATTGCATCGTGAAATCACTTCCAAAACTTAGATGTAACCGAGTGTCATGGTCACACACAATAGCCACCGGTACCTCATGACGAGTCACAAACTCCTTGATGAACAGATCCGCTAACCTCTTGGATGAATGTGTTTCACGGATCGGTAGAAAGTGAGCACTCTTCGTCAAACGGTCAACTATCACCCATATAATATCATACCCTCTTGATGTACGAGATAGCTTTGTGATAAAGTCCATGATGTGCTCCCATTTTTACTCGGGTAGATCCAAAGGTTAGATCTTCCCATACGGCTTCTGATACTCCGCCTTCACTTGCAAGCAAGTAAAGCACTTACTTACGTACTCCATTACTCACGTAGTATCGAGTCTTATGTGCTTCATCCATAAATCTCCCTCGAAGATCTCCATAACGAGGGATCCACATCCGTCCGAAACGGGTTCTAACTCTGTGAGTATTTTCACCCAACTCCATGACCAGACCTCTCATTCTTTTAGAGTTAAGGGGATATTCTTTCAATTCCTCATCTTGAAATTCCTTGACCTGCTTCATCACCTTGGAGGTCATAACCAGTTGATAAGCTTTCACCCGGATCGGTTCTGGTCTTTCCTTTTGGCTAAGCGCATCCGCCACTACGTTGGCCTTACCTGGATGGTAATGGATTTCATAATCATAATCCTTTATAAGTTGCAACCATCTTCTCTGCCTCATATTCAAATCCTTCTGCTCGAAAAAGTACTTCAAGCTCTTATGGTCAGTGAAGATAGTGTACTTCATCCCACATAAACATTGCCTCCAAATCTTCAATGCAAAGACCACAACCACTGGCTCCAAATCATGAGTAGGGTAGCTAACCTTATGAACTTTCAATTGTCAAGATGTGTAACCTATAACCTTTCCTCGTTGTATCAACACATAACCCAACCCCAAGTAAGAAGCATCTGAATAGACCACCAAATCCTCGCTTCCTTCGGGTAATGACAAGACTGAGCTTACGTCAGCCTCGCTTTTAGCTCCTCAAAAGCCTTCTCTTGTTCTTGACCCCATACAAACTTCTCATCCTTACGGGTCAATTTAGTCAATGGAGAAGCTATCTTGGAAAAGTCTTGGATGAATATTCTATAATAGCCCACCAATCACAAGAACTACGAATCTCGGATGGTGTCTTTGAAGATTTCCACTGCATCACAGCTTCCACTTTAGCTAGATTGACCATAATCCCTTCAGGATTCACCACGTGACCCAAAAACTGAACTTCGCGCAACTAGAGTGCGCAATTGGAGAACTTGGCATACAACTTCTCTCTTCTAAGTGTCTCAAATACTTTCCAAATGTGACCGACATGCTCCTCTTCGCTTCTTAAATAAATCAGAATATCATCGATAAACACAATCACTAATTTATCCAACATTCACACCCAATTCATCAAATCCATAAAAACAGCTGGCTCATTGGTTAAACCAAAAGACATCACAAGGAACTCGTAGTGTCCATAACATTTACGAAAAGCTGTTTTAGGAAAATCCTACTCTTTCACCTTCAATTGATGACAACCAGATCGGAGATCTATCCTCGAGAACCAACTGTCACCTTGGAGCTGATCAAAGAAGTCATCATTTTGGGTAGAGGATATCAGTTCTTCACCGTCAACTTGTTCAACTCAAGGTAGCTGATGCACATCCTCATACTATCATCCTTCTTCTTAATAAATAAGACTAGAGCACTCTATGGAGAGATACTCGGTTGAATGAACCCTTTATCCAATAATTCTTGCAATTTAGCAATTAGTTCCGTCATCTCTGTTGGAGCCAAACGATATAGTGCCTTAGCAACAGGCTAGCACTAGGTAACAAATCAGTTTATAACTCGATCTCACGGTCTAGTGGCACACCTGGTAGATCTTCTGGGAACACGTCGGGAAAGTCACAAATAACTGGTACGTTGGAAAATTGTGGTGTTGACATGTCCACATCCTTCACGTAAGCCAGGTAGGCATTACATACACGTTTCATGCACTTCTCAGCCACCTCCATGAAAATCACATTCGGTAGTAACTCATCACCATAGATCGTCATCGAACCCCGTCAGGCACTGTCAAACGGATCATCTTCTTGCGGCAAACATATCCGCCTCATAGGCCGCTAATAATCCATTCCTAGGACTATATCAAACCTATCTAAAGTCATCATAAATAGTCTGACGGGAAACTTATGAGCTTCTAGTTCTATGTCACATCCTTCTATTAGATCAGAAATCCTGATAGACTTACCTATGACAGTTTCTACATCAAGGGCTCATTAATGCTTCTACTACTAACGGGAAAATTAGCATAGAAAGCAACAAAAATAAAACTCCTACTAGCCCCAGAATCAAATAACACAGAAGCAAGAGTTTGATTTACTAGAAATGTACCTGACACAACATTTGGGTCTGTCCTACCTTCAGTTCCGGAACTCTCAGCCCTTGCCTTCTATCCTTCAATTCCAGTCGTCTTCTTTGCTCCGGAACTCTCAGCCCTTGGCTTTTTGCAATCCCTGCTCATGTGACCCTCTCCACCAAAGATAAAACACTTCGTCACCCCACAGTTTCTTGCCATGTGATCGGGCTTCCCACATTTGAAGCAGACATTCACTCCCCACCCACACTCTCCCATATGCTCCTTTCCGCACTTACCACACCTCTTCGACCCCACACCAGATGTGGCTACACGCCGATCATCCACTCTTGCCGTCTTGTTATTTGGGGTGTCCCCTCCATGTCCAAACCGCTTCCCATTACAGTTGTGGTCACCACCACCCTTCTTGTTCATCTCAACCACTACCACCTCTCGTTCATCGTACAACCTTTTCGCCAATCAACCGCCGACCTAAAAGTGCTTGGCTGGGCGACGATTGGGTGCCTGCGGATATCCACCGACAAAAGTTATATGTATGTCTTGATCTTTCGTGACACGAGTGTCACCTGATCCGACACCAATCGTGCCATCTCATTGAGTTTAGTGGTGTACTGCTGGTGTGTCATATTCCCGCCTTTAACTGTAGAACTTTCTCTCAATCTTGTCAAGTTCCCTGTAAGGACAAAACTCTTCAATTAACAACTTTTTCAGCTCGCTTCACCTTATCTTCCCAATTTCCCTACTACCCTTGGCCCAGACAATATTTTCCCACCAACACAAGGCTGAATCCACGAATAAGTGGGTAGCAAACTTCACCTTCTGATCCTCCCTGCACTCACTGATATCTAACACAACCTCTATCTCTCTCACCCATTGTGAGCAGCAACATCACTACCATTGCCATCAAAATTTAGTGGCTTACACCTCTAAAAGGCCCCATAGTTGCAACCCCGTGCTGTTTCTGGCACAACTTCTTCTTCTTCCTCCTCATTACTAGAAACAACCGTATCAGTCTCCGGCTGCTCCCAGTCTCCTATCTCAGAGGTCCTCTTCTTTTCCTTCTTTTCATCCTTCCGCACAGCTCTAATCACTTTGGTCACCATAGACGGCATGATCGTCCGCATGACCTGATAAACCTCCTCAATAACAGCCTCCTTCATCGAGGTCCTCAAACTAGCACTCTCATCACCACCTTCTTGGTAATGAGTCTCGGGCTCCTCATGAGCCTTCTCAGCAGCCTTAGCCTTGCTTCTTGTGACCCGTGGTCTAGCACCACATCCACTACGATCTCTACCTTGCGATGCCTTTGAAGGTGTACCTCCAGCCATCCTCTAAACACACTATAAGATCCAAACATCAACACGGTCATTCAAGGTAACAGCTCAGTTTATGTCAAGTATAGTATGTCTCTAATTATAGTGGTGAGTTATGATTAGCCACTTACTTTACTCTTCATACCCTAAACATTTTCTATCCTGACTACATCAGTATCTTCCAAGGGAGGTCACCAATTGCAGGACCGTTGAAGGGTGATCAACTTACAACACAACAACACAAAGAGGAGAGTAACTCAACTTAATCAAATAGTGAACTGGATTAACCACAAGTAAAGACACTAAGAACACAAGTAATTAAGAGACAGAACAAAAGAGCAAGATACACAAGGAGATGGTTTTCAAGATTGCAGTACATTGCTTTCTCAATGTTCTATTACAAGTGTTACAAAGCATAAATGAAAGTTACAAAAACATGAGATATTTATACTACATCCTACAACCGGCCATACTATGAAAGCCAACTGGATACAATTGACTAGACATAACACAAAATCAATTGTAGAGTCAAAAAGGCAGATTGTCTTTTTGACTTTGTGACTATGACATGCCATAGCTCACATCCTTATCTATTACAAAAAGGATAAAGTACATGAAGTAGAAAGTTACAGACTTAAGACCTCAATGTACAGTTACCAAAAGCATGGACCTTTTCACCAACTCATGCAAGTTTGTGACTTTACAGAGTTGCAGTCGAAAACGGGTCCAGCTTTATGAAAAAGTACATCAAATAAAGCATGTTGTTAAAAGTCTTCAGAAGAAATCTCTCTTCAAGAGTTGAGCTTCAGAAGACTTTGTCTCTGAAACTTTGGAAGACTTCATCTTTGGCTTCGGAAGATATTGGTCTTGGCTTTGGAAGATTTCACACTTAGAATATTTTTGTTGCTTGTGTGAAACTTCCGAAGCATTCCTCTTCAGTACGCGTGCAGCATGCATGCAGAAAGACTTTGTGTGTTTTGTTGCTTCAGCCTCTTCATATAATCTTTACAACTCCCCCTAGGCTGATGCTACCAAAACAACCTTAAGACTTCAGATATCAACAGTCCTCATCAGGATGATAACCAGCCCTTTCTTCATAAGATAATCAGGATCCTTCAGATTATCAAAGTGTCTTCTCATCTCAAAGAGATCATGCAAAGGCAACTGAAACATGCCTTGCCAAGTGAAGACATTTTCAATGCCATGATCTCTAATGACATGCCACCTTTTTGGAATTGAAGTGTATGTCCAGGACATGATGGGTCTTTTTGATGCTAGAGGAGCTATTGGAATGGGAGATGATGGAGCATCCTCTGGCTGCACATCCTTAGAATGTTCTGAATTATCCTGGGGGATCAAAAAAGGATGCAGTCTTCTTCTTCTTTGGCTTTGGTTTTGAAGCCATATTTTTCTTTCTCTTTATCACTTTTAACTGAGAAGACTGCCATGCAACATCAGATTGATCTTCAATGTATTTCTCAGTTAGGTCTTCCTCTCTCACTGATTCAGAAGGAGAGGGAGGTTGACCCTGCTATGGATCAGAAGATGAAGCTTGCTGAGAATTAGCAGGAGGTCTGGGTTGTGTTGTCTCTGGTTGTTCAACCTTAACCTCCACTTCAGGTGGAGCTTGACTTGGAGGGAGAGTGTAAGTCAATCAGCTCTCCACTCCTTATCTTCTGCTTGATCACCCTGATATGCTCATCCATAGTGGATAGAGACATGGGGCCAAGTCTCCTTCCGAGAATCCATATAGCTTCAAGAAGCTCATCATCCTCTACCTGTCTGCAGACTTCTTCATACTCTTTTGGATGATGGCTCTTGACTTAGCAGCTTCTTCCCTTAGCTTTCTTTTGGTTGTCTTCTATCCTTGACTATCTCAAGTTCGAGTTGTTTGAGATACTCAAGCTCAATATAGTCAAAGGATAAGGGAAGAAGTGCTTCTGCCTGATAGAGGCCTGTGGCACTCAGGTACTTGATCATCTTGATCCTTTCTTCTTCTTTATCTACCTGAGGTTCTTGTTGAACCACATCCTCATATGCATGACTTTCTTGAACTGGGGAGAGAGTAGGCACATGCCTGTACAATCTTTTCTTTTTTCTATCTTCTTTGACTTGTACTAGTAGCTCTGCATCTTCTGCCTCTTTCTTCTCCTTTGACCTTTTCAAGTCAACCAGTTCATTCAGTTCATCCAAGAGGAGATAAATGACATTGTCTATATCATAGTTCCTTGTCTGCAGATAGTTTATCCTGACTGCCCTTAACTTATCATTCTGAGTATCTGGTCTGGGGGCAGCCCTAATAGTAGACTCCATAAGTCTTGCAGACTCAAAAGAGGAACTTTCTCCCCTTAAATTCCTTTTCCTATCTCTCTCTCCTCCTCCTTAATCTCCTTAGATGTCATCTTTCTTTTCCATTTGTCACTCACAGACCTTTGTGACTCATGGTGGAGAGAGCTTTAGCCTTCATTTCTTGATGTTGCTTCTGAGCTCTGGCCAGAGAGAGGTTAAGAAGCACCTTCACCAGCAGGTGTCTCAAAAAGGGAATTGATCTCTGCAGCAGTTGTTAGTGATAAGACAGGGCTCTCAGGTTCTGTCACTAGGCCTTCAGTCAAGGTTTCCCCTATTAAACCAATCTTAGGATCTGCCTTAACATCCAGTTGACCGATGACATTGCCTGATTGCCATAGTCTTCTTCTAAGGCTGAACTCTGCAGTGATCTGATCTTGGATTCTTTGAGCCGACTTGTCAGCTTGTCTTGATTGGCTTGGATTGACAAGTAGCATGCTGACTAAATCCAGACTTTCATAGAAGTTCAAGGTATGAAAATTGAAGATCTCTTATTTCCCTTGAACTCTAATGATGATAAGGGCTTTCCTATTGCTGTCATACCTCCACCCAATGACGTGATTTGAAGATGTTGGAGATGACATGGCCCTTGGTATCCATTCCTCAAACAGACTCTATATTAAGGAGTCTATAGAGTCCATATCAATATGAACTTGAGGAAGTTGCTGAGTATGCACAATTGCAAGTGAGGATGGTGAGTCCTCAGTGTCCATACTTTCTGAAGAACTCCTAGCATCTGTGATTGCAATGACTTTCTCCCCCTTTTTGGTAGCATCACCCACTTGCATAGGTGAGCCAGGAGTTAGGTCAATCACATCCATAGGTTCTTGTGTTCCTAGTTGAGCTCTTCTTAAAGGTCTCCCAGCTAGTTTGTCCTTAAGATATGAAATCTCAAGTTGCTAATCATTGACCCTGTTTTGCAAGGTAGCCATTTGAGATTCAAGGTGACTAACCTTGGAGACTAAATAGATGCATGTTTTAGACAATTTTTGCACCTTTAGTCTTAGATTCCCCTCATCTTCATCAAAAGAATCATTGGGGGATGAGATGATTGGACCAGAGTCCTCTCTTTCTTCACCGGCTTCAGGTTCTTGGCTGTTGGTTTTCCTCTGCTCACTGGCAACCTCAGTTGAGATGTCAGTGGGCTGAGTTGCCATGGTTGAGGTCTTAATGATGTAATCACTTTCAAAAGTGAGAGCCTCTTCCATATGGACATCCTGAATAGGTTCAGGAGTGTCCACCTCAGTAGTAGGTGACTGATGTGGACTAGAACTAGGAGCCTTAGAAGCATTCATCTCTCTTTGAGTAGGGGAAAATAAGAGAGAATCATGGTACTCACTGAAACCTAGATCTTCATCAGTGTAGAAGTCAAGGTTGGGGATTGGTTGGTTGAGATCTAAAGGTTGGGGATGGTAACTGTCCCTTGAAGGTCGATCACTTGAGTGGTGAGACTCAGAGTGATGGCTTAAGGCATTTTGGCTTATGATATCATCAGGTTGAGCATGAGGAACCTCAACACTGATCATTGAAGTATTGGGAGTGGTCTTCCTGTATGGGTGAGCGTATAGGGGCCTCCACAGACTGAATAGTCCGAGTAGGGGTTCGTTTGGATTTTCTTCGGTAGGTGAGGGTGATTTGTGGCTGTTTAGATGGTTGGGATGTAGAAAGTGTGGGTTCAACACTAGCTGGTGCTGCTAGGTTGTCACCTTGAGCAATGAGCTCTAACATTTTTGGGACCAGGGCTGTTTCTAGCCCAGAGAAGCCAACAGTGGGCTTTCTCAAGATTTTAAATATGTCGGGCTTCATCTGTCTCAGTTTAAGAACATTACCTGTTCCCTTTAACTGTGAGCCCAGTTCACAGTTAAGAATGTATTAACATATCTAGGGAACATATAATACTCTAAGGAGTCTAAGTTTGCAAGCAGATTAGTATAAACAACCGAGAATACCTGAATTTGACCCCCTGAACCATCCCATGGACAATGAAGGAGAGATCCTTAGGAATCTGGTCCGATCCACCATGCTTGTTTGATAAGTTGTGGATAACCACATGGAGCAGGAATTTCCATTGGGATGAGACCTTCCCTTTCCTGAAGGTCTTGATAGAGTAGTCTCCCTTATAACCCATCTGCTCAAAGGAATGATTTACAACTTCCTTTGGGAAGAACACCTCACCTTCTTCATCATCCGGCTGAAGATGCATGTTGATGATGGCTGGAGTGATGAAGACTGTTCTCCCCTGCACTGTGGCAGACAGTGCCTTCTCCCCTTCCATTACGACCTCTTGGCAGGTCTTCCAGAATTCTAGCAAATGATCCTCATAAAGTGGAGGATCAATGGTGAGGGAGGTGAAGTAGTTCGACAGAGCTAAGAAAAGACAAACCTTTGAGAAATGAGGATCTTTCTCAGAGCTTAACAGAGCAACCTAGTTATGTCGCCTGTGTAACTGCATGGTAAAGTTTGGATCATTTCTGTGATGAGGGTTGGCCATTTTAAGAGAGCTTAAGGATGAAAGATGAAGGAAAGTAATTTTAGAGAGAAAATTGGGGTTTTAGGTTAGGAAGAAAGAAGTAGATGATAGAAAGAGGGGGAAACCGTAGGGTTAATATGTGAAAAGGACTTCAGATAAAGTTTAATGAAAGAGGATAAACTTTGAAATTCAAATGTCGGTCCCACCTCTGAAAAAGGTAGTTTACTTTTATTCAAAAAGTAGTTTTCTTGGAAGTCAAAAAGCTTCCGAAGGTAAATTATCTTAGGAAGTTTTAATGAAAAAGCTTCCGAAGCTAAAATGACTTCGGAAGATTTTCCTAAGGATTCTGAGAATTTTGACTTCGGAAGAAAATCAAGACTTGAGAGTTTTGTTTAAAGGAACAAAACTTTCGAGAGTTATTTGCTTTGAAAGAATATTTTTCTTGAAACATATAAGTGCCAAAGGAAATTTTAAGCTTTGGAAGATATTTCAAAAATTTCTTCCGAAGGTAAAATACTTGGGTAGTTAGTTGTTTTAAATGCATAAGTTTCTTCCGAAGTTAACAACATAACTTCCAAAAATCAAAATTTTCATAATTCTAAGAAAAGTCTTCAAAAAGTTTTATCCAAAGGAAACAAGAGCTTATGAAAGTGATGAACTAGACAACTTAGGACACACATATTTTAAGAAATAATAAGAATTTGTTTTAAGAAAAACCTACTCAAAGTTTATCATCCCAATAGCTGATACAAGATATTTAAATCTCTATTCATCAAAAGCTTTTGTAAACTGATTAGCATATTGTTCATTTGTGTGGACTTTGACCAGTTTAATTAATCCCTTTTCATAATTATCTCTTATCAAATGATATCTGATGTTGATTGTTTTGGTCCTTGAGTGTTGCACATGATTCTCTGTGATTGAGATAGCACTGTTTCTGTCTATGGGAATGGGAGTCTCCTTGAAATTAACCCATAGTCCAGCATCTGATTCTAAATCCAAAGCACTTGAGCACAACAGCTTGCAGCTGTAATGTATTCAGCTTTAGCAGTTGATGCAAAGACACAGGACTGTTTCTTGCATTGCCATGAGATAACCCTTCCACCAAGAAATTGACATCCCCTAGATGTAGACTTTGCAGTCATGTTGAAACCACCATAATCACTATCTGTATATGCATACAGATTGAAGTCAAAATTCTTAGGATACCACAGGCCAAGTGTTGAGGCACCTTTAAGGTATCTTAGAATCCTTTTGACAATGATAAGGTGAGACATCTTAGGGTTGGCTTGATATCTTGCACAGATGCAAGTGGCAAACATAATATCAGGTCTGCTAGCTGTAAAGTACATGAGAGACCCAATCATAGCCCTATATAAGTGTTCATCTACACACTCCCCCTCTAGATCAGGTCCAAGGGAGTGGTTCCTAGCTATGGGTGTCTTAGCAATCTTACAATCAGTCATGCTGAACCTCTTGAGTATGTCTTGAACATACTTTGACTAACTTATGAAGATGCCATCTTCAACTTGCTTCATTTGAATTCCCAGAAAGAATTGAGTTCCCCCATGGTACTCATTTCAAATCTGTCCTTCATCAGCTTCTCAAAGTCTTTAGAGAGCTTTGGATTAGTTGAACCAAAGATGATGTCATCTACATATACTTGGACTAGCAATATGTCATTTCCTTGTCCTTTGATGAAGAGAGTTCCATCTATAGTACCTCTCATGTATCCATGTTTGTAAAGATATTGAGATAGAGTCTCATACCACTTCCTGGGTGCCTGATGCAGCCCATAAAGAGCTTTGTTAAGCTTGCAGACATAATCAGGTTGATCAAGGTCTACAAAACCAGGTGGTTGTTTGACATACACTTCTTTATCAATTACTCCATAAAGAAAAGCGCACTTCACATCAAGCTGAAAGACCTTGAAGTTCTTGGATGCAGCAAATGCTAGGAATATCCTAACAGATTCTAGTCTTGCTACATGAGCAAAGACATCAGTGTAGTCAATCCCTTCATCTTGTGTGTATCCTTGAACAACTAGTCTAGCTTTGTTCTTGATGATAATGCCTCTATCATCCTTTTTGTTCCAATGGTAGTCTTCCATAAGGAAGAGGACAAAGGTTCTAAACTTTCTGTATTTTGAATTGAAGTAGCTCCTCTTGCATAGCTTCAACCCAACTTCCATCCTTTAGAGCCTCATCAACTTTCTTTGGCTCTATCTGGGACAAGAAACAAGAGTGAAGACAAACATTTGCTTCATGGGTTTGTTCTCTTATTCTTACCCCAGAGACAACATCTTTAATGATGTTTGTAGTGGGATGAGACTTGTGGATCCTTAGTTGAGGGATCACAACAAGTTGCTAAGAAAGATCTAAATTAGAGAAATTTAGATTTATCATATATGTTTCTCCACTACATCAGCACACTTATCAAGAGAAACTCAATCTAAGGAGTGTGTGCCATCATTGATATTGTCATCTATGGAGTGGTTATCAGCATCAAGAAAGTCTTGATCACTGTCACCACTACCATCATCATCTTCTGCATTTAAAGTATCTTTATCTAGTTGTGGAACCTCTGAGCTAGAATTTGAAGGCATACCAAATGTATCAGCTGAGTTTGTCATTATGGTGCTGATAGAAACCTCATTTGTAGAAGTAGTCCCAACTGGAGCTGAAGATGTGTTACTTGAAGGTCTTCTCAGCTCAAATCTTGGATCAGGATCACCTGTATTTAAGATTTCTGCAAATCTTGAAACAGTCTCACAAGATTTGTTAAAACAGTTGGTAACTAAATCAAGATAAAAAAGCCAATCAGGACCATAACCAGCCACACATGGTGTGTGTTCATTGAAAGTCACATTGGCTGACTCCTCAACAATTCTAGTTCTGAGATTGTATACTTTGTAATCCTTAGCTTGGGAAGAGTATCCAAAGTTCATGAGGAGTCTTGCCATGAGTCTTAACTACTAAAGCTCTGTTCTGCACATAGCAGGCAGTGTTGACCTCTGCCTAGAAGCTGATGGGCGGCTTTGAGTCAGGCAACATGGTTCTTGCAGCTTCAATCAGTGTCCTGTTTCTCCTCCCAGTAACACCATTCTGCTGAGGAGTCCTGGGAGCACTGTATTGTCTTGTAATACCCTTTTCATCACAAAATGCATCAAGGATTTGGATCTTGAATTCAGTTCCCTGATCACATCTTATGATTTTGACCTTGTGATCAGATTGATTCTCAATCTTCAAGATGAAATTCTTTAGAATCTCAGGAGTCTTATCCTTAGGTCTAAAGAAGAAGACCCAAGTGAATCTTGTAAAGTCATTTATGATCACTAAATAGTAAGAGATCCTTCCTAGACTCATTACACTGGTGGGGCCAAAGAGATACATATGTAACAAGTGTAGGGGTGTAGTGAAAGAGTTCCTTTCCTTAAGCTTGTGAGATACCTTATGTTGCTTCCTTTTCAGGCATGCAACACAATGGTCATCACTTGTAAACTCTTTCTTTGGCATTCCGGTTACCAAATCATTCTTAATAAGATTATTCATATTTTTAAAGTTTACATGGCACACTCTTTTATGCCGTAGGAAAGACTCATCATTTCAAATATGTCCTTCATCAGCTTCTCAAAGTCTTTAGAGAGCTTTGGATTAGTTGAACCAAAGATGATGTCATCTACATACACTTGGACTAGCAATATGTCATTTCCTTATCCTTTGATGAAGAGAGTTCCATCTATAGTACCTCTCATGTATCCATGTTTGTAAAGATATTGAGATAGAGTCTCATACCACTTCCTGGGTACCTGATGCAACCCATAAAGAGCTTTGTCAAGCTTGCAGACATAATCAGGATGATCAAGGTCTACAAAACCAGGTGGTTGTTTGACATACACTTCTTTATCAATTACTCCATAAAGAAAAGCACACTTCACATCAAGCTGAAAGACCTTGAAGTTCTTGGATGCAGCAAATGCCAGGAATATCCTAACAGCTTCTAGTCTTGCTACATGAGCAAAGACATCAGTGTAGTCAATCCCTTCATCTTGTGTGTATCCTTCAATAACTAGTCTAGCTTTGTTCTTGACGATAATGCCTCTATCATCCTTTTTGTTCCTGAACACCCATTTGGTTCCAATGGTAGTCTTCTGTAACACCTGGATATTTATTATTTTGAAGGCGGTGACGAAAGAAAAGAAAATAAAGTTCAAAGTCGAGGGACCAAACTCGCCAACGAAGAGAAGTTGGGAAATGTGATGATATTAGTAGGGAGAGGGCAGCCCACTCTCCCCACACACCCCACATTTTAGATTTCATAGAGAGAAGAAGAGAGAAAGGAGAAAAAGTTGGTTCGAATGGAGGCCAGTCACCCGAATGGAGGGAGACTGGAGGCCAGTCACCCGAATGGAGGGAGACTGGAAGCCAGTCATCCGAATGGAGGGAGACTGGAGGCCAGTCACCCGAATGGAGGGAGACTGGAGGCCAGTCACCCGACTGGAGGGAAAATGAAGGTCCAGTCACCCGAATGAAGGTCCAGTCACCCGAATGAAGGTCCAGTCACCCGAATGAAGGTCAAGTCTCCCGAATGAAGGTCCAGTCACCCGAATGAAGGTCCAGTCACCCGAATGAAGGGCCGATCACATGGAGGCCATGCGACTGGAGGGTGTCCATACGCACAATTAGGGCTATTGCACCCGAAGAAAGTGTAGCTAGACTTCTGGCTTTCGGGGGAAAGTGCAGATGTAAGTCTTGACATAAAGGTTTTCCGTAAGAGCATGTAAGATAGCAGATATGGCCTTAGAAGCATGTAGGGCATAGAGATGATGATGTTGCATGTTATGTATGTATGATGTTGCCCTGTATGATGTGATGTGAATGCATGTTAATGTTCCTTAGTATGATGTATAATATCTTTCCTATGGCTTTACTTATTATGAGGATGAATGAAGTATTATGTAACGTAAAGTGAAAGATAATGAAAGAGGAACATGATGATGAATGCATGCATTATGAACGAATGAAAGAAGTCTTGCAAGCAATGGATATCAGGGTCCTTCTTTGTGATTGACCAAACGTGTAGTGCCTCTACCGCTTACCTCTAGTACTGTGGCATACGTTTAGCTGTCATTTATTGACTTCGGCCCAGTAGCTAAGACTGATGGTTACTCCTAGTACCGTGGCATACGTTTAGCTGTTCATTTATGACTTCGGCCCGGTAGCTACGACTAACCGGGGTGTAGCACATGGTATTGGTACGGATGATGTCCGATGCGCAAGTAAAGTCATAAGAACGAATGAACGAATGAATGAATGAAGAAGATAATAATGATATTATCCATGGGTACGTACGATGTGTGATCATGTAAAAGTAACGAATGGTTTTATATGAAAGTAAAGTATGTTTTGTAATAAAACTAGAACTTACTCAGCAACGCTGACTTTTTATATGTTTTCCAGTTGGCAGGTAATGTTCGCTGAGGATGGCACACCGTGAAGCTACTCAGCTCTTTTGGGATGGCATTCTTTTGATTAATGTTTTTGCATTGTAATGCGAACAAGATATTTTGTAATGAATGTTGTATTGACTTGCAAAAGCATTTACATGGAAATGAAAGATTGTTTTAGTTTTCCGCTGTGATTTATGAAATACAAATGCAATTATACGTTTTATGTGCGATGAGAACCCAGCTGTAAGCGTCCCGGAAACGAGGCCTTACAAGTTGGTATCAGAGCCAAAGTTTAAGTGAAATGGGTAAATTTCAAAATAAACCTAATCTTAAACTGAGAATGGGATAGAAAGGGAATGGGATGCCCATTTGAGTAGCTACGTGCCATCAGGTATTTTCGTAAAGTTAACCGGTTTTATGTGCGCATGGTATGTGTTATGTGTTGTATGTGGATTTAAATACTGATGTAGTCAGGACAGGTAATGCTTGGGGTGTGAAGAGTAAAGTAAGTGGCTAATCACAACTGGCCACTGTAATTAGGGACTTACTATACTTAACATAAACTAAGCTGTTCCCTTGAATGACCGTGTTGGTGTTTGAATCTTTCAGTGTGCGTGTGATGGCCGGAGGTAGATCTTCGAAAGCTTCTAGGGGTGGAGGTCACGGTGCTGAACCGCGACCCAAGAGAGGGAGACCCAGAGTTGAGAGGGTGGTTCATGACGAACCAGAGACCCCTCATCCGGAGGGTGGCGACGAAAGCGCCAATCTGAGAGCCTCAGTAAAGGAGGCTGTTGTAGAAGAAGTCCATCAGGTCATGCAGACAATCTTACCGTCTGTGGTGACTGAAGTTATTAAGGCTGTACGAGAAGGGGAAAGAAAAGAAAGAAACAGATCCTCTGGAGAACGGGAACACCGAGAGCCTGAAACGGTCCTGTCTGATGATGAAGAGGAAGAAAAAGAGCCTGTGCCATAGGCAGTGCGAGGATGTAACTACGGGGCATTTATGAGATGCAATCCCCCTACTTTTGACAGTAATGGCAATGTTACCACTGCTCACCGATGGGTGAGAGAGACGGATGCCGTTCTCGACATCAGCGAGTGTCGGGAAGATCAGAAGGTGAAGTTTGCCACTCATTCATTTGTGGACTCGACACTATGTTGGTGGGACAACATTGTCCAAGCAGAGGGTAATCGGGAAATCGAGAGAATGAAATGGCCTGAGTTGAAGAAGATGGTGATTGAGGAGTTCTGTCCTCACAGGGAAATGGATAAGTTGGAAAGGGAGTTTCTGCAGTTGGAGGCTGGAACCATGACACACCAGCAGTATACCACCAAGTTTAATGAAATGGCACGACTCGTGCCTGATCAAGTGACGCCTCTGTCTCGAAAGATCAAGAGGTACATTCAGGGTTTACCGGTGGATGTTCGCCGGCATATGATCGTCGCCCGACCAAGCACGTTTAGGTTGGCGGTTGATTTGGCAGGGAGGCTGTATGACGAGCGGGAGGTGGTGGTGACTGAAGCGAGTAAGAAGGGTGGTGGTGATCGGAACTGGAATGGGAGGAGGTTTGGTCGGGGTGATGCCTCGACGGGTAACAAAAGGCACGGGTGGATGACCGCCGCGTGGCCACATCGAGAGTGGGATCAAGGAGTGTGGTAAGTGTGGAAAAGAGCATGCGGGAGAATGTAGGCTGGGTTTGAACGTGTGCTTCAAGTGTGGGAAGACAGGGCATATGGCAAAGGATTGCCTGTCGGGCAAATGTTTTAACTGTGGGGAAACTGGTCATATGAGCAGAGATTGTAAGAAGCCGAGGACTGAGGTTTAGGGGTGAGGAAGACGGGAAGTGAAGGACCAAGGGCGAGCGCCAGGGCATTCACTATGACACAGGGGGAAGCTAGGACAGACCCTGATGTCGTGTCCGGTACGTTTCTGGTGAACCAAACTTTAGCCTCTGTGCTATTTGATTCTGGTGCTAGTAGGAGTTTTATTTCTGCTGCTTTCTGTGCTAAGCTGTCTGTTAGTAGTAGGCGTGTTGATGCGCCCTTTGATGTGGAAACTGCCATAGGTAAGTCTACCAGGATTTCGGAGATGATAGAAAACTGTGAGGTGGATTTAGAAGGTCACAAGTTTCCTGTTCGACCGTTCGTGATGACCTTGGGTGGTTTTGATTTGGTTCTTGGGATGGATTGGTTGGCGGACTTCGAGGCGAACATTGTGTGTCGCAAGAAGATGATTCGGTTGACAGTGCCTGATGGAAGTTTGGTAACAGTTTATGGTGATCGGGTTACTACGATCCCGAAGGTGATCTCAATGGCGGTGGCGGGAAAGTGTATGAGGCGTGGATGTAGCGCCTACTTGGCTTATGTAAAGGATGTAGATGCACTAACACCACAACTGTCTGATGTACCGGTTGGGTGTGACTTTCCAGACATATTCCCAGAAGATTTACCAGGGGTACCACCTGACAGAGAAATTGAATTCCAGATTGATCTGATACCGGGTGCCCAACCTGTTGCCAAGGCACCATATCGGTTAGCTCCGACGGAGATGAAAGAGTTGATGGAACAGTTGCAAGAGTTGCTTGATAAGGGGTTCATTAGACCGAGTATCTCTCCTTGGGGTGCTCCGGTCCTGTTTGTAAAGAAGAAGGATGGTAGTATGAGGATGTGCATTGACTACCGCGAGCTGAACAAGTTGACAGTGAAGAACCGATACCCTTTACCGAGAATAGATGATTTGTTCGATCAGCTTCAGGGTGCCAGTTGGTTTTCAAGAATAGATCTTCGGTCTGGCTATCATCAGTTGAAGGTAAAGGAACAAGATATCCTTAAAACAGCTTTCCGCACACGCTATGGTCATTACGAGTTTCGTGTCATGTCCTTTGGTTTGACCAACGCGCCAGCTGCTTTTATGGATCTGATGAACTGTGTTTGTCGGCCTATGTTGGATAAATCAGTGATTGTGTTTATTGATGATATCCTGATTTATTCGAAGAGCGAGATTGAGCATGCCGGTCACATTCGAGAGGTTCTAGAGACGTTGAGAAGGGAGAAATTGTATGCTAAATTCTCCAAGTGTGCGTTTTGGTTGCGCGAAGTTCAGTTTTTGGGTCATGTGGTGAATCCTGACGGGATTATGGTGGACCCGGCGAAGGTGGAGGCGGTTATGCAATGGAGGTCACCAAAGACGCCATCCGAGATCCGTAGTTTCTTGGGCTTGGCGGGCTACTATAGAAGATTCATCCAAGACTTCTCTAAGATTGCTTCTCCACTAACTAAGTTGACCCAAAAGGATGTGAAATTTGTATGGGGTCAAGCTCAAGAGAAGGCGTTCGAAGAGCTGAAGGCAAGACTGACTCAAGCTCCTGTTTGTCATTACCCGATGGAAGCGAAGATCTGGTGGTTTATTCTGATGCTTCCTACTTAGGGTTGGGGTGTGTGTTAATGCAGAGAGGGAAGGTTATAGCCTACGCATCCCGACAGTTAAAAGTTCATGAGGTCAATTATCCTACTCATGACTTGGAGCTAGCAGCCGTGGTCTTTGCGTTAAAGATTTGGAGGCACTATCTCTACGGGACGAAGTGCACCATATTCACTGACCACAAGATTCTGAAGTACTTCTTCGAGCAAAAAGACCTGAACATGAGGCAGAGGTGATGGTTGGAGCTTATAAAGGATTATGATTGCGAGATCCATTACCATCCGGGCAAAGCTAATGTGGTGGCGGATGCCCTTAGCCGAAAGGAAAGGCCCGAACCGATTCGGGTGAAAGCTTGTCAACTAATCATGACCTCTGATGTGATGAAGCAAATCAAGGAGTTTCAAGATGAGGCATTGAAAGAAGATCACCTTAACTCGGAAAGAATGAGAGGTCTGGTTGGGGAATTGGGTGAAAACACACTCGGTGTTAGAACTCGATTCGGTCGTGTGTGGATTCCTCGTTTTGGGGATCTACGGGTGAAGATAATGGATGAAGCTCACAAGACTCGATACTCCATTCATCCTGGTGCCACGAAAATGTACCATGACATGAAGAAAGATTATTGGTAGCCGGGTGTGAAGCGTGACGTGGTGGAGTATGTGAGTAAGTGCCTTACTTGCTTATAGGTGAAGGCAGAGCATCAAAAGCCGTATGGGAAGATCCAACCTCTGGATATACCGGAATGGAAGTGGGAGCACATCACCATGGACTTCATTACGAAGCTGCCACGTACTCCGAAAGGGTACGATGCCATATGGGTGATAGTTGATTGTCTGACGAAGAGTGCTCACTTTCTACCGATCCGCGAGACGTATTCATCTGAGAGGTTGGCTGATCTGTTCATCAAGGAAATTGTAGCTCGCCATGGTGTGCCGGTGTCTATTGTGTCTGATCGCGACACTCGGTTTACATCTAAATTTTGGAAGAAATTCCACGACGCTATGGGGACGAGGTTACATATTAGCACGGCTTATCATCCCCAAACTGATGGTCAGTCAGAAAGAACCATTCAGACACTGGAAGACATGCTCCGGGCATGTGTGATCGATTTTGGTGGAAGTTGGGATGACCACTTACCGTTAGCCGAATTCTCATACAACAACAGCTATCATGCCAGCATTGGTATGCCACCATATGAGATGCTATACGGTAGGAGATGCAGAACACCCGTTTGTTGGGGTGATATTGGTCAGAAGGAATTGGGGAGCGTCGAGGTAATCGAGGCTATGACAGAGAAGCTTGAAAAGATTAAAGCCTTCATAAAGGCAGCCAAAGATAGACAGAATTCGTATGCCGATAAGCGACGTAGGCCAATTGAGTTCCAGGTGGGTGACCAGGTTATGTTGAAGGTCTCACCTTGGAAGGGTATTATCAGATTCAGAAAGCGGGGCAAGTTGAGCCCAAGATATATAGGCCCTTTCCGAATCATTGCTCGAGTAGGGGAGGTGGCCTATAGATTGGAGTTGCCAGATGAGTTAAGTGGGATTCACCCGACATTCCATGTATCTCATCTGAGAAAGTGTATAGCTGATGAAGACATGATTGTTCCCTGGAGGACATTGATATAGATGAAAGGCTTAATTATGTGGAGCAACCAGTGGCAATCATCGATCGTAAAGAAAAGAGGCTGCGAAATAAAGTGATTCCTCTTGTGTGTGTACAGTGGAAGCACAGGAAGGGATCCGAGTCAACGTAGGAGACTGAGGAAGAAATGAGACAACATTATCCACGTTTGTTCGACGAATAACAGGTTTCGAGGACGAAAAAGGGGGGTGGACTTGTAACACCCGGATATTTATTATTTTGAAGGCGGTGACGAAAGAAAAGAAAATAAAGTTCAAAGTCGAGGGACCAAACTCGCCAACGAAGAAAAGTTGGGAAATGTGGTGATATTAGTAGGGAGAGGGCAGCCCACTCTCCCCACACACCCCACATTTCAGATTTCATAGAGAGAAGAAGAGAGAAAGGAGAAAAAGTCGGTTCGAGTTAGTTCGGGTCGCCAAAATCATCGTGTAGCAAGCCAAATCGAAGCCCTTAACGCTGTGCTCGTTTGTGTGAGTTCTAAAACCCCACTTTTACTTGTTTTCAAACGATTTTGGGGCTGGAAAGCATAAAAACCCGTTTTTGTATGTGTATGTGTTTGACCCATTTGGGTGTGATGTGTGTGATGCGTTTCGTGTATGTTTCCGGGCGTGTGTGTGCTTGTATGGTGTTATGGTATGCATTCCTAAGGTTTAGGATGGTCGATTTAGGCTTAAAATGGGTTTAGATGAGTTTGGAGGCCGAAAACTCTCAGCTGTAGTCGTGATGAATTGCATTCTGCATCAGCTAAGGCCATTCGGCGAATGGAGGGAGACTGGAGGCCAGTCACCCGAATGGAGGGAGATTGGAGGCCAGTCACTCGAATGGAGGGAGACTGGAGGCCAGTCACCCGAATGGAGGGAGACTGGAGGCCAGTCACCCGAATGGAGGGAGACTGGAGGCCAGTCACCCGAATGGAGGGTGACCGGAGGCCAGTCACCCGACTGGAGGGAGAATGAAGGTCCAGTCACCCGTATGAAGGTCCAGTCACCCATATGAAGGTCTAGTCACCCGAATGAAGGTCCAGTCACCCGAATGAAGGTCAAGTCTCCCGAATGAAGGTCCAGTCACCCGAATGAAGGTCCAGTCACCCGAACGAAGGGCCGATCACATGGAGGCCATGCGATTGGAGGGTGTCCATACGCACAATTAGGGCTGTTGCACCCGAAGAAAGTGTAGCTAGACTTCTGGCTTTCGGGGGAAAGTGCAGATGTAAGTCTTGACATAAAGGTTTCCCGTAAGAGCATGTAAGATAGCAGATATGGCCTTAGAAGCATGTAGGGCATAGAGATGATGATGTTGCATGTTATGTATGTGTGATGTTGCCCTGTATGATGTGATGTGAATGCATGTTAATGTTCCTTAGTATGATGTATAATATCTTTCCTATGGCTTTACTTATTATGAGGAATGAATGAAGTATTATGTAACGTAAAGTGAAAGATAATGAAAGAGGAACATGATGATGAATGCATGCATTAATGAACGAATGAAAGAAGTCTTGCAAGCAATGGATATCAGGGTCCTTCTTTGTGATTGACCAAACGTGTAGTGCCTCTACCGCTTACCCCTAGTACTGTGGCATACGCTTAGCTGTTCATTTACCCCAACCTTGACGGCGGAAACATCGAGATGTGAGGGTTACGATTGTTCACAGCCACATAACGCTATTTATTAAATCCAAATATATTAATCATAAGATTCAATTGTAATATTACAAGCAAGAGTTTCAACAAAGAATACATCATGTACAAATGCTACAAATAACATGATCATCCATTTTATCTCTAGGTCCAATCCTAGATGTGCTAAGCTTCAAAGAGTAGAACACATACTTGAGGTATTCCTGAAACATGTTAAAAATAAAGAGGGTCAACATAAAAATGTTGGTGAGCATTCCATAGTTTCAATACATAGATTATATAAAAGATGGCAATTCAAGTCATAAATTAGTGAATAAAGTGATTAGGGATGTTATGATCAATGCAACAATCAAACCTCGACAAAATTTTACAAGTCTCAAACGTTTACAAGATTATACGATCAGCTAAGTGTACTTGGATCAACCAAAGCAGGCTTGTCTTGCCCATAGATCTATGATTTCGCTGGGCTAGCAATAGTTAATGATTGTACATATAACGCCATAACATGGTAACCACGAAAGTTCAACTAACCACAACTTTACAAGGTGAAATGCCATAAGTTTACAAGTCTCAAATAAGTTTACAAGTGTAATTGTATAAGTTAACATGTTTCACCCCAAGGTGCGAAAATAGGAAAAAAAGGGGTATAGAATACTCACATGGATATATGCATTACTAGATGATATAAAAAGTCAAAAGATAATCCAAAGTACCCATCACAAGGCACCTAACATATGTATTACAAGTTTAAGGTTAATAATAAGGTTAACGTTCAAACAAGGATTAGAGTTTTGATAGAATTATGGGGGTTTTTAATAAGTAATAAGTTTATAAAGTAATTATTTACATTTTTAATTCATTAGAAGAATTATATATGTAAATATTTTAGAAATGAAATTTAAATATAACAAAGTTGGAGTTCAATATGTAATTAATTCTTTATAGCTTTCTAAGAATAATATAACATTATTATAATTATAAAAGTAAACCTTTAAAGAATAAAAATACTATTGTGCCCATTAGTATTTTAAATGATTTTTAAATTATTGCATCAAGTCCATATTCATGTAAATAATTATTTAATTATAAAAAAAACCATTTAAATATATAAAAGTTAAATGATCATAGAAAAATAATTAAGCCTTTTTTTAAAGAAAAGCATTTGAATCAATGTTTTATTATTTATTAAAATAAACTAAAACAAAAAAAAAAGAATCCAATTGTATGTTTGAACATGTAATGTTTTTATAAGATAAATAATATTTAAATTCTATTTAACAAGATATTTAACTAATTATATTCTTTGTTTTAATAAATAAATAAATAAATAAATTTTCAGAAAATAATTGGTTAACCTTTAAAATAACTAGAATTTATAAGATAGATTTTTAGAATTTTTTTTTGAAATTTTTATATCATTTTATATAGGCTGAAAAAGTCATTTAAAAAAAAATGGGGGTGGCCGGGTGTCGAACCTGGGACCTCCAAGGTGACATGAGAAGACTTAACCAGTGAACCAAGGCATACAGCCGCGGTATCACCCGGTTTTCAAATCTTAAGAACACAACCCCTATGAACTTCCCCCAAACCCATAAACCCTAGATTTGTTTGAACCAAATTGACAGCCAAATCATTGTTGTTAACACCAAAGATCATGGGACTTTTATTCCCCATGTAATTTCGAGTCTATGAAGGTGTTAATTTACCAGTTTTGAAGCGAAACCGATGTGCACGAATGAAGAACAAGTCGCGACTGACGAAGCGATTGTTCGATATTCAAATGATGATATTAATCCAATTCGTTGCACAGGAAGCTTCTATAGAACCCAATGAACGAAAACCCTTTATCAATTTCAGATATTGAAATATGAATAACGGTGTTCGAATAGCAGGTAGGTCGCGGCTCAAGGGGGTATTCGAACTCGTTGTAATTGTTTGTCTCAGGTGAAATTGAGAGTTTTGTTTGATTAGGTATAGATAGAAGTTAGCTCCGCTTGAAGTAATTGGGTTATTATTGGATTTAATGACCGAACGGTTAGAGGATTAAAGTGGCCGGTTATGAATTCGTTTGCTTTTAGTAACCGGTGCTTTAAACAGCAATTATGCTATGCATTCAGTTCGAAACACACTCACGAAACGTTTAGGAGCGGTTTGGTTTGAAAATTGATGGTTTTTAATGAGTTTCGGGGGTGGCCTAAGCTCGCCGGAGCTCGCCGGAATTCCACCGGAAAACCGGGGAAAGAAATGGGGGGGGGGTTAGTTTTAGTAAATTACAGTTTGGTCCTTGTGGTTTATGTTTTTGTTATTTTGATTTCAAAGTTTAATTTTTAGTTTCAACCAATTTACAGTTTGGCCCCTGAAGTTAAAATTGTTATTATTTTCTGCATGAATTATTAATTTCAAGTTTTAAGATCATAGAAACTTATATTATTTTTATTTATTTCAAAGATTAATACTCATTATGATTATTGCTATTATTGTTATTACTATTACAATTTTTAGCTTTATTATCACTTAAATTTTATAATAATAAGCAAACATTATAACACTTATAATGTTATTATTTTTATATTAGTTTGTTAATCACCAAATTAATTATGAAGTATAACAAACCCCAAAGTTTCAAAATGGCATAACAGGCCCTTTTAAGATTTTAACAAAGTTAACTTCTAAGTTAACAAAATTAAGAGATGTCACAGTCTCCCCAACTTAAAAGAATTTCGTCCCGAAATTAAAAATGAACTTAGATGAACAAAGGAATTATAATGAAAGGTAAATGTACAACGGCCAGTGATAGACGTTTGATTACCGATGGAATCTTACCAGATTCTTAACATAATAAACGCGAGACATTTTGTGATGAAACGTTGGAAAACGATGACGAGTTACCGTGGTATGTTAGACTTATAAGCCATAATTTCTAGAATATAATTTCGTAGTAAAGCGATGTATTGAAATCAATAAAAGACCACAATTGTAAGAAAGGTTAACCATCAGGATTTAAGTATCCCACAAGTCACTATATGAAACGATCTTTACGTACAACTTGTGAATATGTATCTTTCCTTTGACCAATCATCGGTCTAAAAATAATACGATAAGTTCACGACGATGGTTAGGAACATTATTAAAAGCAGAAAATGAATTGATCATCCAAATTAATGATCGATGTTTAACGACATACCACGATATACGACTATTTGAGATAGATACAAGCCAATTTCTCGACCCGTTAACCCACATGAGTCAATATAAAATTAGTTAATCGGTCTATAATGCATCATTTATCATCATGTTAACTTATACAATTACAACGTGCATTTACATACAATACACCTTGGGGTGAAACATGAAAACTATGGCATCATGTCAACGTGTAATCTTATGGCAATTCATCATGTTTGTGACTTGTAATCTTTATGGCAATTCATCATGTAATTTATATAAATGCAAATAGCCCCTATAATTATTTGATGGTTAATAATAAGGTTAACGTTTATGGCAATTCATCATATAAATGCAAACAGCCCCTATACTGTGACATCTCTTAATTTTGTTAACTTAGAAGTTAACTTTGTTAAATCTTAAAAGGCCTTTTATGCCATTTTGAAACTTTGGGGTTTGTTATACTTAATAATTATTTGGTGATTAACAAATTAATATAATAATAATAACATTATAAGTGTTATAATGTTTGTTTATTATTATAAAATTTAAGGTGTTAATAAGCTTAAATAAAATAATAACTATTATTATTATTATAATAATGACACTGATAATAATAATATTAATGATAATAATATTATTAATGATAATAATATTAATAACGATAATAATCATAATAATAAGATTAATAATAATTTTCATATTAAAGATATCTTGTAAAAAAAATAGAAACAATATAAGTGTTATTATTTAAAACTTGTATTTAACTAGCTTTAGCATAAAATAATAATATTTTAAAACTTCAGGGTCTAAAGTGTAAATTAACTAAAACTAAAAACAAAACTTTAAGTTCTTGTTGTTAGTTGTTGAAACCACAGGGACCATTTGTGTAAATTATCAAACCTAACCCCCACCCCTTTCTCTCTCCCCGTATTTCCGGCCACCTCGCCGGCCAACTTCCGGCCAACTCCGGCGAGGGCTAAAAGGCCAAAATGAAAACGTTTTAATCAAATTAAATCGTTTCCTCTCGATTATAGTCATGGATCGAACCTGTAATCATCATAAAGCTAACTAAAACGTATGTTTCATTAAGAATCAATCGAAACCGATAACCGCGTTTAACTCCCGAACCGTTCACCCATTAAAACGCAATAATAATCCAATTAATCGAATGTGAGTAAGCATGTAACCATCCCTGAACTATTGAACTCCCAATTTTATCTGAAGCGTACACACACATCGCATACGACCGTCATCTTCACCGCGACCTGCAACTCACGGGAACCATGTTCGAGACACTATTAAACCGAATTGATAAAGGGCTTTTGCTTAACATCGACTCTAAGATCTATCTGCAAAGTTAATTTGATTAACATCAACGTTTGCGCCAAAATCAACATCCATGTAGTCGCGATATTCATTGTTCTTCTTACCATCGAATCTAAACCAATCCAGGTAATTAGACACTTCATCATACTCGGTTTAGTAAGGGGATTGAAAGCCCTAACTTTAAATCCATCATCAACTTCGAATTCAAGTTCAATTGAATCGAGTTCGATTCTAGGGTTCATTGAATTGGGGGAGACTTCTGTTGTTTGCATTTATATAAATTAAAACCAGGTGATACCGCGGCTGTATGCCTTGGTTCACCGTTAAGTCATTCCATGTCAAATTGGAGGTCTCGGGTTCGAAACCCGGCCACCCCCATATTCTTTTAAAATGGCTTTTTCAGCCTTAAATCAATTTTAGAAAATTCCTAGTAAATATAAAGAAAATGTTTATAACCTTTAAATATTTTTAAGGCATCAAATAAATTTCGGTAATATTTCTAAAATTTTAAATAACTAAAACCTTTGTAATAAAACATTTTAAAGATTATTCATGGATTATTTATATGGATTTTTTTAAAAAAAAATAATAAAATATTAGTGACCCGAACTTTCCCTTTAATCATTTAGCGTTTAAATCACGTTATTTTAAATGGAGATTTCTTGAAACATTATAAATTAATATATTTAAATAATTTTCTCTTAAAATAATAACTATTTATATATTATGGACTTGAAACAATAAATCTTTATAATATTATTGGGCATTATATTAATTAAAGTTTTATCATGATAATTGTAGTAATTATGTATCTTATAATTTCACAAATTATTTACGAATATTAATCTTATAAAATATATTAACTAAAGGTTTAGATTAATAATTTGTTATTAATCAAAATGTTATTTCAACTAATTTTAAAGCTTTATTTATATTGAAATTTATCATATATATACTCAAATTCATTTCTAGAATAATTAAATATACATATATAGTTCTTTTAATTGAATCAAAACATAAATAATTACTTTATAAACTTATTACTATTAAAAACCCTCGTAATTCTATCAAAACTCTAATCCTTGTTTGTACGTTAACCTTATTATTAACCTTAAACTTGTAATACATATGTTAGGTGCCTTGTGATGGATACTTTGGATTATCTTTTGACTTTTTATATCATCTAGTAATGCATATATCCAGGTGAGTATTTCCATACCCCTTTTTGCTTATTTTCACACTTTGGGGTGAAACATGTTAACTTATTATCATTGCACTTGTAAACTTATTTGAGACTTGTAATCTTTATGGCAATTCTTCATGTAAAGTTGTGGTTAGTTGAACTTTTGTGGTTACCATGTTATGGCGTTATATGTACAATCATTAACTATTGCTAGCCCAACGAAGTCATAGATCTATGGGCAAGACAAGCCTGCTTTGGTTGATCCAAGTACACTTAGCTGATCGTATAATCTTGTAAACGTTTGAGACTTGTAAAACTTTGTCGAGGTTTGATTGTTGCATTGTTCATAACATCCCTAATCACTTTATTCACTAACTTATGACTTGAATTGTCATCTTTTATATAATCTATGTATTTTAAAACTATGGAATGCTCACCAACATTTTTATGTTAACCCTTTTATTTTAACATGTTTCAGGAATACCTCAAGTATGTGTTCTACTCTTTGAAGCTTAGCACATCTAGGATTGGACCTAGAGATAAAATGGATGATCATGTTATTTGTAGCATTTGTACATGATGTATTTTTTGTTGAAACTCTTGCTTGTAATATTACAATTGAATCTTATGATTAATATATTTGGATTTAATAAATAGCGTTATGTGGCTGTGAACAATCGTAACCCTCACATCTCGATGTTTCCGCCGTCAAGGTTGGGGTGTGACAGCTTACCCCTAGTACTGTGGCATACGTTTAGCTGTTCATTTATTGACTTCGGCCCAGTAGCTAAGACTGATGGTTACTCCTAGTACCGTGGCATACGTTTAGCTGTTCATTTATTGACTTCGGCCCGGTAGCTACGACTAACCGGGGTGTAGCACATGGTATTGGTACGGATGATGTCCGATGCGCAAGTAAAGTCATAAAGAACGAATGAACGAATGAATGAATGAAGAAGATAATAATGATATTATCCATGGGTACGTACGATATGTGATCATGTAAAAGTAACGAATGGTTTTATATGAAAGTAAAGTATGTTTTGTAATAAAACTAGAACTCACTCAGCAACGCTGACTTTTTATATGTTTTCCAGTTGGCAGGTAATGTTCGCTGAGGATGGCACACCGTGAAGCTACTCAGCTCTTTTGGGATGGCATTCTTTAGATTAATGTTTTTGCATTGTAATGCGAACAAGCTATTTTGTAATGAATATTGTATTAACTTGCAAAAGCATTTACATGGAAATAAAAGATTTTTTTAGTTTTCCGCTGCAATTTATGAAATACAAATGCAATTATACGTTTTATGTGCGATGAGAACCCAGCTGTAAACGTCCCGGAAACGGGGCCTTACTCTTCCCATAAGGAAGAGGACAAAGGTTCCAAACTTTCTGTATTTTGAATTGAAGCAGCTCCTCTTGCATAGCTTCAACCCAACGTCCATCCTTTAGAGCCTCATCAACTTTCTTTGGCTCTATCTGGGACAAGAAACAAAAGTGAAGACAAACATTTGCTTCATGGGTTTGTCCTCTTATTCTTACCCTAGAGACAACATCTCTAATGATGCTTGTAGTGGGATGAGACTTGTAGATCCTTAGTTGAGGGAACACAGCAAGTTGCTAAGAATGATCTAAATTAGAGAAATTTAGATTTATCATATATGTTTCTCCCACTACATCAGCACACTTATCAAGAGAAACTCAATCTAAGGAGTGTGTGCCATAATTGATATTGTCATCTATGGAGTGGTTATCAGCATCAAGAAAGTCTTGATCATTGTCACCACTACCATCATCGTCTTCTGCATTTAAAGTATCTTTATCTAGTTGTGGAACCTCTGAGCTGGAATTTGAAGGCATACCAAATGTATCAGCTGAGTTTGTCATTGTGGTGTCGATAGAAACCTCATTTGTAGAAGTAGTCCCAACTGGAGCTGAAGATGTGTTACTTGAAGGTCTTCTCAGCTCAAATCTTGGATCAGGATCACCTGTATTTAAGATTTCTGCAAATCTTGAAACAGTCTCACAAGATTTGTTAAAATAATTGGTAACTAAATCAAGATCAAAAAGTCAATCAGGACCATAACCAGCCACACATGGTGTGTGTTCATTGAAAGTCACATTGGCTGACTCCTCAACAATTCTAGTTCTGAGATTGTATACTCTGTAATCCTTAGCTTGGGAAGAGTATCCAATGAAGTGTAGTAAATTTGGCAATTTGATTCTTGGTATTCAAGATGGTGCAAGGACATCCAAATGACCTAAGAAAACCAATGAAAGGTTTCCTCTTGTTCCAAAGTTCATGAGGAGTCTTGCCATGAGTCTTAACTACTAAAGCTCTGTTCTGCACATAGCAGGCAGTGTTGACCTCTGCCTAGAAGCTGATGGGCGGCTTTGAGTCAGGAAACATGGTTCTTGCAGCTTCAATCAGTGTCCTGTTTCTCCTCCCAGTAACACCATTCTGCTGAGGAGTCCTGGGAGCACTGTATTGTCTTGTAATACCCTTTTCATCACAAAATGCATCAAGGATTTGGATCTTGAATTCAGTTCCTGATCACATCTTATGATTTTGACCTTGTGATCAGATTGATTATCAATCTTCAAGATGAAATTATTTAGAATCTCAGGAGTCTTATCCTTAGGTCTAAAGAAGAAGACCCAAGTGAATCTTGTAAAGTCATCTGTGATCACTAAACAGTAAGAGGTCCTTCCTAGACTCATTACACTGGTGGGGCCAAAGAGATACATATGTAACAAGTGTAGGGGTGTAGTGATAGAGTTCCTTCCTTAAGCTTGTGAGATACCTTATGTTGCTTCCTTTTCAGGCATGCAACACAATGGTCATCACTTGTAAACTCTTTCTTTGGCATTCCAGTTACCAAATCATTCTTAATAAGTTTATTCATGTTTTTAAAGTTTACATGGCACACTCTTTTATGCCATAGGAAAGACTCATCATTATTGGCTTTAGACAGAAAGCATGAAACTTCTATAGAGGGAGATGTTTCTGGAAAATCCATCTTGTACATGTTCCCTTTCCTGGGGGCTCTAAGCAGAATATGCTCATGAGGAATGACCACCTCGGGCTTGAGAACAATGCACTCATACTCAGTAAAAGCATGTTATGACTCTGATCACAAAATTAGGATAACTCAGAAGATTGTACCTAAGCTCCCTGACAAAGTTTACCTTTTCAATGCTGAGCTTACCATTTGTGACCTTGCCCCTTCCAGAAATGTAACCACCTTCATCTCCTCCAAAAGAAACTGGCCCTCCATCAATCCTTTCGATGTTCTGGAGTAGTGACCTATTGCCTGTCATGTGCCTGGAACAACCACTGTCAATGATCCAGACATTTTTGTTTGTCTTGAGCTGTCCTTGCACAAAGAAAACGATTAGTTACATATGGAAACCCAAGCCTTACTTGTCTTGGGCTCACTGAGAGAAACAGAAGGTAATGCAATAGTAATAGATCCTATGATTGTGCTTGGAGGATCTTGAGCTGTTGTTGATGGAGAATTTTCAGTCACTTGGTCTTTCTTAGACTTCCACACCACGTTTGGAATCTTGGACTTGACCTTCAACACTTCGGAAGCTTTTGAGACTTCAGAAGTTTTGATGACTATACCTTCGGAAGATTCTACAAACACTGCAGCAGACTTCAGTGCTTCGGAAGTATTCCTTCCTTTCAAGACCAACTTTTCTTCCGAAGGCAATTTTCCACTTGCCTTCTTCTTAGTTTTGGAGGTTCCGAAGAAACTGGTTTTCCTTCCGAAGCTTGAACCTTCTTAGAACTCTTGGAAGTCTTTGATTTGGTCATGTGAAGAGTACCCCTAGGATTGTATGGACAATCCTTAGCAAGAGATCAGTACTTTCACACATGACACCCTGCATTTTCTTGTTCCCAAGAGCCTTCTGCTGGGAACAAGACTGAATTTGGTTATATCCCTTCTCCATCCTCATCTTTGCAGATGTTGAGACAGTCCTTTTGGGCTGAGGACTGTTCTTGGAGTTTGATGGTCCAGGTTGTGTAGCAGTGGTACATAACAGATCAGTCTTCTTCTTGGTACTGAGATGATTTAAACATGAACCAGAACTCTTAGCAGAAGAGTTAAGGTGATGTCTTCAGTCTTTACCACTTCAATCCCTGTAGAGATAAAAACTTGTTTCTACTTGGAGTCAAAAGTAGCCTTGATCTCTTGAGCCTTCCTTACTTTTCTTTTGCTCTTTCTGATCGAGTTCCTTCTCATTGACTTGGTCATCACAGTCTTCTTCATCTCCTCAAAATGATAGTGGCCCTTCTTAGAATCCTCCTCTTCACTTTTCTCAGAGGAATTTTTCACTATCACTTCTTCATCCTCTTCACTCAAAGGATCTATGAGAGGAAGCTCATCTTCACAAGTTCCACACCTAGGTGATCTTACAGACAAGATTATGTGTGAAGGAGCTATCTCATTTGATCCTAGTCCCTGGTTGTTTTGATAGCACACTTTGTTGTGCAGGGATGAGGATATCATGTTCTTGAAGGTCTTTTCTTCAAGAACACACTTGTCTGCCCTGGCTTTGCTGATCACAAGCTCAACCTGGCACTCAGTCAGCTTAGTTATGAGATCCTTGATCTGAGTCCTAAATTTAGTATGCTCATGTTTTAGAACTAAAATTGTTTTCTATAAGTCCTTTATCTTCAGTTTATAATTATTTTCAGACTTTCTAAAATCAGCTTTTAAAATGTTTAAGGACTGAAGATCAGATCTCATTTCCAAATTGTAGGACCTGTATCTATTAACTTTAGCAATGCATTCAGGGGTACAGAGATGTTCCAATACCTTGGCTTCATCATGATCTGCCAATAGTGCTTGGTTTGGAGAAGCATCTTCCACCTGAAAGCTCCAGTCAAAGCCTCTTTCTTTAACAGCAAAGCAGCCTGCTGCTTTGGCTTCTCATTCTGGGGAGCTTTGTAAGTGTAGTTTGGTCTTGACTGTGTTTGGCCACCATTTGTTCTAGGTGCTTTACACTCCCTGGCAAAGTGGCCCATCAAGTTATAGTTGTAACACTTGACCTTGCCTTTGTCTAGCCCAAACTATCCACTGGTTGCACTGCTTGGAAACTTCCTTTCAGTCCGCTTGTAGAACTTCTTGGCTATATGAGTGAGAAGAGCCATCTGCTGGACTATCTCTGTATACTCTAGATCATCTAGATGGATACAATCCAGGTCTTCAAGGGTGAAAAGAAAGCTGCCACAACTTTTATCAGAAGACACAAAGGCTTGAGAAGAGCTTGTCTCTTGAAATGGGCTTCCTTAAGTGTAGTTCTCCCTTGGTGTCTTTGGGAAGGTGATTAAAGGACCCTTTGGTGAGTTGTCAGGGTTGCATATGAGATGCTGTTGGGGTTCTATGCTATCACTTTCAACCACATGAAGGGCTGAACCCATTAGATTGTTGGAGTTGCCAGATGAACCTTGCATGTTCATATCTATCTGGTAGCCACTAAGAATCCCATATAACTCTGTCGGAGTGAGAGTTTTGAGATTCTCAGTCCTCTTGATCACCACACAGTAGTGTGTCCACTACCTAGGAAGTGAGGACATGAACTTCCTTACAATGTCTCTGTTCTCAAGAGAAACTCCTCCATCCACAAGGGTATCCACTATCTCAACATACCTGAAGTATTGTTGTGTCATGGTTTCACCTGCTTTGAAGGTGAAGTTTTCAAACTGCTACTTCAGGAGATCTTTCTTGTTCTCCTTGGCTTTAGAGGAATCCTCATACATTAGTTTCAATGCATCCCATAGCTACTTAGCTGTTTTGCATTTCTTGAAACCTCTGTATATAGAGTTTGAAAGAGCAGTCTGAAGGGCTGTCATGGCTTTTTTGTTAGTCTCTACTCTCTTCCTGTCTTCATCAGAGTAGTTTGCCACAGTCTTGGGGATCATACCACCACCATAGCATAAGGGATGCTTGGTATGTAAGGTCCATTCTCAACAGACTCCCACATTCTTGAGTATAGAGACCTGATGAAACCTTCCATTCTTAGGCACAAGGTATCAAACTCTTCAAGAGTGATTAGTGAGGATTTGTTTATGGTTCTAGTTTCCATATCAGTTTTGGAAATGGCTGCCATTTGAAAAGTTGAGTATTTGTGTGTGTGAGGGATCTTAAGATGGTGAGATCTTATATCAATAGGCTGGAAAGCTCTGATACCAAATACAGGACCGTTGAAGGGTGATCAACTTACAACACAACAACACAAAGAAAAGAGTAACTCAACTTAATCAAACAGTAAATTGGATTAACCACAAGTATAGACACTAAGAACACAAGTAATTAAGAGACAGAACAAAAGACCAAGATACACAAGAGATGGTTTTCAAGATTGCAGTATATTACTTTCTCAATGTTCTATTACAAGTGTTACAAAGCATAAAGAAAAGTTACAAGAACATGAGATACTTATACTACATCCTACAGCTGGCCATACTATGAAAGCCAGCTAGATACAATTGACTAGACACAACACAAAATCAATTGTAGCGTCAAAAAGGCAGATTGCCTTTTTGACTTTGTGACTATGACATGCCATAGCTCACATCCTTATCTATTACAAAAAGGATAAAGTACATGAAGTAGAAAGTTACAAACTCAAGACCTCAATGTACAGTTACCAAAAGCATGGACCTTTTCACCAACTCATGCAAGTTGGTGACTTTACAGAGTTGACGAGGAAAGGGGTCCAACTTTATGAAAAAGTACATCAGATAAAATGTTGGAGCATATATATCATATATAGTGTGTCCGTCGCTTGACGAATAGTCTAAGGTTAATGTGAAACACCTGATATGTTGTAAACACATGAAACTAGGTCATTCGCAGGAGCATATGCGAATGAGACTCAGTCGTAAGACTGAGCCATGCTAATGGACCAGTCGGCAACTGAGAGATGCGATGGGCCATTCGTAAGGCTGAACCATAAGTATGGTCCAGTCGTACGATTGAACTATATGCATGGCCTAATCGTATGAATAGGCCCAGTCTTATCTGATATGGGCTGAGGCCTATAAATACCAGTTTCATTGTGTAGAGAGATGAAGGAGTGGCCCGGGCTAGGTGCTGCCGGATGAGAGGGGAGATCATGCTCGATCTCCCCTTACCAAGAGTCTTGATTCCTATGTTGTAACGAGCTTGTAATAATTAGGTTTTATCAATGAAACCATTTTATTATAGTTCGTGTTTATTGTTCGTCTCTTGGTTTTGGTTTTGTTTCCTTCCGTCAAGAACACGCTCGGATGTCTACCGATCCAGCGCCTTATCAATTGGTATCAGAGCCGGTTACTGCTAGAATAATCTAACAATCATTCTAGCAACCCGAGCTCTTGATTTCTGGATCTATTTCATGTTCTTTGACGTTAAACCAACTTTGTGTTCTTCGTGTTTTGGTCAGATCTTGTTACGTGTGTTGTTTCTATGTTAAAGTTGAACTTGAAACCACGTTCTTATCACCCTTGTGAATTTGATGATGTCTATTTTGTTCAGTTCACGTAAATTTCATCAAATTAGGGTTTTTGGCAGCCATGGCGGCTGCAGATCTAAAAATCTACGTGCAGACCCGTTCGTGCGACTGGACCATGCTAATGGACCATTTGTGCGACTGGAACATGCTAATGGACCATTCGTACGACTGGAGCATACTAATGGACCATTCGTACGACTGGACCATGCGACTAAACCATTCGTACGACTGGAATGTGACTGGACCAGCCTTATGACCAGTCATGCTACTAGATCAGTCTTATGTCCAGTCATGCTATTGGACCAGTCTTATGACCAGTCATGCTACTGGACCAGTCTATAATCATTCTCACGAAGATATCATTCGTATTATCCACTTACATGAATGTGATAATTGTACTCCATGTCATACGAATGAACGGTGTTCCAGACCAAAAAAAGACCATAAAAAGACCAAATTTTTTTTCTGGAACTACCTTTTGCACAGATTTGAGGATGAGCGAAGCACATTCATCTTGAGGTTCTTTTGTCAAATAAGTTCGAATGGATACCCCATTATTCATTGAACTTCCAGAATAGGTGATTGTAGTTAGAACACAAAAGAGAGAAGAGAAGATGTCAGCAACCGGTGCTAATTTTGTGGGGTAGTAAGGAGCATCTGACTATTTATGGGCAATCAAGTTATATTTATCCGCACAGATAGGATTCTCATTCTTAGGGGGAATCCATGTTCAGAGAAATTGAAAACGCAATCCGAAAGTGATGATGTGAGCCGGTTTCTGATGATGAATCTGAGTGCATACTGATTTGTTTGAGATTGTCAGTTGTGGATTGGAACCTTTTACTTTGTGCCCAATACACCGTATGAAGACGCTAGGAGAGCACAACATTTATATATTGGGATATGTTGAATTTGAGAGGGAATTTCTACAGGTGTTAATGTTAATCAAGTTAGCCTGTGTGAAGATTGAAGCAATGGAAAACTGTCATATCATTATCTGGAAAAATCAGTCATATGGGGAATCTTGCTGCTAAGATGGTGTTATGTAAAGTAAACGAAAGCTATTGTGCCTAAATTCATTTTCAGGGATACTATAGCAACCTGACGGATTGGCAACATTGGCTAATATGGTTTTTCGTTTGATTCTATTGGAAACCAAAGCAAATATTAACTGAATATTGTAAGAGGTGTTATCTACTATTCGCAAGCACGTCCAAGGGGGAATTTGTTGGAGCATATATTGTCATATATAGTGTGTCCGTCGCTTGTCGAATAGTCTAGGCTTAATGTAATACACCTGATATGTTGTAAACACATGAAACTTGGTCATTCGCAGAGACATATGCGAATGAGACTCAGTCGTACGACTGAGCCATGCTAATGGACCAGTCATGCAACTGAGAGATGTGATTGGGCCGTTCGTAAGACTAAACCATTAGTATGGTCCAGTCGTACGATTGAACCATACGCATGGCCCAATCGTACAAATGGGCCCAATCGCATCTGATATGGGCGGAGGCCTATAAATACTAGTTCATTGCGTAGAGAGATTAAGGAGTGTGCCCGGGACCTAGGTGCTGCCGGATGAGAGGAGAGATCATGCTCGATCTCGCCTTGCCAAGAGTTTTGATTCTTATGTTGTAACGAGCTTGTAATCATTAGGTTTTATCAATGAAACCATTTTATTATAGTTCGTGTTTATTGTTTGTCTTTTGGTTTTGGTTTTGTTTCCTTCTGTCAAGAACACGCTCGGATGTCTACCGATCCAACGACTTCACAAGTTGTGCACCCCTTTGGCCGAGTTCTTGTAGTGGGCTAGGCATCATTACACTTAGAGCTTAGGGTGGTGAGGTGTGTTCCTAGGCTTGCTTAGTCGATAGTGAGGGGGGGATATGTGGCGGATGAGGGGTGTGGATTGGTGTCTAGAAGTGCTAGGTGTCTATCCCTCATGCTTGGTCATTAGTCTAGTGTTAATACTCATTATAAGTTGTTAATCTTATCTTGTTAATCCTTAGGTAGCCGAGTATAACTGGGTGGTTTAAGTCCATGGATGATTCGGGTTCTTTGAATTAGTTTTGATGTTCAAATGTGACATGATGTGTTAGGCTTTGGTTTTTATTATCAATCTTTCAAAGATGAGGTTTGATGAAGTTGTAATTCTTAGTTCTTTGTATGAAGATACTAATTTATCATGTAACTAGTCACACATTCTAAATTACAAAGTTTAACAAGTTCATATACATGCATACGTGAATAACTAATGTATGGATACATGCATGCACAAATTATCTTAAACACATAATAGTAACAAGGAATTAATAAAGTAAAATTTATCCTTATGATTTCTTAATGAGGTATTTTATAGATTAATGGTATTAAATTGATCTAACTTGAGGGTTGTCATATTGGGCCCCTGATCCCGTATGTCTTCTAGGATACAAAATTCTAAGCATATTATACTGTCAGGTTTAACGAAACACATGAAATAATACTTGAAACAAGAATGTGTTGTTCTAAAAAACGCTGAATTAT